>OY757926.1:31891564-32046564 GCA_963585895.1 Sepioteuthis lessoniana | reverse complement strand
AACGTAATTTGCTATTTGCTCGCTAACTTGGTCTTAAACGCACTTAGTGTAACAGTTATCCTTATAACATATAGAATCGGCAACCCCGTTCAAATCCTGCACCAGGAATTTTGTGCTTCATTTTGTGCTAATGCCCCGGGGAAAATACAAGGATCCATCTTTTCTCCTCTCAGACAATGAATAAATAGGATAGCATATTTTGAGTTCTTTCATGTTGACATAGCAACCTGTCTAGGAGAAGGAAAACTGAGAGTTCAAACCAGTAGTAATATGCTTCAAAACTGACCTTGTGTCATACCTGAGTTTAAGATAAATATATACCAATGACCCCATTTATATGGGACATCTTCGGGACTAAGACAATGATGTCTATCGGAAATATACGATTGAGTTCAAGTCTAGTTAAAAGCTGTAATTCCTATGCTGATTTTCAACGCATGCAGGAGTTCTAATATGAAAGACTATGAAAGAATATGTTTATAGTTGCCAATCCCCCCGCAGCAGGAAGGATGCGACACAAGGTAAATTTTCATGTGACGTGGGACGGGTTTGTATTCAGTTTTCCTTCTCATGGATTGGTTGTTTGCCTAACCAAGGCTAATGAACATTATCTGCCCTACTATAGTTTTAAATAACTGATTATAATAATCCTTAGTAAAAGATTGAACAGTTCTATTTGAACCATTGATGGAATCCTTATAGTTAATATTAATCTGGGCCACCTTGAAACTGAGAGTAATCGTGAAGAAGGAGTTCACTACATTCGCCAAAGCTTCATGAGCAGTTTGCAAAAATTTGTTTCGGTTTGGTTTTATGGCTTATCAACCATGGTAGGTTATTTAATGCCAAATCCTATTTATACATATATATATTGAATACATATGTTTTGGATTGCTTGGGTTTTATGTCATATCAAACGCTGTTGGCTATTTAATGCCCAAACCTCTTTACACATATATATTAAATATATATGATTTGGTTGTGTTGGGTTTTATGGCATATCGACCATTGTAGGTTAATTAATGCCAAATCCTATTTATACATATATATTAGATAAATATGTTTTGGATTGCTTGGGTTTTAAGTCATATCAAATATTGTTGGTTATTTAATGCCAAAACCTCTTTACATATATACATATAAATATATATGATTTGGTTGGGTTAGGTTTTTTTTTGCATATCAACCATTGTAGGTTAATTAATGCCAAACCCTATTTATACATGTTTATTAAATATCAATGATTTGGTTGGGTTTGTTGTTATGGGATATCAACCACTGTTAATTATTCAATGCCGAATCCCGTTTTTACATATATATTAAATATATGATTTTAAACACATTTTGAAGATACACACAGTTGAATAATCCAACTTTTCTATTTCTAACAATTCAATTTAATATAAGTCAACTAAATTAAATTGTTCCAACTATTGCTCTGTATCTTTAACAAGTCAATTAAAATCAATCATTTGCTTGCACACAGTTAAATTATCATACATTTCTATGAATAACAATTTCATTTAGCATAAGTCATTTGTTTGCATTCATTTTAAATGTCAAATAGTTCTATTTGACCTACAGATGGGACCCTATCAGGTGTTACCATTCTGGGTTAGAGTGGACCTGGGAGCAATGGCAACGAAGGGGTACTCCGTATTTCTCAAAGCTTCAGCATTACTGGAGCCTCACCATCAGATTAGTGTCATATCAAAGACACTCGTTGGGGGAGTCTAACCTCTCTACAGAGATGAAGTCTGTGTATTCTAACAACCAACCAACTGGGCAAGCAAATATTCGAAAATATATGATGTCATATTTTTCGTTTCAAAAAGTTAGTGTCAAATCATATATTATACTAGTATTGTAAAAAGACATCCCACTTTATTCGACGTTCAGGGCTTGAACAATTTTAAAAAAGAAAAGGTTGATTTATAACCAGGTTAATATTTTTGAACCTGATCAAGCTAATCTCATCCCCCCCTTTTTTTTCCTAAGCCCGCAATAAATAATTATATCTTAAGTTATGAGTAATTTTTTTCTTTTTATAAGGATCAGTTATTTTGATGTAATGATTAAGAATCATTACCCTATTTTTGACGTTTTCTCGGTGGCATCAGCCCGTTTTCTCCTGTGCTAGGGTCTATTACTCCATTTTTTTTAATCATATTCTTTGGAAGATTTATTGCAAGCGTTTTGAATAAACAAACGGTACCATTAACAAGCAATCTCGTAGTTTCAAAGACACAGAGAAAAAAAAGGCCTTTTTTTTTTTGGTTCCTTTAAGATGCATTAACTTTGTGAGATTTCTTTCGGAACTAAGCCAGACTTTATTAGTACATCGTTAAAACTGCATCCCTTTTCAGATTTCTACTGAAACAGTCATTGTCTCTTTCGATGGAAAGAAACGCATTTGGCGAGATTTTTTTTTTTTTAATTCCATCTTTACTCTTTTTTTTTTTCTATACGGATATTTTACGATTTAAAATGGAAACGATTTTTTTTTAAAAGAAAAGATTTAAAAAAAAAATGCTGCCAATTGCCGGTTTGAAAAGAGATGGTGAAGAGGTGAGAAGAGGTGTTTGAGATTTCTGTCTTTATTTAATTATTTTCATTTTATTTTTTTTATGCTATTTTTTGTTGAATTTGTTTCTATTCAAAGTAGAAATGTGCTATTAAGTAAATTGCTAGTGGAAACAGTTTAAGAGAAATGAGGATCCGCTTAGCTCAGTGTACAACGGATCAAACAAATATTCATTAAATCTTTAAACACTTCTCAGCTACAAGTACTTTTTTGCTTTTGTTTCCTGAATAAACGCAACTATAAACATTTTGGTATGGAAATAAAAAAAGACACACACACACACACACACACACACACACACACACACATATATATATATATATATATATATATATATATATATATATATATCGCTAAAATTCACAATATATGACCTGAAATATCAAATATTAATTTTGCTTTTGAAAAAGAAAGCACTTGCAAATTGGATAAAGACAAGAAAAATATTTATTCTTTGTTTATTTATAACTGTGTGTATTGTCTAAGTTCATATCGAAATCAGTTATCTCTATTTCATACCAACACAGGTTAGTCTGGCATAAGGTCACGTAAATGTAGCACTCATTGTGAATAGAACTCAGTACCGAAAAATAAATTGTCTCATGTGATTGGGTCATGAAAAATTATACCTCGGTAATATGTCTATAATCAAGGTTGATGTTCGTAATTAATTTAGTCAGACACAAGGCTACAAGTGTGGAGCAACAGTGAGGATCAAACCCCCAATTGTATTCATAGTTTCACGAAGCTAGGTTTCTGAGTATTACACAGGAAAAGGCATCTTTAAAATTCGATATTTTATATTCATGAAGTTAAGCATAGTCTGGCACAAGGCCAAACATATGCTGCGTCAAATGAGGATCGAACTTCCAACGGTAGTCAAGTTTTCACGACGTTAAGTTACTAAGCATTACATACGGATAGGTATCTTTAATATTCGATATTTAATATTTAGGAAGTTAAAAACGGTCTGGTACAAGGCCATAGGTATAAAGTATCCCGGGTGGATTCATAAGAATTGAATTAATCCTTTTCTTATACACGAAATCGACTTATACATGAGTATATATGATATTTAGAAAGTTTTGCTTTTCCTGGTCGAAAGTTCGATGAATGCAATGGAGGCGCTCTTAGCGTATCGGTTATTATCGTCAGAAATGAAATCGTTAACTCGATTTCAAAAATCCTGAATGATGCTGTTTGCATGTCACTTTATACAAATGTCCCTAAGTAAGACATGAACCCATCTCTTCTCCCACCATCTATGGGTAAATAGTAAGGCTGACTGTATTTTTAGCCTTCGTTTGCGACTCGTCAAGAAACAACAACAAAAAAAAAACCCTCTGAAATCAAACTAGCTGTACCTAGTTTTACAGCAGGCAAATCCTTGCCGGCCTGTTTAATGCCGAAGTCACTAGTGGAACTGACAGCTGGAGGAAAACGCTGAGCTGAGGTAAAAATCCAGAGAGGGATCTTCCAGGGAGTTGCGCTATCGCCATTACTATTTGTAATAGCGATGATGCCACTGAATCACATACTAAGAAATGCAAGGGCCGATACAAACTTCATATATCGCAAGAAAAAAATCCAACCAACTAAGGTAAATGGACGACATCAGTTTCTTTGCAAAGAAAAAAAAATGAAAAAGAATTGGAAACCCAAATACAGGCAGTGAGGATATGGAAAAGTAAAGTTGGCAAATGAAGTCGAGGGTGACCCGAAGGCTCCCTTTTCGATAGCTACTACACCGTGGTGTTGGGTAAGGTACTACCCCTTTCCCTCGATTGTTCCACTTTACCCTTGATCCATACTTTATAATGCTGAATGTTAAGCAAGGTGGTATCAAGTACCATTTTTGAGTCTTTGGTATGACTCGACCTGGGATTGAACTCCAGTCTCCAGAGCCATTGCCGAGCACTTTATCCACAAGAGCAGTGGAGATGCAATTTGTCATAGAAAAATGTGCTATGCTTATAATGAAAAGCGGAAAACGACAAATGACTGAAGGAATAGAATTACCAAATCGAGAAAAAATAGAACGCTCAGAGAACAGGAAATATACAAATAGGAAATATTGGAAGTGGAAACTATCAAACAAGCAGAGATCAAAGAAAAAATTAATAAAGAATAAGCCAGGAGAATGAGAAAATAACAAAAAAAAAAAAAAAAACATGGCAGGAATCTCATTAAAGGAAAAAAAAAACACCTGAGCTGCCCCACTCTAAAGATAGTCGGGACGATTCTTAAAATGGACGAGAGGACTTCAACCAATGGACCAGAGAACAAGAAAACTCATGACGATGTTTAAAGCCTTACATCCAAGAGTTGACATTGATAGACTGTTTGTGTGAAGAAAAGATGGAAGAAGAAGCAGCATTCAAGATAGCGTTGATGCATCGATACAACGACGAGAAGAAAAAAAAAAGCAATGAGGAAAACTAATTACAGCCACTAGAAACAATACAGACTACACAAGCATCTATAGAACAAAAATAGCTGGAAAATAAATATGGGAAGAAAAAACAACGGTACGGACATTTCAAGCAAAAACAAGCGAAATATCATACAAGAAAACTTGGATATGGCAAAGAAAAGGAAACCTTAAGAAAGAAACTGAATCTCTTCTGGTAGCTGTACAAAACAACGCCATAAAGACAGACGATGTCAAAGAAAGAATAGCCAAGACGCAACATAAAAGTGGACGTAGATTATGTAGTGACAGAGACGAAAAGATTAATCATATTATAAGCGAATGTAATAAATTAGTGCGCAAAAACTAGATACGACAGGGTGGGGATTGTGATCTACAGAGAATTGTGCCGGGAATTTGAATTTGACCATTCAAAAAAATGGTATATACATGACCTAAAATTCAACTTTAAGAATGAGACGTAGAAACTTCTCGGCGATTTAGAGATACTAACAGATCACCTAATCTCGACCAGGCAACCAGACCTTGAGATAAAAGACAAAAAAAAAAAAAAAAAGAGAGAGAGAGAGAGAGAGAGAGAGAGAGAGAGAGAGAGAGAGAAAGAAGGTGACGAATAGCGGATTTGCCGTTCTAGCTGACCACAAGATAAAATTGAAAGAAAGCAAAAAAAAAAAAAAAGAAAAAAAAAAAAAAGAGATATAAGTATCTGGACCTTGCTAGAGAACTGAAAGTCAATGTGATAGCAATTATAATTGGTGCTCTCGGTACAGTCATCAAAGGACTGGTACAGGTACTGCAGGATTTGGAATAAAGAAGACGAGTGGAGACCATCCAAACTACATCATTGTTAATATCGGCCAGAATACAAACAGCCCCGGAGACATGAGACTTGTTATCACTCTTACCCCAGTGAGAAGCTATCAGCTAACGCTGGTCTGAAAGGCTCTCAAAATAGTAAAATAATGCAAACTAGCGCAAAATGAGTAGAAGACAAGACACGACTGGGCGGGGAGGGTGATCAACTGGGAATTGTGCAAGAAATCTAAATGTTACCATACGAACAAATGGTATATACACAAACCAGTATCCGAGCTAGAGAATGAGACGCACAAACTGCAGTATGATTTTGACGTAGAAACAGATCATCTAATCTCGGCCAGAACACCACACCTAGTAATAATTAATTTAAAAAGATAAGTAAAGAACCTGCCGTGTAGTGGACGTAGTCGTTCTGGCTGACCTCATCGTGAAAATCAAATACATCGAAAAGTGAGATAAGAACTTATACCTTGCCAGAAAACTAAAAAAAAAAAAAAAAAAAAATCAATGGAACATGAAACTGACCGTGGTACCACTTGTAATTGTTGCGCTTGGAATGATCCCAAAGGCTTGGTAAGTAGGGTGGAGGACGAGCCGAGATCAACCAAACCATAGCATTGTTGCGGTCGGCCAGAATACTAAAATGAGTACTGGAGACTCGACAAGATTTGCTGTCATTCAGACTCCAGTAAAGGACTAAAACCGGACGCTGTCGTTAAAAACTTGCCAGGAGCAAAATAATAATAATAATAATAACAACAACGACAACAACTCCTATGGGACTTTGACATACACATGGATCACCTAATCTCGGCCAGAAGACCAGACCTTATAATAATCAATAAAAAAAAAGAATTTGCAAAATTGTCGACTTTGCTGTCCCAGCTGACCACAGAATAAAACTGAAAGAATGTGAAAAGAAGGTTAAGTACCGTGACCTTGCTAGAGAATTGAAAAAGCTGTGAAACATGAAAGTGACGATTGTACCAATTGTGATCGGTGCTTTTGGCACAATAACTAAGGGATTATTAAAAGGCCTGGAGGACTTGGAAGTTGGCGGACGAGTAGAGACTATCCAAATGATAGCATTACTGAGAACGGTCAGAATACTGAGGAAAGTCCTGGAGACTTGAGGATACGTGCTGTCACTCAAACTCCAATGAAAAACCATCAGCTTATACTGAAACTCTAAAGGGGTAAAAAAAAAATAAAAATATTAATTATCTTTTATAAACAATTATATATTCAAGTACCTAGCTTTATGGATATATCCAATTCTTCCGTAACAAGCTGGATGTGAATTCGATCCCCAGTCACACTGTTTCGTTCGCTTTAGGACAAATACTCTTCGCTACCACCTCTGTCTTTCTACAAGGTTAACTTTGACATTAAATAACCCACGAAGATTGATATACCATTAAACAAGAAACCGGAACCGAATCGATGCACTCTGACTCTGGAAATAATACGAGTAATTCGTGTCTCATTCTGAATCTAATCGTTTACACGTAATCCTACGAAAGAACACATGTTAACACACAAGAACATAATTTAATTATTAAATTAAGTATTGAATTTTTGTTGATAACGAATATTTCCATCGCATCTCAACTCTGGCAAATTCGTTAAGCAATTGCCAATTTTTTATTTTTATTGTCTTTTCTGGTTTTTCTTTAGTCATTGAAAATCGAAACATTTCACAAACAACAAATTTGGTTTCCTCTGGTTTGGTTTTATGTCACATCAACCATGGTAGGTTATTTAATGTCAAATTCATTTTTATACATAAATATTAAATATATATGATTTAGTTTGGTTGGATTTTATAGCATAATAACCACTGTAAGTTATTTAATGATAAATCCTCTTTATACATATATATTCAATATATATGATTTGGTTTGGCTTCGTTTTATGGCATATCAACCATTGTAAGTTATTTAATGCCAAATCCTCTTTATACATATATAATAAATATATATGATTTGGTTGGGTTTGGTTTTATGGCATATCAACCATTGTAAGTTATTTAATGCCTAATCCTCATTATACAGATATAATAGATATATATGATTTGGTTGGGTTGGTTTTATGGCATATGCCCCACTGTAGGTTATTTAATGCCAAATCCATTTTTATACATATAAATATTTCTTTTTCAAACAATTCAGTTTAACGTAAGTACAAAATTTAAATGTCTTAAACAGTTCTATATCAAACAATTCAGTTTAGCATAAATACAGTTTTTGGTCTACACTCATTGGTTTGGTTTTATGGCTCATAAACCATTGTAGGTTATTAATGCCAAATCCATTTTTATACATATAAACAATTCTATTTCAAGCAACTCATTTTAGAATAAGTATAGTTTTTTTTTGTTTACACACAGTTGAATGTAAAAACAATTCTATTTCAAACAATTCAGTTTAGCATAAATACACCGACTAGTTCTATTTGACTCATAGATAAGACTCTATTAGTTGCTACCACTTGGGGCCAGAGTGGGCCGGGGAGCGATGGCAATGAAGGGGTGTTCCACATTTCCCAAAGCTCCGCCATTACTGGAACCTCTCCATCATATTGTTTTGTGTCATAACCAGAACACTTGTTCAGGGGCGGTCTTACCCCTCTGCAGAGATGCAGTCAGTGTATTCTGCAGCCCTAGCCGACTGGGCAAAACAAAACAAAATTTACTTCTATATTGCAAGGACCCAGAACTTTTATTTCCTTCTTTATTATCTTAGGGTCAAGGAAAGGATGTTTTCGTTGTAAAATATGAGATCAATCCAGAAAGTTAATGAGATTTTATCTTTTTTTTTTCAGATTGGCAACCCTGATTGAAAATCAGCTGATCAAAATTAATCTTGAATATATCGGGGAACATTCTATTCAATGTTTTTCGCTCAAAATTCACATGTGAGTGGTTAATTTTGGATTATTATAAGCTTGTTAATCGGTCCATTGGTCTATTGGGTAGAGTGTTTGCCAAAGGCTCGGGAGACCAGGGTTCAATTCCAGGTCGAGTCGTACAAAAAACAAAAAAATGTTACTTGCTACTTCATTGCTTAACACTCAGCATTATAAGGTATGGATCAGGGGTAAATAGGAGCAATCTAGGGAAAGGAGTATTGCCCTCCTTTACACCTTGGTGTAGTATCTATTGAAAAGGGAGCCATCGAGTCGGCCTCAGTTACAGTCTCCAACTTTACTTTTATAAGTGTGTTGTAATGATGCATCTCGAAAATAGAAAACAAAATCAAATTCTCTTAAACTTCCAAATAATGTAACTGAAACTTTTAAAAGTTTATACAGGTTTATAGATATCAAGTTTTATCCTGGACATAAGCATTATTTTGTTTTTATAACTGAGAGACTATGATAAATAGATCTCATTATAATCGATTTTTCATTAATGTGTTAAATAATGGATTGGCGGAAGATCTTATTAGCAGGAAGTGTTGAACTGTTAAGTGCATAGAAAAACACAGCGGTATAACTGAGAGCAATTGGACTTGAGGTCACTTTGTTTGTTTGTTATTGTGGGTTTATGGCATATCAATCTTTGTCGGTTATTTAATGCCAAATCCATTTTTTTTACCAGAGACAGTTCAATTTCAAGCAATTCAGTTCAGTATAAGTACACAGTATTTAAGTCAAAAACATTTCTATTTCAAGCTTAGTCAAAGAGTTCTAATTAAAACAATTCAGTTTAGCGCAAGTACAGTTTCAATTTCAAAAACAATTCTTTTTAAACAATTCAGTTTAGCATACAAAACAGTTTATTTCAAGCAATTCAGTTTAGCATAAGTACACAGTTTAGTTCTATTTGACTCATAAAGAGGACCCTATCAGCTGCTACCACTCCGTGCCAGAGTGGACCTGGGAGCGATGGCAATGAAGAAGTACTTCGTATTCCTCAAAGCTCCAGCATTACTAGAAACACAACATCAGATTGTATAGTGTCATATCCAGGACACTCGTTATGGGGGATATTACTCCTCTGCAGAGAAGCAGTCAGTGTATTCTATAGCCCCAGCCGACTGGGCAACTGAGGTCAGTTTGAGACTTTGGTTCACAATGGATGGTTTTAATCAAGTGACCTAAACGATTCTAGAAGATATAACATATTCTGTGAATGGTTATGCAACGAACGAAAATGTGATAAAAAGAAACTTTTATTAGATCTAATCGACGTTCTCACTGTTGAAAGGTTTCAAGTATTTTTATCAAATACTAATATTTATATGGTTTTAAGTAATCCTTTCTATTTAGTAAAAGAAATTTGTTTATAGTTATATGGTTTCAAGTAATAATTTCTATTTAATAAAAGACATTTGTTAGTACACGGTTATATGGTTTTAAGTAATTAACAATAATCCTTATTAAACTATTTTAGCTTCAAATAATTATTCTTAATACTAATTAGTTATATGGCATCAATTGTTTAAATCAAATGCAAATTATTTTCAAACACATCTGTTTGATCTATGGATGGAACTAAAGGCTACTATTTCTGGATGGAAAATGGAAGATGGGAGTAATAGCAATGAAGAAGTACTCCACAGTCCCCGGACCTCCAGAACTGAGTCTCACCATTATTAGCAGTTTAGTTCTAAAAACAATACAACTTTTCTTCGCGGGATGCGGGGGGAGTGGAAGATCTTACCTCTCTGCAGGAGATGCAGTCAACGTATTTTAAAGGGCACCAAACAGGATGGATTTTTATATTACTCATTAACTTTGCACTATGCCAGAATGCGGCACAAGGCCATTATATTGTGGGGACTACGCACGAATCAAGACTCATCCACAGCATGTAACAAAAAATTCTTTGAACCCCTCCGCATTTCTCTTGGATGGGTGGGGGAGCTCAGACGCCAAGCAATTTACTCAACCCTCCAAAGCAGGTAAAGCCTGGGGTAACGCTCACCTAAGACTAACTGTTCAAAAGACAATTAACCACCAGGCACGAATTCCGGGTGGGCTGCCCGAAAACAAGTAAAAAAAAGCCCTTCACTAACATCGTATGTTACGGTTTCAGTTTCTATTTTCCTTTTAGATTGGGTTTGACTGGTGAGTTTCATCATCTCCGCTAATTTTTTTAAACTGAGAACTAAAGAGAACTCTACATTGGTCTTCTATCTTAACCTCAACTAATGACAATGTAATTGGACCTAAATATAGATATCAAGGTTTATCTCAGACACAAGCCTTATTTTTTTGAAAACTGATAGAATATGAAAAATGGATCCCATTCTAATCGATTTTTCATTAACGTGTTAAATAATGGATTGGCGGAAGCTCTTATTAACAGGTAGCTAAACCTTAACCTCAACTAATGATAATGTAATTGACCTGAACTGTTATGCTTGTCTAAAATCCTTACTGCCATTAACATTGTTTATCTCTTTTAATTTTCAAAATCAAGTTTAAAGAGACCTATCAATCCTCGTTGTTTTGTATGGTTTTTATAATATATCAACCCTTGTAGTTTATCTAATACTAAATCCTGCTTAGACATATAAATATATTGAATATATATGATATGTAAATGAATACTTTGTAGTGAACATTACTTAAACGAGCCAGAGCTTGTTAGTTCAAAGTTATATGGTTTCTAGTATTGTTATCTGACACTAACAGTTCAATTTAACATCATTAATTTTTTTATGTCGATTTGGTTTAATGGCATATCAGCCCTTAATTGTTATTTAATGCCAAATCCTGTTTAAACATATATGTATATATGATTTTTAAATCAGCAGTGTGTTCGTAATATTTCTAAATGATTTTGTTCAAATTTGATTGTACACAATTAAATGTTTTTTTTAAGTTTTAATATTCATTGTTTTTACATAGATAAATGGTTTCAAATATTTCTAATTAACACAAATAAATCTAATAATCATTCGTTTACACAGTGTTAAATGTTTATAAGTTTTAATATTTATTGTGTATGCATAGCTTAATGCTTTCAAATATTGCTGTTTAGCACAAATAAATCTAATAATAATCAGTCGTTTGCACACAATAAAATGTTTTAAGTACTGCAAACACTATAAGTTTTTGATCCACTTTGTCAAATGCTTCGTGGGTCATTTAATGCCATATATATATATATATATATATATATATATATATATATATATATATATATATACAGAACTTCCCAGTTCTGTATGCACTAAAATGCAGAGTTATAAAATATTTCAACAATAAATAATGAAAATAGGATGAAACTCCAGACTTTGAGTATCACGTTGACAATCTTCACCTCAGGGTCGGTAACGTAAAACTTATACACATGGTCTTTTATTCTCTTCTGTTATCTTTTTTTTTATAGCCGAAACAATATATATATATATATATATATATATATATATATATATATATATATATATATATATCGGCGACCCTCAAAAATGTTTATTTCTCATTCTAAAAGTGTTAGTTTTAATGAAACAAGTCAAGCACCACAACGATTTTTTATAATACTAAATACAAACCTTCCTGAGCAACATTGAATACAAATTAAGCAAAAAAAATTAAAAAAAATTCAAAAACTTCTTACATTTGATTCATCGAAATGTCCCCGTTTGGCCGTTATTACTGTTTCACAGATTCTCAGCTTTCTTTCCACGAAAAACTGAAGGTAGATTGAAGATGGTTCTTACCAGCTTTCCCTGCAAGAGTTGCCAGAGGAGAGCCGATATCTTATTTTTTTGTTCATCTCTGACTTTTCAATTAAGTTCGTCCCACACCAGTTCAATGGCATTTAAGTCCGCTGATTGCATCGGCCAAAGCATCAGTTGAAGGATTTCTGTTCCTCTTACAGAGTTTACTTGTATGCTTTGGGTCATTATCTTACATGAGTAGAAATCCTTGACTCGCAAGCCGCGATTGGATCGTAATATGCAGCAGTATACTGTGATAGTTGGTCTGATTCAATTTGCGCTTCACCAGGAGCAAATCCTAGACTTTGCAATTGGCAAAAGCCACCCCTGCAACCATTACAAAGCCTCCTTCGTGATTTATGGTTGGAGTGTTTTGGGGGTTGCAGCTCTTTCGCCAAATCTTCACCGCAGATAGACCCTCCTATTTGACCGAAAGATTTTCAACTTTGATTTGTCTGTCCAAAGAACTTTGTTCCACTGCTCTATTGTCTAGTCTTCGAGCGCCTTTTGACATTGTTTTGCTTCCTCAACAGCTGTTAGTTGACAGCAATTATACTATATAAGCCATCTTCACAGAATCTTCTCCCATAAAGATGTTGACATATTTTTTTCTTGAGAGTTGTGCAGTGAGGTTTGGAGCAGTCAAGTCAGCCTTCTGTAACCTAAGATGGAGACTCTGATGAAATTGACCTCTGCATAGGTAAAACAGGTAGTATCTAGTAAGCAGTAATTCCACAAAATATAGTCTAATGTGAGTTCAGCTGGTGGCATAAAGTAACTTTTGGAAAAGGTTTTATTCATGCTCAGTAAAAAAGAAGAAAAACGCCTTCAATTCAATCTTTCAAAAGATATCTGCTTATAAATTAAAAGTAAAGTTGGCGACCAATAGCTACTACACCGAGGTGTAGGGGAAGGCGCTACTCCTTTCCCTGGATTGCTCCACTTTACTCTTGATACGTACCTTATATTGCTGAGTGTTAAGCAAGGAGGTGTCATTTTTAAAGTCATTGGTATGACGCGACCTGGGATTGAACCTAGGTTTTCCAGACCATTGGCGAACACTTTACTCATTAGGCCTATGGCCCGGTTAATTCAACAAAACATAGTCTATTGTGAGTTCTAGTGGTGTTATAATGTAACTTTTGGAAAAGGCTTTTTATCATGTTCAGTAGTAAGGAAGAAAAACGCCTTCAAATCAATTTTTCAAAAGATATCTGGTTATACTAAGGTCAGAGTTACTGAGGAAGACTTGTATTTAGTATAATGAATAAAAACATACTGAAGATACTGGAGGTGCCCGTGGTGTAATTGGTATCGTCCTAGGAAATGAACACGGCGACACGAGTTCAAATCCTGGACGAAACTGATTGCATTTCATATAGCACTAATACCCTTGGGAAAGGTATGGATCCAATTATTCTCCCTCCAGCTATGGGTAAATAGTAGGACAGACTAAGTTCTTCAGCCTTGGTTAGGCAACTAGTCTAGGAGAAGGAAAACTCTGAATTGAAATCTGTTAAACTCCGCTTAAAAATTGACCTAGTGTCATATCCTGCCCGAGCGGAGGGGTTGTGTAAATAGGATAATGAATAAAAACATTGTGATGCTTAACTTTATTTAAATTTTTAGGACTATTGTCCTTATCTTTGTTGCCATATTTTTCAAAACGTTTCGGCTGTTGTACGCTCCGGCCTTCTTCAAGTGGTTGGAATGTCGAACTTAACCCTTTATTTCGCTTACCGGGTAGACTGTAACGCTTTTATCCACTGTGCTATGTGTTCTCACGGATAAAGGCGTTGGTTAGATCCAGTGACATACCCAAAAATAGTGAGTTCAATACCCGGTGAAAGCAGTGGAGTACTTTCAGAGGAGAAATTAACAGGAGATAATTGATAACAGACATCCATTAAACATGGCTCGTGGAACTAGAACAGTCTACCCTGGTAAGCGAAATAAAGGATTAAGTTCGACATTCCAACCTCCGGAAGAAGGCCGGAGCGTACAACGGCCGAAACGTTGTGATAAACATGGCCACAAAGATGAGGACAATAGTCCGAAAAATGTAAATAATGTACATAATACTTCATCTCAGAAATGCTTAACTTGTTTCATTAAAAATAAAACTTTGTGGATGAGAAATAAAAACTTTTAAGGGTAGCTAAATATTTTGACAGGTAGTGTACATATGTATATAGAGTGTGAGCTCTTTAACTTTGATATGGCAACCGGTCTAGGAGAAGGAAAACTATGTATTTAAACCAACTAAACTCCTTGTCACACACACACACACACACACATATATATATATAGTGCTTCTAACAATATTCTCAAAATATCGATCACAACTATAAAAAATGGTATCGTTAAAAAAATTGAAAAGTTGCCATAAATGAAATGCTATTTATCAAGACATTTCCTCAAATGAAGATACTTTTCGAAGAGTAAAATACAAAATTGGTCACAAATTACATACGTGGAATTCGTTTTCAGAATGTCTATTATAGAACCATGTGAGACGTGCCGATTACATCGAAGAGTTAATTTTTCATGAAATAAATCAAAATTTTTACATTGTCTTCCATTCGGTATTTTAATGTTTTAGATACACTATCTCTCATAACCACATTTTCTTGGATGGTTTAACGGAACACCAACAAGAGTTTATGTGCAGTTAAACCAATTAAACCGTTCTTAAATGCCGAAGTCAGTTTTTCTTGCTAGTAATTTAAAGATTTCAAGTCACTTTTGCCATTTATTCATTTTTTTCTAAATAATTAGAGCTGAAACTAGCTATTATAAATACAACTAATTTGATTAAACTTATATGGTTTCAAGCTTTCTTATCTAATACAAATAATTTGAACACAATTATGTTTGTCCAAGTTTTTTTTTGTTTGTTTCATGGCATATCAACTTTGGTGGCTTTTCTAAGACCAGAAACATCCTTGTAAAAGAACAGTAAAACACGGAAGTAAAAGTCCGCTCACCGGATGAAGACAGACTACTTCGACTTTGTTGCAGGTGTTGCTACAAGGAGACACATTAGCCCCATACCTGTTGCTCATCTGCCTAGACTACGAGCTTAGAACGTCTATAGAATTAATGAAAGAAAACGGTTTCAAGCTGGCAAAAGAAAGAAGTAGAAGATACTCCGCGCAAACAATTACAGACGCGGACTATGCTGATGACATAGCGTTTCTGGCAAATACACCCACTCAAGCCAAAACCCGGCTACATAGGCCTCCATGTCAACGCAGACAAGACAGAATATATGTGCGTTAATCGAAGAAGCGACATCTCCACACATAAGGACGGGCCTTTGAAACTAGCGGACAAGTTCACCTACCAGAGAAGTAATGTCTCATCAACCGAGAATGACATCAACACACGGCTAGTTAAGGCATGGACAGGTATCGATAGACTTATCAGTCATATGGTAGTCAGCCCTGACTGATGAAATAAAACATAGTTTTTTCCAAGCAGAGGTCGTGTCGACACTGCTATGTAGATGCACTACATGGATGCTAACTAAACGTATAGGGAAAAGACTTAACCGGAATTTCACAAGAATGTTGCGAGCAATATTGAATAAGTTCTGGAGGCAACACCCCACAAAACAGCAGCTGTACAGCTATCTACCACCAATCAAGAAAACTATCACAGTTAGATGAACCAGACATGAGGCACAATGCTGGAGAAGTAAGGATGAACTCATAAGCGATATACTACTGTGGGCCCCTTCCCATGGACGAGCAAAGTCAGGACAACCAGCTAGAAACTATATATAACAGCAATGCCTGTGGTGTAATGGTTATCGTCATAGGAAATGGACACAGCGACACGAGTTCAAATCCTGGACGAGACTGCATTTCACATAGCACTAATACCCTCGGGAAAGGTATGAATCCAGTAATTCTCCCTCCAGCTATGGGTAAATAGTAGGGCAGACTAGGTTCTTCAGCCTTGGTGAGGTAACTAGTCTAGGAGAAGGAAAACTTTGAATTTAAACCGGTTAAACTCCGCTTAAAAATTGACCTAGTGTCATATCCTGCCCGAGCGGAGGGGTTGGGAAATATGTTTAACAGCCGATACAGGATATAGCCTTGAAGATCTCCCAGGAGCGATGGACGATAGAGACGGGTGGCGAGAGAGGGCCAGGGAGATCCGTGCTGATGGTGCGACATGATGATGATGATGATGATGAGCTTATGGTATTTGCATAAACTGGAATCCATCCTCGAGAATGAGACTTAGAATTCTCTTGGATTTTATGATACGAACGAATCACTTAATTCCGGCCAGAAGACCAGATTTATTATCTATTAACTAGAAAAAAGAACTTGCGGATTTTGCCGTTCCGGTTGACGATAGAGTGAAAATATAAGAAAGTGAAATGATAAAGAAATACTTTGAGTCTTGTCAGGTCACAAAAAGCAGTGCGGAATATGTGGGTGATGGTAGTACCATCTGTCGTTTGAGCACTTTGAACGGTCCCCGAAAGCATTGGAAGAAAAAGACAGGAAGAATAGGAAATCAGAAGACGAGCAAAGACCATTCAAACTACAGCATTGTTAAGACCGGCTAGAATTCTGAGGAGAGTGCTGGAGACATGATGGGACTTGCTGTCACATTAGCTAATGCTGGAGTGAAAAACTCCCAAGGAGCAAAATAATAATAATAATAATAATAAACAAAAAAAAAAGAAGAGAATTTGCAAAATTGTCGACTTTGCTGTCTCGGCTGGCCACAGAATAAAACTGAAACAATGTGAAAAGAAGGATAAATACCTTAACCTTGCTAGGGAATTGAAAAAACTACGGAACATGAAGGTGAAAATTATACCAATTGTGATAAGTGCTTTTGTTACAGTAACTAAAGGATTATTAAAAGGCCTGGAGGACTTGGAAGTTGGCGGACGAGTGGAGATCATCCAAACGGCAGCATTATTGAGGATGGCCAGAATACTGAGAAGAGTCCTGGAGACTTGAACAGACTTGTTGTCACTCAAACTCCAGTGAAAGACCATCAGCTAACGCTTTGTGAAAAACTCTAATGAGTAAGTAATAATAATCATCAACAAGAAAAAAGAGAACCTTCCGAATGATGGATTTTGCTGTCCCGGCAGACCATAGAGTGAAAATCAAATAAAGCGAAAAGTGAGATAATAACTTATACTTTGCAAGAGAAATAAAAAAAAAAACTATTTAAAATGAAGGTGATCATATTTACCAACACCTCCGCTCGGGCAGGATATGACACAAGGTCAATTTTTAAGTGGAGTTTAACAGGTTTGAAATCAGCGCTTTCCTTCTTCTAGACTAGTTACCTCACCAAGGCTGAAGAACCTAGTCTGTCCTACTATTTACCCATAGCTAGAGGGAGAATTACTGGATTCATACCTTTCCCAAGGGTATTAGTTCTATATGAAATGCAATCAGTCTCGTCTAGGTTTTGAACTCGTGTCGCCGTGTCCAATTCCTTTGACGATAACCATTACACCACGGGCACTTAAAATGAAGGTGATGGTGATTTCTATTGTAATTGGTGCGCTCGGAACAATCCCCAAAGAGCTAATCAAGGGACGGAAAGATTTAGAAATCAGAAAATGCGTGGAGACCATCCAGACTATAGCATTATTAAGATCGACCAGAATACTGAGAAGGGTCCTGGAAACTTGACGTGACTTGCTGTCACTCAAAATCCAGTGAAAGACCATCAGCTAACGCTGGTGGGAAAAACTCGCAAAGATGGTCCAGTAACTAAAGGATGATTAAAGGGACTGGAGGACTTGGAAGTTGGTGGACGAGTGGAGACCATCCAAACTACAGTATTATTGAGAACGACCAGAATACTAGGAAGAGCCCTGGAGACTTGAGGAAACTTGCTGTCGCTCAAACTCCAGTGAAAGACCATCAGCTAATGCTGATGTGAAAAACTCTCAAAATAATAAAAATAATTTGTAAGCAATCATAGCTTCGAGTTAGGTGTGGTGTCTTTGTTTAATGGCATATCAACCTTTGTAGGATATTTAATGCCAAATCTATTCTCCTAGAAGAACAGTAGCGGTACTATTTAACCCATATCTGGGAGGATAAGGGGGTTCATACCTTTCCCAAGGGTATTTGCCGAAAGTGAACGTAATAGCGCGACTGGAGTACAAACTCGCTTATTACAATTCCGCAGTCCACCGCTTTAACCATTACACCACGAGGACACCCCAGCTTCGAGCTAGTATTGATACAAAAAAACTTGCACATAAATATTAAGATCGAAGTATTCTTATCTAATACTAACAATTTGCGAGCATTTATATAGTTTCAAGTAACTAGTCTTATAAGTAATATATAATTCGCCCACAGTTATTTAGTTTAAAGTATTCGTATCTTATTTAAACAATATCAAACAGTTCCATCTGACTCATATATGGGATTCTAAAACTCCTTATTACACCAGGTAAGAATGTTACATCGCCTTTACCTCTATTCTTCAACGATACCCATCTCCTTTCTTTGTTGTTTCTCCGTAGCCGAGTGTGACTCTCACGCCGCCATCTTGTTCTTTTTGTCATGTCGCCTTGTTCGCAGTTTGACTGTGATGAACAACAAGAACTCATTCTTTATACGTACAAAACTTGCTTTATCGACGCTGACTTTCACATGTTACTGATCGCACGTGTAGGTAGCCAAATGGACATTAGATAACTGCTCACTTCCACGAATGCTATCTGACTAAAATAATGTCTACTTCTAGACTTAAATGATTTCAGTCATTTGACTTTAAGTTCGTCCAATGAAAGCTATGCTTTCTGATGAGCATATACTGTTACTTACACTTAGGTGACAACTTAATGGTTTGAATTTTTTTATTTTATCTACACCAGAGGTCAATGACTGTTACGGCAAATCTATTATTTATCTGGGATTGGAGACCTGGAAGTAACGATTCTACACTTTCAAAAGGACCTGAACTGGAGGCTCATCACCAAATGCAGTTTATTGTCATGGCTAGCACAAAGTTTTACGACATGGAAGAAAATATAACTCATATCTACCATTAAAAATCCATTTTGTGTATAATATATCGCCTCTAAATTAGTATAACCTGAATAATTTCTAAAAAATAACTTTCTTTTATACCAAAGATACAAATTAATTCAGCTTTGAAAAAATGATGGAAAAGAAACATTGCTTTTGATCTAATTAAGTATCATTGCTATAATACATTAGTAATAATATACAAAGGGGTCATTTCATTTCATTCTATCAATCTATCTATCTATCTAATTTCATTTCATTCTGCTAATATCTATAATGAGTAGAGTGTTCAGTCCAGGAGACCGGGATTCAATCCCTGATCGCGTCATAGCAAAGACTCAAAAAATGGTATTTGATGCCACCTTGCTTAACACTCAGTATTATAGGCTAAGGATCAAGGGTAAAGTGGAGCAATCCAGGGAATAGAGTAGCACCCTCGCCAACACCTCGGTGTAGTAGCTATTGAAAAGGGTGCCTTCGGGTCACCCTTGACTAAGGTCGCCTACCTTTACTTTATATATATATATATAATTCCATTTTATCTATCTATCTATCTCATTTCATTCAATTAATATCTATCTCTTCCGTCTTTCTGTCTGTCTGTCTGTCTGTCTTTCTCTTTCTCTCTCTCTCTATATATATATACATATATATATATATATATATATATATATATATATATATATATATATATATATATATATATGTATAAAGCTTTCTGATTAATTTTATTCCAGCAAGTTCCAGGATATTCTGACTTAAAATGCTGATTTACTTCGATTTCTAGACGAGTTAGACCTTTTTGATCAATTTTTAGCAAAATCATTTCAGGCAAGCCCCATGGGCAGAGCCATCCTCAATACTATTAAATACTCCTTAGGGTCAAAGGAGTTCATATGCAAAGTTTAATCAAAATTGGCACGTTAGCTTCGAGGTCTTTAGATAACAAGAAAGCAAGTAAGAAATCAAACGAAGAAAATTATATATTGGGTAAATCCCAGCCGTGATCTTATATTTTACTTAAACAGTGTGTCTATAAAAATTACAAGTGTATGCTGAATGTTTTTATCTACCTACTGAGCTGCATTGAGTGACTATATAATGAAATATAACGAATTTATCGTGTTAATTATTTCCTTCAACGCTCTACGTTGTAGATATATTGTAATATGTTTTCAGAAAAAAATATCGTCGCTTAAAATTGAAATCAACTTAAATGTGTACCATACCCATGATACGGATATGTCAAACGTACATATAATGTTCATAACATATATACATAGAACATAGGAATCTCGAAACACGAAAAACACTTACGACTTCTTAGTTCAGGTACGAAACTTTTTATTATCTTTGAGTTTAAAGGTTCTTCGACATAAGGCGAGAGATACACATTCTTTCTATTCTGGCTTTTCCATCGGCACCTCCGACACTTGTGGCACCCGCCACAAGGTCACTGGCCTGGCTTCGGCGAGCAAGCGAAAGCCAACTATCTTCTCCCGAGGCAGAACTCAACCAAACTAACTGACTTTTTCAAATCTTACAAAATTCTCCACGCGCTTCCGGTGCATGATGTCATTCACATCCCCCTATCTGGGATTTTTATTTTGACATCCCTGAATGACACGTCCGCCCAACGCGCGTGCGTGAACACCTGCGTTCATGTTGCATCTAGCTAACCTATGCACAGAGCTGAAAGGTTCTCAGCCTAACTAAACCAAAATGCATAAAACGAAATCCCTCGGCCATTATATTACAAATGTCTTCTCAAAATAATTTCCTTCTGACGGAGAAAGGGTTATGGGTTTAAACATTGAAAAAAAAAGTATTTATATTATCTTGTAGGGGTCAAATTTTTTATTTTTAAACAATTACAGGTGCATTTCTACGGTAAAACAGGTGCATTTATTTGCCCCCCGAACAGATACGACACAAGGTCAATTTTTAAGATTTTTTTCTCCAACAACTTAATATGTCCTCACTTTTATTCATACCACTGTATTTTATAGTAAAAACAATTACCAATGCATTTCTTGGTAAACCAATCATCAATAAATTTTCATAGTAAAAGAATTACCAATACCTTTTCATGGTAAAAATTACCACTGCTTTTCCATAGTAAAACAATTACTAATGCATTTCTATTGTAAAACTATTTTCAATGTATTTCTATAGCAAAACAATAGCCGAGGTATTTTATAGTTAACAACTACTGATGCATTGCTCTATTAAATAAAATTATCTGTGTATTTCTTGCCAAAATCCATTAATGTTATAAAAACAATTACAAATGCATTTCTATCGTATAACAATTATCTATGCATTTCTTTAGTAAAGCACATTCCAGTATATTTCGATTGTAAAACATTTACCCATGATTTTTCGTATCAAAACAATTACCAAATTATTCCCCTAAAAAAAGATTACCAATGAATTTCTGTAGGGAGAAAATTACTAAATCCTATAGGTAAACAATTTCTTAAGGAATTGTCAGAGGTCAGGAAATAATTCAAGTATTACTGTATGATGAAATGTAAATGATATTATCATAATTTAGATTGAAAGTGAAGAAGAGAGGAATTGTCTGTGGCCAGAAATTATAACAAATTTTACAGAGAGAATGCAGATATTATATGTATAATGAAATGCATTATAAATGATATTACTATAATTTACATTGCAAATCAGGAAGAAAGGGATTGTCAGTGGTCAAGAATTAATGTACATTTTACTGAGATATCAAAAGTATAATGAAATTCATTGTAAATGATATTACCATAATTTAGATTGAAAATCCGAGAGAGAGAGGGATTGTCAGCGGTCAGGAAGTGATGTAGCACTGAGAGAATAAAATGATTATATATATATATATATATATATATATATATATATATATATATATATATATAATAAAATGCATTCTAAATGATTTTGAAATAGAAATGCATTAAAGATCCAGAAATTTATTGACAATTGCTCGATATGAATACAGTTGTCACTGAAAATAACCTAGTAACCCATATTTACCAACCCCTCCGCTCGGGCAGGATATAACACAAGGTCAATTTTTAAGCAGAGGTTAACAGGTTTGAATTCAGAGTTTTCCTTCTCCTAGACTAGTCACCTCACCAAGGCTGAAGAACCTAGTCTGTCCTACTATTTACCCATAGCTGGAGGGAGAATAATTGGATTCATATCTTTCCCGAGGGTATTAGTGCTATGTGAAATACAACCAGTCTTGTCCAGGATTTGAACTTGTGTCGCCGTGTCCATTTCCTACGACGATAACCATTACACAACGGGCTCCTCCATAAATAAAACAACCTAGTAACCATTTCTTACAAAGAGATTTGTCTGTGATCTTTATATCAATAAACTTAACTTACTTTAGCCTCAGGCCACAAGCGGCTTACAGTATTACCAACGGGCTATCTATCTTTTCTAATATTTCGCTATTTGTGCCTTTGTGTCTCTCTCCGACGTTCACGGCGTAAAAGAAAGTCCTAAGGATCTGCTTTTTCGCATTGATATTGACTTGACCTCAGATTCCGGTCATCGAGTGCGCCAAGTTAACCTCCAAAGTCATTGGTAGTCACCAAAAGGTCATTAGATTGGCACAGTATGCCATTTCTTGCCAAATGGAGTGAGATATGAGAAAGACTTTGATATGCAGTAGAAAATATCCTTTTAACCTTATAAACGATGGGACTAACGAGGTCAGAGACATGTTCCTATGTGGTAGATGATACCGTGTAAATGGTGAATCATAGACGATACATGAATGAAAGAACAAGAAATATTGTGTACAAAGCCGCTCTCAGAAGTTCATAAGTTGTTTGTTGCTTGTATAAAAGTATTTCTGTTGTGTATTTGTCTAATTCACCATTTTGTGTTCATAGAATCAGGGTTATATATATATATATATATATATATATAATCATATTATTATATTATATCAATAGATTCTAAAGATATACTTTTACGGATTTATACGAATTGAGAGCTCACTTTAAAGTTTATCGTATATGTAGACATATATAGATAAGCTTATGCAGAACTAAATATTATTGAGAAACAAGATGAAATATACTTATTGATTTTCTTGTTTCTCAATAATTTATATATATATATATATATATATATATATTGGCAGCATTTCTTCATTAATACTTATTTCATTGAACATAATTGACATTTTTTGTCAACATATTTTTTTTTAATCCTTTCGAATTGCCGTATTGATCTTATGATATTCGGTGGGAATTGGTTGATAAATCTTCCATAATTAGTTATTTCCCAAGTACTTTCTGTCCAACTTTGGACCATCATCAGGAGAGCCTGTATTGCAAAAGTTATGTAACTTTTGTGTGGACATTACTACTTTGTAAGAAGTGCGTCTGTACTGTTGTATTGGGTGGCGTTTCAAAATTAATTTTGTTATATCTGGGTTGTATGTTCCTAATATTTAGTGCCTCAAGAATCTGTAGTTTTTGCTTATTTTGATGTTCTAATATTGTTGTGTTTTCGGTAAGAATTTTCCGTAATTCTGTTGTTGGGCATGAATGTTTTTTTTTTAAATGCTGTGTTATATATATATATATATATATATATATATATATATAGTTAAAGCGGTGGGCTGCGGAATCTTCGTAATCAAATTCGAACTCCAGTCCCGTTATTATGTTCCCTTTCAGGCAGATACACTTGGAAAAGGTATGAACCCCATTATTCTCCCAGTTATGGGTTAATAATTGCCATCACTGTTTTTTAAGGAGGATGGCTTTGGCGTTAAATAACCCACAAAGTTTAATTTGCCATTAAACAAAGAAACCTAACCAAACCTATATTATATTAATAGATTCTATAGATATAAGCAGTTGTTGGTGACCATAGTCGAGAGCGACCAGAAGGCTCACTTTTCTATTGCTACAACACCGAGGTGTAGGGAAGGGCACCACTCCTTTCCTTGGATTGCTCCACTTTACCCTCGATACGCACCTTATATTGCTGAGTGTTAAACAAGGAGGTATAAAGTACCATTTTTAAAGTCTTTGATATGACTAAACACAAGTCTCCCGGGCCAATGGCGAACGCTGTACCCACTAGACCAATGAGCCGGTATTTCTATTGATATAAGTAAAGTAAAGTTAGCGACCATAGTCGAGGGTGACCCGAAGGCTCCCTTTTCGATAGCTACTACACCAAGGTGTAAGGGAGGGCGCTACTCCATTCCCAGGATTGCTCCACTTTACCCTTGAACCGTACCTTATAATGCTGAGTGTTAAGCAAGGTGGTATCAATTACCATTTTTAAAGTCTTTGGTATGACTCGACCTGGGATTGAACCCAGGTCTCCCGGGCCATTGGCGAACACTCTAACCGCTGGGCCAATGTCCCGGAACGGAATTATCCAATTTGAGTGCTCACTGTAAATTTTATAATATATGTAAACGTATATAAATAAGATTATGCAGAACAAAATATTATTGAGGAACAAGATGAAATATACTTATTGATTTTCTTGTTTCTCAATGATATGTATATATATATATATATATAAATATACATATAAAACTACATTATATATATATATATATATAATAATGTAGTTTTCTATATTTATAGATTAAGTGTACTCAATGTTTTAGATAGATCGTATATATATATGTGTGTGTGTGTGTGTGTGTGTGCGTGTGTTTGTGTGTGTGTGTATGTAGAGTTGTGATACAACAAAGCAGTCTGTCTGTAGACGACAATATATACGCTCCCCTCTCGAGGGTTGAGCGCTCTGTCGAAGGAATTAACGGCTACCACCCACGTAATGCAAAGCTCTTCTAACGAATTGAGCACTCTGGTATCCGATAGAACAAAATATTAACAATCGAAAGCTAATACATCTGCGTAATAATTTCACAGAAATAGCTGAGCGGTTAGATAACATGTCTAGCGTAAAGGTAGGCGGGTTTCAATCGCAGCTTGAAGCGTCCAGTGTGTTTAGCCACACTAATGAGTTGAGATACAACGAAATAGATTGTCTTTAGATGACTATATATATATATATAAGTTAGGATAGTGTAGAAACAGAGTTAATGATGCTTGGTAATTGTTATTTTCTCGCCTATATGTTCATGGGCTCTTGAATGTATCAGCAAGAAATTACAAAGAACCATTGACTCTGTGTCTGCGCTATCCTTATATATATTTA
This sequence comes from Sepioteuthis lessoniana, assembly GCA_963585895.1. Lineage (NCBI taxonomy): Eukaryota > Metazoa > Mollusca > Cephalopoda > Myopsida > Loliginidae > Sepioteuthis > Sepioteuthis lessoniana. The sequence continues at coordinate 32,020,818 of OY757926.1, read as the reverse complement.
CCAACCCCTCCGCTCGGGCAGGATATGACACAAGGTCATTTTTTAAGCAGAGTTTAACAGGTTTGAATTCAGAGTTTTCCTTCTCCTTGACTAATTGCCTCACCAAGGCTCAAGAACCTAGTCTGCCATACTGTTTACCCATAGCTGGAGGGAGAATAATTGGATTCATACCTTTCACAAGAATATTAGTGCTATGTGAAATGCAATCAGTCTCGTCCAGGATTTGAACTCGTGTCGCCGAGTCCATTTCCTACGACGATAACCATTACAATACAGCCACCTCCTTATATATATATATATATATATATATATATATATATATATATATATATATATATATATATATATATATATATATATATATATATATATATATATATTACGGCCAGCGTAACACGATAAAAAATATTCAACAAACGAGAGAATAGAGATATTCTTATTAATTACGGTATATAATACAAATATGCGAACGCCAAGGCCTCATTGTTTAACTCAAACGTTAATCGAAAAAATGAGAAGGACAAAAAAGGCGACAGATGAACGATAAGTAGTTATTAATAAGTTACAATGAGTTCATAAAAAAAAATGGAAATATCAAAATATATAAAAATAAAGAAATTGGTGAGTGAAGTCAGAAAACTGTATTTTACCGAATTCATCCTCTAAGAAGCTTTTTGTTATGGAGTTTGGATTCTTTCGACCAGAATCTCTTGTCCATGAACTGATGGATAAGCTGGAGTTGAGGGCATCGTAGCAGAAGTCCAGAAACAACTGACTTACGCCCTGTCTTTTTTTTTTTTTTTTTTACCCCCGTTATTATATAGTGACGCGAAGACCGTTACGAGAATATCGTAGAACGTTTCAAAAGCTACTCGACAGTTCATTAAAACAGTTATTTTCTATTTTTTTTTTTTATTATTTACATTTTTTGTATACATGTGGAGAACTTAGGAGCTACCGATGTAATACAACATTCGAATCATCTTGATTTTCTGTGAGATATCAACCTAAGAAGTAGGAGAAATGAGTCCTCGTAACAATATATATATATATATATATATATGCATGTGTGTGTGTGTGTGTGGTTAGTATTTCTTCGTTAATCCATATTTAATTAAACAATGTAGGCATCCTTTGTCTAAGTATTTTCGTTTCTATCTTTTCGAGTCACCGCATCGATTTTATGGTATTCGACAGGAATTGATTAATAAACCTCCCATGATTGATTGGTTCTTCAGTACTTTCTGCTCGATCTTAGGCTATCATCAAGGGTGTGTATATTGCAAAAGCGGTGTGACCTTTGCGTGTATATTTCTATTTTGTAAGTGTTGAGAATTTATCATTTATACTTGGCGTTTATTTTTAAATTAGGTTCTATAAGTAGCAACGGGAGCTTAAACATTTAAGTACATTAGTTCTGGATTTGAAATTGATTCTATTGAGTTTAGGTTGTTTCTTTCTGATATGGAGCACTTCAGAATCTGTGATTTTTGCGTGCTATTTTGTTGCTGAAATATTGCTGTGTTTTGGAACTGATGAATACAAAAATGTGTAGACAAGAGAGGTTGATATTGTTTAATTATAATAATAATAATGATATCTCGGGCGATATGTCCCCCAGCTTTCATCACCAAGAAGGCCAGAGGACATATCGGCCGAAGCTTTGTGAATATAACAATAAAAATGAAGACAATAGTCCGAAACCCTGAACGATAAAAATCATCAAGCTTCGTCTCAAAAATTCAGAAAACTAATATCCTTCATTAGGGCTTAAAAGCTTGTTTGCCATTACAGAAAAAAATAAGAGGAAAGGAAAGAGAATTCAAAAATTGATACATCTTGATAAAAGAATTGAATGTCATTTGTCAACCAGACAGGAAAAACAAATGGTCTGGTCTTTACTTAATAAAAAAAAGATAAAAAACAAAAACAAATGAAATTTGGATTAGAGAAATAGGGTGGCCGGAATTTAGGTTTTTTTTCTAAATCTTCATTAGACATTTCTCATTATTCATTTGTCTAAATATGTAGATCTATCTTTTTAAAAATATAGGGTCTGCTGAAATAAATATTATTACAAAAAATATTAGTAATTTTTAAAGGTTTTTCTTTGATTTGGTATATATATATATATATATATATATATATATATATATATATATATATATATATATATATCGTGTTGTCATTAGTGTTCATTGCAAGCCTCTTCGTATTTGAATTGAGGTCTCGGCAGCTGTTGAACGGAAGTATGTAAACAATAGTAATTGTGATTCATAACCGTTAAAAATTTACTTCGCTGCTAATGGCTTCTCGTGGCTGAATGGTTAGAGGCTTCGGCTTGACGTTTGAGTCAAACCGGGTTTCGATCCCAGTTATGGGTAGTAACTGTCTAGCCACACTGATGAGTTCTGATAGAACGAAACATGTATGTCTGTGGATGATTATATATATACGAGGATCATTAAATAAGTTTCCAGACTTTTTTCGTATGGGCACTTTTATTGATAGTACACGCATGAAACTCTAGTCCCCTTCCAAGTAATCTCCTCCGGCTGCAATACACTTCTTCTACCGTTCCAAACATTTTTGGAAGGCCCCATGGAAGTCCTCTTGTGTGAGCGTGTCTATGACCTTCATCACACCCACTTTCATCTCCTCAATTGTCTCATAACGACAGCCCCTGAGCTTAGGGAATAACCAAAAGTCACAAGGAGCAAGGTCTGGAATTTAGGGAGGGTGAGGAACTGTGTTGATGCTCATCTTGGTCAAATAGTCTGTGACAAGGATGGAGTTGTGGACTGGTGTATTGTCCTGGTGGAAATGCCACGGACCCGATTTGAAGAGTGCTGGCCTCTTCCCTTGGAATCTCTTCACGAACTCCCTAAAAACCTAAACATAGTAACCCTAACCCTAACCCTTTGGCCAATCAAGTCTGGTGTATTGACTTCCTTACTCCTCCCAGACCTCTCATCATCCCTAACAGACTCCCTGCCTTCCTTGAATCTCTTATGCCACTCAAAAACTGATGCTCGATTAATGCAAGATGCTCTAAAAGCAGTCTGAAGCATTCCATACGTTTCTGTGGCATTTTTTCCAAGTTTAAAACAGAATTTTATTGCATATCGTTCTTCTAATGTGTCCTCACGTCCAGATTGCATTTTTGAAATTCACCAGTTGTGACAAGAGGCTTTAGTAGGGTGTATTCCAATTTCTGCCGTAGCTGTTCATTTGAACCTGAAATCATAAAAATTGGTCAGTTATTTTATAAGATGTACAGCAATAACGTACTGAATTTTCAAGAGTCTACGACAATTCTAAATGCTTGTACAAAAAAAGTCTGGAAACTTATTTGATGCGCCACGTATATATATATATATATATATATATATATATATATATATATATATATTAGGATACTACATGATTTTTGAACACGTTGAATTCTAGTTATAAAAGTTATCAATGATGATATCATCATCATCATCATAATGTCGCACTGCCAGCTCAAATCTTCCAGAACCTCTCACGCCACCTGTTTCTCCCGTCCATCGCTCCCGGGAGGTCTTCAATGGTATATCCTTTATCGGCACAGAGCTAGCTGGTTCTCCTGCTTTTGCTCGTCCTTGTGAAGGGGTCCACAGGAGTATATCACTAATGAGTTCATCCTTACTTCTCCAGCTGTGTTCCGCATGTCTGGTTCGTCTAATTTGGATGGTAATCGAGATGGGAAGGAGGGGATGATTTTGCAGAGTATTTCATTACTATTATTTCGGTTTCGGTAATTTGGAGGATTATGAGATGAAGTTCAGCTCGAATGCTGACCTCACGAAATTATCAATAATTCCGTGTCTTCTTTCTGGTACCTAACAGACCACAACTCCAAAACAAGTTGTTTTTTTTCTGAACCACAATATTAAAAAGAAATAACAACAAAAGACTTTAGAAGTAAACAATGTATTCGTTTCTTTAATGTTTTGCTATGCGATTCAGGACAATTTTTTTAGATTTAACATTTGTTTACAAGACATGTAAGTATTTCAGTTATACCTGAGTTTTTTTTTGTTTTTTTACAAATTTAATGATATTTTATTCGAATAGGAGTGACTGATTTAAAAAATATCTGTTAACCAATAAGATGATGAAGAAGGACTTCTTATTTACATTGTTGTGGGACCAATAACTATGTCGACCCCGCAGACTTTTGTAAATGTTGTGACGTGACTGGGAGAGGATGAAAAAAAAAAAAGACAAAACAAACAAACAAACAAAAAACAGCAAAAAAGAAAATAATTACGAGGGTAAGTTTAACATGGCAAATGTTTACTTGGCGAATGATATAGGAGAATTTATGTAGATTCCATGATTTTTTATAAAGTCCATATAAAGTCCATACTGTATCAAAAGTGTAAACTCGGCTGTCAAATAGTTCTTAGCAACAGCGAGTCTAGATTATCTGGAACAAATCTTGTTTGTTCTTGGTCAGATTTTTGGTCAGATTCAGGTATTTATAGAACTATTCCATTATCTGAAATAGATAATTTCTAAGTGTATTGCTCTTACAAAGACTGTGCTATGACATACTATTTTCACGGTTTCATACATATATATATATATATATATATATATATATATATATACATCACCTCCGTAAAAGAAAAAGCAATTTCGAGAAATCGTAAGGAAATGTTTCGTTGGAAGTCTTGCATCATCAGTAGTCAACTGAGTTTCTGATCAAGAACGAATCTATATTGAATGGAGTGAAGAGTAATTCATATAAAGTAGATGAACACTTAATTTCAAGATCTAGCAACGTCGCTATAGACATGTTGATGCATTTTTTGATAAAAACGAACAAACTCTTTTTGCATTTTGAAGACGATAGAACTCTGTCAAAATTTATCAATCTGATTTTCAAGATTATCATTTTCTTTTACATTCCATTAGATTTCATTGCAGACTTTACACACACACACACACACACACACACACACACACACACACACACATATATATATATATATATATTAACTTTGGAAATTTTACTAATATAAAGATTGATATCTTGACAAATAACTTCGTCTACAAAAATCATTTATTTACTTCCGGATAATCCAATATGCAATATACAATATTGCCAATGAATAATATATCTTATCATTCTTTTGTGATAAAAATACTCGATTATTTTCTAGACCGAAGATACACATACAGAAACGCTCCCCTCACACACACACACACACACACACACACACACACACACACACACACTTATATATATATATATATATATAATTAGTTTCTCGTGTATGCGATCATCGGTCCAAGGGCTCTAATGATCACCTAGGCCAGCAGCTGATAGTTAAAAAGCAGAATTGAATCAATTCAAACTTTGATCTACGTTTTCTCTATCATTGATTATATATATATATATATATAGGTATGCGTGCATATGTAGATATATTGTATATAGGTGTGTGTGTGTGTGTGTGCATATGAGTGTATTTATCAACCCCTCCGGACGAGCAAGGCCAATATTTTTAGCGAAGTTTAAATGGTTTGGGTTAGAGTTTTCTTTCTCCGAGACCGGTTGCCATACAAGAGATAAAGAGCCCAGTTTTCACAAGTATTTACCCATAGCTGGAGGGAGAATATTGGGATGCATACTTTTCGCTAGTATATTTGTTCTACGTGAAATTCAAACAGCCTCGTCTAGGGCTTTTTACTTGAATCAGCGTGACCATTTCTCCTATCTATAACAATTACAAGGGTCTCTTCTCACGCTCTCTCTCTCTCTCACTCTCTCTCTCTCGCTATATATATATATATATATATATCGAAAATTGGATTAACAATAGATGAAGTTCAATGAATCTGACAAAATTATCATTCACTTGCAAACTGAAGAGGAAATTAATTTATTTTCTACGTTAGGTGATTTTAAGAGTATTGCTCTGACAAACATTTCACTATGATGTGTCGTTTTTTCTGGGGTAGGGTTCTCTCTCTCTCTATATATATATATATAGATTGACATTAAGTAGCCTACAAAGGTTGATATGCCGTAAAACCAATAAACCAGCCATATATATATATATATATATATATATATATATATATATATGACGGTCGCCAGATAACTTTGATAGTCTTAATACTGAGCATGATTCAACGTTGCTTAAAATGCGTGGCCAGTTGAAAACTGGGATTTTCCTTCTGGGCTTAAACACAACTACATTGGGGAATATATTAAAAGAAAAAAAAATCTTGCATAAAGTGAAAAACGCTTAAGAATTTAAAAAAAAATCAACCATCATAATTCTATTTCTCGAAGGGTTAATAATCGATAATACGTAGCTTTCTGTTTTCAATTGATCTATTCTAACTGAATTCTGTACGATAATCAAAACCATTTGAGAGGCGTTCAGACGGAAATAACTCGCTCTGGGTAGGGTGTTCTTCGAGGGCAAGAGTAGGCTTGGATTGTTTACGGAGTGAATCCACTAAATTATATTCTAGTTTGTTGTTCTCTAGACACGGACTTTGCATCGCCGCAGTGAACGGTTCAATATCTTCATCAATAACGTTCGCTGATAGATACACCGTTAAAAAAAAGAGAGAGAAAAAAACAAACCCTGAAAGACGAACGCTCTCTACTCTAGCTGTTTAGTATTTTCTTTATCTTTCTGCAATATAATACGAAGATAGTTTTTTTATTAGTGGTCAGTATTCGATATAAAGTCATATTAAAAGTCAGAAGTGATATCTTCTCCGAGGAGCATAGATATTTTATAGCTCTTGCCAGGTTTCCCCCCACTCCACCAACCATTTAAAGATATTTCCCCAGGGTAAACCGCTTGGTACATGATATCGAAAAATCTGTCCGTAAAATTTATTTATCTCATCGGTTATGGACGGCTTTCATAAAACATAATTAAGACGCTAATGCTGTAGGCATCACTCTATCAAATATCGGAGGTGAATAATAAGGTTTCCGGTTCGTCTGACAGAAATTCTAGTGCTGCTTTTAAGTATGCATGGTGAGGATATTGCTTCATAGAAAAAAAAACAACAAAAAACGCCGACTAAATCTTTTCTACCGAAAACTAGAATACGAGAAATGTTAAAAAGAAAAAAAAAATTGCATTACTGGTGCATAAGATGTATTTACTACAAGGGGTGTGTCTCGGACTGAAACTCCAGCTAAATTACCCGGAAAATTGGAGGCGTGCTTGGCAAAACGGTTATCCAAGTAGGAAATTGAATCGGTGACCTGAGTTCGAATCTCTGGACGAAGCTGTTTGATTTTCACGTCGTGCTAATGCCCGTGAAATTCTCTTGGCGTGGTGGCAAACGTGCTGGACTGCGACATTTGTAGCAAGCGAGTTCGAGCTCTAGTCGCGTTATGTTCACTTTCACACTAATACTCTTCGTAAGGCATGAAATCATCTCTTCTCTTCCCAGCTATGCGTAAATGGGTTATTTAGCCTCGGTAAGACAACCAGTCTAGGAGACGGAAAATGCTGAATTCATATAAACTGTAGTCCGCTTAAAGGTTGACCTTGTGCCGCATCCTGTCTGTGGTAGAGGGGTGGGATTAATACATACCATGTATGCAACTCTTTATTTTTCCTCACAATTATTGGTAAAAAGTAAGGTTCCTAGTCAATTTCTTCCTTTCATAACCGTTACACCACGAGTGCCTCCCCATATGGGATAAAAAAAACAACTTCTTATGGTATTTTCTTCGTATTGATGGCTCTGCGCGCGTTTTAGTACTGAGAGAAAAAAATGTTATCATGAAAAATAAAGACCCACTCTTTTTGTGTCAATTCTCGGTGGAGTGAAGTCACAGTGGCTTTGTGGTTAGCTTGATGGACTATGATATCGTAATAATCGAGTTCGAACCCTATTCGTGGTATTTCGTTCAATTCAGACTAATACCCTTGGGAAAGGATGGTACCCACTGATCACATTCAGCTATGGATTAAATAGTACAATTACAATTCGACAAATATGGCTTTGGCATTAAATAGCCCAGGAAGGTTGAGATACAATAAAAAAAAAACACAAATCGAATTAAAACTTGAAGACAGACATTAACTTTTGTGGTTAGTTTGTATTTAAGAATTTTGTGTCCGATTCCATCAAGCCTAAATAAACTTTTCAGATCTTAATAAATTTAGAAGAGAAAAAATCCCTTCCAGTAATATTTCCAGTAATAAGCGTCTTATATTCAAAGCAGACCGATACTTCGCAAAACCTATCAAGCATTAGATTACGATGTAAGCCAAGGGAATCCAAATGCTGCTTATTAGAGGCAAAAGATTAACGTAAACCAGCTGGATTATTTCTCAGCATTAGCTGACGGCTTCAATCGGACTGACGATCAAGAAAGACTTTGTGAAGAAGAGGAAACTTTGAACAATGAAATAATAAAAGACGATTAAGAAGACGAAAGAGAAAAAAATCAGGTAAAAAAAATACTATTTTTATGATTTCAATTCAAATACTATCCAATGGGGGGGGGGTCGCTCCCTTTTCCTTCAGCATTTAATACAAGTGTAAGTTTAACGTTTTGTAATATTTTGGTAACTTATCATTACTAGGTCATTTTTTTTCTAATTTTTTATTTATTTATCTTTTTACCAAAAAATGATTGCGAATTGAAAAATGTGGAAACGAAATGTGGGTCATCATCATCATCATCATCATCATCATCATGTCGTGCGGCCAGCACGGATATCCCTGACCATCTCTCTACACGTCTCCCTATCATTCATCGCCTCTGGCAGGTCTTCAGGGTTACATCCCGTATCATCACATAGCTGCTGTATGTATGTTCGAGCTGGTCGTCCTGCTTTTGATTGGCCATATGCGGGGGTCCACAAGAGTACGTCACTTACGAGCTCGTCCTTGCTTCTCCAGCAGTGTCCGGCTTGCAACATTTTGGTTCGTGTTAGCATAGTTTTATTGTTTTTGTGTTTGTATTATTTTTACAGAAACTTGTTTCTCTTTCATTATTTAGAAACAAGTTTACCCTTTTGTCTAACAATTTGTACTCACACACACACGGGGTTTTCTCGTGGTGTAATGGTTAAAGCGATCGACTGCGGAATCGTAGTAAGCGAGTTCGTACTCCAGTCACGCTATTACGTTCACTTTCAGGCAAATACCCTTGGGAAAGGTATGAACCCCCTTATCCTCCCAGCTATGGGTTAAATAGTACCACTACTGTTCTTCTAGGAGAATAGCTTTGGCAGTAAATAACCTAGAAAAGTTGATATGCCATTAAACAAAGAAACCAAACCAAACCATCACACACACACATATATATATATTCTTTCTTTCTCCTGAAGCAGATGATAAGCACCAAATATGTAGTGTTACCGCATCCCATATCTCCCATTTATTCCTTTATTTTTACTGAAGCAGATGATAAGCGTCGTATATATAACGTCACCGAATCCTCAGTCTTCATTTAGTTAAGCACTCAATGAGCGTCCGACATATTGTGTCACAACCTCTGTTTTCCCTTTTCTTTCTTTCTTTCTTTCTTTCTTTCTTTCTTTCTTTCTACTGAAGTTGATGATTAGCATCTGACATATAGCATTACAGCATCCTCTTTCTTCCTTTCTTTTTTCTTTCTTTCCTTTTTTTTTCTTTAGTAGATGATAATCATCTGAGATATAGCGTTACCGCATCCTCTATCTTCCCATTCTTTCTTTCTTTCTTTCTTTCTTTTGAATTAGATGATTAGCATTTGTTACACAGCGTTACTGTGTCCTCTGTCTTCCCTTTCTTTCTAACTTTCTTTCTTTCTTTTGAATTAGATGATTAGCATTTGTTACACAGCGTTACTGTGTCCTCTATCTTCCCATTCTTTCTTTCTTTCTTTCTTTTGAATTAGATGATTAGCATTTGTTACACAGCGTTACTGTGTCCTCTATCTTCCCATTCTTTCTTTCTTTCTTTTGAATTAGATGATTAGCATTTGTTACACAGCGTTACTGTGTCCTCTGTCTTCCCTTTCTTTCTAACTTTCTTTCTTTCTTTTGAATTAGATGATTAGCATTTGTTACACAGCGTTACTGTGTCCTCTGTCTTCCCTTTCTTTCTAACTTTCTTTCTTTCTTTTGAATTAGATGATTAGCATTTGTTACACAGCGTTACTGTGTCCTCTATCTTCCCATTCTTTCTTTCTTTCTTTCTTTTGAATTAGATGATTAGCATTTGTTACACAGCGTTACTGTGTCCTCTATCTTCCCATTCTTTCTTTCTTTCTTTCTTTCTTTTGAATTAGATGATTAGCATTTGTTACACAGCGTTACTGTGTCCTCTGTCTTCCCTTTCTTTCTAACTTTCTTTCTTTCTTTTGAATTAGATGATTAGCATTTGTTACACAGCGTTACTGTGTCCTCTGTCTTCCCTTTCTTTCTAACTTTTTTTCTTTCTTTTGAATTAGATGATTAGCATTTGTTACACAGCGTTACTGTGTCCTCTACCTTCCCATTCTTTCTTTCTTTCTTTCTTTTGAATTAGATGATTAGCATTTGTTACACAGTGTTACTGTGTCCTCTATCTTCCCATTCTTTCTTTCTTTCTTTCTTTTGAATTAGATGATTAGCATTTGTTACACAGCGTTACTGTGTCCTCTATCTTCCCATTCTTTCTTTCTTTCTTTCTTTTAAATTAGATGATTAGCATTTGTTACACAGCGTTACTGTGTCCTCTATCTTCCCATTCTTTCTTTCTTTCTTTCTTTCTTTTGAATTAGATGATTAGCATTTGTTACACAGCGTTACTGTGTCCTCTGTCTTCCCTTTCTTTCTAACTTTTTTTCTTTCTTTTGAATTAGATGATTAGCATTTGTTACACAGCGTTACTGTGTCCTCTACCTTCCCATTCTTTCTTTCTTTCTTTCTTTTGAATTAGATGATTAGCATTTGTTACACAGTGTTACTGTGTCCTCTATCTTCCCATTCTTTCTTTCTTTCTTTCTTTTGAATTAGATGATTAGCATTTGTTACACAGCGTTACTGTGTCCTCTATCTTCCCATTCTTTCTTTCTTTCTTTCTTTTGAATTAGATGATTAGCATTTGTTACACAGCGTTACTGTGTCCTCTGTCTTCCCTTTCTTTCTAACTTTCTTTCTTTCTTTTGAATTAGATGATTAGCATTTGTTACACAGCGTTACTGTGTCCTCTGTCTTCCCTTTCTTTCTAACTTTCTTTCTTTCTTTTGAATTAGATGATTAGCATTTGTTACACAGCGTTACTGTGTCCTCTATCTTCCCATTCTTTCTTTCTTTCTTTCTTTTGAATTAGATGATTAGCATTTGTTACACAGCGTTACTGTGTCCTCTATCTTCCCATTCTTTCTTTCTTTCTTTCTTTTGAATTAGATGATTAGCATTTGTTACACAGCGTTACTGTGTCATCTACCTTCCCATTCTTTCTTTCTTTCTTTCTTTTGAATTAGATGATTAGCATTTGTTACACAGCGTTACTGTGTCCTCTATCTTCCCATTCTTTCTTTCTTTCTTTCTTTTGAATTAGATGATTAGCATTTGTTACACAGCGTTACTGTGTCCTCTGTCTTCCCTTTCTTTCTAACTTTCTTTCTTTCTTTTGAATTAGATGATTAGCATTTGTTACACAGCGTTACTGTGTCCTCTATCTTCCCATTCTTTCTTTCTTTCTTTCTTTTGAATTAGATGATTAGCATTTGTTACACAGCGTTACTGTGTCCTCTATCTTCCCATTCTTTCTTTCTTTCTTTCTTTTGAATTAGATGATTAGCATTTGTTACACAGCGTTACTGTGTCCTCTATCTTCCCATTCTTTCTTTCTTTCTTTCTTTTGAATTAGATGATTAGCATTTGTTACACAGCGTTACTGTGTCCTCTATCTTCCCATTCTTTCTTTCTTTCTTTCTTTCTTTTGAATTAGATGATTAGCATTTGTTACACAGCGTTACTGTGTCCTCTGTCTTCCCTTTCTTTCTAACTTTCTTTCTTTCTTTTGAATTAGATGATTAGCATTTGTTACACAGCGTTACTGTGTCCTCTATCTTCCCATTCTTTCTTTCTTTCTTTCTTTTGAATTAGATGATTAGCATTTGTTACACAGCGTTACTGTGTCCTCTGTCTTCCCTTTCTTTCTAACTTTCTTTCTTTCTTTTGAATTAGATGATTAGCATTTGTTACACAGCGTTACTGTGTCCTCTATCTTCCCATTCTTTCTTTCTTTCTTTCTTTTGAATTAGATGATTAGCATTTGTTACACAGCGTTACTGTGTCCTCTATCTTCCCATTCTTTCTTTCTTTCTTTCTTTTGAATTAGATGATTAGCATTTGTTACACAGCGTTACTGTGTCCTCTATCTTCCCATTCTTTCTTTCTTTCTTTCTTTCTTTTGAATTAGATGATTAGCATTTGTTACACAGCGTTACTGTGTCCTCTGTCTTCCCTTTCTTTCTAACTTTCTTTCTTTCTTTTGAATTAGATGATTAGCATTTGTTACACAGCGTTACTGTGTCCTCTGTCTTCCCTTTCTTTCTAACTTTCTTTCTTTCTTTTGAATTAGATGATTAGCATTTGTTACACAGCGTTACTGTGTCCTCTATCTTCCCATTCTTTCTTTCTTTCTTTCTTTTGAATTAGATGATTAGCATTTGTTACACAGCGTTACTGTGTCCTCTATCTTCCCATTCTTTCTTTCTTTCTTTCTTTCTTTTGAATTAGATGATTAGCATTTGTTACACAGCGTTACTGTGTCCTCTATCTTCCCATTCTTTCTTTCTTTCTTTCTTTCTTTTGAAGTAGATGATTAGCATTTGTTACACAGCGTTACTGTGTCCTCTGTCTTCCCTTTCTTTCTAACTTTTTTTCTTTCTTTTGAATTAGATGATTAGCATTTGTTACACAGCGTTACTGTGTCCTCTGTCTTCCTTTTCTTTCTAACTTTCTTTCTTTCTTTTGAATTAGATGATTAGCATTTGTTACACAGCGTTACTGTGTCCTCTATCTTCCCATTCTTTCTTTCTTTCTTTCTTTCTTTTGAATTAGATGATTAGCATTTGTTACACAGCGTTACTGTGTCCTCTATCTTCCCTTTCTTTCTAACTTTCTTTCTTTGACCTGTAGTGCATTCTTTTTCTCTTATCTTTTCTTCAGAATCAAAACACAAGATTGTCTATTATTTTTCTGAACTGACGACAGAGCATATCATTTAATTTTATGTGTTCGTATCTTATACTTTTCACATTATAGACAACAAATAATTTACAACGCCTTTCTATAGAAAAAAAAAACATTATGGATTTACATGACACACAGATACGCACATATGTACGTATGCGTTCATGTCGTAACACCTCAATAAACTTCTGGGTAATAATATTGTGTATATATCATAACCCTAGTTAGTCAATAACACTTCCTGAATTAATTCCTGGCCACTGACTATACCTTTCCTTTACTTTTAAATTTTCTGTTCAGTTCTATCACAAAAGGTTTTGGCAATGCACTTATATTGTACGTATACAAAACCTCTATTCTTTGAGTAATGCTTGGATTAATTACTAACGATATTGTTATTTCTTTTTTCTAAATATTCATTGCATGTCTATTGTAAATATTTTTTGAAAAGGACCTTTCAGGCACTCAAGATATAAACTATATAATTAATACGTACATAATTCAGTTATTCTTAAATCTATCTATCTATCTAGCTAGCTAGCTAGCTAGCTCAGTCTATTCCCAAACTGTATTTATATATTCATCTCTCTCTGTCTGCTTGTCTGCCAACTTATCACATTCTATTCAATACATTCGTATATTCATATCTATCTATCTTCGACTCCCCACCTCTATCTATTTTAGTCTATTCATTTCTTTCTTATTATAAAATTATCAGCTTATCTTTTAACATCTATCTATCTATCTATTTATCTATCTATCTAATTGTTTATATATCTATCTATCTATCTATCTCTCAATCTATTTATCTATCAATCTATCTTCTTACTTCATATCTATCTATCTATCTATCTATCTATCTATCTATCTAAAACAGAATCTTTTATTCGCCAAGATTCATTCCTTCATCTATTCACAATACATCGATGAACAAAAGAGAACGGTCGATGAAAGTCTTAGAACATTTTCAGTTTTCCTTTTTCTTATCTTTTTTTTTAAATTTCAAATCGAAGCAGAGATTCGTTCTTTGTTGTTGTCTTTTATCACCATTTTTCTTTCTCTGTTTAAAAAGAAAAAAAAGTAAAGAAAAGGAAATAATGCTTCATTTTATCGTCATAAAGTCTCTAGCTTTTTATCTGTTGAATAAAATAGTCTACAAGCTACGATTGGATATGAATTAAAATTCAGTAAATTGTATGTGTTAACAGCTGAACTGCTTGAAGCTTTTGTAATTTGCTTTTCTTTGAACAGAAAATCACTTAAGCTTGTTCTACTTTATTGATGTCGATAAGTATTTTGTTGCGAACATCTACCATGGCGCAATATTCAACACGCCAGTTTTTGCTAAGCAAATCATTAAAGTTATGACCGCAATCCTCTCAAGGTATTCCAGTGTTTTGGCCTTGTAACTGTCAAAACAAACCAAAATCCGGTTGGTTGGTTGGTTGGTCGGATGGAAGGTTGGTTGGTCGGTTGGATGGTTGGGTTTTACGGCATATCAACCTTTGTAGGTTATTTAGCACCAAATCCATTTTTATACAAATAAATAGTTCTATTTCAAACAATTCAGTTACGCATAAGTACACAGATCAATTGTCAAAAACATTTCTGTTTCAAGCTTGTCAGTTTAGGCAAACATTTCTGATTCAAACAATTTAGTTTAGTACATGAGTAGATTTTGTTTATGCACTTAAATGTCAAAAACAGTACTACTTCAAACAACTCAGTTTAGCATAAGTACGCAGTTTTGTTCTGTTTGACCCATAAATAAGGCACTATCAGGTGCTACCAATCCCAGCCAGAGTGGAGCTGTAAGCGATGGCAATGAATGAGTGCTCAGCATTCATCAAAGCTCCAGCATTACTAGAGCATAACCAACAGATTGTTTAGTGTCATATCCAGGACACTCGTTGCGGGGGATCTTACTCCTCTGCTGAGAGGCAGTCGGTGTACTCTACAGTCCCAGCTGACAGGGCAAGGCAATGAAGGGGTACTACGCATTTCCAAAAGCTCAAGCATTATTGAAACCTCACCATCAGATTGTATAGTGTCATATCAGGACACTCGTTGGGAGGGGTCTTACCCCTCTGCAGAGGTGCAGTTGGTGTATCGTTTATACATTTATTTTGGTACTCACAAGTAGCTTATCTATCTATCTAGTTTATTCCTAACATATGCTTGTTCATTATCTATCTATCTATCTATCTATCTATCTATCTATCTATCTATCTATCTATCTATCTATTTTAGACTTCATATTTATCTATCTGATAATAAGTCTTCTTGTCCTCTTGCAAGTCATATTCTTAATGCACTCCCAGGGTGCACAGTTATAGTGACGTTGTATCTTTCTTAATAAAGCTAGTTTATATTTGGTGCCATAATTTGCAACTCTATCTCAAACACTACTGCATAGTTTGGAACGAGCAGCCGCAGGCATAGGCCTCTATGTCAATGCACACAAAACGGAATATATGTGCTATAATCAAACGGGTGACATCTCCACTCTAGACGGAACCCCTCTTAAACTAGTAGACAAATTCACTTACCTAGGAAGCAGCGTCTCATCAACCGAAAAGGATATCGACACGAGGTTAACGAAGGCATGAACAGCGATCAATAGGCTATCGATTATATGGAAATCAGACCTAACCGATAAAATGAAACGTAGTTTCTTCCAGGCAGCAGTTGCATCAATACTGCTATATGGATGCACTACATGGACTGGCGAATCGGGAACAAGTCCTGGCGGCAACACCCTACAAGACACCAACTGTACGGCCACCTGCCTCCTATCATGAAAACTATTCAAGTTAGACGAACCAGACATGCAGGACACTGCTGGAGAAGCAGGGACGAACTCATAAGAGATGTACTCTTATGGACCCCCTCATATGGCCGAGCAAAAGCAGGACGACCAGCACGAACATACATTCAGCAACTATGTGAGGATACGGGATGTAGTCCAGAAGACCTGCCTGAGGCGATGAACGATAGGAAAAAGTGGCGAGAGAGGGTCAGGGATATCCGTGCTACCAGCACGACATGATGATGATGATGATGATGATGATCTCAAATAGTTAATTTAGCCACTTTGATCTTTACTTGACCCTTCATTGTGGCTTTTTGTCTGTCTTATCAAATTATTACCAATTTAATGCTAAGATAATTTGCAAAATTGGTCGATATATACATAATCATTATTGCAGAGAGTAAAATTCTCACTGGGTGCTCCAGTGCTATGGTACTGTACCAATATAAGTAAAACTAGTTGATATTTGGGTGCCAACTGTAGTGGGATAACAAGCCAGCTCATCACGAAAATTAAATCGGTAATACAGTAAGATTTACTCTAACTGGGTACTCCAGAATTGAAGTCTTGTGCCAATCTAAATTTTTGAAATTTCGATCAAAAACAGCAGAATTGAAGCTCAAATCAAGAAATATGAATATCTAGCTTTGCAAAAATAAGTATTGTGCAATTCTATTTTTGATTAAAGTCTTTTGTCATAAATACTGCCTAATAATATCAGTTTGTATTCAATGGCATGGACTGTTATCTATAAGTTTATCGATCATATGGAAGTCAAACCTATCGGATAAAATAAAATACAGTTTCTTTCAAGCAGTGGTTGTGTCAAGTGCACCTCATGGACGCTGACTAAGCGTATTGAGAAAAAGTTAGGCATGAATTCCATAAGAATGCTAAGAGCCATATTGAACAAATCCTGGAAGCAACATCCCACAATGCAGCAGCGGTACGACCATCCCCCATCTCTAAAACCATCCAAATAAGATGGACAAGACATACGGAACACTGTTGGAGAAGTAAGGACAAACTCATAAGCAACGTTCTTTTGTGGACCCCTTCACACGGCCATGCAAGTTTTGGATAACCAACTAGAATCTATCGACAAGGACTCTGTATGGACACAGGGAGTAGTTTAGAGGACCTGCCGGATGCGAATGGGAAGATAGAGAGAGAGAGAGAGAGAGAGAGAGAGAGGGGGGAGAGCGTGTCAGGGAAATCCATGCTAGCAGCACGACATGATTAACTTTTTTTTATGTTTAGAATAAAATCAACTCATGAAAAATTAACTTTCTGGGAGTTACACTTATTTATTGACGATACCACACACACACACACACACACACACACACACATATATATATATATATATATATATCACTTAAGTAACTTGCTATATTTACTAGTAAGGATGCCCAACAGCACTGAAAGGGCATATAAGTCTGATGATAGCATACACAAGGAAATGAGAATCACCCACCACCGTTGACTTTGAGTTTACGCTAACCGAACTAATATATATATATATATACATATATATATATATATATATATATATATACAAGTAAGTAAAATTAGCGACCTTAGTCGAGGGTGACCCGAAGGCTCCCTTTTCAATAGCTACTACACCGAGGTGTAGGGAAGGGCGTTACTCCTTTCCCTGGATTGCTCCTCTCTACCCTTGATCCATACCTTATCATGCTGAGTATTGAGCAAGTAGGAATCAAGTACTATTTTTTTGAGTCTTTGGTATGACGCGACCTGGGATTGAACTCCGGCGAACTCTCTCTTGGCCAATGTGTATATATATAAGAAAGAATATTTTGGTTTGGTTTTATGACATATCAACCATTGTAGGTCATTCAATGTCAAATCGTTTTTATGCATATATTCAATTAATTATTTGGTTTGCTTTGCTTTGGATTTATGGCATATCAATCATTCTGGGTTATTTAATGCCAAATCTATTTTTATACATATTAACAGTTCTTTTTCAAACATTTCAATTTAGTATAAGTATAGTTGTTTGTTTACTCACAGTTAAATGTCAAAACAAACCCATTTCAAACAATTCAGTCAGCATACAAAAAGTTCTCCTTCAAGCAGATTAGTTTAGCATAACTACGCAGTATAAATATCAAAATAGTTCTATTTAAAGTTATTCAGTTTAATATAAGTACGGAGTTTAGTTCTATTTGACCCGTAGATAGGACCCTATCAGGTGTTGCCACTCCAAGACAGAGTGGATCTGGGAGCGATTACAATGAAGGAGTACACCACATCCCCCAAGGCTCCAGAATTACTGGAACCTCACCATCAGATTGTTTAGTATCATATCAAGGATACTCGTTGGTAGAGGTCCTACCCCTCTGCAGAGGTGCAGTCGGTGTATTTTGCAACCCCAGCTCACTGGACAAGCTGATACTGCGAAGATTGAAAACTTTTCCTTCTTTGCTAAATGAGTTGGGCCTTGTGTAAAGACATATTTCCACAAACTACCCTTAAGTTCCAGACGTGAAAGAATTTTGTTACCTTTTGCTAAAACACCATTAAAATACGCTTTCAAGTGAAAGGAGTTCATATGCTAAATTTCTTCAAGATGGTCCTGAAAAATAATTTGGAACTCCGTGCAATATGCCTTGGTTTGATGATTGACAAGCTGGAAGTACAAGCTCAAAATATTTTCAGTTTAGATTTATGGGAATCAAGATTCTGGAGTGGTTGTCAAGGCTCTGATTGCTGAAGACAATCAAATGATGCAAGACGGAAGGCAAGTTTTTCGGCTTGTTAAACAGTAAACGAGACATGAAAACTGAAAGAGGGGTGTCCTCATGGTGTTAAATCGTTGGCTCGTGGAATCGTTGTAAGCGATTTCGAACTCCAGTCGTACTATTACGTTCACTTTCGTACAAATACCCTTAGGAAAGGTATGAACCTCCTTATCCTCCCATCAATGGGTTAGATAGCATCACTACTGTTTTTCTAGAAAGATGGATTTCGCATGAAATAACCCACGAATCTTTATGTGCCATGAAACAGAAACCAAACCAAAACTGAAAGAGATGGAATTTGGAACTCTTTCTTAGGCTGTTTTGGCCAATATGAGTAGAGAATTAACCCTAATGAGGGTTCGAAACCTCACGATAAAGGCTGACCTTACCTACTGAAACAATCATAAAAGAAATGACTATTTTGAACATGTGGTGTATTTGTTGATTTCTTTTCGTCATCCAGAAAAGAATAACGATCTTTGGCTTTTGTGTTATGTACTAGAGCATGACAAGCTTGTAATGTTAAGGACTCATAAATCCACAAGTCCCCGAGTAACAAGCACACAATCGATGCAAATTATGTATAGAGATATATTTGGTTGGGTTTGTTTTGCTCTGGTTTTATGGCATATCAATTTTCGGGGTTTATTTAATGCCAAAGCCACCTTTTTAGAAGTCGTCATCATAATCAAGTCGAACTGATAGCACGCAGTTCCCTGACCGCTCTCTCTCTCTCTCTGTCTCTGTCTATCTGTCTGTCTCTGTCTGTCTGTCTGTCTGTCTCTCTCTCTCTTTCTCGCACTTTTCGTCTCTATCAACCATTGCGACTGGTAGATCCTTTAGACAGTGTCCAGTGTCTGCACAGAACTGATTTATGTAAGTCCTCGCTGGCTGACGAGCACTTGAATGTTCAAGCGCAGAAGTTTATAAGAAAACATCACTTATGAATTCATACCGGCTTTACCAGGAGTACCCAGCGAGTTTTGTTCGAGTTTCTTGGATGGTTTCTGAGAGGGGAGGAAAGTGGCTGTACAGCCACTGTTTTTTTTTTTTTTTGGTGGGGGGATGTTGCTAATAACATGTGTTCAAAAGAGTACGTAGTCATCGTATCTGAACTAAAATAGAACAAAAGTAGTACAATTTAACCAATGGCTAGGGAATAAGGGGTTTCATGCCTTTCCCAAGAGTATTTGTCCGAGAATAAACGTAATATCACAATCCACGGGGACTTACCCGAGATATGTTTGAAATATAAATGTACAAGACGCTTGATACTACAATTTCAACGATTTTATGAAATAGGAATTAATTACAAATTAAAATGTTTTCAAGAAATCGACTAGAGAAAATCAATAACTAACCTTCGGAGTGCGTCGGTCTAATTCAGCGCATCTGGTTGGTTGGGTTATAAATAATTCTCTCACATTTTTGTATTTATTGACAGAGTGAATATTTTTAGTGACATCACAACTGATATCTGAATTATATCCGCAGCTGTTGACTTCAGAAGGCGTTTTGGAAATAATTTTGTGAATGCTAGAAACAATGTACGAATTTGTCAAAGAAGGAAGTTGATTTGGAAAGTTGTGAGACTTATGCTATGTATATCTTAATTATCAACGAAATAACAAATTGACTTTATAATCTGTCCTGTCAGCTGGGGCTGTTGAATACGCCAACTGCGCCTTTGCAGAGGAGTAAGACGCCACTCTCAACGAATACTCTGGGTATGACACTAAACTGCATCCGATGGTGAGGATCTCGTCCAGGAACTTTGGGTAATGTAGAGCACCGTTTATGGCTTTTTATACCAGATCTTCTCGAACTAGTAGTATCCGTTAAAGTCCCATCTACAGGTCAAACAAAACAATCATTTACCAAGTCTGCTGGGGCGGTAGAAAACACCGACTGCACCTCTACAGAGGGGTAAGCTCCCTCTCTGCAACGAGTGTTCTGGATATGATACTAAACAATCTGATGGGAGGTTCCAGTAATGCTGGAGCTTTGGGGAATGCGGAGTACCCCTTCATTGCCATTGCACCCAGCTCCACTCTGGTCCGGAGTGGTAGCACCTGATAGGGTCTTATCTATGGGTCAAATAAAACTAAACTGTGTACTTATACTAAACTAAATTGCTCGAAATAGGACTGTTCTGACATTTAGACTGCTAAGCTGAATTGTTTGAAATGGAATTGTTTTTGTATGCTAAACTGAATTGTTTGAAACAGAACTGCTTTCGACATTGAAACTGTACTTACGCTCAACTGAATTGTTTGAAATAGAACTGTTTTCGATATTGAAACTTTACTTACGCTAAACTGAATCGTTCAATTACTCAATGCCAAAAATTGATTGACACAAGTAAGCTGAAAAGTTGATATGATAATATATCTGCTGTTGATAATTTTTTTTACCAATAGGATCCCGGCATATTAACACTGATCAAAGAAGTGTGTGAACCGCTAAAAGTACTATGTTAAAAAAGTGATAGTCAATAAAAAAACAGAGAACTAGCAGAATTGTGAACTTTGCTGTCACCACAGACCACAGAGTAAAATTGAATGAAGGCGTAAAGAGTGATAAGTACCTGGACCTTGCTAGGGAACTGAAAAAAACAAACAAACTGTGAAGCATGAAAGTGACGGTGATACAATTTGTAATCAGTTCGCTCGGTATAGTCACCAAAGGATTAGTAAAGAGATTTGTCGAATTAGAAATAAGAGCACGTGTGGAGACCATCTAAACAACAGCATTATTAAGATCGGCCAATTTAGTGAGAAGAGTTCTGGAGACTTGAGGGGACTTGCTGTCACTTAAACTCCACCTGATATCTGGTGTGAAAAACTCTCAAAGGGGTAAAATAAAGTACCTCGACCTTGCTAGAGGATTGAAAAAACTGTGGAACATTAAAGTAACGATTGTGCCAATTGTGATTGGTGCGTTAGGCACAGTAACTAAATGATTATTAAAGGGCCTGGAGGATTTGGAAGTTAGCGGACGGGTAGAGACTATCCAAACGACAGCGTTGTAGAGGACGGCCAGAATACTGAGACGAGTCCTGGAGACTTGAGGAGTCTTGCTGTCACTCAATCTCCAGTGAAAGACCATCAGCTAATACTGATGTGAAAAACTCTAGAGGAGTAAATAAATAATCTTTACATATAGTTATATGTTTGAAGTATTCTAAGATTATATTAACAATGAAAACTTAACCAGTTCTCTAGCTCAGAGTGAACCTGAGAGTACTAACTATAAATGGGCATTTCATACTTCCCAGAGGTCCAGAACTTGAGCCTTACAATCCAATACTGCTTATTCCTATGCTCTGTATTCTGTTTTTTAGGAGTGTGTTGCAATCACCGAAATCTCATGTTTTTAACTTACATGCAATTAAATGGTCCAAAAGAACTATTCTTACTTAATAATAAGCATTTGTTTGTGCTGTGGTATGGTTGCATGTATTCTTATCTATCACAAATAATTTGCAAGCCATGTTTTTAAGTAACTAATAATGATTCTTAGTTTTCAAGTTTTAAATTAATGATTTAGTAATAATTATATTTTGCCAAGAGTTATATGGTTTCAAGTATTCTCATCCAAAACTGTTAATTTTCAAACAGATGAATTTTGACTCATAGATAGATCCCCAACAGATACTACTACATAGGGTCAGAGTGGACATGGGAGTAATGGGAATGAAGAGGTACTCTAGATCTTGAGCCTCCACACCTAGTACTTAATTTCTTAGTTTTTAAAAAAAACATTTATTAATTAACGGCTTGTTGCTTCGTTTTTAATTGCTATCCAAGATTATAGCGGTGCTTCTATCTAGGAAGGAGTCAAAAGTTCTTATTATTTTATTATTATTTATTTTCTTATTATTTCCTTTGTATCTGTAAATTGGATGATTTCAATATGACATTTACTTGCGAGCCCTGGTGACCCCACAAAATCATCAGTCAGTTTCAAATTGGACTGGATATTGTCTTATTTTCTTTCAAAAATCTTGCTATGATGTGGTTACATGGCTCCATAAATGTATGTATACAAGGTATGTCGAAAAGTATTGTCACTGGAGTAATAGATTACAAAGGCAGTACGGAACACTGAATGAAACGTTTCGTTTCTTAAAAATAGCACCCACCTTGAAATTAAACACACTCATTCCACTGTTTTCTGCAGGTCGGAGCACCTTTAAAACCTCTTTTAGATATAGCACGAAGCTACGTAGTTGCATTTCTTTTTATCTCTTCCAGGTATTCAATTCTTAAACTTGAGAAACCAAGTCACATTAAGTAAGATCTGCACTTGTACAGTGCTGTGTTTTACTAAAAGAATGCTGATAATCATTTAGCATCTGAACAGTCATGATGATTTCTTAAAAAAAAAGAAAAACTTAGCTAAGTGTTAAAAAACAGTATTAAAGCATATTAGCATTATGTGAAATGCAAACAGCAGAGTTAATTTCCAACAACTCTAACCGTTAGACTAAGAGCGCTATTCGTAAGAGTCCTCTAAATCAAGGCATTTCCACTTTGAAATGTTTATTTCAAATGATTAATGACTGTAAAATGACTTTAAAGGTGTCGCATCTTATTCAACTAAATCAAGATTTACAGATATTATAGGCAAAGTTCTTTATTTAATTTAATTGATTCTTTTTTATGAGAACAATGAGACACAGATTTTTATTTGGGCTTACTTTCACGCCAACTCACAACGCTCTGTCTTTCTGCACATATATTCCTACTCCCACAGGAAATGATCTGAAAAAAAATAATAAAAAAACAAAAAATAAAACATACACACACACACACACACACAAGCTCACACAGACACGTTTACATATACACACCAGCATACAAATCTTTGAATACATGTTGATAAGGAATTGATTTTCGATGTGCGGGGTTGTGTGACACGAATGTTACAACTCCAATATATAGCATGCAGTCAGAGTGAAGACTTTTTCAACGCAGACAAGAGGCAAACAGACTTTCACTTTAATTCACAATCACAAGAATAGATTTTTTAAATTTAATTTAAATATATATTTTTTTTACTTCCATGAAACAGCAGGGTTGGTTTTTACGAAAAGCAAGTGCAGTGTAGCAGACAGTTGTTTTTTAAAGCGACAGTTTCTTCAACCGAAATAATCCTTTAGAGAATAGTCCATAATTTCACTGTCGACATATATATATATATATATATATATATCAAACAGAGAAAATGAAAATGAATCTGATGATATGTAAATACAAAAATATGAAAAACGAAGTTATTCAAGGGTTGAGTTTAATTATAGTCGACTATAATTAAAACCCTAAGGGTTTAAAATAGGCAAAATATTTGAATATTTTGCCTACTTTTAACGCTTTAGTTTTCATAATGAACTATCATCTTCTTAATATCTGATATTGTATATCAATAATATTCAATCTTTGATTTTCTGAATTCGATGGTTAATTCAAAACTTGAATATAATTTAGAAGGTTCAACATTACCTATTAAATCTGCCCTGAGGATGGTTTAAAATAAAAACCGGAACGTTTAACATAAGCGGGTTGGTTTGTAAATCATTTAATGCCAAATCCATCCTTCCCGAAGAACAGTAGTAGTACTATTTAACCCATAGATGGGAGGATAAGGGGATTCATACCTTTCGCAAAGGTATTTATCCGAAAGTATACGCAATGGAACTACAGGAGTTCGAAATCGCTTACTAGGATTCTGCAGTCTATCGCTTTAACCATAACACCACGAGGACACCACCTGTATAGGTAGAATATTCAACTATAAATGAACTCAACCTTTGAATACCTTGTTTATTATATATATATATATATATATGTGTGTGTATATATATATATATATATAGAAAAAGAGAGAGAGAGACTGAGAGAGAGAGAGAGAGAAAGAGAGAGGCAAACAGACAGACAGAAACACAGAGGTAAGAAAGAAACGGAGAAAAATATATAGAGAGAGACAAAGACAAAGAGAGACAGAGACAGAGACAGCCATCAAAATAAATGAAAACATAATATCTCCAATGATCCCAACAGCTCCACCCCGGGTAGGATGTCACACAACGTCATTCTTTAAGCGAGGTTCAGCTGGTTTGAATTCAGTGTTATTCTACTCCTAGGTTAGTTGTCTTACTTAGGCTGAAGAACCCAGCCTGTCCAACTATTAACCTATATCTAGGGGTATAATAGATGGATTCATGCCTTTCTCCGAAAAGATTAAAGCAAAAGAAAACACAAGCAGCCTCGTTCAGGATTTGACCTACGACGATAACCACTACGCTTGGCGCTCCCTCCTTTCACGATTTGGAATGGTCTGGTTTTATGGCATATCAACCATTATAGCTTATCTAATGCTAAATCCATTTTTATACATATAACAGTTCTTTTTCAAATAATTCATTTTCGTATTAGTACACAGTTTAAATGTCAAAAACAGTTCAACATCAAGCTATTCAGTTTAGTCTACAAAGTTAAATGTTTCCAAATATTGCTACGTATAAGTAACAATTTAATTAAACATCAGTCATTTATTTACACACAGTTAAATATGAAAACAGTTCTATTTCAAACAATTCAGTTTAGCATAAATATACAGTTTAAATGTCAAAACAATTCTATTTCAAACAACTCTGTTTAGCATAAGTACAGTTTAGTTCTATTTGACCCATAGATAAGACCCTATCAGGTCCTACTTCACCGGGCCAGAGTGGACATAGGAGCAATTGCACTAATGGGGTACTCCACGTTTCCCAAAGCTCCAGCATTTCTGGAACCTTACCATCAGATTGTTTAGTTTCATATTCAGAACACTCGTTAGTAGGGGTCTTACCCCTCAGCAGAGAAACAGTCGGTGTATTCTACTGCCCCAAGCGACTGGGCAACCGGGAGCAAGGGTTGGTTTCTTTTCTAACTTTATCAGACTTCAGAAGCGTTTGTGCCACCATAGCAAGTTTACTAGCTATAACAGAGTCTGAATCTGATTATGACAGCTAGTAACAATAAAGGTTATAACAGTTGTTGAATGTTGAAACTGAAACCTCAAAGTTAAGTGTTTCATGCTCTACTTAATATTTGGCGTGATTGTATCATTTTTGTGTTATGTATGGTTGCTATATACCGGACATTGGCCTAGGGGTTAGAGTGTTCGCCAATGGCCCGGGAAACCTGGGTTCAATCCCAGGTCGAGTCATACCAAAGACTCAAAAAATGGTACTTGATGCCTCCTTGCTTAACACTCAGCATTATAAGGTACGGATCAAGGGTAAAGTAGAGCAATCCAGGGAAGGAGTAGCGCCCTCCCCTACACATTGGTGTAGTAGCTATCGAAAAGGGAGCCTTCGGGTTACCCTCGACTATGGTCGCCAACTTTACTTACTTATGGTTGCTATGCTATGAGAAATACGCTATAAAACCATCTTATAGATACTTACTAAGTATATATCCATACCCAAAGGCAATGAATAAGTACCTTTTTTGCAGGTGGTCAGATATAAAGACATAGTCAAATCTTTGTTCACTAAGGTAAATCTTATTGATGATAGGCAAAGTTTCTGCCTCAAGGTTCCATACACTTTCTGCTATTATTCCTCAGTAGTCACCCATCTCAAACTGGAACATATGAATTACTGCTTAACTTCGTATTTCTGACAAGAACTAGTGTTGTCAGAGTGACTTGACAGTACAACTATCAGAAGATATGGGTTAATAGCAATCAACCAATCAGATTACGAATAGAATATTATCAAGAAATATGGAATATTTTTAAAAAACAAATAAAGGCATTTGAAAACGTTGTCGCTATTTTCAAAATTAATTCTATTGAAGTTGAACTTTTATGTTTTTATATGTAGGGCTTCTAGGATTTGTAGTCTTAGGTTATTAATTTTGTGTGCTATTATAGTGGTATTTTCCACTTGAATTTTTCGAAATTTGGATTTGAGAATAGAATGGGTTTTAAGATGAAAGACGATGGATAATATTCTATTTCCATTGAGAGCGTTCTGATTTTTCAAATTCATCAGCTTTTCAGTTTTATCCAAATCTGCATTAACATAAATTTGTAATGTCATAAAAAACTTAGAAAAAACTATTTTAGAAACTCTTTAAAAACACTCTTTATATAAGCAAGCAAAACCTGATGATGGCCTTTGAAAGGTCCGAAAACGCTTGAGACAATTTTGGTATAATCATGCACCGATTCAGACCTGAAACCAAGATTCTTATCCAGGAACTTGAAAGGATCTTAATAAAATTGTATAGACAAAATGTGTCTTTATTATTTAATCAAACATTCTATATATATATATATATATATATATATATATATATATATATATATATATATATATATCAGTGTGTGCATTTACAGTCTCATGATGGAAAAAGTACCTATTTAGAATAACAAAGATATTTCAAGCGTAATATCTTTAATGAGCTATATTCATATCACTAATAGGGATTTTGTACAGAGTAAATTTCCTGAAATTCAGTTAATATGGTCTGAGTAATTATGTATCATTATATATATATATATATATATATATATATATATATATATATATATATATATATATATATAATAAGTAAATATATATGTAAGTTTTTATATGTTTAATTGTATAGATGCTTGTCTGCAACCACGGGTTTCATGACGACTTATAAACGACAATCATCAGGGAGAGAACGAAAGATATTGAAGAAATCGAAAAAACCAAAAAATACAGTCAAAGGAACGCTAGAATTAATCACACGAAGGGAGATAGTGACAACCAACACTATATATCTATATATATGTATTCATTGGCAGACAAAAGTCACCCAGTTGGCTTGGGCTGCAGAAAAAACCGACTGTATCCCTGCAGAGGAGTAAGTCTCCCCAAATGAGTGTCCTAGATATGATGCAAAACCATCTGATGGTGAGGTTCTAGTAATGCTGGAATTTGCGGAATCCGGAGTACCCTTATATTACCATCCCTCTCAGTTCTACTCTGACTCGAGTGGTGGTAGTATCTGATACGGTCCTATATATGGGTCAAATAGAACTGTTTGACATTTAACCTGAATGCAAACAAATGGCTTACGCTTAACTGAATTGTTTGAAATAGAATTGTTTAATCATTTTGCTGTGTGTACACAAATGACTGATGTTTATTTGAATTATTAACGTCAATGGCAATACCTGAAAAGATTTAACTGTGTGCAAAAAATGATTAATAATAGAATTATTCGTATGAGATATAAATAAGTGAAACTATTTAGATATGAGCCAAAAAAAAAAAAAAACTCCTTTAAAACTGTTATCTACAAAATGTATTTAAAAATCATATGTTTAATATATATGTATAAAAAGGATTTGGCATTAAATAACCTTGAATAGTTGATATGCCATAAAATCAAATCGAACCAAAACAAACCAGTCAAAAGTATATTGCAACTCTCAAAATGTACATTCCTCATCCTAAAGGTTTTTTAAAAAATGAAACAAGTTTAGCACCACAATGTTTATATATATATATATATATATATATATATATCTATATATATCTATATATATATAGAGAGAGAGAGAGAGAGAGAGAGAAGTTCAACGACAATCAGTCATTTATTGTTTTTGCTTCCGTGTTGATGCATCTAGATAACTATATATATATATATATATATATATATATATGTATGTATATATATATATATATATATATCTGTCTATATATAGAGAGAGGGAGGGAGGGTAAAATGCAAGCAAGAAAAATGTAAAAATTGATTAATGCTACTTTTAGCAAAGCGAGTTTAAAACCAGAAATATTCAAATTATTAAAATCATGTTCTCACTCCGTTATTTAAAGTTTCATTTTTAGCACACAATCGTCAGACGGAGAGAGGAGAAAACATAGCAAGGTAATAATAATTTTAGGTAAGTGGAGTTTTGTTTCTATTTTGAACTGTTCCGATCAGAAAATTTGATAATTAATAATAATTTATCTATTTATTTATTTTGAGTCATGGGAAGACTGTTAAGACACGTGATAATTCTTTTCACATAAAATATGATTGCCTCGCCAGTTCTTTGTTCCTTTCCTTGTATGTAACTCCGAGAAACGCACAGCGCTTAGAAGGAAAATAATCCTATATATAGAACGAAACGGTCTGTCTGTGGATGACAATATATATATATATATATATATATATATATATATATATATATATATATATATATATATAGTCTTAATGGGTAGGCTGCTGGCCCGGGAGACAGGAGTTCAATCCAATGTTGTGTCATACCAAAAACTCAAAAAATTGTACTTGATACCTTCTTGCTTAACACTCAGCATTATTAGGTATCTATCAAGGGCAAAGTGGAGCAATCCAAAAAAAAAGGATTAGTGCTTTTGAAGAAAGGGTAGCTTTTGAAAAAAGAGACGTAGGGTCGCCAACTTTTCACACATATATATATATATATATATATATATATATATATATATATATATATATTATAGTTATTGTGTACAGCCATTAAGTTACCGGATATGAGAATAATGATTAACCTAAAGCAACAGATAAAAATGAAAAAAAAAATGACAATATTTCTGTGTCCACGCTTATTCAAACGAAGAAAAGAAAGGTTATGTTTGAGCTATTTTTTGCCTTTTTGAATAGCTTCTAATTCTAATCTACAGGCTGGGGGTAATTTCATTTTTTTTTTAATCATTTAGTATTCTTTTTAAATGCATACAAAAATATATTGTTATTTTCAAAGTATAAGTCTTCTACAATCTAAGTATATATAGATTTATCAGACTTTCTATCAGGTCAGATTTGGCTCTCGTCTTCTCCGTCCTATTATCATTTATTATTGGTAACAAGGACTTTATTTTCAGTTTTTTTTATCAATAACCTTCATTGCCTTGTCATCTTCAATCTAGAACTAGTCTGGTTTTGTTTTCTTTTCTTTAATGGCATATCAACGTTCCAGGGGAATTTAACGTCAAAGCAATACTTTTAGAGTACTATTTAATACATAGCTTAAGTTGATCTGGTTGGTTTTCTTCGTTTAATGCTATATCAACCTTCGTGGGAGATTCAATGCCAAATCAATCCTTGTCGAACAACAGCAGTGATATTATTTAGTCCATAGCTGGGAGAATAAAGAGGTTTAATCTTCTCCCAAGAATATTAGTCCGAAAGTGAACGTTTTAGCGCTTTTATAATTCTAACGCGCTTACTACAGTGCCATTGTTGAATACGTTAGCCACTACGCTACGGAGATTCGATCCTCAACATGGCACTATTTTCGTAATGGATTGGTATTCATGATTGCCCACTGCCAATTTTCTTGGCCCATTCTGCTGGGGCTGCAGAATACAGTGACTGCATCTCTGCAAAGGAGTAAGACTTCCCCAACGAGAGTCCTAGATATGACGCAAAACAATCCAATAGTGAGGTTCCAGTGATGCTGGGGCTTTGGGGAATCTGGAGTACCCTTTCATTACTGTCGCACCCAGGTCCACTCTGGCCCGGAGTGGTAGCACCTGATAGGGTCTTATCTATTGGTCAAAAAGAACTAAAGTGTGTACTTATGCTAAACTGAATTGTTTGAAATATAAACATTTATATGTATAAAAATGGATTTGGCATTAAATAACCTACAATGGTTGATATGCCATAAAATTAAACCATACAAAACCAAACCAATTTTCTAGAGGTTTTGTTTGATTTCTTTATTTAATGGCATGTCAAGCTTCGTAAATAATATTATGCTAAAGCCGCCCATGTTGGAAACTGTTGTGGTACTATTTAACCCATCGCTAGGGTATATGAAGAAGTTTATAGCTTTCCCGAGGGTATTACTACGATGTCGCTGTTCAGCTTGTTAGCCATTTCGTCCCGAGTACACATTCCAAATTTCCAGTGGGTGAGGAGCAAAAAGATATCTACCAAGCAGAGGGTATTGTCTTTTTGTTTTGCAAGACAAGTTTGCCACACATTTTATTTAAGCAAACAAAGCTGAAATGCTTACTTTGTGGGATTTTTTAAATACAAGGAAAACTTTTTGTAATTCTCTTGAGTTCAAACGTTGCGAATCATTAGAAATTCACGAATATGTACTTAAATTAGAGTCACTATTTTCAGTGTTGTTTAACATGTTTAAGTGTTCGTACTCGGCTTAGTATTTTCTTTAATATTGATGAATATTTTACTAATAAGTGTTGCCCTTGAAATAGAAGCAATATTTCTGGTGTGTCTAACATGTTTTGAGTGTTTGTATATACAATCTTTTAGTAGCATTGAAGAGAGAACAGAAAAAAAAGCTAGGTTAGAGTATTCGTCTAACATTTCTTTAAAAGCATAATGAAAATATTTCAGAAATCTACTATTCAAATCTTGCAACATAGAATATTATAAGTGTCGGGGGCGAGTATGGCATAAAAACCTTTAGGAATCACTTCTCTAATTAGACTTGTATTCATGAAAAATTGTTGAATCTATCTATCTATCTATCTATCCACACACACAAATATATATATATATATATATATACATACATATATATATATATATATATATATATATATATATAATGTTAAAGGGGATAAAAACGAGCTAGGATTTTGGTTAAAAAGTTCTTGATGCTTTAAAACCTACAAAATATCAAATTTATGGACACTTAAAGTGTTACTTTAAGTTTTAAGTGATTTGCACAATCATCAGACAGAAAAGTAATCAATGTAGCGTGTATGTATAGTGAGGTGTAGTCACGTCCTAAAAGGTTACTACAAGTCACTCACACGCGTATAATCATATATATATATATATATATATATATATATAGATTTAAACTATTACCCATTGAAACTTACGTTAGATGAGATGTATTCCTTGAAGTTAACGATTCGGAGGAAACGAATTTCAGTTAAAATCTATCTGATTAGCTTGTCAATAGAGTGGTGAAATAAATTCATAATTGAGTATATTTATTAATTTTCTCGTTTTTAATTATATATATATATATATATATATATATATATATATATATATATATATATATATATATTTACTCTTCATATATATATATATATATATATATATATATATATATATATATATATATATATATATATATATATATGGATGTATTATTCGGTCCAGTTAAACCGGAATCGGGAATATTTCTGTCAGGACAAAAAATCATTCAACTATGAACATTTAAATTTTCCTGGTAAAGAGCTCAATGTAAATGACATCACAGAGCAATAATTTCTTTAAGAAAAACAAAAACCGGTCACATTAGGATTATAAATTTATTTCCATCCTGTTTGGGTATTGATATGAATCAATAACAACAAAAATAACTGGACTTCTTCTTCTGGATAAGATAATTCAGAATAGACACAGCAAGGAAGAGTGGGAGGGGGTAGAAGAGGGGTGAAGAGTTTCCCCCCCATTTC
Source organism: Sepioteuthis lessoniana (assembly GCA_963585895.1). Classification (NCBI taxonomy): domain Eukaryota; kingdom Metazoa; phylum Mollusca; class Cephalopoda; order Myopsida; family Loliginidae; genus Sepioteuthis; species Sepioteuthis lessoniana. The sequence goes on along the minus strand of OY757926.1, from coordinate 31,988,568 downwards.
GCCAACTTCCGGATTTTAGGTTATTATCGGTTGGAATTATAGTAAATTAAATTTTTTCATTTTTAAATTCTAAATACAGTTCAACTTAAAACTCCAGATTTAATAATAATTTAAGGAAGTACATACACTCCCCACACACCTATATATGCGTATATACTTATATATATATATATATATATAAACACCTTTTCACGATACTATACCAAACGCCTTTTTTCACGTAAATGCCACGAGTCGCTAGAAGTGTAATGGTTAACGCCCTAGAAAATGGATACAACGACCCGAGTTCAAATCTTGAACAAGGTTGTTTGCATTTCAAGTAGCGCTAACACCCTTGAGTAAGGTAAGAATCAAATTATCCCCCCCAGCAATAGTTAAATAGTATGGCAGACTTGTCTATTTAAACTTGGTATGACAACCAATCTAGGAAAAGGAAAACCCTGAATTCAAATCTGATAAACTATTGATAAAATATTGACCTTGTGTGGGTTCCTGCTCATGCGGAGTATATATATATATATATATATATATATATATATATATATATATATATATATATATATATATATATATGGTACAGTGAATTCCTTCACATGGACGAGCAAAGGCAGGACGACCAGCTAAAACCTACATGTAGCAGCTTTGTACAGTTACGGGATGTAACCCAGAAGCAGCCACAAGCAATGGAAAATAGGGAAAGGTGGCGAGAGAGGCTCAGGGATATCTGTGTTGATTGCGTGACGTGATGATATATATATATATATATATATTCTGGCAGTGATAATTGGGGGTGAAACAATATTTCCAATTTTTGCTGTAAAATTTTTAATGAGTGGTTAATATTTCGGGGAATGAAGTAGATCACATGTAAAACCTTAACAAGTTGAACTCGCTACTCAGTGTTCCACGAGATAAATACGTTTGTAAAATTGTAAATTGACCGAAAGTGTCCAGAGTCAGAAATTCGAAGCAATACTTAGAATGCTTATGGTTATAGGAATGCTACTGGCCCATTGGCCTTGTACGTACAGTGTTTGCCAATGGCCCTGGAGACCAGGGTTCAATCCCTGGTCGAGTCATACCAAAGAGTTAAAAAATGGTACTTCATATCTCGTTTCTTAACGCTCAGCATTATAAGGTACGGATCAAGGGTAAAGTGGAGCAATCCAGGGAAAAGAGTAGGTTCGTTCTTTACACCCCAGTGAAGTAGCTATTGAAAAAGGAGCCTTCGAGTGGCCCTCGACTTCAGTTGCTATCTTTACTTACATATATTAGTTTTAAAAATTACTCGTTTAAAATTGAATTACGTAGAACTTTATCTCGACTTTCCAATGACATTATCATCTCGTCATTCATATAAACATCACAGAATTAACGCTTCATGACTGATGTTACGGAAATTCTGTTTCAGCGAAATGAGGTTTCATCTTGGCAGTTAATTCAGATATTACATCAAGTATTCTGATCTAATTCTGATAATTCTAAATAGTTTCAAGTATTCTGATCTAATTCTGATAATTCTAAATAGCTTCAAGTATTCTGATCTAATTCTGATAATTCTAAATAGTTCAAGTATTCTGATCTAATTCTGATAATTCTAAATAGTTTCAAGTATTCTGATCTAATTCTGATAATTCTAAATAATTTCAAGTATTCTGATCTAATTCTGATAATTCTAAATAATTTCAAGTATTCTGATAATTCTAATAATTTGCAAGCAATCGTATAGTTTCAAGTACCAACTAATAATAATCCTTCATAAACAATTATAACTTTAATAATTTATTTTAATATAAATAATTAACATAATATCAATTATTCCTTTCTATTCTAAAACGATTTTCAGAAAGGAACCGAATAGCTATTATCTTGCTTGGCCAGAGTGGACCTGGGAGTTATAACAAAGGGATGACTCTATATTCCCCAGAGCTGGATCCTAATCATTGCATACCGTTTAATGTCATACTTAGGATACCCACCTTTTTGGAGGAAGGGTCTTACACCTCTGCAAGGGATGCAGTCGGCGTACTCCAGTCTCTATTGACAGGACTGTTGTTCCCTAGGGATAAAATTCTATATAGAAAAGACGGTTAGATAATATTGAAGTATTGAAAGAGAGAGAGAGTGGTAGTCATAACATCACCAGCTGTTGATAGACAAACATAACAATATCTTAGGAAAGAATGAAAGAAAGAGAAATAGAAAAAAAGAAAAAAAAAAAAAGAAAAAAAAAGGAAGTTATTAAACAGCCAGAGGTATTAGTAGTATCAATAGCATTGTTAATTGGTAACACAAGCAATAGCGGCAGTGGTTTAGTGGCGTGTCGGGGGTCAAAACAGCCAAAGCAAAAAAGCCGGACGCCAGACGAGGGGGGGAAATAGAAGCAAAGCAAAGGGGAGACAAGTTCTTTTTTTTTCTTTTTTGAAATTTAAATGAAGGAAAAAAAAAGAAAAAGCTAAGAAGAATAGATATGAAGAGCGTGTTTACCTGATACATCCGTCCGTTTGGGTAAAACTACAAACAATTAGGTAAATATATAAGACGTGAGTAAAGAATGAATGAAATAATGATGGCCTATCCCGGCCTGTTGGGCCAGCTGAATAGCAAATGAAGAAGAATGAGTTAAAATATATGGAATACTTAAAAAAATTTTCAAGAATTAAAAATAAAAGAAAGTAAAAGGTTAATGAATGAAAGAATAAATGAATGAATGAAACAAACAAACAAACAAACAAACAAAAAAGAGCCTGGAATGAATTCATGAATAATGAAAGAATGCCAAAGAGAAAACAAATACAAATGATGGAATGAGAAAGAATCAGTCAGTCAGGTTTCGAATATCGGCCAAAATCAGATTCTGAAAAATTTTTTTTAGAAATTTTAATTTAATCTTTAAAGTTTTTTCTAAAATGGATTTAAAGATCTCAGCATCTATGAGCCAAAATATGTTCGTGTTTTTTTATATAGTAATAATAAGGATAATAATAATTGGATCTGATTTGCTGTCTCTTCATCTTTAGTGTGAGCCACCAGTTATGGCTTACATGAAACACAATAATAATAATGATAATAATAATAATAATGACAATGATACGTTACATCTTATAGAGACGGGTCAAAACTATTGTAATGATGTCATCAGTTTTAAAAAAAATTGAGGTGTTGAATAAATGAAAAAGTGAAGTTATTACTAGAACCCTGTTGACAAAAGATCAAACAAAAACGTTTTTACAAAAATCTGCTGACGTTTATTTTTGCGTATTACATGGTCTCTTGGGAGGGTGTCCTCGTGGTGTAATAGTTAAACCGATAGACAGCGGAATCGTAGTAAGCGAGTTCGTATTCCATTCGCGCTATTACGTTCACTTTCGGGCAAATGCCCTTGGGAAAGGTATGAACCACCTTATCCTCCCAGCTATGGATTAAATAGTACCACTACTGTTCTTCGAGGAGAATAGCTTTGGCATTAAATAACCAACAATGGTTGATATGCGATTAAAAACAAAGAAACCAAACCAAAGTCTCATAAACAAAACAAAAAAATGCGTGGTGGTTTCTACCCACTCAAACGAGGAAAGATTCATTCTTTCATAAATCATCATCATCATGTCGCGCTGCCAGCATGGATCTCCCTGACCCTCTCCTGCCACCCGTCTCTATCGTCGATCGCTTCCGGTAGGTTTTCAAGGCTACATCCTCCAAACATTTGTTCGTCTATGTGAAGGGGTCAACTGGAGAATGGGACAAATGAGTTCGTCCTTACTTCTCCAGCAGTGCCCCGAATGCTTGGTTCGTCTAACTGTGATAGTTTTCGTGATGGGTGGTAGGTATCCGTACAGCTGCTGTTTTGTCGGGTGTTGCTTCCAGGACTTATTCAATACAGCTCGCAGCACTCTTGTTTGATTGCCGTCAAGCTTTTTCTCCATACGGTTTTTTCTCTCGGAAGCCATGGGAAGCAGCTTGGTGGATGTAAAGGCGGACGAACCCAATGACTGGTCAACGCCATGCCTAACTAGGTGCTGGGCGTACGAATCCCGAGGAACAACGGCCATGATCAAATATTTCGATCGGCGAACTACTGCTGCTTATCTATTAGGGTGGCTTCTATAGATGAGAATAAAAACATACCCATCGAAAGATTACCATGACTCGTAAATTGTAATCCACCCCAAACAGAAGGGAAATCTCACTTAAGTCCCAGCCTCAATATACGGCTGTCTCCTTTGACATTTAAAACTCAAACCCTCATTTTACAAAAGAAAAAAAATAATCTAATATTTCATGCAAGTGACAATACACAAGCACATGCCTAGCTTTGCCAACGGCTGGAGGATATGAACTTTAACCGCCACCTGTCAATCGTTCCTATAAGATATTTGTGACATTCAGTACGTTGGTGGGGAAAGTCATTACATAACACTACGTTCCTTGGCGCTATACAGTTAATCAAGATATCATCTACTCTCTTGCGTCACTTGATTTTAGTTTGGACCCGGCTCTACTGGACGTAAAGCAAGAAGCACGATGTTAATAATTATAATAATGATGATAATAATGATAAGTAATAATGATAATAATAGGAATAAATAAGCAAATAATAATAAAACAAATGATAATAACAATAAATAAATAAATAACAACCATATGATAAATAAAATGATAATAATTATAGTAATTGTAATTAAAATAATAATTATTATAATAAATAAACAAATAATAATAATGATAAACAAATTTCAAATAATAATAAAATAGACAAATAATAAATAAACAATTAATTGTAAACAAATAATAATAATAATAATAATAATAATAATAATAATAATAATAATAATAATAGTAATAAAAGATAAAGAATTAACAAATAATGATAATGATAATTCTAAATGAAAAATAACAAAAAGCAAATAATATTAATAATAAAAAAAATAGATAAATAATAATAATAATAATAATAATAATAATAATAATAATAATATGAAGGAGACGATTTATAATCTGTATCGACCATTAGGTTAGAAACGAAAATGCATTGATTCGGTGAAATTTTGAGACATTGATATCTTTACATCGATTTGAAAAAAAAAAAAAAAAAAAAAAGGAACAAAACATTACAAAAAACAAAAACAAAAAAAAAAACAAAACCTAAAACAACAAAAAATGAGAAAATACCGGAGAGAAATAATTAATTAAGTAAACTAATTGTATTAAATTTAATAAATGAATAAGATTTACAAAAAAAAAAAAAAATAGATTTATGAATAAAAAAATAGATTTATAAATATGATGAACGATATGGAATAAATAAATTCATATTTTTAAATATATTACATTCATATGTAAGCCTGCTTAAAATCCACCACTAGTGGCCATTAAACTTGATGTCATCTTACTTTTGTTTAAAGAGTTCATTATTAATTTTGAAAAAATCAATAAAAAGAAGTGTGCTAGGATTTTATTAATCAGTGTAATAATCATTTGAAAATAAAAGATAAAAGGTAAACTATCTTTAGCTTTTCCTTATTATTTCTTTTGAGAAATTATAATAATGGAGGTAAGCGTGACTCATGATCTCACTATATTGTTGCGTTAGTTCTCAATGAAACACAAAAGGGATTAATTATAGGAATTTTGGGGAAATTTGCTTTATTATAAGACTGCATTGGAAAGAGTTTTATTATAGTAACGCATTAGAAAGGGTTTCATTGATAAACCGTAAGGCAAATTGGGCTCTTTAACTTTAGAATGGCAACGAATTTGGGAGAAGAAAATATTTCGCTGAAAATTTGACTTTGTGTTGCGTACTGCTCATGGTAGAAGGGTTGGGTAAATATATGCATAGTGCAGGCCGCGTGAAAAGTCACTTTTTAGGTTGAAGCTAATCTCTGAGCGAGTTTGTCCATGAGATTTGCAGTCCATCTTTTACTGACTCGAACTTTGCCCCGTCGGCTGGGTCTGTAGAATACACCGACTGCACCTCTGCAAAGGGGTAACCCCCAGTGTCCTAGATATGACTCTTAACAATCTGATGGTGAAGTACCGGTAATGCTGGAGCTCTGGAGAATACGGAACACCCCTTCATTGGCATCGCTCCAAGGTCTACTCTGGCCCGGAGTTGTAGCACCTGATAGGGTCCTATCTATGGGTCAAGTAGAAGTAAAATGTGTACTTATGCTATACTGGATTATTTGAATTAGAACTGTATGACTAAATTGAATCGATTGAAATAGAATTATTTTTGACAATTAAAATGTTCACTTATATTTGAACTACGTACTTGTGCTAAAATGAATTGTTTAAAATGGAACTGTCTTTGACATTTAAACTGTACTTACTCTAAACTGAATTGTTTCATAAAGAACCTATTTTGACATTAATATGAGAAAACAAAAACTATACTTATATTAAACTGAAATGGTTGAATTAGAACTGTTTAATTAAACTAAATAGTTTGAAATAGAAATGTTCTTAACAAATAAATTGTGTATTCATGCTAAAGTGAATTGTTTGAAATAGAACTGATTATTTGTTTAAAAATGCACTTGGCATTTAATAACCTACAAAGGTTGATATGCCATAAAAACCAACCAACCAACCAACTGACTCGAACTGGGATCTTTCCTTTGCATACGAAAAGGAAGCAGTTTGGGACAAGTAATAACAAAAATGCGTTGCGCAGTTCAGCTTTTTATAGCGAGAGAGAGAGACAGTTAGTAGAGAAGGTGACAGATGGAGAGAGCTAGACTCGCGATTCGAGTCACGTTCCGGTCGAGTTTCTCGCGGCATGGATCGGTTCATGTGGCTTGGTCGCGTGGTCTTGTTCACAATGGTCAAGGCCACTTGACATGGATGTCGGAAAGCTGGCATTCATGTCACTCATGCAATGACAGGCTCTCATCGGGCCTCAGGAGGAAGTCCCCCCAGGATCTAACCCACCTTGGAGAGGTTAAGTTTATCTCCTGGCGCCCATTTTCAGGCGGATACCGACAGAACCCGAGGCATTTTTTTGAATGCCGAGCGTGTCTGGGCTACGGATCTGCACACAGACGCTCCTTAAAACGGCCTTTTGCTACATTCGTCCGGCTAATGCGATGTACGACGAATAAATTGTTACTAGTTGAGCCAGTTCTTCAAATATAGTTAAAAACCTTTGTAGGTGTCATCATCCTCATCATCATGTCGTGCCGCTAGCACAGACAACCCTGACCCTCTCCCGCCTCTTCTCCCTATCGTTCATAGCCTCTGGCAGGTCTTCTGGGCGACATCCCGTATCCTCACATAGCTGCTGAATGTATATTCGAGCTGGTCGGCCAGCTTTTGTCCGGCCATATGTGGGTGGTCCATAGGAGTACATCACTTATGAGCTCGTCCCTGCTTCTCCAGCAGTGTCCTGCATGTCTGGTTCGTCTAACTTGGATAGTTTTCGTGATTGGAGGCAGGTGGCCGTATAGTTGGTGCCTTGTTGGGTGTTGCCGCCAGGACTTGTTCAATATTGCTCACAGCATTCTTGTGTAATTGCCATCTAGCTTCTCCAGCCGTTTTGTTAGCGTCCAAGTAGTGTATCCATACAGCAGTATCGATACGACCGTTGCCCGGAAGAAACTGCGTTTCATTTTATCGGTCAGGTCTGATTTCCATATGATCGATAGCCTAAATCATAACAATTCCAAAAAAATTGTTTTGAATCTGGTAAAAAATGACGAAGTCTTAGTTGTTAGGTCAGATTGTGAATTATAATAAAATTGAATAAATCTTACCTAAGACCTTTTAAAATGATATTAGCTCACTTTGAATGTCAAACATCAAATTGTAAATTAACTCTGCAGATTACTTAACGTTTAGGGTTATAAAAGATAGTAGCGTTTTGAAAAGTAGAAAATCTCGGCTAAATACCGTTCAAAATTTATTCAGAGTGTTCCAAACAATTCTTAAAAGTTTGCCTGTAATCTGGCAAAAATTGGAGAATTATAAGATAATGTATTATAAGCATGTATATTGTGGGATACATTTTTACAAAATATTTGATATATTAGAGAACATGATTGCAATCATTTCAAAAGACATATTTCGTATAACGTATAAGATAACGTATAATTAGCAAGTATACTGTAAGAAAACTTTTAACAAAATATTTGATATATTAGAGAACTTGATTGTATTCATTTTAAAAGACATATTTTAAGAATTAATTGATTTAACTGAAATCTAATAAAAATTCTTTGAATAATATTTGAGTAAACCATGATCCTAATGGCCACGGAAGTTGTTTTTTAAGCGAGTATATATATATATATATATATATATATATATATATATATATATATATATATATAAATTAATACAAATATTTTAAATGAAAAAAAATGAGGGTAATAAATACAATAAATCAAAATTAAAAAGGAAAATAATTAATCAAATAAATAAAATCTTTTAAAAATTAAGTAGTTAAAATAACTAGAATTATTAAACAAAATTATAAGATCTAATAAAAAATAAATACGCTTATCTGAATAAAAATCAATCAAATAAAATACGAATAAAATGAAACAAAATTATATATTCTCGGAATTGTTTATTTATATGAAAACTTGATTATCATATACTTGTTTACTCAAACTAGTATCTTTAATTTAGTTGTTTTAGTCACAAAGTCTCACGCTTTTGTCCCTGTAGCCTTCTGCTTCGCTAGGAATAATGAAGCGAAATTTTCTTCAATTCATGGTGGTTGTATTGTTTTATTTCAATGTAAATGTATATAAGCTCTAAACCTTACCCAAAATCTGAAACCCTCGCTCAAACCATATAGCTGAATCGTTTCCCTAACCTTATATCTAAACCCTAATATTCATATTTTTTATCAAAACATATAATAATGAGTTGTTAAACTAGATGTAGAACTGGCTCATCAGTCTAGTGGGTAAAGTGTTTGCCAATGGTTCGGAAGACATGGGTTCAATCCCAGCTTGCGTCCTACCAAAGACTTTAAAAATGGTACTTGATACCTCCTTGCTTAACACTCAACAATATAAAGTACATATCGAGGGTAAAGTGGAGTAATCCAGGGAAAGGAGTACCGTCCTTCTCTATTACTCGAAAGCTATTGAAAAGGAAGTCTTCTGATCGCCCTCGACTAAAGGGAGACAACTTTACTGCCTTTACTTAAACTAGGTATTTATTTAAGTTGCGATATATATATATATATACCTGTCTACTATCTCACAAACCATCCGTGTAATTGGGGGCCACTGCTAGAGAACCAAGGACGACATCTTCTAATGGACTTCAACATATGGACTTACCAGTGTTGGTCGACCAGCAAAAACTTAAAAAAATACATCAGCTCTGTTCGGACTCTGGATACAGTCTAGAGAACCTGTCAGGAGCGATGACGAGAGAGAGAGAGAGAGAGAGAGTGAGAGAGAGAATCAAGGAATTCCATGCTGCCTGCGTGACTTGTTGATTTATTGATATATAAGTAAGTAAAGTTGGAGACCTTTGTCGAGGGCGACCTAGAGGTTCTCTTTTCAATAGCTACAACAAGAAGGCGTAGGGTAGGGCGCTACTCTTTTCACTGGATTGCTCAACAACTCTTGATAAATACCTTATAATGCCGAGTGTTAAGCCAGGTAGGATGAAGTACCATTTTTGGGTCTTTGGTATGACTCGACTTGGGATTGTACTCCGGTCTTCCGTGCCATTGGCAAACCCTATTCCCACTAGGCCAATATATATATATATATCTATATATATGTATATGAAAATATTGTTGTAGGTGCAAAATTTAAATATTGTTTTTAAAAGCGTGCGCATAATAAAATATTTTGAAAACGATCAAAATATTTTAAAATCCTAAAAAAGGAGATCCTTCTCTTAAGAGGATTATGTCCATGACAACAAAGTTTACATCGAAGGAAGCTAACATGGGATATTTTCCATCGGAAAAGCCTGGAGCCAGGGAAGAAAACTGATAAAAAAAATTAGCGTAAGCCTGAAGAGTTGGGGAACTATATTTTCTTCACGTAGTCCAATGGGGGTTGCTGAACAATGATGTTGTAAAAAATTGATTTTGGATACACAGCTCAGGTTCATGCCCTCTTATACGCAAGGCTTCCTCTATTGACAACCGAAATTCATTATTTGAATTCGCGACGATGGTGTTGTTTGATTTTTAGTTGTCACTGAGATAATTCTGTGAAGAGAATGACTGAAAGGGTCTCCTTTTTTAGGATTTAGAAATATTTTAAGCTTTTTCAAAATAACTTAATATGCACACGCTTTATAATATATATATATATATATATATATATATATATATATATATATATATATATAATGTAAAAATACATTTCAAAATGAATTGGTCCATTAAGAGATTTGCATTTTTTAAAGAATTATTTATTTCGTACTTACGTACGTGTATATTTCCAGCTTGTTGCTTTCCGTAGAGAATATATGTAGCACTAGGCCATGTGAATGGGCTACTTAATGAGACTCGAACTCACTTGTCTCTTTTTTAATTGGAATCATTTTGAGATGTGGCTTCTTAATCTGAGAATCAATCTTTTATTTATTGCAGACTTTTTGTCCTCATCTTGGTAGGTTTTGTTGTTGTTGTTGTTGTTTCTTCTTTCACTACGTTTCGGCCAAAGTTCACCTCTGGCCTTCTTCAGGTGATTTACTGCAACTTCGGATAGGAATGATGAGTCTTGTAACCGTATCCCCACTATTTACTGCCTTCCATAGTTGTTGTCTATCGCACCACGTTTTTTGACCACTTGTCTTGGTTTGTTTGTTAAACGTTTTTCAGGCTTAGTATCGGTTAATATAGAGGTCACTGTTTTGTGTTGGATTTCTCTTTCTCTTTGTTCAATCCCACGTCGAGTCATGCCAAAAACTCAAAAAATGGTACTTCATCCCACCTTGCTTAACACTCAGTCTTATAAGGAATGGATCAAGGGTAAAGGAGCAATCTAAGGAAAGGAGTAGCACCTTCCCTAACACCTCAGTGTGGTAGCTATCGAAAAGGGCGCTTTCGAGTCAGTGATATATATATATATATATATATATATATATATATATATATATATAAACGGAAGAGAAAAAAACGAAGAGATAACTCTTCACTCCTCTCCCATTACCCACCCCCGTGTCTATTCTGATTTATTTTATCCATAAGATCTGAAGAAGTCCTGTTATATTTTTCCTCGTGTTTTTGGTTTACATCAGAAACATAAAACAGGATGGAAATAAATTTATAATCCTAAAGTAACCGGTCTTTGTTTTTTTCTTAAAGAAAATATTGCTCTGTAAAATTAATTACATTGAGCTCTCTACCAGGAAAATTTAAATATTCAGTTTTTGAATGATTTTCTTGTCCTGAAGGAATTACTCCTAACTCTTGTTTAACTGGACCGAATAATACTATATATATATGTGTGTATATATCATGAAAAATAAGGATTCAGAAGTTATATTCATTATTGTCACGTGATGGCTCACGGAGACGAAGAGGTAGGAATGATACTACCATCCCGTGTTGCTATTAGCGCTTTCTAGCAGTCAAAAAGTGACCGTTAGGAAAGAATGTGGGTCACGCAGATGTTCGCACTTAAGTGACCTTGGGTCGCCGGACATCGGAAGGGGAAAGAAAAATGAAGCAAATGATTGGCGGGGACCCCAAACGGAAGTGGGATTCCCTTCCCCTCAGCGGAAGTAAATACAAAAAAAGTAGTTTTTGAGCAACGCTCGTGGCAGACGGACGATAGCCATTTTACTCCGGGCTAAAGACAAAAAGACTGAGACACGAAGGACTCCAAAATCCTTCAAGCCAGCATTAAAAACAGTACAAAGTCTATTAGCCCGTGAAAGAAGAAAAATTCTCCAGTGGAACCCCGTCAAAAAAATAAGATAAGTAACTTTGGGACATTTTTCCGTTACACCCAAATTTTGTTACCACTCTCTCTCTCAATTTGAAAAAGGATAAAAGCCAAGAAAAGACATTTATATTCATGGACTATCCTATAATATGTTTTTGACACTTTGAAAGTATATATATATATAACCGTAGTAAAGAACCTATGTATTTTCATTTTACCATGTGGTCTATGTTATTATTTCATGCTTTCCTTTCAGCTTCTATTCGCCTTATATTATCTTGCTTAGAACTGTCCTATTAATTCCTAAAGTATCACACGGGAAACCGGAGTTGCCGACTACTACAACAACATTAATATTATTACAACTAAGACCTATAGGCCCGTATTCTTCTATTATCTAAGGGAAAGAAGTTTAGCGGCCTGGTGGGTGTGTGATAGTGTGAAATTTTGGACCCCTTTGCCAGCGGTGGCCAGTCTGGCCCTAAATTATTCCCTCACGTAATATGCCAATTCTTATCTGCCTGAGAGAAGAACTCTGAACAGGACTTATTTCTGTAGGGGATCAAGTGCCAACCTGCCCCGTCTTCACACGTGAGAAAATAAAGTCCCGTTTAGGGATTTTAGTCAATTTCCCCGTCACAATTATGTATAATAATATGTCGATGTTAGTTTTTTTTTGTCGAACCATTTTCATGGAGACTTATTGCAGGTGTGAAAATGCTTCATCTGAAAATTATCTTCAAATGAACGAAAATGAAACGAAAGAAATATTCATTTGGAAGGAGAATGATCTCAACACTGCTGATGGAATAAAAATTTTAGTGGAAATCTCCAAAGAAAATTCGATGTACTCATGAAGATTCCTTGAAAATACAACTGTCAGATTATTGTGACTATAACAACCAATTTGAAGACATTAGTCTGAATAAATGAGTGTATAACTGGAGATATTAAATGAGTATATTTGGTTTAGCAGAATGATGTCAATTATTCAGAATTGTCGCCGCGCAGGCACTAGTTACAGGAAGAATGCCTTTCAGTATCAACAACCATATCATTTCAGTGTAGAATGATTTTTTTTAAAGGCGATTCTTTCATTGCAACGTATCTATTTTGTTAATTTGTTTGGTTTTATGACATATCAACCATTGTAGGTTATTTAATGCCACATCCCTTTGTATTCATAGAACAGTTCTATTTCAAACAATTCAATTTAGCATAAGAACAGTTTTTGTTTACACACAGTTAAATGTAAAAAGAGTTCTATTTCAAACAATTCAGTGTAGCACAATTACACAGTTAAGTTCTATTTGACCCATAGATAGGACCTTATCAGATGCTACCACCTCGGGTCAAAATGGATCTGGGAGAGGTGGCAAAGAAAGGGTACTCCGCATTCTCCAAAGCTCCAGCATTACTGGAGAGTCACCATCAGATTGTTTAGTATCATACCCAGGACATTAATTGGTGGTGGTGGGGTCTAACCCCTCTTGCAGAGATGCAGTCGGTGTATTCTGCAGTCCCAGCCGACTAGGCCACGTTTGTTTTTTGGAGAGTCTCCACACGAAAGATTTTCTGATATAAAACCAAAAATCTAATTGTTAACAAAGATAGATCTTGCTCTCTCTCTCTCTCTCTCTCTCTCTTTCTCTAATGTTTTCATCTTTTTCTTCTTCTTCTAGTGAGAGACAGACATATATATATATATATATATATATATATATATATATATATATCAAACCGCTGGGCCAATGTCCCGGTTTAAACCGGGACATTGGCCCAGCGGTTAGAGTGTTCGCCAATGGCCCGGGAGACCTGGGTTCAATCCCAGGTCGAGTCATACCAAAGACTTTAAAAATGGAACTTGATACCACCTTGCTTAACACTCAGCATTATAAGGTACAGTTCAAGGGTAAAGTGGAGCAATCCTGGGAATGGAGTAGCGCGCTCCCCTACACCTTGGTGTAGTAGCTATCGAAAAGGGAGCCTTCGGGTCACCCTCGACTATGGTCGCTAACTTTATATATATATATATATATATATATAGAGAGAGAGAGAGAGAGAGAGCAGCAATATTTCCTGGAACATTATTAAAGATGGCCTCGCAAAATAATTTGCGTTTTCGCCTGTCATTTTCTCAAAGTTCCTCTACAAACATCATGTTGCATCAATGGAAGTTGAGCTCAGCGTGTAAGATTCTCTTCAAACTCCGATCAGACACCCAAAGACCAGAGCATCATTAAGGACAGAATTTTATGGAGATCAAGCCTCACGAAAACGATCTTCACCAGTGTTCGACCGCTGCAATTTCTCCTGGTCGATTTACTTTTCAAATTTGGACCTGTCTCGCTACAATTTCCAATCCACAAGGAAATGGCTTTCCTCGAAGGAACTCTTCCCTATTCACCGACTTCTAAATGAAAACGAAATCACCGCTGCGTTACAATGATAGAATCACCAGTTCAAAAAAAAAAAAATTACTTTCAGTCACAAACACACGATGGTCACCATTCCATGCCCGGACAGTAAATAAAATGATAAAACTGCCGTTCAAAGGCATAATTCGCTCGCCGCTACTATTGTCTGCGCGGTGACAGCTTAAACTCCGGGAGATCATTCTGTCGGATCCTGTATTAATATGAATAAAATAAGATTTAAATAAACGAATAAAACAGCATAAAAATACTACAAATACTTGAATAGACTTAAGAAAAAAAATGATTAAATTCAACAAATCAATAATTGCTCCTTTTATATTTGTGTGATGTTACATGAAATCGTGCCCGATGTGATAATAATCTTATACCGAGTGTCTTTTTGAAAATAAAATGAACGTAAAGATAAAAATGGCTGATATGAATGAAACGACAAAGACAATATGAGACTAAAATGGCACCATCTACACAAAAGACGGACAAGAAGAAAGACGTAAAACTACAACGCTAAACACTTCACACAGATTTAAATAAAAGTAGATTGTATTAAAAGAAATGAAAAGGACGTCTAGAACTTTTAGGCACTCATCATTTCGCGCCCAAAATTTTAGCGTTCTTTTTTTTCCTTTCTTTCTTTCTTTTTTTTTTTTGGCGCCATATATTTTTGGGGTTCATAGTTTGTAAACCCTAACCCTAAACTGAACACGTGACATAATCGTAAGCGGAAATCTTCTATCTAACTATAGACCCAAATCCCAACTGTAATAATCATATTCTCATCAAAACAAAAAATAATGAGTATGTAAACTATGTGTTTATTGGAATTGCTTTATATATATATATATATATATATAGAGAGAGAGAGAGAGCTAAAACCAAAGTCTCTCTCTCTCTCTCTCTCTGCCTCTTTCTCCTTTCATATATATATATATATATATATATATACTAAAAAGAAATTAATATGAAACAAGGTGGGTGAGATTTATATTCTTTTTAGTATTCATATTGCCTCGTCGGGCACCCTGGAGGAAATCTGATTCAACGAACGCTTTTTAAACGATTGTTTGTTCTTATATATATATATATATATATATATATATATATATATATATATATATATATATCTGCAGTTAAAAGGTCTGGCTCCAAAATGTACAATTCTGACAAAAGACAGCGTAATTGACTAGATTGTTTAATCTATGAACATCTTGCGTAAAATATGTAGCCTAAATATCTCAGGGCGAACATATTTCACATTATATTTTCTTTTTCGGCAGAATTTTCAGAGGATGATTTTTTTTGATGAATTTTTTGAAGACAATTTTTCCCGAACTAAATTTTGCCCGATAGAATTTTCTATGAGAAAATTTTCTGGAATTAAATTTTTGGGTCGAATTTTCTGAAATTGAGTTTTGTTTAGGTTGAATTTTCTACATTATATTTTATTGTGGTTGAATTTTCTGAAATTCAATTTTGTTTCGGTCGAATTTTCTATAACTAAATTTTATTAGTTTAAATTTTTCAAAATTGAATTTTCTAAAATTAAATTTTGTTTATGTTGAACTTTCTAAAATTGAATTTTAATTAGGTTGAATCTTCTGAAATGAATTATTTAGTAATTGAATTTCGGAGGTTCAAATTTTCTTAAGAATTTTCTGAATTTAGATCGAATTTTTCTAGCACCTTTGAAATTCTTGAAGTTTTTTTTATTGTCACGTCGGAGTCACCACTGTTGTTGGGTCGTTTGGAGGTTGTTTTTGAAGTAAGCTTACCCAGTTGGTATTGGAAAGAAATTTCCAAGTGAAACGAAATATCAATAAAAAAATTAACAGTAAAAGTAACAAAGAGTTTGGGTTGCAACAAAATTGTCTGATATATATATATATATATATATATATATATATATATATTATTATTATTATTATTCAATGAGCAATAGGTTACAAAAGATGTGGTAAGCTTATTAGGAATGGTACTTTTCGTTCATGTTTTTCAAACGCTTTCGTCCCTGCTGCTGACTAAACGCTGTCGTCTGCGAGATTTTTTTCTCAAACTTTTCTTCCCTATTCTCTTTAATTATTTCCTTTTTCTCTCTCTAATCCTCTCCCGTTTTTCAATTTATTCGTTACTCTAAAGGTTTTTGAATTGGGAATTGACGTCGGTCAATCTGGTTTGGTCTATTTTTAGAATACGATTTATTTTTTTGTTTCCAAATCCGTTCTTGATAAAAAAAAAAAAGAAGAAAAAAAAAACAACGTACCTACGAACCATTACAATGTCAAACCTGATTTGCAAAAAGCAAGATTTTCTCAGTTGCAGAGCAAGTTCATATTTATAACAAAGTTTAGCTTCAGTTTGCTCTAAGAATGAAGATAGGAAGTTTGGGTTGCGCTAGTTTTACAAGTAGCAAAGACCCGTTTCAATTGAAATCAAAATTCAAGCAGATTTTTCTCAAATGAAATTTCCTAATACATAAAATCCTGGCTTTTCTTCTTTTTCTTACAGTCAAATTGTAAATACACAGGAATCGCAGATGCAAAGCAGGTTCAAATATATAAATTTGGGGAGGAAGATTTTATTGCGTCAAATGAAAATCCCAATTAAGTTTTGGCTTCAATACCAACCAGGTTTGCTTCAGTTTCTTTGTTTGTGTGCGTATGTGTGTGTGAATTAGGATTAAGAGTTAACTCAGAAACATTTTTAATGCCTAATAATCTTTACAATGCCCTATATACGAAGTGCATATGATAAGTTTCCAGACCTTTTTCGTATGGACACTTAAAATTGTCGTAGAATCTTGAATATTCAGTATGTTATTGCTTTACATTCTATGAAATGACTGACCAATTTTTATGATTTCAGGTTCAAATGAACAGCTACAGCAGCAATTGGAATACACCCTACTAAAGCCTGATTGTCACAGCTGGGGAATTTCAAAAATGCAATCTGACATTTTAGAAGAACGATATGCAATAAAATTCTGTTTTAAACTTGAAAAAAAAAATGCCACAAAAACCTATGGAATGCTTCAGACTGTTTTTGGAGGATCTTGCATTAATCGAGGATCAGTTTTGAGTGGCATAAGAGATTCAAGGAAGGCAGGGAGTCTTTGACGGATGGTGAGAGGTGTGGGGGGAGTAAGGAGGTCAATACACCAAAGTTGATTGGCCAAAGGGTTAGGGTTACTATGTTTAGGTTTTAAGGGAGTTCAGGAAGGGATTCCATCGAAAGAGACCAGCTCTCTTCAAATCAGGTCAGTGGTATTTCCACCAGGACAATGTACCAGTCCCCAACTTAATCCTTGTCACAGACTATTTGACCAAGATGGGCATCAAGACAGTTCGTCACCCTCAGTTCGTCACCCTCCCTATAGTCCAGACCTTGCTCCCTGTGACTTTTTCTTGTTCCCTAAGCTCAGAGTCTGTCGTTGTGAGACAATTGAGGAGGTGAAAGAGGCTGTGACAAAGGTCATTGACAAGCTCACACAAGAGGACTTCCACGGGGCCTTCTAGAATTTATTGGAACGGTACAACAAGAGCATTGCAGCAGGAGGAGATTACTTCGAAGGGGACTTGAGTTTCATGTGTGTACTATCAATAAAAGTGCCCATACGAAAAAGTCTGGAAACTTATCGTATGCACCTCGTATATATATATATATATATATATATATATATATATATATATATATATATATATATAAATAAATATATATTAGTTTTTATATATATTTAATAGCATGGATGCTTATTTGCGACCACTGGTTTCATGCCGTCTAATTATAATAGCTCTATCAAAGATATTGAGCACTCTCCAAATTATACCTCATTTAGTCAGCCACAAACCCACACTCAGATAGTCAAAACCATACACTGTTGTAATATATATATATATATATATATATATATATATATGTGTGTGTGTGTGTGTGTGTGTGTGTGTGTGTGTGTTTGTTTGTGTGTGTGTGTGTATGTTTTTGTGTAAAGTAATGAAACCTTTTTAATCTTGAGATTAAGAGTACCTTTGACTGTGTTTTGAGAATAAATGCAACAATAATAAGATGAAGTAAAACTAGTAATAAAGTCTTATAAATGTCTTGAAACCATTGAATATGACCAGAGTTTTGTCTCGGGAAGTTACTTCACCTGGATTACTTTGATATAAAATTCTCGATAGAATTATTTGGGTATGCAATCGATGCCAATTCTCATTCCAACCTTGGCGTTCCAGTCTTTCGCTGCAATAAAAGTCAAACTCAAAGCCTCCACTAGTCAGATTAGAAGACACCGATTCCCTTTTCTTCGAGTATTATTATCGCTAGACTGACGGCCCTATTCAAGGACTTTATTTCATTCGGCTAGATTATTGCTTTCCATACAAGGGTTTACAGATTACGAGCGCTTTGTTCTATGTCGGTAATTTCACTTAATCGGGATAAAGGTGTTGAATTATTGTGTAATGCTGTTTCCTACATCAGTGAATTATGGCCGGCATGTATTGTCAGAAAAACGAATTTCTGCCATTGATTGTAGAAAGGGAGGTCAGAATAACAATGAACTGTTGTAGAAAACAGAATATTACCATTAATCATAGAGCAATTATTCCAGTCGATATTAACAAAGAATTTGGTCATACCTTGTTCTAAAGAGATGCAATCAAAGTATTGAAATTGTTATAGAATAAATTCCTTTTTAGTTTCAACACTTCATAATTGGATTTAAAGTCAATCCGTGTGTATAGATTTTAACTTCAATATAATTGAAGCGTTTTGAAAAAATGAAATAAAACAGAAAAAAAAGATTTTGGAAGTTCTCACTTTTTGAAATTTTTTTCCATAAAATTGCATGATTATTCAGTTAAAATTAATCTATCTACTCCTGTCAGATCACCAAAGTTAAGCAGCCATGACACCGTTCAGTACTTACATGGGTGACCGCATAAGAGCACCCGATTCTGTTAGCGACCTACTGTATGCTCGTCTAAGCAACGAATTAAGTAACAATCTCTCTATGTAAATGAATAAATACCATATAACAACAATCTATCAATTATCATTAATTGAATAAAACACACACACAGATACGAGGATCATTAAAAAAGTTTCCAGACTTTTCTCGTATGGGCACTTTTATTGATAGTACACACATGAAACTCTAGTCCCCTTCGAGGTAATCTCCTCCGGCTGCAAAGCTCTTGTTGTACCGTTCCAACTTCTGGAAGGTCCCGTGGAAGTCCTCTTGTGTGAGCGTTTCAATGACCTTCGTCACAGCCTCTTTCATCTCCTCAATTGTCTCATAACGACAGCCTCTGAGCTTAGGGAATAACCAAAAGTCACAGGGAGCAAGTTCTGGACTATAGGGAGGGTGACGAACTGTCTTGATGCCCATCTTGGTCAAATAGTCTGTAACAAGGATGGAGTTGTGGACTGGTGTATTGTCCTGGTGGAAATGCCTCTGTCCCGATTAGAAGAGTGCTGGCCTCTTCCGATGGAATCTCTTCCTGAACTCACTTAAAACCTAAACATAGTAACCCTAACCCCTAACCCTTTGGCCAATCACTCTGGTGTATTGACCTCCTTACTCCTCCCACACCTCTCATCATCCCTAACAGACTCCCTGCCTTCCTTGAATCTATGCAACTCAAAAACTGATCCTCGATTAATGCAAGATTGCTCCAAAAGCAGTCTGAAGCATTCCATACATTTCTGTGGCATTTTTTTCAAAAGTGTCCTCACGTCTAAAGTGTCCTCACGTCCAGATTGCATTTTTGAAATTCATCAGCTGTGACAATCAGACTTTAATAGGGTGTATTCCAATTTCTGCTGTAGCTGTTCATTTGAACCTGAAATCATAAAAATTGGTCAGTTATTTTATAAGATGTATAGCAATAACATACTGAATTTTCAAGAGTCTACGACAATTCTAAATGCCTGTACAAAAAAGTCTGGAACTTATTGAAAGCCCCACGTATATATGTATATATATATAGAGAGAGGGGGGAGAAATTATGGAGAGACTGACATATAAAATATCTATCTATCTATCTATCATGTACACACACACACACACACACACACACACACACACACACACACACACACACACACACACACACACACAGATGACAATTTCTTATGGAAATTCAAAGAAAATTCCATTTCCTTTCAGTGTATTGCTGTGTCATCTTGCGTATTCATTCTAATCTTGTATAACACTTTATTGCAGAGCCGACGTTGTATTCAGATGGTCGACAGCTCACTAACCTCAGATCTTATTAGCTGATGTCTTTCTCGACTAGTCAAAGGTTAGTATATAATTTGAATCTATCTAAGTAAATAAATAAATACGATATAACAACAATCTATCAATTACCATTCATTCAAATAAAAAACGCACACACATACATCTATATATATATATATATAGAGAGAGAGAGAGAGAGAGAGAAAGAAAATATGGAGAGACAGACTGACAGAGGGACAAAATATCTATCTATCTATCTATCTATCCAAATAAGTAAGTATATACTATTTAGCAACAATCTATTTCTTGCCATTGTCTTTCTATCTCTCTCTCTCTCTCTCTCTCTCTCTATAAATATATATATATAATATATATAATATATATATATATATGTGTGTGTGTGTGTGTGTGTGTGTGTGTGTGTGTGGCCACACTGAAGAGTTGTGATACAATGAAACAGTCTGTCTGGGAATATATATAATATATATATAATATAATATATATATATATATATATATATATATATATTATATATATATATCAACCACTCCGCTCGGGCAGGATATGACACAAGGTCAGTTTTTGAGCTAGATTCAGAGTTTTCCTTCTCCTAGGTTAGTTGCCTCACCAAGGCTGAAGAAGTCAGTCTGTCCTACTAATGAACCATAGCTGGAGGGATAATAATTGGATTCAAGGGTATTAGGGCTATGTGAAATGCAATCAGTCTGAAATGCAATCAGTCTCGTCCAGGATTTGAACTCGTGTCGCCGTGTCCATTTCCAGCGACGATAACCATTACACCACGGGCACCTTCACACACACACACACACACATAATATATATATACATATATATATATATATATATATAGATAGATAGATAGATAAAGGAGAGAGAGTGTGAGGAGATAAAATATAGAGAGAGACCGACAGACAAAATATCTATCTATCTAAATAAATGAATAAATAAATACTGTACAACATGTCAATTATTCACATTTCTATCTATCAATCTATCGAGAGAGAGAGGGGGGGAAGAGAGAGGACGGAGAAATCCTGGAAAGAGAGACTGACTGACAGTTAAATTATCTTTCTGTCTATCAATCAGTCTATCTATTTATTACATGACATGGCTATGTTTTGGCCTGGCATTCCCCCGATGAGACGAATAGAAAAACTATGTCTGGTCGGCTATCATACAATATTGCTGAAGCACTCAGGCTTAACGGTTATGATACTTTAGATCCGAAACAATGCCAGCTCCAGAGTCATCATCTGTTTAAGTCTTCCTTGGCGGCTGAGCAGTTTTTTTTTTTAGTCCTAGTATGTAACCATAGCTGGAGGCAAGGAGAAGAGATACATCTCTTTCTTTCCCAAGGGCATTAGCATGAAATGCAACGCCAACAGCCAACAAACAACCTCGAATATAAATAGCTAAAAACTTCAGAAGATTTAGTATCTAAAGGTATCAAAGTAATGGATAATGTTATATTGTGAATAGATATTTTCAACATTTTAGATTTAGTAAAAGTAAGTAAAGTTGGCGACTTTAGCCGACGGTCACCCGAAGGCTTCCTTTTCAAGTGCTACTACACCGATGTGTAAGGGAGGGCGCTACTATACCTTTGATCTTTACCTTTTAACACAAGGCGGAATAAAGTACCTTTTTTTTTAAGTCTTTGATATGACTCGACCTGGGATTGAACTCGGGTCTCCATGACCATTGGCGAACACTTTAATCATTAGGCCAATGGCCCGGTTAAGTCATGGTAATCTTTCCTTTTGGGAACATTTTAAGATTTTCTGTAGATATTGTCTGTTATACTTTTACATTTGAGTAAACTTTTGCCGGGGAAGTCTATGGCGGAGTGGCTAACGTACTGAACTGCGACATCGTTGGAAATGAGTTCGAACTCTAGGTACGCTATTGCGTTCATTTTCGGTCTAATGCCCTTTTATTTCTCAAAGAAATAACCATAACACACACACACACACACACACATATATATATATATATATACAGGATATTTCAGTTATAAGATTAAACGAAATAAACTAAGAACTCTTATGACTCGGGGTTTCGTGCTCACCAGCTGCAAGGAAATTAAAGTTCACACAACTAAGGTCTATTGAATTCTACTGATGATCATGTGCGCGAAACTTCGAGTCATGAGTAGTCTAAGTGTATCTTGTTTTATTTTATAACTGAAATATCATAATATTACTCTGGATTTTTGTGTATCGAGAACTATATTCTATGGTTTCAGACCGTTTTAGCGATAAATCACACACACACACACACACACACACACACACACACACGCACATACATACATATATATATATATATATATATATATATATATATATATATATAAATGGTGAACTTCATATCTTCGTTTAGGATTTTTGCTTTCTGGTTTCTATGTATTATCAACTTCAACGTTTGAGGTCCAATTTTCCATGTTAAATTTCAGATTACTGATTTCTTTTATTATTCTCCTGCCCCGATCGAAGATTACGCGATTAAGTTGTGACTCAGTTGCGGAGTAAACTTTACAAGAAACGTTAATGCTTTCTTTTATTTGATACAAAAGTGAATAGTTGACAATGCTTTGCAGAAAATTGCAACAACAGGTCAATTTCGGTTCACGACAAAATCGGTCATAAGAGTTCTTAGTTTATTTCGCTTCTTAATTCAATTCACTTTCATCTGAAACTATTCAAAAAAGTTCTGCCTCGTTTATTTCCATTTAATGTATAAAACGGAAGACACAAGGCCTTGAAGTTCTGTGGGGGAAGGAGCGGTAATGCTGTTTCTAAGAATACTATGGGAACCTAGCAGGCCACATTCACCGACCCTTTCAACAGTACAATATATCATATTTACCAACCACTCCGCTCGGGCAGGATATGACACAAGGTTAATTTTTGAGCGGAGTATTCCTTCTCCAAGACTGTTTGCCTCACCAAGGCTGAAGAAATCAGTCTGCCCTACTATTGAACCATAGCTGGAAGGAGAATAATTGGATTCATACCTTTCCCAAGGGTATTAGTGCTATGTGAATTGCAATCAGTCTCGTCCAGGATTTGAACTCGTGTCCATTTCCTACGACGATAACCATTACACCACGGGCACCTCCATAACAGTACAATAAAACGGAAGACACAAGACCTTGAGGTCCAATTTTCCATGTTAAATTTCAGATTACTGATTTCTCCATGCTCGCTGCAACCACCAAAATACCCCACATTTGCTCTGTGAAAAGACCTACTTAAAACCCCGGGTGTAATGTATGATTTTATTTACAATTTATGATTTATTTTCAGTGAATTTTATATAATGGGAATGGGAGAAAAACCCCGAAATGCAATAAAACGAAAAATGCTAAAAACAAGGAAAACATTCCCCGTTTGGTTGCCCTCCCATTCCCACGTCTACGAAAGTTCTGCTTCAACTCTGTTAAATTTTGAATTCTTTATAATCGACGATATTTCGAATTTTGTACGGCATTCATAGTTTCGTACCTTTATTTGGCAAATACACGGGACATATACTAGAATGATAATTATTTGTCGAAATTTAAAATCGACCTATAAACGAGTCCATGATAAAATGATGACTAGAGCAAATTTAAATCGACTAATCCACGGAGTAAATCATAAATAATCATTGCTGATGCAAATTAAAATCGACAAATACATAGGGTATATACTAAAAGGATAAATATTTATCGAAATTTAAAATCTACCCATACACATGATAAATAATATTTTGCACAAATATAAATCGACTTATACATGGAATGATAACTGATGATTGCTGATGCAAACTGAAATCGACTAATGCACGAAACATTATAAAAATGTCATGTAGAAAACTGATTAGTGACCTTAACTCGAAACATATAATAAAAGTGATTTTTGGCGCCAATTATATCGATATATACACGGAGTATATCATAAAATAATGACACCATTTGATAAAATTATATATATATATATTATTCGGTAAGATATTAATCTTTCCTTCTAAGATTTTAAATGGTATGTCGAATTTCATGGATTATCTAATGCCTAACCCATGCTTGTAGAACTGTTGTGGTACTATTTAATCCATAGCTGGTTGGGGGTGGGTAATGGGATTCTAAACTTTCCCAAGGGTATTTGTCCGAAAGTGAACGTAACAGAGCACCTGGAATTCGATCTTGCTCACTTCGAGTTCACAGTCCATCACGTTAACCAGGATGCTACGAGGACTTCCGTTGTGGGATATTAAGAATTAATTACCTTATACACGACGCACAGAGTAAAATAATGATTTTTTTTTTAGCAAATCAATGATTGATTTATTTACAGATTGTATGTTTAAATAATATTTGCTGGGCGTAAAACCAAAAATCGACCGGTAAATTATAAATTGAATTATGTAAGATAAATTATTTATGGCGCTAATTAACATCGACCCATAGATAGAGCATATAAAAATTTATATAAATAAAAAAAATTATGGTTTTTTAACGCAAAATAAAATCAACTCCGTATGTCATAAAATATCAAACAGAGGATTGACCTAAACATAAATATATTAAAAAATAATGATGTTTGACAAAAATTAAGAATTGAACTATATAAGAGCCATATAATAAAAGGATGATTTTCTTTTAATCCAAATCGAATGCCGAGCAATACACCTAGCAGATCACAAATAAAATTATTTTGGGTGGTAAAATAATGACCGACTGATACATGAGTAACATGATGAATTTTTGAAAGTCATGAGCGACATCGTAAAGAGGTCGACTAGTATGCGGGTATATACGGACAGACTTTGGGAGATGGAGAGTTGATTCCCAGCGGATGAAAACGATGTTGCAATAATATGAATACGAAATGAAAGCATGAAAAGTGAAGAGTGAAAGGTGAAGCTGTTAATGAAAACGAATTCAGGTTGAAAAAAATTGTTCTCTAAAAACTATGGAAGCTGACTTGGATCAAAGCCATCATGCATATATATATATACTTATATATTTATTTCAGTTTTGTTCTCTCGTAATGTTAATAAGTGTATTTCCAAACTATTGGGACTCATCGTACTTATCTGGATGAGATTAACCCTAAATCCATTAGCTCTAAGGGAAAGCCGATTTAAGATATAAGCGTTTGGGATAACGTTGGCTTTGGTACAAGTGTCATCACACTAGAAACAGTGGAAGCCTTTTCAATTCTTACCATGAAAGATCATTGCCAGACTAAGTGTGCTCTAAAAAATATACATTCAAACAACAAATAATAGTCAGATGCCAATCGATGAATTACAAATTGATTTACAGACGTAGAAAACCCTCATTTATTAAACACGGAATATATAATCAAAGAATAATTTCTTTTTAGTAAACAAGGAATCTATTTATACACAGATTATATCATTAAATAATACTTTATTGGGGAAAAATAAATGAATAGAATAAATCATTTTTGATGTAGATAAAAATCGACCTATACACGGAGTATATGATAAGATATTGATTTTCAGCGGATATCAAAATTGACTTAAACATGAGGTATGTAACAGAATATCAAATTTTGGGAAAAATCGAAGTTGAACTCTACGTGGAGTATCTAATAAGATAATGACTTTTAATGCTAAGTAAATTCCACCAACAAACACAGTATCTGACAAAATACTGACTTTTAGAGTTTTTCTTCTCCTAGACTGGTTACCATAGCAAAGTTAATAAGCCTAGTTTGCCCTACTATTTACCCATATCTGTCGGGAGAATTGTTGGATTAATACTTTTCTCAATAGTAGTAACACTACCTGAAATGAAAACAGCCTCGTCCAGGATTTGAACGAGGATCACCGTGTCCATTTCCAATCATAGGTTATACATATATATATATATATATATATATATATATACAAATTTCATTAAACATAATAGACATTTTATATCTACATATTTTCTTCTGGATCTGTTCGAATTCCCGTATTACTTTTATCGTATTCGGGGGGAATTGATTTATGTATTGTCCATAGTTGCATGTATCCCTAGTACTTTCTGACCAACTTTTGGCCATCATCAGGGGAGGATCTATTACAAAAGTAATGAAACTTTTGTTTTAGCATATTACCACTATGTAAGAGCGTCTTTACCGTTGAAGATTATGGCGTTTGCTTTTAAATCTCTTTTGTAATAGATCCTCTCCTGATGATGGCCCAAAGTCGGGCAGAAAATACTAGGGATACATACAACTATGGACAATACATAAATCAATTTCCCCCGAATACGATAAACGTAATACGGGAATTCGAACAGATCCAGAAGAAAATATGTAGACATAAAATGTCTATTATGTTTAATGAAATTTGTATCAACGAAGAAATGCTGCCAATATATATATATATATATAAAGATTGTACCATATTTTAAGATAGAACAAAATCTACTTGCTACGACTGGTCTGAGAGATGATAATTCAATCTTTGAGATATGGTCGGTGGCCGTGCGTCGAATTTCGTGGCTTATCGTTTCGTTTTCATTAAGAATGCAATTCGCCACAATGCAAATAAATTAACCAAAAAATGTCGACTACGTTGATATTAGATTTTTGTTTTTACCTTGTAAGACATTTTACGGTTGACGATACGATTGGTTCTTTTTAATTTTTGTTTCGTTTTTATCGTAGATTATCAATTTAATATTTTTTTATTGATTCAGCCGGAGTGATGCACAATTTAAGGATATGGCTCATGGCGTTTACGTCCTATTTGCAATTCTTATGTGTTTTATCGCAATTGAATCAGTTTATATTGTTATTATCTGTTTGATCTGTAATACGAGAGTTTATTTTCCTTAAATAAGATTTCATCTGACTGACGATAATATGATTATGAAAGCCATTGCTCCGCAGAGTATGTTTTATACTCATATGTTTTTTTATAAATATATATATATATATATATATATATCATAGCTGTGTACGGTTGGCGCTATCTCACTTGGTTGGTTTGTGGCAGACCAAATACGGTATGATTTAGAGAGTGCTAAATATCTGTGAGAGAGCTATTATATGATATAATTAATAAATATATATTAGTTTTATGTATACTTAATAGCATGGTAGCTTATCTGCGACCAGTGGTTTCATGCCGTCTTTAAGCGACAATCATCTGCCTGATCTTATCAAATATATATAAAAAGCTAATGTATATTTATTTTTTATTACACTATCTTATATATATATATATATATATATATGTACGTACAGAAATACGCGCACAAATACACACACACACACATATATATATATACATGTAAATACACACACACACACACACACATATATATATATATATATATATATATATATATATGCACACATATATATGCACACATAGTATATAGGTTTATGGTTCCAACTAGTTTATTTGGTTAGTTAATTGTGGAGCAAATTGTGAGTTATTATTCAATAGTGCTCAATATAAATGATATGCATAATAGAACACACACACACACACACACACACACACACACACACACACACACACACACACACAAATATTTATATATATATATATATATATATATATATCTTACATGGTAGTGTTTGTGACCTTTGGTTTCATGCTTTACGTATTCCATTTCACTGTTTGACGAATATGTAAAGTTTGAAACCCTGGGTCACAGACACTACCAGGTAATATATATATATATATATATATATATATATATATATGCATATATATATATATATACACAAACATATTTATACACACACACACACATATATGTATATATACATACGCGCACAGACTTTTATATATATGCACACACACACACACACACACACACACACACACGTATATATATATATATATATATATATATATATAAATGACTTAATATCTAACTGTTTTCTTGGTAAGTAATAGTACAGAGTTAGTATTCTTATTCCTTTAGAATGCATCCAGTCAACGCAGTCAAGGAGAAAGAAAAAATGAATTAAAATCAGTTGGACTCCGCTGAACAAATTGAACTTATGTCGCCTCCTATATATGTATATATATAGTATAGTAAATTAAAGTTGGCGACCGGAGACGAGGGCGACCAGAAGGCTCCCTTTTAAATAGCTACAACACAGAGGTATAGGGGAGGGCGCTATTTCACCCTGGATATCTCCACTTTACCCTTGATACATACTTTATATTGCTGAGTGTCAAGCAAGGCGGTATCAAGTACCATTTTAAAAGTCTTTGGTATGAAGTGACCTGGGATTGAACTCGTCTCCGGGACCATTGGCGAACACTATACCCACTTGGCTATACATGGCAATGTTCAGTTAAGGCACAGAGAGTTATATAGGGATCCATTCCGTGAATATCGTTGAGTGAGCATATTCAAAGTGAGGTTATTCGAGATCGAAGCAGAGTGAAGAATGTGATCACGGCGTATCGAAAGTAGAAGTTTCACTGGACCGGACATGTCACAAAGTTCACTGATAACCATATTTACCAACCCCTCCACTCGGGCAGGATATGACACAAGGTCAGTTTTTAAGCGGAGTTTTATAGGTTTGAATTCAGTTTTTCCTTCTCCTAGACTAGTTGCCTCACCAAAGCTGAAGAACCTAGTCTGTCCTACTATTGACCCATAGCTGGAGGGTATTAGTGCTATGAGAAATGCAATCAGCCTCGTCCAGGATTTGAACTCGTGTTGCCGTGTCCATTTCCTACGACGATAACCATCACATCACGGGCACTTCCACATTTGGCCAAAGTTATTCTTCGAGAAGAACAGTAGTGGTACTATCTAACCCATAGCTGGGAGGATAAGGAGGTTCATACCTTTCCCAAGGGTATTTGCCCAAAAGTGAACGTAATAGCACCACTGGAGTACGAACTTGCTTACAACGATTCCGTAGTCCATCGTTTTAACCATAACACCACGAGGACACACTGCAAAGTTTACTGATAACAAGTGATCTCGTGCAGTTGTCGAGTTGCATTTAAACAACTTCAAAGAGCAACACAACGATGAAAATAAGGAATTCTCAAACGATTCACGTACACACACATGTATACATAGATATATATATATGCACACACACACGCACTTGCATATATACACATATACCTATACACACACACACACACACATATATATGCACGCATATATTTATGTACATACACACATATATGTATCTATGCATATATAAACACACACACACACACATATATATATGCCCGCATATATTTATGTATATACACACATATATGTATCTATGCATATATAAACACACACACACACATATATATGCACGCATATATTTATGTACATACACACATATATGTATCTATGCATATATAAACACACACATACACATATATATGCACATAAATATGTATACGCACACATAGGATAAAAATGTATGGAAAGTTGGATAAATCAACAATTAACACAAGTTTAGAAGGCGTTATATTT
This sequence comes from Sepioteuthis lessoniana, assembly GCA_963585895.1. Classification (NCBI taxonomy): domain Eukaryota; kingdom Metazoa; phylum Mollusca; class Cephalopoda; order Myopsida; family Loliginidae; genus Sepioteuthis; species Sepioteuthis lessoniana. Next base: position 31,958,532 of record OY757926.1, on the reverse strand, counting down.
CGTTGTTTTATTTATTAGGCTGGATAAAAAAAAATGAAATACCGTGCCTTCTAAATCCAGTCTTACACGTATTTCTATCATATTTTCGGATTCACCACAATATATCATTTTAATGCACCCCCCATATATATATATATATATATATATATATATATATATATATATATATATATATATATATATATATATATATATATATATATATATATATATATATATATATATATATATATATATATATATATATATATATATATATATATATATATATATATATATATATATATATATATATATATATAAGGCACAGTGACGTAATGGTTATCGTCCTGGAGAATGAAATCGGCACACCGAGTTCCAATTCAAGACGAGTTTTTGGCCGTTTCATTTCGCGCCGAATTCTTTGGCATAGATTCATTTCTTACTCTTACTATTGTTATATAGATGACCTTTGACAGAGCAACTGGTCTCAAAGAAAGAAAACTTTAAGTTCAAATTTCCTATAAATAGGTCACGAGTCATAGTGGTATTATAAGGCCAATAACCTTCCATATCTCACAGACTGAAATCCTGAATCCTGCAGTGGATAGAGTGAGTCTAACAGAAGAGAATTTTCTCCTTCTCTCTATAAAGTAAGTAAAGTTGGCGACCGTAGGCGTGTGTCACCCGAAGCCTCCCTTTTCAAAAGGTGCTACATCGAGGTGTAGGGGAGGGCGCTACTCCTTTCCCTGGATTGATCCACTTTACCCTTGATCCTTACCTTATAATGCTGAATGTTAAGCAAGGTGGCATCAAGTATCATTTTTTTAGTCTTTGGTATGACTCGACCTGGGATTGAACCCCGGTCTCCCAGACTAGTGGCGAACACTCTACTCATTATCTTCTCTCAAAATGAAACAAAATTTTTAATACATTGCAAATATTTTGTTTCGGTTTAAAATTTTAGAAAATTAAAAAACCTAAAAATGAAAAAATATGAAAATATTTGATGAAAAGAAAAATTATGTTAATTTATGTTTGGTTTGGTATGGTACATCAACCCACAAGGGTTGATGTGCCATAAAACTAAACTAAACATAACTAAATTTGACGGGGCTGTACGCTAATTTAAACCTTATAAAGATATTAAGATAATTATAATTTTATAAACCTATGGCTACGTTTTAATTGTAAATTATTTTGATATATATATATATATATATATATATATATATATATATATATATATATATATAAATTAATCCGGAGTTGGGAACAATTCCAAGCAGGGTAACTTAAATATGCAAATATAGAATATTCAAATTTGGAATATTAAAGTTAAATAGTCCCGGTCAAGAGCTCAATGCAAATAAAATGTACTGATCAAATTATTATATTATGTGTTTTTTTTATTTGTGATATATATATATATATATATATATATATATATATATATATATATATATATGTATTTCATTAAGAAAAGACAACAAACCGGTCACATTAGGATTATAAATTTATTTCCATCCTGGAAAATTTAAATGTTCACTCTTGATTAGTTTTCTTGTCCTGATGGAATTACTACCAACTCCGATTTAACTGGACCAAATAATACATATATATATATATATATATATATATATATATATATATATATATATTCTGATGAGGAGGGTGTGTTACTACACCCTGTACTTGTATTTGACTACTCCCTAATAAGATTTAGAAAAATGACTTATATCCAGTTTAGCTAGTTTTAGTTACAAAAATATTTTCAACATAGCCACGAGCATTACCCCTCCGCAGCGAAAAGGGGTGTTCTGGGTTTGATACAAAACTAGATTTGATATTGAGGCCCCATTTCTAGAGTTATGGGAGTCAGAATATTCCTTTGTAGCTTTAACTCCCAGATCCACTCTGACCTAGAGAGTTTGTTCGTTTTAAGGTCCAATCTATGGGTACTATCGATCGTTTTGGAAATTATAAGTATTTGATAGGAATACTTGAAAACATATAACTTCGTGCAAATTATTAGTATTAGATTAGAATACTTGAAACTATAAATGTGATTGCAGAAAAAATGATTATTACTATTACATTTGAACAGTTAATTTATATGATTTAAATGATTTAAGAAAAGGATTAACTTCATAAGTAAATTGCCCAACAAGGGTTGACCTGCCGAAAAAACAATCAATCCATTGCGATGAAAAAAAAACCTGCGCACAACTTTTGTAACATGGTCGCAACGAAAGTAATGCTTCCAATTTTTGTTAGTGGTTGGGCAGTAGAGGTTGAACCTTCCTGCTAATAACCTTTTTATCCATGCAACAAAAAGCAGCTAACATCCATTCTTTTGTTGGTGGTTGGGCAGTAGAGGTTGAACCTTCCTGCTAATAACGTTTTTATCCTTGCAACAAAAAGCAGCTTAACGTCCGTTTTTGTTAGTGGTTGGGCAGTAGAGGTTGAACCTTCCTGCTAATAACCTTTTTATCCTTGCTACAAATAGCAGCTGAACGTCAATGTGGTTAAATGATATCTGTCATAAAAAAACATGTATGCCACTGAATTTCTGTATGAAAAAAAAAACACTTAAAGAATGTTTTAAAATGTGTATTATTTAGCATTCATCGACGATTGCGAACGTTTACAGAGGCCGAACAGTGATGTGAGCATAGTTAGGCGGTGGGTAATATGTTTCAGCAGTGTCGACAAGGATATCAGTGACAAGTTGTCAACCCTCGAACTGAAGGGTGCTTCGATCAGCTCAACAGCACCAACGGGCCGGTGAAAGATGAACGATGTGACTACCTTTTCCTGACACTGCTGCCGTGATTACCGCCATTTTAAGATGGGTCTCTCTTGCAAGTGCAGATTTTTACGAGTGCTAGGTTGTTCTTATTCTTTTTGTAAATCGTTGTCGAAAATGCGCGGGTGATGATGGTGACAGTAAAATAAAAAGTATTTTGTAGTTTAAAATTAGCTCTAACTTAGGGTTTTATCGTGTTCCATCTATCTTTTGTTCCTTATGTTGAAATAAATAGAAGGCATTAATTTCGGAGCGACATTCGACATGCAGGTCCCTGTTCATCATAGCCAGTAGTGGTATTTATGTTGAAAACAATATTTTGTGGCATAAAACTGACTTTATCCAGTCTTATTGAGTTACCTTTATCTGCTCTAAGTTTCCGTGTGAATAAATAGGAGGCATTACTTTCAGAGCACCACTAGTATAATATTTGAAATCCGTTGAGTGGCATTTGACATTTGTAGGTACTGTCATACTAAAGGTTCTAGTCACACAAAGCAAGCAGAAGCCAGAGTTTCTTTTTTTCTCACTTGTGCACAAACAGCGATAAAAAAACAAACAAAAAAAAAAGAACTAAAACAAAAACAAATGCATACTATCTTACCTTCTTCTAACTCGACACTTGGGGGCGCTTGTGGAGGTTTCCTCCTTCGACTGGGATCAAATATGTATTCATAAAGTAACCCAGCTGTGATACCACCACTAAATGGACCGACCCAGTAGATCTGCAAGAGAAAAGCAAAGAAAAAGTTCACACTATTTCGGTTAGGTTTGGTTTCTTGGTTTAATAGTATATCAACTTACGTGGCTTATTTAATGCTAAAGCTATCCGTCTTGCAAAAACAGTAGTGGTACAATTTGGCTCATAGCTAGGCGGTTTATAGCTTTCTTAAGAGTATGAGTCTGAAAGTGGATGTTACAGCGCGACTGGAGTTCGAACTCGTTTAATACGATGTCACAGTATAGCACATTAGCCACTACGCAACGAGGACTGAACCCACAATATTTTGGAAGGAAAATAAAAAGAAAACGAGAAGAAACATTTTTAACTTATGAGGAGTTCACTCTGAAAAAATTACTTCCCACTAGATCGCCGATTGATTGATAAACTGATTTTAACGGTTTGTCAACCCAAACAGCATTATCATATACCCAGAGGTTAGGAGTTGGGTACTTTGTACGGTTGCCCAGTCGGCTGGGGCTGTAGAATACACCAACTGCTTCTTTGTAGAGGGGTAAGAACCCCGCAACGAGTATCCTGTATATGACGCTAAACAATCTGATACTGGAGCTTTGGGGAACGCAGAGTACCCCTTTATTGCTCCCAGGTCCACTCTGGTCCGGCATAGTAGTACCTGATAGGGCCCAAGCTATGGGTTGAATAGAACTAAACTGCATACTTATGCTAAACTGAATTGTTTGAAATGGAACTGTTTTGGACATTGAGACTGTACTTACGCTAAACTGAATTGTTTAATATAGAACTGTTTTGACATTTAACTATGTGTAAAAAATATCTGTACTGATACTAAACTGAATTAGCTGAATTAGAACTGTTTGACTAAACTAAATAGCTTGAAATAGAAATGTTTTTGACAATTAAACTGTGTACTCATGATAAACTGAATTCTTCGAAATAGAACTGATTGTTTGTATAAAAGTTGATTTGGCGTTAAATAACCTGCAAAGGTTGATATGCCATAAACTCAAACAATCAACCAATCAACCAACATTGTACGGTTATATGATATCAGGTATTCCGATCTATCATAAAGCCCAGTCGACTGGAGCTGTAGAATACATCAACTGCATCTCTGTAGAGAGGGAAAGACCCCACCAACGAATATCCTAGATATGACATTAATCTATCTGACGGTGAGGCTCTAGCCTTGGATATTTGGGGAATGTGGAATACGCCTTCATTACTATTGCTCCCAGGTCCACTCAGACCCGGAGTGCTAGCACCTGAGTGGGTCAAATCTATGGATCATGTAGAACTGTTCGTCGATTTAAACTGTGTGCAAACAAATGATTTATACTAAATTGAATTGTTAGAAATAGAACTGTTTGATCATTTAACTGTGTGTTAACAAACAATTGATGTCTAATTGAATTATTTGTGATACATAGCAATACTTGGAACCATTGGACTCTATGCGAATGAATGAATAGTGTTGAATAGTATAATTAGTGTTAAAAAATCAATACTTCTAATCGCCTCACTGTCTGCAAACAAATGATTAATATTGAATAGATTTATTTGAGGTAGATAGCAATTGAAAGCATTTAACAATAGCAATACTAGAGTGCGAAAAATACTTCTCACTCATGTATATATATATATATATATATATATATATATATATATATATCCATTTAAATGTGTGTAAACAAATGACTGATGTAACATTGTTACTGTTACATAGCAATACTTGAAGCTATTTAACTGTATGCAAATGAATGAGTAATATTGAATAGAAAATAATTAGTGTTAATAGCATTACTTAGTATTAATTAGTGTTAATAGCATTACCATTTCACTGTGTGCAAACAAATCATTAATATTGTATATAATCATAAGTCTTCGATAGCAATGACTGGAACATTTTAACTGTGTAGAAACAATATTAATACTCGTGTGCAAACAAGTTGTAGCTCCTTTAGAAATGATATTACCGTCAAACATATGTATATCTATTTAGATGTGTGCAAACAAATGACTGATGTTAGATTGTTACTGTTACATAGCAATACTTGAAACCATTAAACTGTGCAAATAAATGAGCCCATGCTCGTTTAAAAATGTATCTGGAAAATGTGGTTACAAATCATATATTTAATATATATATATATATGTAAAAACAGTATTTGGTATTGAATAAGGGTTGATATTCTATAAAATCCAATTAAACTAAGCTAAACTATTGAATAAAGATGCTTTGTAAACATCACCCATATATGGGCCCCTAACAGGTACAGTCGCTTTAGGTCAGAGTAGATTTGAGAGTAATGGTAAAAAAGGGTACTCTACATTCGAATAAATAATTTGCTTTTCCGAGTTTTATGGCATATCAATTTTTGAAGGTTATTTAATGCCAAACGCATTTTTATACAGATAAACAGATGTATTTCAAACAATTCAGTTTATCATGAGAAATCAGTTCAATTGTCAAAAACATTTCTATTTTAAGCTATTCAGTTTAGTCAAACAGTTCTAATTCAAACAATTCAGTTTAGTATACGTATAGTTTTTGTTTACCCTGAGTTAAACGTCAAAACAGTTCCATTTCAAACAATTTAGTTTAGCATACAAAATTAGTTCCATTTCAAACAATCCAATTTAGCATAAGTACGTTATTTAAATGTCATAATTGCTCTATTTCAAGCAATTGAGTTTAGCATAAGTACACAGTTAAGTTCATAGATAAGAGCCTATCAGGTGCTACCACTTGGGCTCGTGTGGACCTGGGAGTGATGGGATACTCAGTATTCTCCAAAGCTCCAACATTACTGGAACCTCACCATCAGATTGTTTAGTGTCATATCAGGATACTTTTTGGAGAGGGTCTTAACCTCTACAGAGATACAGTGGGAGTATTCTACAGCTCCAGCCGACTGGTCAATCGAATAAATTGGATGCCTCTAGTGGTTAGCGAGCAAGGTTAGTGGAACACTGTTAGTGAGTTCGAATCTCACTAAGTAACCTATAATTGCGATCATGGGCAAAGCCAAACTAAGCGTAGTGAATAATGATAAATCTATTTTTGACAGGCAAAAAATAAATGAATTAATAAAAATAAAAAAGACTATTTAAATTATTGTAATCTTGTTCTGGAAAACATTTGTCTGGTTCCTTCAGCATTGCTTTTAGCATGTCACTGATATAAGAGAATAGCTAAGAGCCAACTACTCTTGATGCAATAAGGCAATGTGAAATGCAAGCTAGGATTAAGGTCTTTTGGTACTAAACGTTAGACTTTGGAAGCGGTATGGAAACTATGTATGATGTAGCCGTCGGAAATTTTGATATATTGACAAACAAGAAAGAGAAAAAGTTCTAAAAGATTGTACGATAATAATCAGACACTTTTATCATTAAAACCCACATAACTTTATAATAACCAATGATATGGAATAATTTTATAAGGAAATAACAATTAATTGACAATTTTGAAGAATTTGTTCATTTGTCTGTAAAAGACAGTATTTGATATCGAGCTACTAAATCTTTATCAATAAATCTCTGTCAATAATTCAATAGATTGTGTCTGTCTTCGATAGACAGCTTAACAATTTGATAAAGAACAATCAAATCTATGTCAATAATTTGAAAGATTGTGTCTGTCTTCGATATACAGCTTAACAATTTGATAAAGAACAATCAAATCTATGTCAATAATTTGAAAGACTGAGTCTGTCTTCGATAGACAGCTTAACAATTTGATAAAGAACAATCAAATCTATGTCAATAATTTGAAAGATTGTGTCTGTCTTCGATAGACAGCTTAACAATTTGATAAAGAACAATCAAATCTATGTCAATAATTTGAAAGATTGTGTCTGTCTTCGATAGACAGCTTAACAATTTGATATAGAGCTATCAAATCTATGTCAATAATTTGAAAGATTGAGTCTGTCTTCAATAGACAGCTGTGCAATTTGATATAAAGCTACAAAATCTATTTCAATAATAAAGAAGATTGTATTATCTTCTATTCACAGCCTAACAATTTGATATTGTGCAATTAAGTCTATGTCAATGATTTAAAAGATTGTGTTTATCTTCAATAGACAACCAAACAATTTGATGTAAAACTTCTAAATATAGTATGTTAGATTACTTGATCAGAGGAAAGGATTTACTTTGAAACATTTTTTGTTCCACGAGAGAAAAACTGGCTTTCATCAGGAAATACGTTTACAACAATGTTTACATCGATGAAACTCCATCAACTTTTTCACGGAACAATATTAAATTCATAAATTGATTATAAAGATTTAAATGGTGTACTTTTTTTCTGCACTTGGGACAAAAAACAAAAATGTTTGAATTGGTAAATCTTCTTATCAATATAAATTTTTCAAAAAATCCAATTCTTTAAAAAAATCCATGACATTGTTCACATAACAATATTGCGATTAAAAGTTATAATGAATATTTGATGGGCATCATTTTCTCTATATTCATGAAAAAAAACAAAGATGTTTAAATCGATAATTCTCCCAATCTCATCAAATTTTAAAAAAAAAGACTATTTCTGAAGAGAATGTCTAAATCGATAAATCTCCTAATCTCATTAAAATTAAAACACAAAACAAAAGCAAAACAAAATATAAAACACAATATCTATACATCATTTCTTGAAATTTTTTTCTCGGAATACTATCATTCATAAGATAATATAAATGTCTATTTGTCAAAATCATTTTTTATCTCATAGGTTTATCTTTTATTTAATCGTTTGGAGCAAAAACTTAATTGAAAATGAATATTGTAACATTACCAACGGGTATCCAGGTCTTCTCATCTTACGTAGACAGGTACGTCAGTTATTATATATTTTGACTATATTGCATATACTATTGTTCCAAAAAACAAAACCCCAAAAAGACAAAGAAACATATTAACCTGACACTTCCAGACAGAAATGATTATATCGCCGACGTCAAAAACAAAAACAAAAACAAAAAACAAAACCAAAAACAAAAACAAAAGCAAAAAACCAAAAAAAGACAAGTTAACAAAAAAATTATGTAATTGAGGTTAAATGAGAGAAAACGAGTGCTTGTCATTGAAAAAGTTCTTTTTTTTTCTTTTCGATTACAATAAATACGAGACTGTCACGAGGAATATTTCTTAATGAGGTAAGAGACGCGGAGAAATGTAGTCTTACCAACTGGAAATGTTGAAAAGCGTTGATAATTACTTATATAATTTTATCTTTTTTTAGAATATACTATTCAGACAAAAACAAAACTTTTTAAACTGATATATCTCTGAACTGTCGCTCACAAAAACAGAAAAAAAATAAAAATAAAAATAATGAAAAATATCTTGTTAAAATTTCGTGAAATTTTCCTTAAAACAATATGCAGAGGATAATATGAAAATATAAGTAGATATAATCTCTTTTCTGTTGCATTATCTTTTAAAGTAATGATCGGTGAATGGTAAACTAGTGATCAACATCTAAGATTGTAAAAAAAGAAATTGGTTAAAAAATTGAATAGGTTTAATAGAATCCTTATTATTAATAATTTTGTCTAGAATTTTCCGTCAACTTTCCAATTTTACGTGCTTTGTCAATCCTTATTTTTATAATTTTGACTTGTATTTCCCTTCATCTTCTTAATTCTGCTTACTTTGTCAATCATTATAATTAATAATTTTGACTAGTATTATCGTTCATCTCCCTTTTTCCATTTGCTTGATCAATCGTTGTTATTAATGATTTTGACTTGTATTATCCTTCCTCTTCCTAATTCTCCTTGCTTTGTCGATCATTAATATTAATGATTTTTACTTGCATTATCCTTCATCCTCTTTATTCTACTTTCTTTGTCAATCGTTAATATAAATTATTTTGATTTGTATTATCCTTCCTCTTCCTAATTCTATTTGCTTTGTCAATCAATATTAGGGATTTTGACTTCTATTATCCTTCATCTTCCTAATTCTACTTGCTTTGTCAATCATTAATATTATGGATTTTGACTTCTATTATCCTTCATGTTCCTAATTCTACTTGCTTTGTCAATCATTAATATTAATCATTTTGACTTCTATTATCCTTCCTCTTCCTAATTCTACTTGCTTTGCCAATCACTAATATTTGGGATTTTGACTTCTATTATCCTTCATCTTCCTAATTCTACTTGCTTTGTCAATCATTAATATTAGGGATTTTAACTTCTATTATCCTTCATCTTCCTAATTCTACTTGCTTTGTCAATCATTAATATTAATCATTTTGACTTCTATTATCCTTCATCTTTGTAATTCTACTTGCTTTCTCAATCTTTATTATTTATAATTTTGATTAGTATTAACATACATCTTTCTAATTTTACTTGCTTCGTTAATCATAATAATTAATAAATTTGACGAGAATTTCCAATAGTATTATCATTCATCTTCTTATTTCTGCTAAATTAGTCAATCATTATAATAAACAATTTTGACTGGTATTATCCTTCATCATTTTAATTCTACTTGCTTAATCAATTATTATTAATTTATAATTTTGACTAGCATTAGCCTTCATCCTTCTTCTTCTATTTGCTTTGTCAATCTTTATTATCAACAATTTTGACTTGTATTATTATTCATCTTCCTAATTCTACTTTCTTAGTCAATCATTATTATTAATATTTTTGAGTAGTATTATCCTTCATCTTTCTATTTCTACTTGCTTTGTCAATCATTATTATTAATAATTTTGACTATGATTATTCTTCATCCTCCTAATTCTGCTTGTTTTTAAAAATCTTTTTTATCATCAAATTTGACTATTGTCACGTGATATCCAGCGGAGACGATAGAGGTAAGATTAATACTATCCTCCCATTGAATTAACAGTATCTAGCCGTCAAAAAAAAGTGACCGTTAAGAGAATGTGGGTCACATGTGTTGGTACTTAGTAACCTCAGGTCGCCGGACACCAAGAGGAAGAAGAGAGAAGCCAAATGATTGGCTGGGACCCCAAAACGGAAGTGGGGACCCCTTCCCCTCAGCGGAAGTAAATAATAAGAAGTTGAGTTTTTGAGCAGGGTTCGTAGCGGGTAGACGAACCATAGCCATTTTACTCCGGGTTGAAGACAAAAGAGTAACTGAGACACGGAGGACCCCAGGTTCTTCAAGCCAGTGTAAAAAAATAGAATAAAGTCTATTAGCCCGTGAAAGAAGAAAGATTCTCCAGTGGAACACCATCGAAAAATAAGATAAGTAACTTTGGAGCTACTTCTCCTTTATACCCAAATTTTGTATACCACTCTCTCTCTCTCTCTCTCAATTTGAAGGAAAACAAAAGTCAAGAAAAGACATTTATATTCGTGGACTGTCCAATTATTGTATGTTTTGACACTTTGAAAGTGTATATAACTGTAGTAAAGGAATCATATATTTTTATGTTAACACGTGGTCTATGTTGTTCTTTGCCGTTCTACTACGAATTTGTTGTTGTCACATTTCCTTTTCAGCTTCTATTCGCCTTATGTTATCTTGCTTAGAATTGTCCAATTAATTCCTAAAATATCACACGGGAAACCGGAGTTGCCGACTACTACAATATAATACTATTACGACTAAAACCTATATGTCCATATTCTTCCATTGTCTGAGGGAAAGGAAGTCTAGCGACCTGGTGGGTGTGTGGACAGTGTGAAATTTGGAACCCCTTGCCAGCGGCGGTAGTCTGGCCCTAAAATAATCCCTCACGTAATATGCCAGGTCTTATATGCCTGAGAGAAAAACTCTGAACGAGGACTTATTATATAGGGGATAAAGTGCCAACCTGCCCCGTCTTCACACGTGCGAAAATAAAAGTCCTGTTTTGGGATTTTAGTCAATTTGTCGTCACACTATTCCTATCCTTCGTCTTCCAAATTCTGCTTGCTTGGTCAATCATTACTATGATCCTTTGACTAGTATTATCCTTCATCTAACGAATTTTACTTGCTTTGTCAATTATTATTATTAATTCCCACGGGTTTTCACTTTGTACGAAAAATATTAAATAGCGTAAGTAATACCTTTAAACTGGAAGTAGGTTTATCGTTTGATGGTTAATTTTCTCATCAGCGAATGACACCCTTATAGATGGGCAGCATCAGTTTAAATCTATGCGGTCCTTATGCCTTGATGATAATGAAGCAATGTGTACTTTTTTCTTAGGAATACATGACACTGATATATACCGTTAATTTTTAAAGAGCGTAAAAGAAAAAGAAATATAGTGTCGAACAATGAGAGAAAAGAGTACTGAGTGGCTTTGTACGAGTCATTTTAGGCTTGACCTCAAAGCAACCGTAGTTGGGTACTCCAGCTAGTTTGAATATGCTTTTGTTTCAAGTTCCGATAGAAATAGCAAGCATGAATTTCCTGGCTACAATGAACACCCCTCCCACAAAATGGCAACCTGACAACAGCAAAACTAATACAATTGACGTTAAATGATGAGATTAAATAAGAACTCTCCGTTGCAGAGATTTCTTTTCATTTTAGCTTCACAGAAAACACAAAAGTGCCGCCATAAATCTAGCATAGCGATTTTTTTTGTTTTGTTTAATGGTATATCAACCAACGTAGGATATTTTATGCCATCCTTGTGTACCATACCCATGATACGGATATGTGAAACGTACATAGAATGTTCATAACATATATACATAGAACATAGGAATCTCGAAACACGAAAAACACGTAACGACTTCTTAGTTCAGGTACGAAACCTTTTATTACCTTTGAGTTAAAGGTTTTGACATAAGGAAAAGAGATGCACAATCTTTCTATGATGGCTTTTCCATCAACCCCCATCACGTGTAGCGCTCGTAGCGCACGAATTCATCTGGCCTCAGCGAACCCCGAACGTCGACCCTTCCCGTTCGGAGTCTAGTTCTCAACTACTGACTTTTTCAAATCTCACAAAATCATCTGCACACGCTCCCGATGCATGACGTCATTCATATCCCTGCTCACATCCTCTCTCTGGGATTTTTATTTTGACATCGGTGAACGACACATCCTCCCCGCACGCGCGTCAACACCTGTGCTCAAGTTTGCACCTAACTAACCCATGTACTGAGTCAAAAGTTTCTCAGCCTAACTAAACCCAAAGGCAAGATATATAAAACGAAATCCCTCGGCCATTATATTACACTTGAAGAATAACAATTGTTAGGGCTGCAGAATACACTGACGACATCTCAGCAGAGGGGTACGATTCCCCCAACAAGTGTCCTGATAATGACACTAAACAATCTGATGGCGAAGCTCCAGGAACGCTGGCGCTTTAGGGAATGTAGAGTATCCCTTCATATCCGAAAGTCCCTGGTCCACTCAAGCCCGGAGTGGTACCACCTAACAGAGTCCTATCTATGGGTCAAATAGAAGTAAATGCATACTTATGCTAAATTGAATTGTTAGAAATAGAACTATTTATTTATATCGATGTGACCGCTGCCTGGAAGAAACTGCGTTTCATTTTATCGGTTAGGTCTGATTTCCATATAATCGATAGCCTATTGATAGCTGTCCATGCTTTCGCTAACCTCGTTTTGATGTCCTTTTCGGTTGATTCGACGCTGCTTCCTAGGTAAGTGAATTTGTCTACTAGTTTAAGTGGGGTTCCTTCTAGAGTGGAGATGTCCCCCGTTTGATTATAGCACATATATTCCGTTTTGTGTGCATTAACATAGAGGCCTATGCTTGCTGCTGCTTGTTCCAAACTATGCAGTAGTGTTTCGGCTTGATCAGGTGTATTTGCCAGTATCGCTATGTCATCGGCGTAGTCGGCGTCGGTAATTGTTTTTTCGGGGTACCTTCTGCTTCTTTTCTTCGTCAGTTCGAAGCCATTCTCTTTGATTTTGTCAATCGATGTTTTAAGTACGTAGTCTAGACAAATGATAAAGAGGTACGGAGCCAGCGTGTCCCCTTGTAGTACTCCTGCTACAATGTCGAAGTATTCTGTGTCTCCATCCGGTGATCGTACTTTTACTTTAGTGTTTCTATAGAGAATCGTTATTGCCGCTATGGTTTTTTTTAGGTATGCCGTACGCTAATAGGATTTGTTCCATCTTTCCTCTGTGAATGGAATCGAAAGCTTTGGTAAAGTCAACAAATATTAATGTCGCTTGTAGGTTTTTTGCCCGTACACCTTCAAGGATTCTACGGATGGTTAATATTTGTGAGGTCGTGGATCTATTTCTTCGGAAGCCATTTTGGTTTTTTCCTAAGTATGTTGTCGATTTTGGGTTCTATGCGGTTTCGTAGTAGGGCATTGTAGATTTTGGCTGCTATGGATGTAAGTGTTATGCCTCGGTAGTTTTTTGGCTAATCCGAGGTCTCCATGGCTGCACTACATGGACGCTAACAAAACGACGGGAGAAGGAGCTAGACGGCAATTACACAAGAATGCTACGTGCAATCTTAAACAAGTCCTGGCGACAACACCCCACAAGACACCAACTGTACGGCCACCTGCCCCTGATCACGAAAACTATTCAAGTTAGACGAACCAGACATGCAGGACACTGCTGGAGAAGCAGGGACGAACTCATAAGAGATGTACTCTTATGGACCCCCACACATGGCCGTGCAAAAGCAGGACGACCAGCACGAACATACATTCAGCAGCTATGTGAGGATACGGGATGTTGTCCTGAAGACCTACCTAGGGCGATGAACGATAGGGAGGAGTGGCGAGAGAGGGTCAGGGATATCAGTGCTACCAGCGCGATATGATGATGATGATTTGTATAAGAATGGATTTGGTATTAATTAACCTACAATGGTTGATGTATCATAAAAACCAACCAAACCAACCAAAATAACAGTAGTGGTACTATTTTACCCATTAATCCGGGTTAAGGGGGTTTATACATTTCCGAAGGGTATTAGTTCAATAGAGTGACTAGGTTTTGAACTCGCTTAATACAGTGTCGCAGTCCAGAACGTTAGCCACTACGTTACGGATACATAGTGAAGTGACAGATACATTAAGATGAAAATGGGTTACCATTATGGAAAATGAGCTAGCAAATGACAACAAATGATTTTGCCTGAGTGATTCAGGTCACTTTTAAAGATGAATTAGACGCCATATTTCGCTTCAGGTCTTACAATGGAGTCGTCTTTGAAAAGTAAAATGAATCAAAGGAAACACTTTTCTTCTTTTTTTTTTTCGATGTGCTATAAACCATAAAGAAAAGAAGCAATTTGGTAGACAGTTCAAGACATAATGCTATTTATTTTTTCTTCAATCATTACTGTTATTATCTTTTTTTTGACTAATTTTCTTACCGTTATAACTTGCAATTTTCACTGAAATTGGAAAAGTCTTCACAGACGTCCAGTACTATTGGAATTCGGGTAGCCATTTTGTTTTCAGTTGTGCGGATACAAAAGGTCCGCCTTTTAAGTAACAAGGCTGTATTAAGTCTAGGCTTATAGCTAGCTATTGTTCATATATGCTTTAGTCATCTCTGATTGGCCAATTTATTGCTGCTACTAATAAATATTTGCTAAATCTCTATGCATTTTTTACCGGACGTGTTCCAAATGACCGCCATTGCTCTTGTCTCAGTAATAAATCATTATCATATTAATAGGTTGCATCTATTCTGAGACACCCTCTACATGATGCACTTTATCATTTTGTAAATGTGTGGCCTCTTTTGAATTTTCTTAGTATATAATTTAGTGATATCATTGCTATAACAAATAGTGTTATATATCAAGGGAGAAAGTAACAACAACACTTTATATTTATAAGATTATAAGGTCTCTTCTTTACTAATAGAAAACATCAAAATTGTTGCGTGTGAGAGACAGATAAACAGGTATCCGCTGAGATTTACAGAATGTCTTTAGATTTACAGCAGGTGGAGATACATCTCTAGAGAGCCTCGGTCCTTCGTGCTTCTTTCACCGGAAACTGATACAGAATAGGTTCTCAACCCAGGAGCCACCGCCCTACCCTCTCGGTTAACGCCCAAAACGGCGTGACTCTGCTGACTGTTGACCGACTACTCTTTCTGCTGACTGACTGCAGACTGTGATCACTGGGGGTGGGGGAAACTTGTCATTATATGTTCCCCGGACGCCCACATATTATTCCTTCGGACGCTCCCTACGCAATTCACGTGGCATTTTCACTGTCCTTTGTTTACCTTAAGACACAACTGGATATTCTGTTTTGAACTCCACATAAACAGACCCATCAAAGGCCAGTATGTAACAATAGTATCGGTACAGAGTCTCCATGGAAGATGCCTATTTGAATTATAATTTTACCCCTAACGAGTTTTTCACACCTGCTGTAACTGATTTTTTTTTTTTTTTCGCTGAAGTCTAAGTGACTGTAAGTTCACTAAGATCTCCAGGACGCTTCTAAGTATTCTCGCAGATTTTAGTAGTGCTATGGTCTAGGGGTTCTACTTTATTCCTCTGATCTCCAGTTCCTCCAGTCACTTTTCGAAGCTCTTGGCGGCCGTTCCTGGTGTTCTATCAACATTTGGTATTAGCTTCATGTCCTACAGCTTTTTCAGCTCTCTGGCAAGATCCAGGTATTTATGCTTTATTTTATTTACAATTTATCGTCACCCTTAACGGCAAAATACACCATACAACAATTTTTTTTGCTTGTTGATTAGTATTCGCTCAAATTCTTTGGCCTGAATTTGGTAATCTGCTTGTATCATGAAATCTCAGAGAATTTCACGCATATTATTTGAAGGATAAATTCTGGTTGCTGCATTTACCATTTATAAAAATTGCCAAATTTTAGTCACTTGCACAATTCCCAGTTATTAACTTTTCCTACCCTGGCATGCCTACGATTGTATTTTTGTACCAGCCAGCTGCATTTGCTTATCGGATTAACTGTTTAAACTGTCACCACATAGCCTACACTTGGAATTCTTTTGCTTATTATCAATATCTTCTTTGATACAATTAGTCCTCATACCATTATTTTGTGCTACTGTTGATAGAGATTCAAGTTCTCTTTTGAGGTTAGCCCTTAATCTAGGCCTTCAAATATGCAATTTACTTATTTTAATCGTACTAGTACTTATAACAGCACCAGTTGGACTCTTCAGGGACGCTTGGAGAAAGAGCTACATTGAAACTAAGCAACGATTCCAGAGGTTGTTTTCAACGAATTCTGGAAGCTGCACCTCATTAAGCAATAGCTGTACCATCACTAACGTCTCATCTCACAAACTGCCAAAGATGAACAAGACATGCTGGTCACTGCTAGTCAATAAAGGACAAACTCATAACCGACGTTCAATTATGGACTCCAGGACGTGGACACACCAATGTTGGCTGACCAGCAAAAACTTACATTCTTCAACTCTGTGCGGATACTTGATGCTGTCAAGAGGAACTACCAAGAAGGATGGCCATTTGAGATGGAGACAGTGAAGAGAATTTGTGCTCTCAGCCCGCCTTTTTGCTATTATTATTATCATTATTATTATCAATAGTTTTGACTTATCCCGCAAATGGAGTAGCCACTGAGTAAAACCACGTACAATTGCTTTTGAGATGTGCTGCATCAGCCACTACTCTTTACAAAGTCCGAACGTCAGACGAGAAAGCTTGGCGCCAATTTTCCGAGGTACCGAGGTGAGGCATAGGCTTTGCATCGAATTAGCAATGATCTTGACCACAAGACCGGAAAGAGCGATAAAAAGTATATGTTTTTAAACTACCTCAGTTCTTTACGGCGGAAAATAATCACAAGAACGACCCTTTCACGAATGTGGCGCGAAAAGAAATGAAAAAGAAAAAAGGGCTGCGTTTGGGAAGAGGGCGAGGAGAAAATTACGTGGTCGCGCGTCTTTTCAGAAAGTGTGTCGACAGAAATTCAGAGGCGGCAGATATATGTGGATAGGAATGTGAACAAAGAGGGAATTTATTCAACTCTACCGAGAGATAGCTGGCAACAGAAAGCAGAGTTAAATTAAGCGATCAATAATGGGTTCATTTTGCCCTTGATCTCAAGTTTTCCCAGCTGTGAAGCGGCTTCAGTTGCTTCTTAACAGATAGGTGCGCTTACTTGAAGCCTACGTGATATATATATATATATATATATATATATATATATATATATATATATATATTGAACTTGCATATTTGCTCAAGTTATTAGTTACAAAATACTGTAGTTCTGTACTAGTGCTGAATATTTCTTCAAATATTTCCCCTTTTATTTAGCAGTAATGAAACTAATAACCAATAAGTCAAAACATATTTTTTTAATAGCTGAACATTATGGCTTCATGAAATATTCCATAAAAACACATGCTTCGCCGTTCATATCACACATTATTCTGTAAATTTCACTTCTCAACAACTAAAAAAATTGAATGCAGAAACCTGTTCTAGCCGAGTGCCATTTATCATCATTTTGAATAGCCTCAAAACAAATATTTTTGAGAGATTAAAATAATTCTTAATTTAAACCAATTACTAGCAATGCAGAAATCAGATTTATAGAAAGAAATTCGTGAAAGAGATTTTGCTAAAAAGACCCACTTTTTTATATTCTATAGTGGTTTATTTTGTCGTCCACATAAAAGATTTTTTCCTCAGATAACTTATCTGATGAAAGTGTGTGTGTGTTTGATGTTAAACGAATCGTTAGCGATACATTAAATTGTTTGAAACAGGACTGTTTGATCATTTGACTGTGTTTAAACAAATGATTGATATTTAATTGAATTGTTAGTGATACATAGCAATACTTGGAACAAATTATCTGTGTGCGAAAGAATATGCTTAGGCTCGTTTAAAAATGTTAACCAAATGAGTCTGCAAATCATGTATATTTGATATATGTAGAAAAAGCATTTGGCATTAAATAACATATAATGGTTGATGTGCCATAAAACCCAACCTAACAAAATCATATATATTCATATATATGTATATAGAAGATTTAGCATTAAATAACCTAAAATCGTTGATATGCATTAAAAATCAAATCAAATAAAACCAAACCAAACAATTTATCCTGAGTTGGGAGAGGAAGAGAAGACATGGATTCCTATGTTTCCCAAGGGAATTACCACGAAAGTTAAAGTTGACGGCTTCGTCGAGGATTTGAATGTCCACACTTGGTACGTATTGAACAAAACCTTCCTCCACGGGTTGGAATTTATACAAGGTAAACTTTTAACCGAGGTAGTCGACATATTGTATCTCCACCTTTTTCCTAGTGACATTACAATATATTAATACATGTTGAAAAAATTTATAACATTGATTTTTTTTTATCGTTTTTGGTAGAATTCTATGCGTCGATTACAATGCTACCAAATGTTACATATTGACATTTGGCAGTTGTGGATTTCAAAACAGGATAGGCACCAGTGTTTTAATGTAAACAAAAGACAGCGAAAA
Organism: Sepioteuthis lessoniana; assembly: GCA_963585895.1. Taxonomy (NCBI): domain Eukaryota; kingdom Metazoa; phylum Mollusca; class Cephalopoda; order Myopsida; family Loliginidae; genus Sepioteuthis; species Sepioteuthis lessoniana. Next base: position 31,939,615 of record OY757926.1, on the reverse strand, counting down.
TGCCATGTGAATCGCGTGGCTTGCACCGGAAAGAATGTAGGCGGCAGAAAATATATGATGACGGAAATTTTCGACCCCAGGGTTCAGTCAAGGAGAGCAGTCAGCCAAGTAGACACGTCACGTCGTCTCGCAACGGCACAAAACAGCGGCACACAAGCAGCTGTAATGCCACCTACCACTCATCTCGAAGACCATCCAAATTAGACGAACAAACCATGCGGAACACTCATATGTGACATTCTCCTATGAACTCTCAGACACAGACACGCAGGTGTAGGACGATCTGCTAGAATTTATCCACAACAACTATGTACGAACACAGGATGTAGCCTGGAGTGCCTGCTGGAAGAGATGGATGATAGGGACGGATGGTGAGAGGGAGTTAAGGAAATCCGTGCGATCAGCGTGACATGATGATGATGATTGTTTTACTACAATGATGGCTTTGGCGTTAAATAACGCATGAAGATTGATATGCCATTTAACAAGCAAACCAAAGCAAACCTTAAAACATCCCTGATTTAATTCCTATTTAAAGTACATATTTCCGACAAAATCTAAAGTGTTGAATTATTGGTTGCATGGATTATTATGCGAGCAAAGAAAACGGAAAATTCGGAAAAATAGCGGAGAAATTATCTTTTGAAACATCGTTGACGTCATTCTTAAAACATATAAGAAAAGTAAAGTTAGCGACAGTAGTCCAGGGCAACCAGAAAGCTCCTTTTTCAATAGCTACTACACCGAGGTGTAGGGCAGGGCGCTACTTCTTTCCCTGGATTGATTCACTTTACCCTTGATCCGTACCTTATAATGCTGAGTGTTAAGCAAATAGGTATCAAGTACAATTTTTGAGTATGATTCGACCTGGGATTGAACCCTGGTCTCCCGGGGCATTGGCGAAGTGGTCAGAGGGATTTTAAGTTAAATAATTTATCTAGTTTATATAACATCATCATTATCACTTTGTGTCGATAGCACAGATTCGCTGGAATTATTCTCGTCATCTATCCCTATCTAAAATCTCTTATGGCAGGTCCTGGTACGGTGTGACAATACTCGTAAAGGTCCCACCAATGGTTAAGATTTGGCCTAGTTGGCTGGGGCTGTGGTATTAACCGACTGCATCTCTGGAAAGGGGTAAGACTCCCCCAACAAATGTTCTTGATATGACAGTAAACAATTCGATGGTGAGGCTCCAGTCATGCTGGAGCTTTAGGGAATGCAGAGTACGCCTTTACTGCTATTGCTCCCTTGTCCACTCTGACCCGGAGTGGTAGTACCTCATAGAGTCCAATCTATAGGTCAAATAGAAATAAACTGTGTACTTATGTTAAACTGAATTGTTTGAAATAGAACTCTATTTGACATTGAAATTGCGTAATTATGCTAAATTGAATTGTTTGAAATAGAATTGCTTTTGATATTTAAACTGTATACTTATGCCAAAGTAAATTGTTTGAAATAGAACTGTTTATATATAAAAATAAATTCGGTATTAAATAACCTACAATGGTTGACATGCCACAAAATCAAATCAAACCAAACTTTGATTGAAATTTTTATTTTAAAATTTTTTGTATTAGATTGGAATACTTGAAACACACAACTGTGTACACACAAATGATTATTATAAAATAGGAATAAGTTCGCCGAATGCAGTCGAGGGTTACTCAAAAGATCCCTTTTCAATTGCTCCGTCACCATGATGTTGGGGAGAGCGCTACCCTTTACCCTGAATTGCTCCACTTACCCTTGATTTATGTTAAACATTAAGCAAGGAGGCATCAAGTACCATTGTTTGAGTCTTTGGTACGCCTCGACCTGGAATTGAACCCTGGCCTCTTTGACCATTGTTGAACACTCTGACATTATGCCAATGGACCGGTCATTGTTTAAAGTTACTTGAAACCATAGAATTGTGCTTGAATTATTAGTATTAGATAGAAATACTTGAAACCATATATAGATTATTATTGAATTGGTGTGGTTTGCTTTCTTTGTTTAATGGCATATCAACGTCACAACCATCCTTGTTGAAAAACCGAAGTGGTATTATTTAATCCATTGCTAGAGAATAAAGGAGTTCATACCTTTACCGAGGGTATTAGTCCAAAAGTGAATGTAACAGCATGACAGGAGTTCAAACTTGCAGTCCAGCATGTTAACTTCTACGCCACCTGAAATCGACTCTTTTCAATGGAACTAGTCACAAGAAACCATCAAAATAAACTGTGTACTTATGTTAAACTGAATTGTTTGAAATAGAACTCTATTTGACATTGAAATTGCGTACTTATGCTAAATTGAATTGTTTGAAATAGAATTGCTATTGATATTTAAACTGTATACTTATGCCAAAGTGAATTGTTTGAAATAGAACTGTTTATATATGCCACTATAGGAGAAGTACAGTTTTTTGTTGACATACAGTTAAAGGTAAGAACAGTTCTATTTCAAACAATTCCTTTTAGCATATATACACACTTTAGTTTTTTTACCCATAGATAAGCCCCTTTCAGGTGCTACCACTCCAGGCTAGAGAGAACCTTGGAGCGATGGCAATCAAGGGGCACTCCATATTCACCAAAGCTCCAGCATTACTGGAGCTTCGTCATCATATTGTTTAGCGTCATATCCAGGGCACTAGCAGGGGGAGTATTACTCCCCCTGCAGGAATACAGTCAGTGTATTCAGCAGTACCAGCCGGCCGGGCTAAAATATATACAAATTATTTGTAGAGATAGTAATACTTTAAACTATACTTTAATCCAGGGTGACCCATGGGCTCCTTTTTCAATAGCTACGGCACCGAGGTGTAAGGGAGGACGTTACTCCATTGATTGCTCTACTTTACCCTTGATCCTTACCTTACAATACTGAGTATTAAGCAGGGCAGCATCAAGTACCATTTTTGAGTCATTGGTATTATTATATAACATATGACAGGGATTTTCGGTTCGTTCCAAGTAACCCCGCGTGCTTTGACAAGCTGTCACGTTGTGATTAGTAAACAGGGGGATGACAGCGCGTCAGGGCAGTCGGATACAACAGGTGTGTAACCGAGAGGAGACCACGTGATAACCACGGTGTCAGAGAATCGGAATCCAGCGACGGACACGCAGCCGATCTGAGGGTTAGGCCTCTCTGACGATACGGGTTGCAAAGGGGTGCAAGCGTTGGCATCTACTGGCTCTCAGAAGAAGATATGGGACAAGAAGAAGTCCCCTCTCTGAGTATATGTCTCTCCATCTATCTCTCAACTAACAACATACAGTGGCCCCTTTCAAGAATAAAATGAGAGATACATTTTTATAAAGAAGTGTTTCGTTCGTTCATTGAATTGCGTAAATCGTGAGTATACAACAATATGACTCGACCTGTGATTGAACCCCTACCTCCCGGATCATAGGTAAGCACGCTACTCATTAAGCCAACTCATTAATCCTACTGTGTGCAAATTAATTATTATTAAGAAAAATCTAGAAATATAATTCAAAAAATGACAACGTAAAGTTGAAAATAGAAATATTTATGATTATAAATTAATTAAATTTCGTTATTAGATAATCCATTAGAAGTTGTTATGCCTTTAAATAAAATCAACCCAATTCCAGCTTTTTTCCTCCTGCATTTTTTTTTTCTTTATCTTCTCTGTTAACTAAACATGACAGATGCCACGAACTCAAACTTGCAGACAAGTCAGTGCCGATTTTTACGTAAATAAACTCGTCATTCATGACAGAACACGGCCAAATATAAGATAACTACTTTACTCGTACCTTTCAGAAAAAAAAAGGAAAAGAAAGAGAAAACGTAAAAGAAAAAAGGAACCCTCAACATTGCACTCTACTTATGAAATATATCATCATCATTATTATCATCATCAATTTATGCTAATAGCACGGAGTTTGCTGATTCTCTCTCTCTCTCATTATCCACCCCTATCGTCCATCTCTTTTAGTAGGTCCTCCGAAGTGTCCGCTCAGAACTGATATATATATTTACCAACTCCTTCACGCGAGCAGGATGAGACACAAGGTCAATTTTTTTTTTGTCGGAGTTTTAACAGGTTTGAATTCAGAGTTTTCTTCTCCTAGACCGGTTGCCATACCAAGGCCAAAGAGCTCAGTCTGCCCTACTATTTTACCCATAGCAGGAGGGCGAATAATTAGATTCAAACCTTTCCTATGGCTATCTGAACCATGTGAAAACGCAAAAAGCCTAATCCAGGATTTGAATTCGGGTCACCGTGAACATTTCCAACGACGATATGCAGAATTAATGTGAGTAAGTCCTTCCAGGTCGGTTAACTATTAGAGAACGTCACTCCGTTCGTATTTCAGTGCTCCGCATATCCTGTTCGTCTCACTTGGATGGTTTCAGAGATAGGAGGTAAATGGCCAGACAGCAGTTGTTTTGTCGGGTGTTGCCTCCAGGATACGCGGAAAACAACACGCAGAATCTTGGTTTAGTTTCAATCTAGCTTGTTTCCCCAAGCCTCTAGTGAGAGTTTTAGTGGTGAAGCAATACAGTACTACTGACACGGCTACGGAATAAAAATTGGATACAAGAAATTGACCCTCCAATATTGACAACCTTCTATTCACTGCTGAATAATTACAGATTTTTATTTCACAATTTCTGCGCTACCGAAAGTCTCTATAATATTGGGCGAAACAGATATACCTACCATATTTAAATTTGCTACCTGTGAATTTTGGCAAGTGGTACCGGAAGCTCCATCTAGCTAAAGTCTTTTTATTTTTTCAGATACAATCAATTAGGATAATAACTTCGACCGTTGTACACCATTCATTCGTTTTCAAAGATTTTTTAAAAACCAGTGAATATATAATTGCTACATAGAAATCTTTTCGTGCTCATTCCATGTTACGTCAGAATAATGCTGTTCTGGGTAGAATTTTCAAACCATATCTGTATCAGGTTTCTATCCGGAACAGCATCATTCTTACATAAAATGAAATAATAAAAAAAAGCAAACTATTTGCATATATATTAAAGATTCACCAGTCGTCAAATAAAGTTTCCACAGCAAACTTACTGTGTGCACAGGTTCAACCTATGATCGTAACGGATCGTATCAGAATAAAATTGCGATTAGCTAGATGGTGCTCTCATTAACACTTTCTTAGGTTGACTTGTATCTCACAAGAGACAGTTTAAAATGTGAGAGGGATTTCTGCTGTATTCTGCATATATTTTTGTTGAACATAAATAGCAAGAAATTAGTGAGATGGAGCTACAATTGCCACTTGCCTAGGTTCACTTGCACCTCACAGGTGACAGCTTAAAATGTGGGAGGGATTTCTGCTGTATTCCGCATGTTTTTTTTTCAACATAAATAGCGAGAAATTAGTGTGATGGAGCTACAATTACCACTTGCCTAGGTTCACTTGTACCTTACAGGTGGCTCTTTAAAACGTGAAAGGTATTTCTGCCACATTCGTATAATCTCTTTATGGCAAAGATTGATTTTCTATTTTTGTATTTGTTAGATTAATATTCCTTTTGGGAAAAATGCTGTCAATTTTCTCCCCACGCCCGGCCACCACAACCAAAAAATAAAAAAGAGAAGAAATTTTGGCACAGGTTACATAAAATTGGGGTAAGGTTATAGAAACCTTGGGAAATAATTTGCTGATCGAATATAGAAGTTATTAATTAATATAAAAAAATATTTTTATACAACTTGTACATCAATCTATGGAAGACTTGTCATTCTGCTAAGGTTATGGAAGTTAAGCAGTACTGAACTTGTTCGATTTTTCGACTGGGGAACGCTAAGATCACGGAAGTTAAGCAGTACTGGGCTTGTTCAGTATTTAGACGGGGGACCGCTTAGGAACAGCATGTCTACGAGACAAAGTAAAATAAAGTAATTGTCGTGTTATACTATTAGACAAATATCGGGTTTTAAGTATTTCTATCAAATACTGATAATTTTAAAATGGATCTATTTGACCCATAGAAGGGACCCTGCCAGGTACAAGCTCTCTGAAATAGAGAGGACGATGAAGTAATAGTAATAAATCAGTGATTCCACAATCAGAACCAGAACTGGAACCTCATTACCGCATGCAGTTTAGTGACATTCCAGTTTTACTAGCATATACACATAGTATACTAGTGCTGGGTCTTAACGACAACGAGGAACACGTGTATATATATATGAATAAAATCTTATATTTTTATTCGTCGACAGAGACGCTTGTGTGGAAATAGTAGAGGGATCGCACAGAGGGACCGTCGGGAATCTGAATTGCCAGCGGGATCTGATTCAGCCCCCAAATTCTGGACCTTATATAATCTTATAACGCCTACGTGACCATACGCAACGCTTGCTTCTCATTGGTCACGGCCCACACCCACGCAATGTTCGCCTTTCAATGGCCACGCCTTACAATCACCCAAAGCGTGTTTCCGGAATCGTTTTGTTGATTTTACCGGTCAATAATATCTGCCGGATTCATCGCAGGTCAAGGTGATACATTACGCACAGACTTGCAAAGAGGAAAATCCTCGAGGCGAAGTGGCTAATTTGATTGACTGCATTATCTTATTAAGTGAGATCGAGCTTGAGTCCCGTTCTGGCATTCACTTTTTGACTAATACCCACAGGAAATTTATAAACCCACGTATCCCCCACTTCTACAAGGATAGCTTTGGCATTAAATGACCCAATAAGGTAGATATGTCATTAAACAAAGAAACCACAACCGCCAGCGCAGGTGGGTTGCTGAGAATGACGATGGCTCTGAGGTAAGATATCCGACTGACGTAAAGTTAGTCGGACTTCGATCTCGGATTCAAGCATCTCGTAGATCTAACCACACTAAAGAGTTGTGATACAATGCAACAGTCTGTGGATGACTATATATATGCTCCCCACCGCGGGCTGAGCACTCGAGTGGGGAATTTACCGGCTGCAATGCAATAGTTTTTCTCATGAATCTAGTCCTCCGGTTGCCAAAAGCTTACATGGAAAAAATTATACGTAAAAATTCCTTCACTTATCCTGATAATGATGATAGCTCTGGCGTAAGATATCCAACTGACCTAAAGTCCGCCGAGTTTCGATCTCGGATTCAAGCATCTCTCGGGTCTAGTCATACCGTAGGGTTGTGATAGAACGAAACTGTCTATCTGTTGATGACTGTGTGTAATTTTTTTAATCTAACAATTGTATCGGAGTTACAATACGATATGTTTTTAAAATCTCCCCATGTTTACGATCCCTGTCAATATATTACCGGAAATTACCCCCGGAGGTCAACGCAGTATCAGTGCTGATATTCTAATAAAGATACTCCCATAGAAATATTAACATTTTTAGTCACTTGTTAAAGATTCCAAGAAGATGTTGACAGGGATCAGTAACATTCAAAGTCTCTTTAAATTTATATCATAATTATGCCCCCATAGGGGTGTTAAGTTTTTAAAATTTTTAATCACCATACTAAACAGTCGTTCTAAAAGTTGGAAATGTCACTCAGAATGAAGAGATAGAGATGAATCTTTGTGACGATACCCACTCGGCCCCCCGAATACGTCAACTTCTTCGAACCATTTCACTTCTTGGCCGGTGATCAACTAGTGGTTCCGATAGGTGTATCGCACATTTCTTCATAGCTACAAGAAATACAATCAAAGGAGTGGGAGGAAAGAGAACAAACGAACAATAAGGTTTGGGTTAACTTAAAGTGCAAAAGAGGAGTTATGTAACATTGCATTCCCTTGTGCATATGTAGACTAACGCTAGCGTGGATTTCTAGCGAAATTTCTACAAAGCTACTAGGAATGCCAACCTATCTTGACCGGTCTTCCCTCACTGCTCTGGACTCTCTCTCATCCGACTGGTCTCTCTGCTGTCCGGTGTCGACTGGTCACTCGCGTCACCCTTCTCCAACTGCCCTCTCCGAGTTCCTTTGTCCAACTCCTCTCGCGTTCCCTTACCCACTTCCGGTCGGGTCGAGATCGCGGGCTCAGCCCTTTGTTTGGTTTCGCGCCACATAGTGTTACACCTTTTTGTCTTGGTCAACGCATTAGCACTTTTTATAAAACTCGAAAAAACTAATTTTAGATTTCTCTAAATTGCTGTTGCAGTTGAGACCTAAACAAAGGTGAGAGGTTTGTGACGAACCTAAAAATTTAACAAAACAAGTTTGGGCAGTCATAAATTATTTGCAAAAAAAAAAAATGACACTCAAGGAAAACTATGAGGGTAAATTACAGATACTTGCTGAGGTCACTTTTTCCTTCGCAACTCTAAAGAAGTGGGCTGCGATAGCAGGGATAGCACAGATGTCTTTCAATCTGGTCGTCCAAAAACCACAATCACAGATGGAGTAGTTGAGGCCATTCACCGTATGTTTTGAATGACAGATGTCTTACAGTTCAGCTGATAGTTAAGTCCAAATGTATTAGTTCTGGTTCGATCAACGCTGTTTAGACTGAAATCTTGGGGATGAGCAAGATTGGTCTCACGAATACTGATGCCTAGCTACAACATGAAGAGTTGACATTTCCAGACACTTTTGGCTCTCTTCCAGGCTAACCATAAGAATTTCCACCGCAGATTAATAACTCAAGATGAAACCTTGGTTCAGCTCATCAAACCTGAATCAAAGATTCAAAATAGTGGAAACAATATGGTTTTCCTCTCCGAAGAAGTTTAAGAATTCAACGTCAGTTGGCAAGGTGATAATTTCTGCTTTTTGGGATTCAGAAGTCATAATCATGATAGACTACTTCGAAACAGGGAAACTATTAATGCAAAATATTATGTATGAGAATAAAAACAACCGAAGGAAGCAATCTGGTCGAAACACAGAATGAAGCTGGTCCCAGGTGTGCTCTTGCTCAAGTATAACGCGCCCATTCACTCTGCTTAGGTTGCAATAGCTGAGCCATCCAACTATTGTTTTGAGTTGCTATCTCATCCTTCTTAATCACTAGACTTTGTTCCATCTGACTTCTTCCCGTTTCCTATACTCAAATCCCAACTGCGTGTCTGCCACGTGATATAGTCATATATGCTGTGGAGTTGTTAGAGGACCAGGATGCAACCCTCTTTCGTGATGGGATGTCAGTGATAGAGTCATCATTGTATCAAGTACATTGATTTAAAGTTTGGGGGTTGGGGGCTATATTGAAAAACAGTCAAAAACTCTCTTATTACTCTGATTCCTTCTGGGTCAGGCTACGTACTTTTTGAACAAACCTCGAATATATTTATTCATCATCATCATAACGCACTGCTAATACGGATTTCCCTGACTCTCGCTTGCCATTTGTCTCTATCATTCACCACTTCCGGTAGGTCTTCTTGACTAAATCCTGTGTCTGTATAGAGCTATTGTTGAAAAGCTCTTGCTGGTTCACCAAAACTTGAACGTCCGTGTGAAGGAGTCCTTAGGAGAACGTCGCTTATGAGTTCGTCCTTACTTCTCCAGCAGCGTCCTGCATGTCTTATTTAGATAGTTTTAGAGATGGGAAGTAGGTGGGCCTACAGTTGTGTTTTTCAGGAATGTTGCTTCCTTGATTTGTTCAATATACCTCGTAGCATTCTTGCTCAGTTCCCATTAGGCTTTTTCTCTATTTGCTTAGTCTCTCAAATTGTATTTATATAAGTAAAAAAAAAAAAAGATTCCGCATTATTAATAATCCGTCTTCATCAATTCTTTCTCAAAACACCCGAAGAAAAGGTTCTGTAAAAAATGATGGAATCATGTGAACCAAGCTGCTTGGACATAATAGAATACGTGGCAGAAAGGTGTTGTAATGATAGCTGAGAAAATCTATTGAGAATTGAATTGTGATTCTATGGATTTACATAAATAAAAAGATTTTGTTAAAAATGTTGGACAGTAGTTTATATGCAATTAGGAAACACATTCCTTTGTGAACTTCAAATCTATTATGTATGCTGTTGGCCTCAAACATTTTTTGCTTCATAATACGAAGATTTATTCGGTGCCACTAATGAGGTAAAATTCAACCAAGAAAATTACGAAATGAAAAGTCACGAAGCTTACAAGATTTTATATATAGATGTGTTGGTGTGTGTGTGTGTGTGTGTGGAGGCATTTGTCGTGTAATGGCTTCGGTGATCCGAGTTCAAAACTGGACAAGGTTGTTTGCATTTCACATTGCTCTAATACACTTGGGAAAGGTATGTATTCAATTATTCTGTTTCCAGCCTTAGGTAAATGGTAGGGTAGACTGTGCTGTTTAGCCTTGGTATGGTAACCGGTCTGGAAGAAGGAAAACTCTGAATTCAAACTTGTTAACCTCTGCTTAAAAATGGCCTTGCGTCTCACCCATCTCCTGCAAAGGGATATATAAGTCCTGGACGCAGCACCCCAAAAGACAGCAGCTGTACGGTTACCTACCACCCACCACGAAAACTATCAAAAATAGACGAACCAGACATGCAGGACACTGCTGGAGAAGTAGGGAGGAGCTCATAAGCGATGTACTCCAGTGCACCCCTTCACACGGACGAGCAAACGTAGGACGACCAGCTCGAACCTTCATGCAGCAGCTCTGTACCGATACGGGATGTATCCCTGAAGACCTGCCGGAAGCAATGGACGATAAGGAGGGGTAGCGAGAAAGCGTCAGGAATATACGTGGTGCATTCAATAAGTTTTTTGTACAGGCATTTAAAATTTTTGCAGACTCTTAAAAGTTCACTATGTTATTGCTATACATCTTATGAGATAACTGACCAATCTTTATGATTTCAGGTTCAAATGAACAGCTACAGCAGCAATTGGAATGCACCCTACTAAAACCTGATTGTCACAGCTGGTGAATTTCAAAAATGCAGACTGGACGTGAGGACACTTTAGAAGAACGATATGCAATAAAATTCTCTTTTAATTTTGGAAAAAATGCCACAGTCACGTATGGAATGCTTCAGTCTGCTTTTCGACCATCTTGCATGAATCGAGCATCAGTTTTTGAGTGGCATAAGAGATTCAAGGAAGGCAAGGAGTCTGTGAGGGATGATAAGAGGTGTGGGAAGCGTAAGAAAGTCAATACACCAGGGTTGATTAACCAAAGGGTTAGGGTTACTATGTTGAGGTTTTCGGGGAGTTCAGGAAGAGATTCCGTTGGAAGGGGCCAGCACTCTTCAAATCGGCTCAGTGGCATTTCCATCAGGACAATGCACCAGTCCACAACTCCATCCTTGTCACAGACAATTTGACTAAGACTATTTGACCAGACTATTTGACCAAGTCCAGACCTTGCTCCCTGTGACTTTTGGTTATTCCCTAAGCTCAGAGGCTGTCGTTATGAGACAATTGAGGAGATGAAAGAGGCTGTGACGAAGGTCATTGACACGCTCACACAAGAGGGCATCCATGGGGCCTTCCAGAAGTTGTTGGAACTGTAGAATAAGTGCATTGCAGCTGGAGGAGATTACCTCGAAGGGGACTAGAGTTTCATGTGTGTACTATCAATAAAAGTGCCCATACGTACATGTACATTTACATAAAATATTGGGATTTTCGGGAAAATTGACATCATTTAATAACTCAACTAATTGTAGTTCAAATGATCTAAAATTTCAAAGTCAGAAAAAACAAATTCGAAACTCTGTTTAATATTTTGTTTATTCATTTTTGTCTTCTTCAGGAATAGAAATGCTTTTTACTGGATAAAAATATCTTTAAACCTTAGACTTAGAATGGTAGATATTTCGACATATGCTCCGAAAATTTGAGATTCTTAAAATGAGAATTGGTCAAGTTATAAGAATACAAATCATTTTTTAAACAACTAGTACATCTCAAATGATAGCAATTAAAAAAAAAAATAGATGCTATGTATGTATGTAAATATGCACATGAAATAAATCGTATTTCATAAATGTCTGTCTGTCTGTGTATCTGTCTCTTTTGATCTCTCTCTCTTTATATATATATATATATATATATCATTGGCATAATGGTTAGAATGTTCACCAGTGGCCAAGGAGAACGGGATTCAATCCCGTGTCGAGTCATACCAAAGACACGAAAATGGTAGTTAATACCTTCTTTAAAACTCAGCATTATAAGTTACGGATCCAGGGTAAGTGGAGCAATCCATGGAAAGGAGTAGCTCCTTCTCTGACCTCGGTATAGTAGCTATTGAAAAGAGAGCCTTTGGTTCACCCTCGATAAAGGTCAGCCAACTTACTATATATATATCAACCAGTCAAACGGAGTTCCCTTAAATTCTATCACCACCCTTCCCTATCCTCTATCGCACCCGGCAGGTCCTCCAAACTACATCCAGTGGCTTTTAATGAAGTGCCATCGCTGGTATCGTCTTGTTAGGCAAGGTTCCACTTGGTTTGACTGAGTTGGTGTTCTTCACGACCACTCACCCTCTGCACACGTTGTGCTTTCATCAAGGAAGATGAGGTCATTTGATGAAGTCACCGAAATGATAAACACCTCGACGGCCAATGATTACGTTAAAATAATTCTCTAACACGAAAACAAAATGATAAAATCAACACAGGTTAGATAAATAACAACACTTTTTGCTCATATCATTTGTTTTAACCCTTCATATTCTGTTCAAGTCGTGTGACACTGAAATATGTAACACGGTTGCAAACGGTGTAGAGGTTAATCAAGTTTTGAAATTAAAAGTCTCGCAGAAGGTCTCGTTTGTGAAGTGATCGTAGACTGCTCTCTTAGGACTACCTTTGGACCCACTTATCAGACTTTCTCTAGACCCTCTTAGAACCCTCTTTTCAGACTCTCTTACCATTTTCTCTTTGGTCTCTCTCTAGAACCTTTCTTTGGACCCTCTCAGGACTCTCACTTCCGACCCATCAACGATATTCACTTAGAACTCTCTCCACTCTCTTTCTTTAGTCTCTCTCAGGACTATCTCTTCTGGCTTACTTTAAACCTTCTTTTTGGATACTTACTGGAATCTCTCTTCGAACTCTCTTTGAACTCTCTTTAGACTCTCTCAGACCTTTCCATTAGACTTTTTCTCTTCGGACTTTCTTCTGATTCTCTTCAGACCCTCCTTAATTTGTATCTCTCCCATATCTGGTATCAGAAAGGTCTTAGAGCTCCATTGTTCCTCCCGCTCTCTGTATATATATTCAACATAGCCCTAATTTCTGGGAGTGCACAAGTATTTTTCATGAGGAATTTGATTTTCAAAATCCATAGGCAAAGAGGAGTTGCCAAATATTGTTAACCCAAAATTTCCTCATCCGTTCGACCACCCTGACTTTTCTAATTCAACCAATTTTGTCTTTTCAGATAATATCAGGGATAACCTAGATAGCCTCAGTTTTCTGTATGATTATTTCTACGTATTTTCTTAGTCCAGAATATAAAGATTCTTTTATCAGATTTACCACTCTGTACGCTAAATGCAAACAATTTTTTAGCTTTTTAATGGTTCTCATAAACGGTCGGGTATTTTAGCAAATTTTTATTGTCCAAATACAATTAAACAACCGAGATTCTCAAATCAGACGTTTCCTAGTCATTCCCACAAAGAAAAAAAATACGTTCCATTCTCTGACTGAGAAAATAATCAGAAATTTTTGTGCCTAAGTCTGACTGCTTATCCAAGTCATCTTATCTATTGGGTTCCTGAATATGTTTTCTTTGTCCAAATGATATTAAAGTAATTAAGTTTCTCTTAAGAGTATAACTCTTACCTTTTTAATCCCCCGTCTAGATACTTTCAATCGATTAACCCCTGTTCTTCTACGTACCAGTTTTATTTCCCCACCCCCGTATATATATATATATATATATATATATGTGTGTGTGTGTGTGTGTGTAATTCTTTCCGTCTTCCGATTGTGTAAGTCACATGAAACACAGAGCAACTAACGAAATGGGAACATAATTTTAACATCCTAGGATATATATATATATATATATATATATATATATCCATCTCTGGGCATGAGAAGGATGAGACACAAGGTCATTTTTTTCTCTCTTAGCAAATTTTTTGGTCCCTCCCTCTCTCTCTCCATCTGATTCTATCAGACATAGCTCTAAGTAATTCCTCTCGACGGCATCATATTGTCCGTATCGGACGGAAGAATATAAGTTCTTGCTGGTCTGAAAGCATTGCTGGGTCCTTGTATAGGATTCCACTGGAGAACATCACTTTGGAGTTCGTCATTATTTCCCAGAATTCCTCAGCATGAACTTAGATGGTTGGAGTGATAGAAGGTTAGTGACCGTACATTCGCTATTTTGAGGGGGCTGTTTCCAGAATTTGTTCCAAACATTTTGAGTAGTTCCCATCAACCTTTTCCCCATGCTTTTCTTGATTTTGTTTTTCAGTTTTTATCCATACTGTTGCATTCCTTTAATTTTTTTACTTCCATATATATATATATATATAAGATGTTCCAAAGAAATTGCCTACAAGCTGGACTGGGCACTTGAAGTTAGTGAATTCAAGCTCCAATTGCGATATCACGTTCGCTTTCAGAGTGATAACCACAGTAAAGTTATATATTCCCTTACCCCACCTCTGCTATGGGTTACATTGTAACACTGATGTTCTTCTGCAGAGGTAATAGTATCATTAAACATTCCCTTAAGGTTGATACGACACCAGACAAAGAAACCAAACCAAACCAAACCAATCAAAACCTTTACTGAAAGTTCCACATGGTCCCGATAAAGTTTGATAATTGCAGCCAGTTACGCCAGAAATTTTCAGCAATATTTTTGACCTGTTGTGGATAATTTAGAATTTTACGTTTTATATCGGTTCAGTTACAAGGCCTAGAGGAGGCGCTCGCAGTGTCACGATTATTGTCGTAGGAAATGGAAACGATGACTCGAATTCAAATCGTTGACGAGGCTATTTGCGTTTCACTTTGCGCACCAGTGCACTTGGGAAAGACATTAATTCAATTGTCCCTTCTCAACTACGAGTAAATAAAAGGGCCGACTGGGATCTTTAGTTTGGTTAGTCAACCATTCTGGGAGAAGGAAAACTCTGGTCTTGTTTCAATTCTTGCCTGTGGCAGTGGGGTTGGGTAAATATATACGTGGCATTAAGTGCTTTTTTTTGGATATTCTACAGTAAACATAGGAAGTTTATAAACCTCTTACATTTTTCCAGTCCCTATATATATATGATAAATAAATATATATAAGCTTTTATGTATATCTCATAGCATGGATTCTCAAACATAAATAAATAAATATAAAAACTAATGTATATTTATTTATTATCATGTTATATGACAGCTCTATCACAGATATTGAGCACTCTCCAAATTATACCACATTTGGTCTGCCACAAGCCTACTAAGTGAGCTTGTGACAACCATATACTGCTGTAATATATATATATATATATATATATATATATATATATATATATATATATATATATATATATATATATTGGCAGCATTTCTTCATTGATACATATTTAATTGAATATAATAGACATTTTTTGTCTACATATTTTTTTGTTAATCCTTTCAAATTGCCGTATTGATCTTATGATATTCGGCGGGAATTGGTTAATAAACCTTCGCTATTTAGTTATTTCCCAAGTACTTTCTGCCCAACCTAGGGCCATCATCAGGGGAGGATGTATTACAAAAGTGATGTAACTTTGGTACGTACATTACTACTTTGTAAGAATGAGCGTTTGTACTGTTGTATTGAGTAGAGTTTACTTTTTGAATTTGTTTCAATAAATAGTGTCAGTAGCTAAAGACATTTAAGTACATTAGCATTGGTTTCAAAATTAATTCTATTAAGTTTGGGTTGTATGTTCCTCACATGTAGTACCTCGAGAATCTGTTGTTTTTGCTTGTTATTTTGATGTTCTAACATTGTTGTGTTTTTGGTAAGAATTTTTCGTAATTTTGTTGTTGGGCATGAATGTTTTTTTTAAATGCTGTGCGATGGAACTTGTATCAGAAAGGTGCATTGAACGTCTTTTCGATAGGGTAGTGGAGGTTAAACCAACATATATATTGTTATTTTCAGAGATACAATCTCCTAAAGGACATTTAAATTGATATATAAAGTTGTTTTTTTGCAAACTCCAATCAAGAGAGAGGAGTTATTTTTAATGACTAAGTTGGAGGTTTTAAATTTATCATAGTATATGATAAGTTTAATTTTTTAAAATTAGAATCAGTGGAGAGTATGTTTCTATGAATCAATCGTTTTAATATTTTTTTTGTCTGATTTATAATTGCAGTGCATTTGGTTGTGGTAAAAAAAAAAATTGATATATGTTTGTTGACTGGAGTATTTATTTTGTTCGTTAACATTTTTACAGTGTTTATTTTGTTGGTTAACATTTTTAATCATACGTTTAATTTGTTCGTCAACAATATAGTTAGAAAAAACATTATTGATGAGATCCTGCTTTATATATATATATATATATATGCATGATTGTGTGCGTGTGTGTATGTTTGTCTGTGCGTTTCTGTATGTCTCTGTGCGTGTGTAAGCCTTCATCGTACGTGTTTGACGTATCCAGATTGACGAAATTTGGTCTAACATATTTAGTTATGCCGAGCGCCCCGAGTTTTTCTGTGTTGAAGTTGGTAAGATTAAATGATTTGATACGATTTACGAAATGAATTGCTTACAAGATTGTGCCGTGGCAAAAGGATCGAATTCCTTTGAGAAAACCACTAAATGAATATTTTCTGTGATCAAAGCCACCAATGGGCAAAACAATTGGCTATCGAAAACAAAAAGGTTACAGAATAACAAATAAACGATTATGGTGTAAGAAAATAGAATTTATAAGACAGAACAAAACATTTATTAACTCGGGAGTTAAAAAGGCTGGTTGGCTGGTTGGTTTTTATGGCATATAAAGCCATTGTATGTTATTTCATGCCAAATCCTGTAGATACATATTTATTTGATATATAAGATTTGTAAATGCATAGTTTATAGATAACATTTTTAAACGAGCCAGAGCTGATTTATTTGCACACAGTTAAATGGCTTCATGTTTTCTTATCTAATACGAATAATTCTACGTGATATTAATCATTTGTTTGTATTTAGTTAAATGGTTTCAAGTATTGCTATGTAATAATAACATTTTTATTTAGCATCAATAATTTCTTTCCGTATAGTTATATGGTTTCAAGTATTCCTATCAAATACTAATAATTTGCAACCGGTTATATGGTTTCAAGTATTCCTATCAAAAACTAATAATTAGCAACCGGTTATATGGTTTCAAGTATTCCTATCAAATACTTATAATTTGCACACAGTTATAAGGTTTCAAGTATTCCAATCAAATACTAATAATTTGCAACTGGTTATATGGTTTCAAGTATTCCTATCAAATACTAATAATTTGCAAGCAGTTATGTGGTTTCAACTATTCCTATCAAATACAAATAACTTGAAAGCAGTTATGTGGTATCAAGTATTCCGATCAAATACTAATAATTTGCACACAGTTATGTGGTTTCATGTACTCCTATCAAGTACCAATAATTTGCATGTACTTATGTGGTTCCATGTATTCCTGTTTAATACTGATGATTTATACACGATTATCTAGTTTCAAATAACTAAGAATAGTTTAGTTGGTTGGATTTTATGGCATATCAAACCCTGTGAGTTATTTAAGCCAAATCCTGCGCATACATGTTGAATGTATATGATTAGTAAACGCATGGTTTGTAGATAACTTTTAACTGTTATAATTCTATTTAACATTAATCATTTATTTGTCCACATTTAAACAGTTACAAGTATTGCAATGTAATAGCATCAATTTATTTTAGCATCAATCATTTGTTGGTACACATTTAAATGGGTATACATATATGATATATAAGTGAATAGTTGTTAGCAAAGGCATGGACAGCTATGGATAGGCTTATCGTGTGGTATATTGACCTCTGACCCGGCCAGCTGTCAAAAGAGGAAATGCACCTGTGTAAATAACAGGTGCATCCGGTCGAGAAATATGAGGATATCATAACCTTGACCGTGTACAGGTTGAATGAGTGCGAAATTGTGACGCGCACAAGAAGAAAGTGGATGTTGAGCAATTATATAACTCAGTGCACAGGAAATTCAATCAGTTGGAGACCAGATGAGCTGGAGTAAAGATGCGGTAGAGGAAACCAGCACCCAGAGAGGCTGGGCCGCCAGGCCCCCGGTTGAGCAGCCCAGGAGTGGCCATAGGAGTGGGGGTCATTATGTAGCAGTTCCGTTCGTTCTCCAACTCCCACTCACACACAACCCTTTCAAATAAAGTGAGAGGTATATTTTTTCTAAAGAACTGTGTCGCTCGTCTTTATTGTGTCGTTATGATTCTGCATGCAGATGTATTATGTGGCTATACAACAATCGGTCTTATGGAAGTCAGACCTGACCGATAAAATGTAGCGGTCGTGTTGATACTGCTATATGGATGCACAGCATGGACGCTAACTAAACATATGGAGAAAACAAGTCCAGGAGGCAGCATCCCACAAAACAGTAACTGTACGGTCCCCTACCACCCATCAGGAAAACTATCAAAATTAGACGAACCAGACATGCGGGACACTGCTGGAGAAGTAGGGATGAGCTCATAAGTGATGTACTCTTGTGGACCCCTTCACGTGGACGAGCAAAGGTAGGACGACTAGCTCGAACCTACATACAGCAGCTCTGCGCCGATACAAGATGTAGCCCCGAAGACCTGCTGGAAGCAATGGACGATAGTGAGGGGCGTGAAAGAAGAGAGGGTCTGGGATATCCGTGCTGATAACGCGACATGATGATGATGATGATGACTGTTTGCTCCCAGTTAAATCGTTTTAAGTATTGCTATCAAACACATATAGAAAAGTTGGCCACCTTAGTCGAGGGTGACCCGAACGCTCCATTTTCAATAGCTACCACACCGAGCCGTAGGGGAGGGCGCTATTCCATTCCCTTGATTGCTATAATTTACTCTTGATCCGTACTTTATAATGCTGAGTATTAAGCAAGACTGCACCAAGTACCATTTTTTTGAGTCTTTGGTATGACTCGGTCTGGGATTGAACCCTGGTCTTCCGGACCATTGGGGAACACTCTACTCATTAGACCAATACATATAATTCTATATAATATTAAACATTGGTTTGCATGCAATTAAATGGCTTCAAATCGTATATACATAAATCAGAACCTGTCCTAGTGAATAAGACTCATAAAATTGTCGGGCGTTTTGAAATAAAAACGGATCTCCTAATCTCTGCTAGACGGCCAGACCTGGTAATGAATAAAAAAAAAAAAAAAAAAAAGAACTTGCCGTCAAGCGGGCTTTGCTGTCCCAGCAGACAACAATAAAAGAAAGCGAAGAGAGAGAGAGAGAGAGAGAGAGAGAGAGAGAGCGTGCGTGTATGTAGCAGATGAAAGTATATGATTACAATTTACTTTTGTTCGATTTAAAAAACGTAGCCACTTAGCAGATATTAAGGTAATACGCAAATCGTAAATGCTTGGAGTAGAGGCGTACAATAAAAAAGCTAATTTTTGACACCCTGATTGACTATGGATAACCTGGTGCCTCTAAAAACCTTAATAATACACTTTCCATGGGTCTCTGCACTTCTGTGTATCGTAAATGTTAATATCTGACTTTTTTTTTTAAATGCTTAAAAAATGTGTCTTTTCTTTTGTAAATGCGCTATATTTTGGAAATTCGACAAATGTAAATGTTTGAAATATTTATTTTTAACATCATCTTCATAAAAATAATAATCTACATTACACGATTTGTTTCGTCTAATCATGTTAATTTATTTTATTTATTTTTATTTTATTTTATTTCTTTCTTTTTTTTTTTTTAATTTGTTCTTTTGTTCGGAGGAATGCCGGCAACTGACGCAAGTTTTAAGATGAAAGAAATGATTTAAATATTAAAGATAGTCGCATCGACATCTTTTTGACATCTTATTTGACGAGACTGTAATTTTTCTATTCAAACCAATTTTACGGTTGAGAAAATCCAACCTTTTCAAGCGCCCGCAGCTATCACGATTTCATTTATTTAAGTCAAGTATCTATTTTGACAGCTGTTTTTTCTTGTCTTGCAGACTCACTGCTTGTACTCTGATAAAAGCATGCAAATAAATACAACCGCAGACAAAGAATAGTCAAGTCGGGCACAAGACCATAGGTATGTGTGTTAAAAATACAGATATCTGAGACGTGCCTCAAATGCTGCATTTCCGCTGTGTGATCTCAAGGCTTCCTTGCGTTGCCCAATGTTCGCGTATGAAGTATTTTTATTTTTGAGGGGAGGTGTTCGTTGTACAGTGGATATTGTCACATGAAATTGACACAGTGAATCAAGTTCAAAACCTGAACGAGACTATTTGCATTTCACACATTGCTAATATATTGGGAAAGGTATACATTCATTCTCTCTCCAGCTAGTGGGGCAGATAATGTTCATTACCCTTGGTAGAAGCAACTGCTCATTGAAAAGGAAAACTCTGAATTTAAACCTGTTAAATTACGCTTAAAACTGGCCTTGTTTTACACCCTGCCAGTGGTGAAGGGGTTGGGTAAATAAATATAAATACGAATACGAAAGAGTAACCCTGTACTGCCCGGGAAAATATCTTTTGATATGACAACTGAAAATACATATGTACGTATATATATGGTTTGTTGGGGTTTATGGCATATTAACCTTTGTAGGTTATTTAATGCCAAATCCATTTTTATGTAAATAATCTGTTCCATTTAAAACAATTCAGTTTGGCACAAGTACACAGTGTTATGTTTTGACCCTTCGACCCGGCCCAAAAATGCTATTCCAAGGTGATACACCGGAAGGCGATCGTGTGGGCGTTGAGTTATTATTTAACTCAGTTGAGTTTGGGTGCCAAAGCAGTTGCCAGCAGACTCCCAGAGGGTTAGAGACGAGATGTGGTAGGGAAGGCCACACCCGACCGAGGGGGCCCTCGGAAAGCCCCGATGGAGTATACCCCAACATCAGGAGAACAAGAAAGACACAACGTTTATGTTCGGTCTCCAGCACCCTCTCACACGCAAACCTTACAAATAAAGTGAGAGGTAAATATAATTGTAAAGAAGTCTTCCTTCCTGCGTCTTCCTTCCTGCGTCGTTTCTTCCTGTGTCTTCCTCTTGCGTCTTTCTGCGTGCGTCTTTATTATTGAGTCGTTATGATACGGCAAATGAGTAAGTAACACACAGTTTAATTGTCAAAAAACATTTCTTTTTCAAACTATTCAACCAGTTATATGTAACAATTCAGTTAAGTGTAAATACAGTTTTAATGTCGAAAAACAGTTCTATTTAAAATAATTCAGTTAAGCATAAGCACGCAGTTTAAATGTAAGTACGGTTTAATTGTGAAAAACATTTCTATTTCAAGCTATTCAGTTTACTCAAACAAATCAGTTTAGCATAAGTATGCCGTTAGTTCTATTTAACCCATAGATAGGACCCTTAACAGGTGCTACGACTCCGGGCGAGAGTAGACCTGAGAGCAATGGCAATAAAGGGGTACTCCGGCTTCCCCAAAGCTCCAGCATTGCTGGAACCTTACCATCAGATTGTTTAGTATCATATCCAGGACACTCGTTGAGGGTGCGTCTTACCCCTCTGCAGAGAAGCAGTCGGTGTATTCTACAGCCCCAGCTTACTGGGCAATATATATATATATATATATATATATATATTCAATTCCCGGTCGTGTTATACCAAAGATACAAAAAGTGGTACTTGATGCAGCCTTGTTTAACACTAAGCATTATAAAGTAGGGACCAAGCGTAAAGTGGAGTAATCCAGGGAAAGGAGTAGCTCGGTGTAGTAGCTAATGAGAAAGGAGCCTTTGAATACTGTCGCCAACTTTACCTAATTTATATAAAAATTGCGTTTTATCTTATCGGATTGGTTTGATTTCCATATGTCCGATAGCCTATCAATCGCGACAAGCGAAGGCATGGGTATATATATATATATATATATATATAGTTATTAGAAGATAAGATTTTACTTCTCTTAAAGAAATCAAGATTCGAAAACTATATTTATGTAAAATTATAAAAAGGCATCCAGTAAACATTAGAATTATGTGGACGTAATTGATGTATAGGTGGAACTGGAAAAATACTCTGAATATTTGTATATGCACAAATACACACACATGTATGTATTTTCATGTGTGTGTGTGTGTGTGTGAATGTATGTGAATGTGTGTAAGTGCACGAATATATATACTTCTACTAAAAGGGAATGACAATATATAAGAAAATAAAATATAAAAAATGTATTAAAAAAAATAAAATATTAAAAATGCACAGATCCTGAAAACACGCGTACACATACATAATAGCCACCTGGCTTGCAAACTGATTGATAATTTAGAACCGTATACGAGATGTGTTGAAAAAGTATCGAGACTGAAGCTGTATTTACCAAGACAAAATTTACCAATGAATGAAACGTTCATTTTCTTAAAAATGCTAGGTTTGTTAAAAAAGTATCGAGACTGAAGCTGTATTTACCAAGACAAAATTTACCAATGAATGAAAAGTTCATTTTCTTAAAAATGCTAGGTTTGTTGAAGATGTATCGAAACTGAAGCTGTATTTACCAAGACAAAATTTACCAGTGAATGAAACGATCATTTTCTTCAAAATGCTTGGTGAGTTGAACAAGTATTCATGCTGAACGTGTATTTACCAAGACAGAAAAGAACAATGAATAAAACGTTCATTTTCTTCAAAATGCTCGGTGTGTTGACAAAGTATCGAAACTGAAGCTGACGAAGACAGAAATTAATGACGACTTGTTAATTTTCTTTAAAATAGACATTTATTCCTCCCAGTTTTCCGCCTGTACAAATTTTCTTTCAATATATTTTGAAGCTGCCTTATCAAATTTTTTTTATCATGTCCCTCCCGTCCTCAACTATCATATTTGACATGACTTTACAGGTAAGGAAACAAGTAAAAATCCCACGGCGTTTGTTCTGTTAAATACCGACGATGCTGCACATGCGCAATCCAGTGTGTTTTTGCTCAAACAATTGTTCAAAAGTTATTGAAGCAAAAATTATCGACAACTGGTTCTAACTCGTCTTGACAATTGGAAAAAAACTGAAATATTAAGTTTCGATATATTTTAATCACTCCTTATATATATATATATATATATATATATATGTGTGTGTGTGTGTGTGTGTGTGTGTGTGTGTGTGTGAGAGAGAGAGACAGAGAGACAGAGAGACAGAGAGTGCTTTTTTGTGTATTTACTTATTAATCTTAGTCGTACCACAAGGGAAGAAAAATGGAGCATCTCGTGAAAATAAAAAACAAATAAGAATGTGGCAGTTAGTTACTTTAGGAGAGGGCTTCTAAATGCACCGAAGTGCATTTGATTTTTCACGAAAGCAGATATATTTTCTTTGGTTTGGTTTTATGGTATATCAACCATTGTTGGTTATTTTATGCCATATCCACTCTTATACATATGAACAGTTCTATTTCAAACACTTTAGTAAAGTTTTTTGTTCATACGCAGTCATGTGTAAAAAAAGTTCTATTTCAAACAATTCAGTTTAGCGTAAGTACAAAATTCAGTTCAATTCGACCCATAGATAGAACTGTGTCAGTTGCTATCACTCCGGGCCATAGTGGACCTGTAAGCAATTGAAATAAAAGGGTACTCCAAATTCCCTAAACTTCCAGTATTACTGAAACCACACCATCACTTTGTCTAGTGTCATATCCAGGACACACGTTTGGGGGAGTCTTACCCCTCTGCAGAGATGCAGTGGATGTATTCTAGTGCCCCAGCCGACTGGGCCGATACCTTTTGTAAATTGTGTACAAGTGCACCCGCTATGTGTACACACACACACACACACACACACACACATATATATATATGAGCATTCAGGTGTTTTATGTATATGTATGTATTTATCAAAGCCTCTACACGGTCAGGATGGGACACAAGGTCAGTTTTTAAACAGGGTTTAAAAGGTTTGACTAATGAGTTTTCCTTCTCCAAGACTGGTTGCTAAAGCAAGGCTAAAGAACCAAGTCTACACTACTTGTTACACATAACAGGAGGGAGAATAATTGCATTACCAAGCTTAATGGCAGGATGTGAAATCTAAGCTTCCTCGTCCAGGATTTGAACTCAAATGACCGTGTCCATTTCGTACGATGATAACCATTATACCACGGCCATTTCTATGGTGGGTATACGCATGCATGTATTGCTACTTATTTCATGGCGGTGCTAATCAGCAATGAGACAACCGTATACTAATATATATATATATATATATATATATATATATATATATATATATATATATATATATATATATATATATATATATATATATATATATATATATATATATATATATATATATAATTTGTGTTGTTGGTAATTGATGGAAAGAATGAATCATATTCTAAATTACTGTAAATAACATCGCCATAACTTGATTCAACAATCGGTCTATTTTTCTCGATATCGTCAAACAAAATTGGCCCAAAAGCGATTTATTTCACGGAATGCTTAAAATAAACCCGACAACCAACTAAAAGATTTTTGTTTAATTCTCTATTGTAATTCTCTGTTGTTCCCCTCCAACCAACTATGAGCCTATTATAGCACAGACTTAGTAAAGCAAGCATAAATATATATATATGATTTTATGTGTAGAGTTTCTTACTAAAGTTAATTGTACCACAAGGCCAGGAGTATGGAGCATTTAGTGAAAATCAAAGTTGTTAATTAGGGTCTGCTAGCCAAGCTCATAAACCATTACACTCCGTCATGTGCTGTAAAAACATAAAGTAACACAGCCAGAATTTGATACACAACCGCAAATATGAAGACATATAAAATGTATATTATTGCACTGACCATATATATATATATATATATATATATGTGTGTGTGTGTACTTTGTGAAGTTGGGAATTGATGGAAAGAATGACTCACATTCTAAATTACTGTAAATATCATCGCCATTACTTGATTCAACAATCGGTCTATTTTTCTCGATATCGTCAAATAAAATTGGCCCAAAAGCGATTTATTTCACGAAACGCTTAAAATAAACCCAACAACCAACTAAAAGATTTTTGTTTAATTTTCTAAGGTCACCTTCTCCGTTGCCGACAAATTATATATATATATATATATATATATATATATAAGAAGCAAAAACGAAAACATTGGGGGTAATTTACGAAAGCAATTCCAAAATATGAAACCAGCGAGTCACTATTTTTCAGAGAAAGTATTTCTTTTACTTTACAAAACACAGCCAAAGAACAGGTGCCCTAAATAACCGATGTTCTGTGAGTCGGACAAAATAAAACTGAGTAAAGGAAAATACTATTAATCTTGCTGTATGCAGCAAAGAAAAACAACAACACTGATTAATAAAGAAATTGCTTCTTTTCTTTTTTTCATCACCCGAAATGTAGGCATGGGTAGCTTAAGAGACATGTCAGAAATGCACCCTAACATAGGAAATCTATCTACCTTTCTGGTTCGTTCTCCTGGATCGAAATCTTCCTGTGGTTTTTATAATTTTCCGGATGCCCACGCAATGCTCGTGGTCACACCTCCCACTTACATATTACACGTAAACACGCCTCCTGTCAAGCATTTTACCAACGCAACTTACGCAGCACATTCGCCGTGGACATACGTGCGTCCGTTTACATTACAGCTACAGCTAATACATTACATCATGTTACAATTATAATAAAAATATCACCGGCTTTCTGATTAGTTTACACTCTAAGTGTCACTATATATATATATATATATATATATATATATATAAAGTTTGTTATTTTTATAAATAAATTTTGCTCAATATCGGTGATAGAGCGTAGTATATATGAAAGAGCATTGTATATATGTTAGAACATTATAAATATATATTTATTTCCATCCTGTTAAGAGCATTAAATATTTTCCTATTGAATCTGAAAATATTTTAGAGTTTTCGATTCATATCAATGCTCTTAACAGGATGGAAATAAATCTTTTATCCTAATGTGACCGAATACTTTTTTTAAAAATAATATTTGCTCTGTGAATTTATTTACATTGAGTTCTTTACCAGGAATATTTAAATATTCGAAATTTGAATGATTTATTTGACCTGACGGAATTGATCCCTACTCTGGATTTACTGATTTATTATAGCGCAGACTTAGTAAAGCAAGCATATATATATATATGATTTTATGTGTAGAGTTTCTTACTAAAGTTAATTATACCACAAGGCCAGGAGTATGGAGCATTTAATGAAAATCAAAGTTGTTAATTAGGGTCTGCTAGCCAAGCTCATAAACCATTACACTCAGTCATGTACTGTAAAAACATAAAGAAACACAGCCAGAATTTGATACACAACTGCAAATATGAAGACATATATACAACTGCAAATATGAAGACATATATACACACCTATATACACACAAACAAACACACAGACACACACACACACACACATACACACACACACACATACACATATATATATATATATATATATATTATAACCTATAAATAAGTAAAGTCTTCTTTAAAGTTTTCTAAAAATCAATTTCCTTTTAAATGTAAGAGAGCACTGTTTTATCAATTCAATCGGAACATTATACCGTGAAGGTAGATATTATTAGATATTATTCATCTCCAAATTCCATGGAATTGTTTCACTGTAATCAAAGATAAAACTTTATATATTATATGTTATTATTTTTGTCTATCCTTTCTCGTTCTTCTTGCCTTCTATTCTCATTACGACTCTTTACATCTCTCTCTTACTCTCTCTCTATGTATATATGGAGAGAGAGAGAGAGAGAGAGAGAGAGAGAAAAAAAAGAGAGAGAGAGAAGGAATAGAGACCGGAAATATTTTTTTGAACTTCATTTATTTTTAGGAATCCTACTCCCGCAAACATACTTCCTCGTATATATATATATATATATATATATATTGTTCAAAGAAGAGGACTTCAAAGTCGGTGTTTTAAATGTTTGGACATAAGCTAAGGAAAGGCATATTCCTTTAAAACAGAGAAGTCATAAAAAACGATCACAGACTTTTTGGTCAAAATCACTTTCAGCCTGTAGTTTATGAACATTTCCTTCCAAGTCTTTCATAAAATTTTAATCAGATTTCAGTTTCCAACTTTTATCTATTTATTCTTCGCTTCGTAGTTCAACCAATCAATTATTATTATTATTATTATTATTATTATTATTATTATTATTATTATTATTATTATTTCACTCCTTGTGAGTTCTTCAAAGCAGCGATAGGTGGCAGTATTTCACAGAAGTCTGAGTGACAGCAAGTCTCCTCAGGTCTCCAGGACTCTTCTTAGTATTCTAGCCAATCTGTAGTCTGGATAGTCTCGCTCCATCCTCCAATTTCAAACTTTTTCATTCCCCTTTCCAAGTCTTTCGAGCCCGTTCCAAGTGCGCCACTTACAATTGGGATCAACATCACTCTCCTGTTCCACAGCTTTTTATAGTTGTCTGTGGAAAGTTCCAGTATTTGTCTCTCTTTTCGCTTTCTTTGATTTTCATTCTGTGGTCTGCTGGGATGGCAAAATTTAAACTCCGTACTTATGCTAAACTAAATTGCTCGAAATAGAACTGTTTCGGCATTTAAACTGGGTACTGTATTATTTGAAATAAAACTGTTTTTACATTAAACTCAGTGTATTGCCCAATCGGCTGGGACTCTTGAATACGCTGACTGCATCTCTGCAGAGGGCAAAGACCCCCCAATGAGTGTCCTGAATATGATACGAAACAATCTGATGGTGAGGCTACAGTAATGCTGGAGCTTTGGAGGAATGTGGAATACCCTTTTATTGCCATCGCTCTCAGGTCCATTCTGACCCAGAGTGATAGCACCTGATAGGGTCCTATCTATGGGT
The DNA here is from genome assembly GCA_963585895.1 of Sepioteuthis lessoniana. Classification (NCBI taxonomy): domain Eukaryota; kingdom Metazoa; phylum Mollusca; class Cephalopoda; order Myopsida; family Loliginidae; genus Sepioteuthis; species Sepioteuthis lessoniana. The sequence continues at coordinate 31,911,630 of OY757926.1, read as the reverse complement.
CAAATAGAACTAAACTGTGTACTTATGCTAAACTGAACTGCTTAAAATAGAACTGTTTTAACATGTAAACTGCGTACTTATTTAAACTGATTTATTTGAAATGGAACTGTTTTTGACATTGAAACTGCACTAATATCAAACCGAATTGTTTGAAATAGAACTGTTTTGACATTTAACTGTGTGTAAACAAAATCTATTCGTATACAAAAATGAATTGTTTGAATTAGAACTGTTTGACTAAATTGAATACCTTTAAAAAGAAATGCTTTTGACAATTAAACTGTGTACTCATGATAAACTGAATAATTTGAAATAGAACTGTTCATTTTTATGAAAATGGATTTGGCATTAAATAACCAACACAGGTTGATATACCATAAAACCGAAAGAAAGAAACAAACAAAGAAACAAACAAGCATATTTGGTCCTTAGCGGGGTATTGTGATGTTATGAGAAGAGATTCAGTTTCTTTCTTAAGATTTTCTCTCCGTAGCCATATCCTGGACCTCTTCCCTGAGTTTTCGCCAGTTTGTCGCTTGAAATATCCGTACAGTTGTTTTCATTTTCATTTCTTTTCCGAGTTATTGTTGCTCTGTTGGTTCTTATGTAGTCATTGTGTTATTAGACGATGTAATCAGTCATTCTTTGCTCTTTTTAATGTAGTTATCGAGTCGTCATAATGATGCATATACGCTATCTTCAATGATAGCGAATCCTCTGTTCGTTTTCTTTGCACTTATAGTCTGACTATATCAGTGGGTTTCCTCGTGGGGTTAACGCGCTGGACTGTGGAATCGGAGTAAGCGAGTCCGAACTCCAGTCGTGCTATTACGTTCAGTTTTGGACAAACCTCCTTATCCTTCCAGTTATGAGTTAAATAGTACCACTACCGTTCTTCTTTAAGGATGGATTAGGCATTAAATAACTCAATATCGTTGATATGCAATTAAACAACAAAACAAATAATCTGACTCTATTATGTTCCGGATGTAAAAGATTTGTTCATTGTCATCAGTCTTCTTTTCCTCAGGTCCATTTCTCTTTGATTCTTCCTTGTTCATTTTAAGAATGACCCCGAGAATCTTACAAGGAGGACTGCCCGGCTGTTTATCCTTTTGATGGGACTCCTACTATAGAGCTTGATTTCGAGAAGTTTTCTCGTTCGACTGTGGTACGGTTTTCTTATTTTTTATTTCATCCCCATTTGTTTGACGGTGTTCGCTTCCGGTATTCCCAAGTGCTTGTAATTTTCTTTTACTCCTAGTGTTTATCGTTATTATTATTAGTATTATTTCACTCCTTGCAAGCATTTCACACCTGCATAAGCTGATGGTCTTTCACTGGAGATTGAGAGATAACAAGTCTTCTCTTGTCGCTAAGAATTTTCTGGGTATTTCAGTCGATCTCAATAATATTGTGGTCTCGATTTTCTCCTTAAATTCCAGCTCAATAAGATTTTTTCTGAATCCTTGAGGGCTGTTCTTAGATCGCCAGAAATTATTGATATCTCCGAAAAATTCATGTTCTACAGCATTTTAAATTCTCTAACAAGATCCAAGAGTGTTTATTTTTTGTTTTTCTTTTCACTCTGTAGTTTGTTGTAATGGCAAAATCTACAAGATGGCAAGTTCGTTTAATCTTGTTAATAAATATAAATCCTCAGCTTTTGGACAGGATTGTGAAATCTTTTCGTACCACAAAAACCCAGGGAATCTTATGCATCTTATTTTCTACGACAGATTCTTGTTTGTGCATATATCATTTGTTGGTATGGTCAAATCTGTTGCATAATTCTCTGAGGATCACCTTTTCCATTCAGTAGTACCCAATCTTTGACTTCTTTTGTGCTAATTTGGTTATTTGGATTTTATGGCATATCAATCGTTGTTGGTTATTTAATGCTGAATCCATATTTATACATATCAACAATTTCAAGCAATTCAGTTTAGGATGAGTATACAGTTTAGTTCTATTTGACGCATTCATAGAACCCTATCAGATGCTACCACTCCAGGCCAGAGTGGACCTGGGAGTAATGGCAATGAAGGAGTTCTCCGTATTTCCGAAAGCTCCAGCATTACTGGAACCTCACCACCAGATCGTTTAGTGTCATATCTAGGACACTTGTTAGGGATGGGGGTCTTACCCCTCTGCAGAGATGCAGTTAGTGTATTCTACTGCCCCAAGCTGACCGGGCAAAGTTCTTTTTTACTCATACCAAGTGAGTGTGGACCTGGGAGTAATGACAATGAAGGAGTACTCCGCATTCCCCCAAACCTCCAGCATTACTGGAGCCTCACCATCAGATTGTTTAGAGTCATATCCAAGACATTCGTTAGGGATGGGAGTTTTACCCCTCTGCAGAGAGGTAGTTGGTGTATTTTGCAGCCCCAGCCGACTTGGCAAGACAATGACGGTGTACTCCACATTCCCCAAAGCTCCAGCATTACTGGAACCTCACCCCCAGATTGTTTAGAGTCATAAATAGGACACTCATCATGGAGTGGGGCTTACCCCTCAGCAGATATGCAAGTAGTATATTCTTCAGTCCCAGCCACCTGGTAAATTGTATTGATTTATTGCAATTATTATTGAATAATATATATATATATATATATATATATATATATATATATATTATATGATACGGTCAGTGACCCTGGGTTTCATCCCCACTCTAGCCCCATTTCATGTCTGGGGGTTTATTATGACAGATGATGATTGTCATATCCCTTGAGTGTAAAGCCGCACATAACGACTATGCATCTGAACTCTTGACCCGAATAGTTCAAATCCCTATCAAAATGAATTATAAAATATAATTATAATATTCCGTTATTATATTAACAATTATGCTGAATAAAATAGTTATTATTGATGATATTCATTATATTAATTTCATCACGTTTGATATTAGTACTTGTTTTTTTGTTTTTTCTTGATTTGCACTGCTGAAGTTGGGGTACGTCTTATACACCCGTGTATCTTATATACCATTAAATACGGTAAATAAAAAAACTAGACTTTGCCGGAGAACTTAGAAGAACCCATTAAAATAAAAGTGACGACAATATCAATCGTAGACGAAGCCACCAGCACTGTTTAAAGAAACAAGATAGTTGGTTGGTTATTTGGGTTTTTATAGCATATCAACCTTTGTAGGTTATTTAACGCCAAATCCATTTTTATGAAAATAGTTCTATTTCAAACAATTCAGTTTAACATAAGGAGGCAATTTAAATAAACGTACTGTTTAATTGTGAAAAACTTTTCTATTTCAAGCTATTCAGTTTAGTCAAGCAATTTTAATTCAGTTTAGTATAAGTATAGATTTTCTTTACACACTGTTAAATGTCAAAACAGTTCTATATTAAACAATTCAGTTTAGTGTAAGTACAGTTTCAATGTCAAAAATAGTTCCATTTCAAATAATTCAGTTTCGCATAAGCATGCAGTTTAAATGTAAATGCAGTTTAATTGTCAAAAACATTTTTATTTCAAGCTATTCAGTTTAGTGAAAAAATTCAGTTTAGCATAAGTATGCTGTTCGTTCTATTTAACCCATAGATACGGCCCTATCAGGTGCTACGACTCCGGGGCAGAGTGGACCTGGGAGCAATGGCAATGAAGGGGTGCTCAACATTTCCCAAAGCCCCAGCATCACTGGAACCTCACCATCAGATAGCTTAGTGCGATATCCAGGACACTCATTGGTGAGGGTCTTACCCCTCTATAGAGGTGCAATCGGTGAATTCTACAGCCCTAGCCGACTGGGCAAAGAGCCTTGTGTAACTGAATATCCATTAAAGGATTTTTGCTTGATGCCTCATTCTTTTGGCTTTGTGCTAAATAAATTTCATCTCAGTAAATGACAACGAGAGTTAAGCAGATCTCCATTTTAAATTTGCGTTCTTTACTTGATCTGAAGATCTCATTTCTTAAGAGAAAAGCAGCAAAAATAAATAAAACGCACAACATTTGAATTTTACTGACATACGCAAACAGATATTTGCTGTTCATGCCCTGATCAAAAGTCTTCTATTCATCCTAGAGATAAAAGAAAAAGATATTTTTTATTGTTATTTGCTCAATGCGAAACCCTTCCTTCTCTCTCTCTCTCTCTCTCTCTCTCTCTCTTTCTCTCTCTTTATATATATGTATATAATTTGAATTTATTTATTCGTCACAAACGAATTTTTGCTGTTTTTGAACATCTACAATTGCTTTTTATTTTCGTTTCCAGGAATAGAAATAAAATGATTATCATCTTTGATGACAATGCACATAGCAGCAGTAGCAGCAGCAGCAGCAGCAGCAACAGCTGAAAGAGCAGTAGTGACAGCAGCAGTTTTGTCTAAATATCATAGAGGTGTAATTATGATCATCATTCACAGATGTACAGGGACTCGTATATTCATCTTGATAGCATAGTCGGCTGGGGTTGTAGAATACACCGATTGCATTTCAGAAGAGGGGTAAGACTCCCCCAACGAGTTGGCCCAGTTGGCTAGGGTTGAAGAATACACTGACTGCATCTCTGCCAAGAGGTAAGACTCCCCCCAACGAGTTGGCCCAGCTGGCTAGGGTTGAAGAATACACTGACTGCATCTCTGCTAAGAGGTAAGACTTCCCCAACGAGTGTCCCTGACACTAAACAATCTGATTGCGAGGATCCTATAATGCTGGAGCTTTGGGGGAGCAGAGTACCCCTCTATTGCCGTCGCTCTCAGGTCCACTCCGGCTCGGAGTTGTAGCACTTGATAGGGCCATATCTATTGGTCAAAAAGAACTAAACAGTGAACTTATGGTAAACTGAATTGTTTGAAGTAGAACCGTTTTTATTAAGTATAAAAAGAGATATGGCATTAAATAACATACAATGGTTGATGTGCCATAAAACCAAACCAAACCAAACCAAACCAAACTAAACCTTCGTTTTGATTGTCGTTATCGCCCTTAGAATCCAGTATCATCCATAAATAATACATTAATGCCAATTTTTTTTCTCCAAGATTTATTTTATCTTACAAAAACTAATAACTCCTGGAATCGCCATGGCGTAATGACTAACGCACTGCACTGTCATTTCACAGTAAGCGAGTCCGAGATCCAGCTATGCTATTATGTTCACTCCTGGGTAAAGATATAAATTCCCTTATCAGTTAAATAGTTCGATTACCATATTTACTAACCCCTCCGTTCGGGCAGGATATGACACAAGGTCACTTTTTAAGCGGAGTTTAACAGGTTTGAATTCACAGTTTTCCTTCTCCTAGACTAGTTGCCTCACCAAGGCTGAAGAAATCAGTCTGTCCTACTATTTACCCACAGCTGGAGGGAGAATAATTGAATTCATACCTTTCCCAAGGGTATTAGTGCTATGTGAAATGCAATTAGCCTGGTCCAGGATTTGAACTCGTGTCGCCGTGGCCATTTCCTACGACGATAACCACGGGCACCTCCATAAATAGTTCGATTAATGTTCTTTTACAAGGATGGTTTTGGCATCAAATAACCCACAAATTGTGATATACCATTAAAAAAACGAAACTAATGGTTCTATTTTATTATATATCCATATTGGATATATATTCGAATGTCTCAAAAATATTTCCGTCTTCTACTTCAAATAGAATTTCTATAGAAAATCGTCCATAAATAAGTACAACCCAAACAATTTAAAAAAAACAGAAAGTAATTTTTCTATATCAGGTTTTTATTATTTGCGTTGAAACATTATAAAATCAAAACGAATATCATTTGGTATTACAAAATCCCTCGCCCAATTTGTTAGGGCTGTAGAATATGCTGACTGTACCTCTGCAGTTGTAGGTGCTAGATGGCGGAGGCTTAGTCTCAATTGCTTTATCATTTAATGGCATATCAACCTTCTCGGGTCATTTAATACCAAATCCATCCTACTTTTAGAAGAGCGGTTGTGGTACTATTTACCAATAGAAGAGAAGATGAGGAGGTTCATACCCTTCCCAAGGGTATTTGTCAGAAAGTGACAGGAGTTCGAACTCACCGTCCAGCGCTTTAACTATTACACCACGGGGACCATCCCCCAATTTCAATTGCGTTGAAAGAATAACACTTTGCCACTGTTAAGTTGTACAGTAATAAGTATTGTTTACTAAAAGCTTAAAATTGGCGGGGTTTTGAAATTCTACTCCTAACTCGCGTATCCTGGTAGTGTATCCCCGTCTCAACAAATGCAAATGGGTTTCCCCCTTGGTAAATTCCCTACACAAGTTGAACTCAGAGTTGGGTGATAGAGCACAGGACTAGCGAAATACATGTAGTTAGCTAAAAAAAAAAAAAAGCAAACAAAACCTCTCTGAATCTTATTCTGAAAATGAAAATACTCTGATGGATTTCTCCTAGTATATTGTTATAGAATCTTCGGAGGACGCACCTCTATACAAACTGGGGTTTTTGCCAAATAGAATAAAACTATGCGTGGTTAAAAAATAATTAACGTCATTTTACTTGAATAAGTAACAAACAAACACGCTAAAATAAAAAAAATTACAACTTGAAATGTCAGGCCTAACTAAAACATTCAAGAGGAATTATAAGATGTAAAGATTTATCCTTAACCATACCTGAAGAAATAAAAACAGTTCTAGGAGAGCAAGAGGTCAAATCCTAAAAGTATTACTCTTAGAAGAGGTGGAGAAAAAATAAAACCCCCATACGTACATCTTAACCTTCAGTGAACCAATGATATCTAACAGGCGCCTCTGGTGGTGTAATGGTTAGCAAGCTCGACTAGCAAACCTACACGAGTGAGTTCGAGTCTCATTGGGTGCCCCTTTTATATGGCCTTGTGCTACATCTAAGTAAAATGCTTAGTAAATTATAACCAATGATATCTAAGGAGGTGAAGATCGTGAAGTGCCTCGAAAAGGTAGAACAATACATCTCCGGGCCCCTGAAGCACTTTAAATGTCAGAAATATAGACACCACAGGAAAAACTGCAGAGGATATCTGATATGTGAAAGATGTGGCCACAAAGACCAAAACCACACGGAGAAAAATTATCCAAACGAAATCAAATGTTCAAACTGCCAGGAAAACATTTTCGCAGTTTCAAGATCTTATAGTGTATACAGAAGAGAAATGTAAACGATGGACATCAAATACCAAAGAAATATGATGCTTAGAGGCTAAGAAGGCAGTAGATGAAAGGGAATACATATCCCAATCTAGCACGGAGAACGAGCCCAATTAACAACAACATACAATCCGAAAAGAATAAGGATGTCATTGAAAAGCTTTATACAACACCAAATCAACATTGATACTAAACTTCAATTGACTGCCGTCAAAACAACACTTCATAAACCAATAAATAATTGCTCCATTTACATTCCACCTCATGACCTTATAAACTGTTGTGATGCTGACAAAAGAAAGACACGAGAAACATAAAAGGGGTTAATAGAAAAAAAAATATTCAAGTAACAGGAACAAGATACAAATGGACCTGGTTAAACAGCAGGTAGTTGATAGGAAGCTGAGAGTCCAGTGGGGTAGTGGCTATCCGTCAAATGGTATCACACGTGATTGTGTCACGCTGATTGGTGAAATTCGTCTGACGCTCTCGTTGACTTGTATTTATGGAGGAGGGTGAGTCCATTATATAGGGAGTACAACATAAATGAAACAAAATCTAAAAAAAACTTAAGGAACAAAACCCTTGATCCCACCTAATACTAAGTGAATTTAACCGCCACAACACTACAAAGGAGTGTCAGAAAACCAATAAAAAATCAAAAAACATTGAAAAAAAATTAACAACATTAACTTTTGAAACCTAAAAAAACCTATCTCAATCTATCTACAGACACCAACTCAGCTGTAGACATAACCCTATGCGATCCCTCAAAATACATGGACTATAAATAGAAGGTTCATAACGATCTTTGCGGCAGCGACCACTTCCTTTTCCTACTTGAAAGGTCACAATGTTGGGAAATGAATTAGTCTAACTGAAACGAATTCAAAGCCTTTGCAACAAAAAGATGATTCTGTTAGGGATAAGACCTAACGAAAAAAAAAAAAAATCAAAATTATTTCCCCGAAGGATAGAAAGGCAGTTGCCTTTCATGGACAGTGCATCTAGTGTTGTATAGCTACATACAACGGCACGTATACATATATACACGGGAACATAATCAACCGATAATGACGACTTCAATAATGAACGAATACACTTCTTTATATAAATCTCTCACATTTTATTTTCGAAAGGGTGATGTTTGTTCTGTGTGAGAAATGAGTGGAGACAAGGACAGACTGCTATATTGACTCAAGTTCTTCCTCATCTAGGCTGGGGTTGCTCAACCGGGGATCACTGAGGGCCGCAAAGCCCTCAGTCTGCAAGCTGGTTCTCACTTCGGCATCCTGGCTCCAACTAACTCGAACCGCCCCGGGCACCTGGTTATATTATTTTCTAACGTTCACCTGCTTCTGCTGTTCTTCCGATTATTTACACAGGTGCATCTCTTGATTGACGGCTCGGTCGAGGGTCAATATATAACACTAGGTGTGCAGGGAAATGATACAAGAGAAGGACAGCAAAGTCAGACTTGAAATCGGCCTTGACACACATGGACGTGCATATGATGGTTGCACTCAAAGTTAAAACGGCTTCTTTTCCAGTTCAATAGACACATGTCTCTGCCTGTAGTTAAATAAACTTAACTGTTTTCTTGTACACTCACGAGTCCGTTTCTTTTTTAGTTTTGTTTACATATTTGCTTTGTTCGTAAAAACGTAACAGATAAAAGGCCCAAACAACAAGGACCAAACATAGCACTTCTCGGAAACTCTAATCTCAATAGCAAAGAAAACCATACCAAAACATTCACCAAACAGACACAATGCACCCGGGGTAAATGATGATAGCAAAACAACGACCCCTCTGCAAAATGCTGCTTGACGCAAATTTAATAAAGAACCCACAACCATCAAACTATTGAGAGAAAAAGCGCGAAAAACCATCGAGGAAGCTAAAAGTTGGCAAAAATATGTAAACCAACTTAATTCCTCAACCAAAACAAACATCAAGAAAATTATCAGAAAAAATCTCAAGGAAAACCCAGCCAACCCCTCTCAAATACCTCAGGAAAAACAACACTGAAGCAACGAATAAAAAAGATATAGTCGATACACGAGCCAAGACCTTCTCAACAAATTCCTTACACAAAAATACCAACCGACAATTCTTAGTCTTCAAATAAAGAAACATGACCTTAACTTCAAATCAGACAACTCTGAAACTTATGACAAACCATTCACATTACGAGAACTAAGAGATGCCATCCAAAGATCACACAACATTACAGTCAGAAGAAGTTCCTTAAATATCTGCCAAAAACATTATTAGGTTACGTTTTAACCACTCTCAAAAATAGTTGGATAAATAGCAAATCACACTGTGACGGAAAAAAACTAACATTCCCACATCCCAACCAGATAAAAATTCAGAAAACTACTGCCCAATAGCATTAAGTAACCTTCGTAAAACTATGGAGTGTATGGTCAACAAAAGGTTGGTTTATGAATCTAGCAACCTTACTACCAATTTCCAATGCAACTTCAGAAACCAAACATCTACAATGGATCATATGGTCAGATTAGAAATCTCCATAAGAGAGGCAAATATAGAAAAAAATCATCACATTTCCGTTCTTGAGAAGATATATGAGACCACCTGAAAGTATGATAAAATGAAGGACATTACATAACCTGGGACGGAAAGCTCAAGTGCCTAATTTCAAAAAGAATTTCTTCTTAGAAAGGAAATTCTAAGTTCAAATCGGGTCAACCCAGTCAAACTTCCATATTCAGGAGGAGGGAGTCCTTCAGAGAAGTACACTCTCAATGACAATTTTCAACTTAAATCCAACAACATCACCAAGTGCCTGAATCCTAGAATTGATGACTACCGGTCGGTTCATATCTTGTATATCATTTTCAGATCTAAATATTGGGTGTCTCTGTATACATGCGACCCATGTGACTGCTTGTAACGCTTCTAATAATAATGTTGTGTTCTTTTTTGTTTCAGCTTCGAAAATAGTATACAATAACTATTAATACACGATCATAATGCTTTGGACAAGAGAGGAAAAAATATTTTTCGTCACTACCTACTCCGAGACAAAATTGAAAACTCTCTTCAGATAGATGTAACTCATTAGAATGATAAGGATTTATTATTGAGATAAGAAACTAAAAAAAAAAAGATTACATGTCCTGGAAGCTGATATGATAACAATCTAAAATAATACATTTGATCTCTTTAGCACAAAAGACGCATTTTTTTTTACAGTACGTGTTTCAAATGACTGCCATTGCGGTTGTCTCAGTAATAAATCATTATCATCTTAATAGTTTGCATCTGTTTTGAGATACCATGTGCATGCGCATTGTACAATGTCAACTGTAAAAATGCATCATTAAGTAAAGGGCAACCACAAATTATTATGTGTGATTTTTGACAAAAAAAAACACTTTATTTTCCACTAATACCAAAAGAAAACACAACGAAGTACTAAAACTCCTCCTTGTAATAGTCCACTCAGAATGGAGTGCAGACAAGCAAATCTTGCAAAAACTATTCAGAACCCAAATCAACTAGAAAATCATTTGGTTATTTTATTGACAGATCAATCAGGAAATCCTATCAGAAATCTCTCAACACAATCCATCATAAAGGATTGAGACGCGTCTTCTTTCTCTTTAGAATATCCCCAGTGAAGAGCCTTTACATGAAGACTGATTGACCCCATCTACATCTCAGATCCTAAAAATTAGGTCCCAAATATACATTAAAAATAATAAATAATAAATAAAAAGTAAAAAATACATTAAAAAAATCTCGACAAATTAACCCGGTTCATGTTTGCATTTTCAAACCTAAATAGCAACCTCTATTTAAGCAGAATGAAAATGCAGACCTTTTGGTCTCTATATGCAACCCACTTTGAAAGGAGAAGAAATCTAAGTTACAAACACCCATGATACCAAGCAACTAAGCTCTCCTCCTGTTTACTTAAACAACCAGAAGTAATCTTCGACCTAATTAAATTCACCATAAAGAACACCCACCCCTTAATTTATCAAGATATACTCTCCACTATTCAAGAAAAATACCCTAACTTCGCATACATTTACATTGATAGTCCCAAAGAAATCAACAAAAGGGAATGTGGAATAAAAGAAGCTTCCAGAATCACCATCAAAACATTAGCGATCGAAGTAGTACTTAGCATTGTCTTGACAAGTAGTTCAAAAAGATTCATCATAGAAAACTGGAAAGCCTTCTAATTCTTAAACTCTCCGTGAGCCATATCAAAAAGGTTATATTCTGCTGAATTTTACCCTTGACCGAACCGTGAATAAGAGATTTCTCAGCACAGGATGCACCTGTCTAAATAAGCGTAAGCAGTCACATGGTCGAACGGTAATGGCGGGCCTTGTTAAATGAAATATGCAAATGCCCATGTGAGATACAGTCAGTCTTGGGATAATCTCAGCTTGCGGCCTGAAGAGATTCGGTCAGTCACGGAGACCGCAAGCGAGCAGCTGGGCGCCTCTGGTTGAGTATCCCTCGGCTGACATGCCGAAAATGTGCTAAGTGGGGCCTTGAGGATAACATAGCGTTGTATGTCAAGAGAAGAAGAAATTATGGGTCAATATGGCAGTCTGTCTTCGCCGCCTGGTCTCTGTCTCACTCACCTACAGTTAATTTCGAGAGAAAGAAAGACGTATATATTTTTGTGAAAAGAAACAATGGGAATCCAGAGTAACCATGAAAGTGGCTTAATAGACAAATTTGCACTCCTAGACCAGGTACCCGACAAAAAGTCCAAAATGCCATACACTGACCATTTCAGCCGAATATCAACTAAGAAATGGAAAAGGCTATGCGACGAAAATAACCACAATAGGCTTTACCAAATACAACCCATCTTAAAAGAAAGAAAACCAGATCCTAATAAGACTAGAAAAAAAGAGATTACCCTAACCGACTACGCAGGGGCCATGCTATATACACGCATTCTTTCATACCAAAACAGGAACCTCCAACGAAATTCTCTGTGAAACGCATATTGACGGAATGTAAAAACCTCTCCGATGCTCGTGGAGAAATAATGAAAATGTTGAGGGATATAAAAATCTCGCCTATACTCAGAGGGGAATCACTAATACTCGTTGAGGGATTTAAAAAATGTCGCTCATACTCGAAGAGGAATGTAAGAATCCCGCTCATACTCGTTACGGTTTCAACATCACAAAAACATGAAAGAACTATTTGAAACAATAGATTTTAATAACGTAATCAACTTACCGAAAAAAAAGTCGGCCTCCGAGCAAAGATACAGCTCTCAAAAACTCAAAATAGGCATAAACATACTCAAATAGACTCTTAAAAATCCAAACCTTCAGTAGAAACATTGACTTCAGTAATTAATCACCGAAACTTTCTAACAACATCCAATGACAAACAAATGAAAAATCTAATGTAATTGCTAAACAAATAACAACCATACTTATCAAAGGAATTAAAACAACAACAAAAAAAAAGTTTCAGTATAAAATAACCCAAAGGGTTTAGATTCCGTAAAAATCTAACAACCAACCAACCAACCAACCAAAATTGTCCCAAAAATAAATTCCTTAGAAATAGGATTACGATACATAAGGCTGAAGATATAGACGAAAATCCAAGCAGAGCAGGGAATTATAACTAAAATGCGCTTCGAGAATAAAGCAATTTCCAGCCTAATTTACAACTGAATAAAAATTGTGGGTGTGGATTTCACGCTTTTTTAACCAACCAAATTCTTGACATGGCGTAGACAACGATGAAATGCAAATTAGATTCCAAGACAGAAGCATCAATATCGTTATAAACCACGATAGGAACGGGAACCTTATAAATTCATGGGTCGACTAGTATCTATCTATCTATCTATAGCTCAATTACTTCTATTGATTTAGTCATCAGAACGGTTTAGTCGCAGACACATTCGAGTAGGTAAATATCCCGGAGAAATGTCAATTTTAATCATCTTGGCACAACAAAGAATCCACATTGGCTGTTTTAAGAGGGTAGGTCTGTATACCTCTCCTCTGATACGTTGGTATCCATTGAAAGTTGATGAAAAATATTCTCTATATATTATTCAAAATGTTATTTATACAGAAGTATTGCTTTAAATCATCTAAATCATCTGATAGAGAAGTTTCAGTCTAGGTGTGTAGGGAATGAAGATTCCCCTTCATTGCCATTACTCCCAGCCCCACGCTGACTGTGGGAATCTCATTTAGGGCTCAAAGAGAAATATCGAATCATTTTTTATACTCGAAACTATTGGACTGTGTGCAAACAAATGATCCATGTTAGATTGAACTATTATTATTTGATAGCAATCTAAGAAACCGTGTTTATGTAATAAAATGACGAGCATTCAATGAGATAGAAATACTTGATTAATAGAATTAATAATGTTAAAAGCAATAGTTAAAACCATTTAACTATGTGCATACAAAAAATTAATTTATATATATATATCCCAGGTCGAGTCATACCAAAGACTCAAAAAATGGTACTTGATGCCGCCTTGCTAAACATTCAGCACTATAAGGTGAGGATCAAGGGTAAAGTGGAGCAATTCTGGGAATGGAGTAGCGCCCTCCTCTACACCTCGGTGTAATAACTATTGAAAAGGAAGCCTTCGGGTTACCCCTCGACTAAGATCGACTCATATTATCCAACGCTAAGTCAGCCGATTGTGAGAACGATTCTATTTTCCGATTTTCTTTCTACGACATCCATGTAAGACAAAATCTAAAAGAGAGGTAAATGATGAGAAATAATAAATTAAATTAATGAGCAAATAATTTTATATAAAAGAAAAACCTTTAAAAATTCAAACAAATGGGATCACGAAGATACAACAAAGAAGAAGAAGAAGAAGAAGAAGAAGAAGGAAAGAAAAAGAAAAGAACAAAAAGGAAAGGAAAGAAAGGAAAGGAAAAGAATGTAAACAAACATACCGTGTATAAATAAATAAATAAATAGGTTTAAACTAAAGATATCGACCGTTTGTTTGACATCATTACTTTTGCCAGTCACGTGATAGATTTTCGAAAAAGAACGCTGATTGAATGATTGAACGGTCATATGATCTTACTTTGTATATTTTCTCCTTCCTCTTTCTCTGTATTTTACTAAACATCCATTGTTGTTCTATCAGCACTTGTTTCACCATATTAATGTCCTGATAAAGGTTCAGAAGAACCGAAACGTTTTAATGACGACTTTCCTTCGTAATTCATTCATCACTTTGGATTACTTTGTTTTCCTATTTTTCTCCCTCCTGTCGGATTCCTTTCCATTATTTCCTTCCATATATATATATATATATTTATAAACCGGATGGGCATTAAATAACCTACAAGGATTGCCATAAAAACGACCAACCAACCAACCAACCAACCAACCAACCAACCAAGGAATATGAAAAATATATTTAGATATAGAATATTAGGATACAGACTTAATGATTTCCCTTGATAAGATATTTCAGCTTTTCTGAGCCTGGTTAGTCCCGCTTAAAACATACAACAATATTCATTTTGCGACTAATTCTTAATTCATAAATATGCAAAATATGGAGGTGCCCGTGGTGTAATGGTTATCGTAGGAATTGGACACGACGATACGAGTTCAAATCCTGGACGAGAGTGATTGCATTTCACATAGCACTAATACCCTTGGGAAAGGTATGGATCCAATTATTCTCCCTCCAGCTATGGGTAAATAGGACAGATTAGGTTCTTCAGCTTTGGTGAGGCAACTAGTCTAGGAGAAGGAAAACTCTGAATTCAAACCTGTTAAACTTCGCTTAAAAATTAACCTTGTGTCATATCCTGCCCGAGCGGAGGGGTTGGTAAATATGATATGATAAATATGCAAAAGACTCTTTTAGCGGGGAAAAATTTTCAGATTTGAAAAAAATTGATTTTATGTGATTTTGATTGATGCCGGAGGTCGTGTTAACAATATCAATATATATATATATATAATCATCTCATTGATTTGTTTTTTGTTTAATGGCATATCAAACCTCGAGAGTTATTCAATGCCAAAGCCATCCCTGTAGAAGAACAGCAATGGTAATATTTAACCCATTGCTGCTAGGATAAGATGGTTCACACATTTCCCTTAGGTATTCATCCAAAAGAGAGCGCAATGGCGCGACTGGAGTTCGAACTCACTTACAGCGAGGTGACAGTCTAGTATATTAGCCTCTACGTCACAAGGACTACCCCCTAACGATCTCCGACTTTCTGACATCTACGTACACGAGTTACCTTTACACTTTCACGTAATTAAAATTTGGATCCAAATTGATATCTCCCACTCCTACTATTTGGGATTTTCCCCTTTTTCCACTTTAACAGTTATGGATTTTTTTTATTCTTTTCCTCCTAATATCAGGAATTTCCCTCCTCCTTCTTTACATATATATAGAAATATATGATTCGTAAACACATTTTGTCGATACACACAGTTAAATGATCAAACGGTTCTAATTCTAACAATTCAGTTTAGCATATTTTCACACAGTTAAATATTTCCAAGTTTTGCTATCCATCACTCACAATTTAAATAAACATCAGTCATTTGTTTAGACACAGTTAAATGATCAAACAGTTCTATTTCTAATAAGTCAATTTTGCATACGCCATTTGTTTGTACTTAGTTCAAATATCAAATATTTCTATTTGACCCAAAGATGGAACTCATTCAGGTGCTACCACATCGGACCAGAATGGACTGGGGTGGAATGACAATGAAGGAGTACTCCACATTCCCCAAAGTCCGACATTAGTGGAGCCTCACCTTCGGGTTGTTTAGTGTCGCATCCAGAACACTCATTGGGAGCCCCAGTTGATAGAGAAGAATAAGTTAACCACATAATTGAATGCAGCATATAAGCACAAAAGAAATATATTAAGAGACATGACATGCACTAAAATATAATCTACGTAGAATTGTGAAAGAAATTTAAATTAATCATATTAGTTTATAAAAGTTGTTGGCGACCATAGTCGAAGGTGACCCGAAGGCTCCCTTTTCGACAGCTACAACACTAATGTGTAGGGGAGGGCACTACTCCTTTCCCTGGATATTAGTTTATACTATCTGTAAAACGATATATGCATTAACTCCTCCTACTATTAGGAATTTTCCTTTTTCAAATCCTACTATTAGAGATTTTGATTTTTCTCCCACCTCAATGACGAGAAATTTTCCTCTTCCTAACATTGTTTGCGTAAGGGATTTTCATCCTCAACCTCTTGGGGAATGAAAATAAAAAACAGGTTTCTGAACAGTATGTAATTACGCAGCCCCTCTTCAAGAACAGGGTATTAAGCGAATCAAAGCTGTTTTCTGTTCAGTGTTTTCCTTCTCTTAGGTTGGTTGCCGAACCAAGTTTAAAGAAACCATTCTACCCTACTAATTACCCGTACCTGGGGGAGAGCAAATGGGTAGATATCTTTCCGAAAGGCATTAGCCCGAAGTTAAATGCGAACTAGCTTGTCTAGGAATTGAACTCAGATTACCGCTTCCACTTGCTACGATGGTAATCACAACGTTAAGTGAATCTTCTGAACAGTAAGCAAAAGGAAAAAAAATGTTGAGAAAAAATTCTTTTCCATTTTAAATTTTTATTCTTATTCTTTTTTTTTTTCTGATGTGCAGATTTTCTACTTAGAGAAAAAATGTTTTTTTCCTTAAGTGAATGTCAATAAAGTAAAGACTATCCATAAATATTTCAGAAATAGATTTACAAATACGTCAATAAATATATAAAACAAAATGAAATAAATTTTCGGTGGACATGTGAATATTTCGGACGAAGATAAATCAATAAGTTCATCTCTTGACAGAAATTCATTGGAAGCGGTTTGAACTGAACTTTGAATTATAAGAAGAGATCTAGTCGTTATATCCCGATTGCGAATAGGTCATACAAGGCTTACTCACTCTTTCATTCTGAAACAGGAACCACAACCACAGTGTTTGACCTATCAGGCAGTTTGCACGGTTAAACACATTCTTATAGAATGCAGAGCTTTCGTTGTTATCAGAAAGCGATTTTTCAAAGTAGATAGTTTGACCGATCTGTTCGAGAACGTCAAAATAGATGACGTGCTGTCCTTCTTGAGAGAGACCGAGTTGTACCAAAAAATATGACGAATTAAAACTGGTTAATCTTGTGCAAACAAATGAAATCCTGCTTAGAGAAATTGTTACCTATTAAGTATTCGTTTAGAAATCTTTGGTTGAATATATATATATATATATATAGAGAGAGAGAGAGAGAGAGAATTTGGTGTTAAATAACCTACAAGGGTTGATATGCCATAAAACCCAAACAACCAACTAACCAACAATAATCATTTCCAAAGGTTAGCTTAGAGGAAATCCTCCTTGTGTAGTGGCTATCATTCTGAATTGTGACACCGATGTTCGAATTACAGTTGCGCTATTATGTTAATTTTCGAACCAATACCCTTTGGAAAAGTATTAACCTCTTTATCTCTCCAGCTATTGGTTAAATTGTACAATTAGTGTTCTTCTATATGGATAGCATTGGAATTAAATAACCCACGAAGATTAATATGGCACAAAAAATAAAACGAACCAAATGCCTGACTTTGACTTCCCCACAACGAGTGTTCTAGATATGACACTAAACAATCCGATGTTAAGACTCCCGTAAAGCTGGCGCTCAAGGAAATGCGGTATACCCTTTCATTGCCATTTCTCCCAGGTCCACTCTGGCCCGAAGTAGTAGCACCTGAAAAGGTCCTATCTATGGGTCAAACAGAATTGTTAGACACTTAAACTGTGTGCAAACAAATGAATTATGCTAAATTGAAATATTAGAAATAAAACACTTTGACTAAGTAAAGAAATGACTGTGCAATTGAATTGTTGGTGATACTTTGCAATACTTGCAACCATTCGATTGAGTGCAAATGCATAAATTGTCTTATTTTGCATAAAAGTGGATTTGGTGTTAAATAACCTACAAATGTTGATATGCCATAAAACCTAACAAACCAAACCAAACCAAACCAAACAATTCCCAGTGGATCACATTTTACTGGAAGTCATGTCAGGTATTGAATTTCTTCTGTGTTAATTTGTTGCATTCATTTATCATATTTACCCAACCCCTCTGCTCGAGCAGAATATGACACAAGGTCAATTTTTTAAGCGGAGTTTAACAGGTTTGAATCCAGAGTTTTCCTTCTAGACTAGTTGCCTCACCAAGGCTGAAGAAATCAGTTTGCCCTACTATTTACCCATAGCTGGAATGAGAATAATTGGATTCATACCTTTCCCAAGGGTATTAGTGCTATGTGAAATGCAATCAGTCTCGACCAAGATTTGAACTCGTGTCGGCGTGTCCAATTCTTGCGACGATAACCATTACACCATTATAGACTGCATCTCTTCAAAGGGGTAAGACTCCCCAAACGTGTGTCCTGAATATGACACAAAACAATCTGATGACGAGGCTCCACTAATTCTGGAGCTTTAGGGAATGTGACGTACACTTTCATTGTAATCGCTCCCAGGTCCACTCTGATCCAGAGAGGTAGCACCTGATAGAGTCCTATAGAACTGGGTCTCATAGAACTTTTTGACATTCAAACTGAGCGCAAACAAATGACGCATGCCGTAAAACCAGCCAACAAAACGTTCGCTCTGTAAGAAATTTCAATTCTGCCTACATTAATCTTCCACTTAGTCCTCACATACATGGATTCAATCCAAAGTCGCGTTATACCAAAGAATTTTTAGATACTTCCTTGCTTAACTCTCAGCAATATAAGGTACGTATCAAGAGTAAAGTGGAGTAATCTAGGGAAAGAAGCAGCACCCTCCTCTACGCCTCGGTATAGTAGCTATTGAAAAGGGAACCTTCTGGTCGCCCTCGACTACGGTCGCCAACTTTACTTTACTTAATATTCTTATATAGTTGTCTCTTTTCTGTTTTCTATATCTTCTATACTGGTTCCTCTCATCTATTCTTTCATTCGGGTCTGTTCTTTTGGCAGCCATCTTAGTTGTTGTCGTCTGCCATTTTTTAAATCACATCTCAGTGTCTTCTCTCTTGTTTTGTTCGTTGTCGTAATCCGAAATATTTTAGTTGTTCCTCGCTGGAATAACACCGTCGTCATATGCACATTTCTATTCTACGAAAACCATTTTACTCGTGCAAAATTTTCGTTGAGTTGAAGGCAGATTTGGAACACAGCCGTATCATTCAGTCGTTTATCTGCAACTGATTATCTTATTTCTAACTTCTATAACTGTTTTCGTCACCAAAATGAAATCATCTAATCAGAGCAATGGTCTTAGATTGTCCTCGGGTTCAATAGCTTTCCATCATACTGGTTGACTCGCTGTGTTTTTCCAAGCGTTTAATGACTCAGGGTGTAATTCGAATGCTACGCTACATGTCAATAAAAGATGTCAACGAGCTATTATGTAACAACATTATATAGATGATGGCCAATGTTTGAGCTTGGGGGACCAAGGTTTGAGCCATACATACCTTCCAGCCCAGTCGGCTAGGGCTATAGAATACAGAGACTGCATTTCTGCTAAGGAGTATATTCCCACACACAAGGAGTCTCTTGATTATGACATTAACAATATGATGGTGAGGCTCCAGGAATATTGGAGCTTTGGGGAATGAGGAGTACCCCTTCATTGCCATCGCTCTCAGATCCACTCTGGCCCGGAGAGGTAGTACCTGATAGAGTCTTATCTATGGGTCAAATAGAACTGATTGACATTTAAACTGAGTGCCAACAAATGACATGTTAGATTTAAATGCTAGAAAGAGAACTGTTTTATCGCTTAACTATGTGTAAGCAAATGACTGGTGTTTAATTGAATTTTTAGTGATACATAGCAATACTAAGAACCATTTGACTTTGTTGACTTATG
>OY757926.1:31794064-31886564 GCA_963585895.1 Sepioteuthis lessoniana | reverse complement strand
CCATAGTAAAGAAAACCCATGCATTTGGCGATCACAGATTTACAACATATGTCACATTGTTATATAATAGCCGAGGGATTTCGGTTCATGCCTTTGAGTTTAGTTAGGCTGAGAACCTTTCGGCTCAGCAAATGGGTTAGTTAGGTGCAACATTGAGGCAGGTGTTAACGCGGGCGCGCGCGGGCGGATGAAAGTGTCACTCAGATGTCATAATAGTCCGAGATGAAACTGGGTGACAGGGTGCGGGTGACGTCACGCACCAGAAGCGCGCGGAGGTTTGTGTGAAAATCTGAAGAAACTCAGACAGTTGAGATTAGACACTGGACGAAGACGGTCGACTTTTGGAGCTCGCAGACGCGAGGCGAACTTGCGCCATATGAGGGCCGCTCGAGATGGGGGCCAAATGAATAAGGCAGCATAGCAAGATTGTGTCTCTCCTCCTTATGTCGAAACCTTTAACTCAAAGTTAATAAAAAGGTTTCGTACCTGAACAAGAAGTCGTTACGCGTTTTCGAATTTTGAGATTCCTATGTTCTTTATATGTTCTATCGTAATGAACATTATATATCTGACTACGCAATATCTCTATTCCAGATTTTAGATTTTTTCCAGTAAAACTGCTTCAAATCAAATATTAAACAAAATGGAATCATGAATATCTGGGAAGAAAGTAATTTTACTGTTTCAATAAATCCGAGATTCTCGCTAGAGAAACAAGATTTAAGGCGAGATTTATTCATTAGCAACACGAACATTTGTCTATGAATGCACGAATAAATTATTCTAATTTCCCAAAAGCCACATAACCCATCGCAGTTTTGTCGAAAAAAAAATAACAAGAGATTAAAAGTTAAAAAATAAAATGATACAGGTGAAAGTTCTTGTTTCATAGTGGCTAACGTGCATGATTAAAACACCATAGTAAGCAAGTTCGAAATCCAGTCGCGCTTTTTCTTTTACTTTAGGACGAATGCACTTTGGAAAGGCATGAACTCAATTATTTTCTAGCTATGTGCTAAATAGTACCATTGCTATTCTTCTACAAGGACGGCTTTGACATTAAATAATCTATGAAGGTTGATGTGTTATCAAACAACAAAATGAAACCTTCAAATGATATACTTTTTATCCCCTCAACATCTTTTTCCAGATATGTTACAATTATTGATGTCTGATCAAAAAGTGGGTATTCATTTGACTCTCCACTAAGTCAAAATCTGACGCATGTGGGCGTACACCGCAGGAATGAAAACGAAAATTGCTTAGTTCCGTCGGCATTCTCTTTCAAGGTTGCTTCAATCACCGAGCCATAAACTATGCTTTTCTACCTTTTAGACAAGGAGCAGGTGCTACCGAGTGGAAGAAGACCCCTGAAACTAAGTTTATTATCTTACTCGCCCCAGTTTGAAACTAGGAAGGTATGTGTTTATCTGACCTCTCATCAGGTCGGATTTGATATGAAGTCCTTTTTTAAATTATGATTGAGACTCATTCGTGATCTTCATAAAAAATGCTTGATCACTATCGGCATCCGTATTTGGGTGCACCAAAGACACCAAACAATAAACGCAACCCTGCTAAGCAGGTACTCTCAAGGGTGATTCCCCACAACACCACTGGGATCAAGTTATCAACTAACAATGGCCCACACGGTGTAATATACTGAAGAATGATACTTAATTATTCTAGGTGATTATCAACTGAATCGAACCAGAAATTGAGAAAATTCACAGCAAGCATCAAATTGGTTTTCGAAGAAATCGATCCACAAAATCATAAATTTTGATAATCTGTCGAAGGAGTCCGTGCCAAAAACATTAAGGTGACACTCCTAGTTTTAGATTTCTCTTAGGCATTTGACTTTATACACAGAGGGAAGATGGAACAAATACTTTTAGCCTACGGTCTTCCCAAAGAAACCGTCGCAGCCATAATGAAGCTCTTTAAAACACGAAAGCAAAGGATCGCTCACCGGAGAGAGACACAGACTTCTTTGACATTGTCACAAGCGTCCGCCAAGGAGATTCGTTTGCCACATAGCTGTTCATAATCTGCCTAGACTACGTACTTCGAACGTGGATAGATTTAATGAAAGAAAATGGCTTTACACTGGGAAAGGCAAGAAGCAGATGATCCTATTTACCAACCCCTCCGCTCGGGCAGGATATGACACATGGTCAATTTTTAAGCGGAGTTTAACAGGTTTCAATTCAGAGTTTTCCTTCTCCTAGACTAGTTGCCTCACCAAGGCTGAAGAACCTAGTCTGCCCTACTATTTACCCATAGCTGGAGGGAGAATAAATGGATTCATACCTTTCCCAAGGGTATTAGTGCTATGTGAAATGAAATCAGTCAGGTCCAGGATTTGAACTCGTGTCACCGTCCTACGACGATAACCATTACACCACGAGCACCTCCAAGAAGCAGATGATAACCCGCACAAACTATTACGAACACGGACTACGCTGATGACATAGCGCTTCTGGCCGAATCTCTGATGCATAGTTTAGGGAAGGCTGCAGGTGGCATAGGCCTCCATGTCAATGCAGACAAAACGATATAAATGTGCTTTAATCAAAATCAAAAAGGAGATATCTTCACACTAAGAGATGGTTATCTGAAACTCATGGACAGGTTCACAGGCTTTGGAAGCAGTGTCTTAGCTACGAAAAACATTGATACGCGACTAATGAACGCATGGGCAGCTATTGATAGGCGAGCGGTCATATAGAGGTTAGACTTATCCGATAAGATAAAACTTATTTTTTCCATGCGGCGGTTGTGTCCATACTACTAAATCGGTGCACCTTATGAACGCTGACTAAACGTATAGAGAAAAAGCCTGAAGACAAGAATGCTGCAAACTGTATTGAACAAATCTAGGAAGCAACATCTCACAAAGCAGCAGATGTACAGGCACCTGCTTCCCATCTCCAAAATTATCCAGGTTTGAAGAACAAGACATACTGGCCACAGCTAGAGAAATAAAGATAAACGCGTTAGCGATGTTCTCCTATGGACCCCTTTAGACGGAGGAGCAAGTGTTGGATGAACATCTAGAACTTATTTACAGTAGGGCCCTGGAGGAACTGCCGGAAGCGATGGACAATAGAGACAAGTGTCGGAAAAGAATCAGGGAGATTGGTGCTAGCTGCAAAACATGATGACGATGGTGAAGTTAGCTAAATTCTTTGAATGAAGGGTAGGTCTCGTGCGAAGTTTATATGGTGCACTTGTCACGTAATTGTTAAGTTGAGAGGTTGTTTCAAAAGTCACTAGGCGCAATACGTTAGAGATTTATTTTGAAATCAATGTTGTTTAAGACCGGATGTTGCGATAAACAATCTGATTGCATATTTAGGAAGGTGACCTCATGCATGAAAGTAAAATACATGCGTTGTTATCATTATTGGCTGATGAAAAGATTAAGATATATCTTATCAGCAAAGATATTTTTTAATTCAGTCGGAGTTCGCAGTGTACCATAGCCATATACATGAATATGCGAAATGTACGTGGGACGTTCATTACATATATACATAGAACATAGGAATCTCGAAATACGAAAAACATTGAACGACTTCTCAGTTCAGGTCGAAACCTTTTATTACCTTTGAGTTAAAGGTTTCGACATAAGGAAGAGAGATACACATTCTTTCTATTCCTCGAGCAACCGAAAGTCAACCGTCTCGTTCGGTGTCCAGTTCTCAACTCACTGACTTTTTCAAAATCTCCCCAAATCCTCCGCGCGCTTCCGGTGCTTGACGTCACTCACACTATGTAACCCCGTTTCCCATCTCGGGCTATTGTGACATCCCTGAGTGACACATCCGCTCTGCGCGCGTGCGCGTGAACACCTCTTTTAATGTTGCACCCAACTAACTCATGCGCCGAGCCGAAAGATTCTCAGCCTAACTAAACCCAAAGGCATAAACCGAAATCCCTCGGCCATTATATAATAGCACTTAGTTTCAAGCCAGTTCTGAGCTCGGAGGCAGAGACGCTGGGTTGATGCTCTCTTAGTTAGGGGGTGAGTAGTGAGAAGAAATCGAAGTTGGTTGTTAGTTCGTTTGTCTCACACAAGACTTTTAGCATTTCAATGACACAACAATGGACCTATCTCTTTCTCTCTCGGTTTGCGTATGACTATCATGAATTTGCTACTATCATAAATAAACTCCTTGATATTTTGAAACAACAAGTGTTGTATACTTCTCATCGACCCAACCAAGAACATAATCAAAGTTAATGAACGAACTTTAATGAACGAAGAAAACACTTTTTTTTATAAAAATATATCTCTCTCATTTTATTCTCGAAAAGGGCGCACAGTTTATTGTAAGTTTGAGAGATAGATGGAGAGACGTATACTTAGAGAGGGGACTTCTTCTTGTCCCATATATTCTTCCTGGAGCCAGGGGTTGCCAACGCTTGCAACCCCTTGCAAGCTGTATCGTCAGAGACGCTTCTGATCTGTTGCGCATCCCTGGCTCGACACTCGATTCTGACTGGACTCTAAATCTGACCGTGTGGTTCTCATATCACGTGGTCCCCTTCTGGTTACATACCTGCTCGACTGGCCTACCCCGACGCACTACCATACCCTTGTTTACTAATCACAACGTGACAGCTTGTCACCAGGAATGAACCCAAAATCCATGTCAACAGTCATTATATAACACGAGTCCGCATTGTATTTGAAGAGTTTAACGCCTTTTAATATTCGTGATGGCTCAGGGTTGGTGAGGCAACGTCACACACATTCTATTTGGTCCCTGTACGTTACACTAGGTGTGAACGTTGAGTAAGCCCGGCCGAAGGTAGGTAAGTGTGTGATCATGAAGTAACAATACAGTTTGCAATTGTTTTCATTTTAATATTTTAATTTGTTCGTCCTGATTTCATAGACCTATTTCCCTTAATCATCATCATCACCATGCCATACTGCTCGCATGAATTTCCCTAACTCTCTGGCCATTCCTCTCTATCATCCATCGGTTTCGGCAATTCTTCCAAGTCACACCCTATGTCTGTACAGAGCTAATGTAGATAGGTTCAAGCTGGTCGTCCTACGCTTACGTGTCCGTGTGAAGGGGTCCATAGGAGAACATCACTCATAGATTCGTCCTTGTTCCTCCAGCCGTGACCCACATGTCTTATTCGTCGAATTTGGATGGTCTTTGATATGGGTGGTAGGTGGCCGTACAGCTGCTGTTTTATGGGATATTGCGTCCAGGATTTGTTTTATATAGTTTATAGCATTCTTGTAAAATTGACTACCAGCTGTTTCTCTATATACATTGTCAGCGTCAAAGTGGTGCATCCATACAGTAGTATGAACACGATCGGTGCTCGGAAAAATTGCATTTTATTTATCAGATTGGTCTGACTTCTATATGACCGATAGCCAATCGATAGCAGTTCTTGCTTTCGCTAGTCGTGTGTTGATGTCATTCTCGGTTGATAATACGATGTTTCCTTGGTAGATAAACTTGTCCACTAGTTTCAGAGAACCAGCATTTAGTGTGGAAATGTTGCCTCTTTGATTAAAGCACATGTACTCCATTTTATCTGTGTTCACATTGAGGTCTATGCCACCTGCTGCCGGCTTCAGACTGTACAGCAGGGATTCGACCTGGGCGGGTGTGTTTGCTCACAAACTTCTTTAACATTGTTACAGGTGTGCTTCAAGGGGACACATTAGCACTATACCTGTTCATAATCTGCCTAGACTGCGTATTTAGGACATCGATAGATTTAATGAAAGAAAATGGCTTTACACTGGAAAAAGCGAGAAGCAGATGATACCCGGCACGAACTATTACGGACGCGGACGTTGCTTATGAAGCCATAGCCCTCATGGGAAATACACCTTTATAGAATACAGTTTTCTGGTCTAAATGTGTTCATCTGACCTTTGTCTCTCACTGGAGACACACATCTTAACTTGAGTTTCTTTCACGCGACATCTTCTTAAATCTTTTATGAACCCAAAAACCTATTATCATATAAAATCAAATGTCATAAAATATAAATACATAATTTGTTAGGTTTCCAAGCATTCCAAATTGAATTGTCAAATCCCCAAGTAGAAGGAATTAAAACCAGGTTTATATTCTGTGGTGATATCCTTATTACTCAGCGGAAATTTTGTTCAATTTGATTAGCGTTAGAATTTTATCTCAGCAAAAGTCTGTCCTGATATCAGAGAAAATATTAAATGATAGCCTCATTCAAAAAAGAAAAAAGTATGAACTCATTGACACATGAACAAGATGATTGTTTCGAAACGTAAGCAAAGAAAGATGATATAGATTCGAATAACTTGATTTAATGATAGTTTGAATAAAATTGGCTTCTTGTCTCGTTTTCCAACTTGCATGTTTAATTTCAAGCCATGCTTGGCATCAAAGCCGTTCAAATTTATATGCGATCAAGTTTGTTACAGTCACAGAAAAAAAATATGTAAATGAAGTTGACAGTTTTCTCATTATTCATTAACTTTCATATTTGAAATATGAAAATATTAAAAAGTTCATTATTTAGAAAACTCATTAGGATTTATTGACATCATTTTTCTACTTTACGATTTAATCGTGAAAAAAAAATCTTTCCAAATTAGAAAAAATTCTAAACACGTGCAAATTGAGGAGATAAGTGCTCAACATAAAAATCAACTCCTATTCACGTATTGACGTCAATCCATTAGCATCTGTAAGTCTATAAGCCTATGGGTATTCTTTTCTTCATAATAGCCCTCATATATATATATCATCATCATCATCATCATGTGCCGCTAGCGCGGATATCCCTGACCCTCTCTCTCTCTATTTCTCCCTATCATTCATCGCTTCTGGCAGGTCTTCAGGGCTACATCCCGTATCCTCACATAGCTGCTGTATGCATGTTAGAGTTGGTCGTGCTTCTTTTGCTTGGCCATATGCAGGGGTCCATAGGAGTACATCACTGATGATCTCGTCCTTGCTTTTCCAGCAGTGTCCTGCGTGTCTGGTTCGTCTAACTTGTATAGTTTTCGTGACGGGAGGCAGGTGGCCGTACAGTTGGTGCCTTGTTGGGTGTTGCCGCCAGGACTTGTTCAATATTGCTCGCAGCATTCTTGTGTAATCGCCGTCTAGCTTCTTCAGCCGTTTAGTTTGCGTCCAAGTAGTACATCCATATAGCAATATCGATACGACCGCTGCCTGGAAGAAACTGCGTTTCATTTTATCGGTCAGGTTTGATTTCCATATGATTGAGAGCCTATGGATAGCTGTCCATGCTTTCGTTAGCCGTGTGTCGATCTCTTTTTTGGTTGATGAGACACTGCTTTCTTGGTAGGTGAATTTGTCTACTAGTTTCAGAAAGGTTTTGTCTAGTGTGGAAATGTCGCCTGTTTGGTTATAACACATATATTCAGTTTTGTGTGCATTGACATGGAGGCAAATGCCTGCGGCGACTCGTTCCAAACTATGCAGTAGTGTTTCGGCTTGGTCAGGTGTATTCGCCAGTAACGCTATGTCATCGGCGTAGTCTGCGTCGGTAATTGATTTTGCGGGGTACCTTGGTGTCTCATTATACATGGGATTAATAATAATAATGTTATAATCTTTTTTGTTTCAGATTTGAAAATAGTATTTTACAACAACTATCAATCCTTGATCACAATCCCTTGGACAAAATAGGAAAACGTGTTGATGCGTAATTACTTATTTAGAGACAAAATCATTCAAAATGTTAAAGCAAAATTTCGCAGGAAGTTTAAGTTTAACAATTATTTCCAGAAAAGCCAAATTTATCGTAGGGTACTCAAATGTCAATCCATACTGTCAGTAAACAACCTAAATAAGAAGATGGATTTCTTTGACATTGTTGCTGGAGTTCTGCAAGGGGATACATTATCCTCATAATCTGCCTTGACTACGTATTTCGAACGTCGATAGATTTAATGAAAGAAAGTAGTTTTACTTTAAAAAAAGTAAGAAGCAAACAAACCCTGCAAAAACTATTACGGATGTAGACTACGTAGATGACATGGTGCTACTGGCAAATACACCTACCCAAGCCGAATCCCTGCTGCATAGTGTGGAGCAGGCGGCAAGTGACATTGGCTTCCATGTCAATGGAGACAAAATGTGTTTTTATCAGAAAGGACACATCTCTACACTGGGAGATGGCTCTCTGAAACTAATGGACAAGTTCACCTATTTTTAGAAAAACTGCCGGAAGCGTTGAATGATATAGACGAATGGCAAGAGAGAGAGAGAGAGAGAGAGAGAGAGAGAGAGAGTCAGGGCAATCTGAGGTAGCAGGACATGATGATGATGATGATCTATCTATCTATCTATCGTCTGTTCCTATCTATCTATCTATCTATCTATCTATCTATCGTCTGTTCATATCTATCTATCAATCTATCTTCTGTTCATATCTATCTATCTATCTATCTATAGTAGATTGGTGTAGTTATTAATAACGTGCGCTTAATATCGGCGATTTTGCATGTGTATATCTAAGTTAGAATGGTACAGACTCAGAGTATATGCTATTTCATTTTCATATAATTGTGTGACCTACGAGAAGCTTTAAATAAGGTATTTTGAGAGTTCAAAAATCGGATATTCTAGGTTTTGAACCTGCCTCACCCAAACAACATCAGACACTTTTAATGCACTTTTCTAATAATTATAAAATTCTCCTATCGGCTGGGGCTGTAGAATACACCGACTGTTTCCCTGCAGAGGGTTAAGACTCCCACCCCAAGGAATGTCCTGGATATGACACTAAATAATCCGTTAGTGAGGTTCCAGTAATGCATGAGCTTTGGGGAATGCGGTACCCCTTCATTGCCATCGCTCCAAGGTCCGCTCAAGCCTGGAGTGGTAGCACCTTATAGCGTCCATTCTATGGGTCAAATAGAACTAAGCTATGTCATCATCATCATCATCATCATATCGCGCTGGTAGGACGGATATCCCTGACCCTCTCTCGCCACTCCTCCCTATCGTTCATCGCCCTAGGTAGGTCTTCAGGACAACATACCGTATCCTCACATAGTTGCTGAATGTATGTTCGTGCTGATCGTCCTGCTTTTGCACGGCCATGTGTCGGGGTCCACAAGAGTACATCTCTTATGAGTTCGTCCCTGCTTCTCCAGCAGTGTCCTGCATGTCTGGTTCGTCTAACTTGAATAGTTTTCGTGATAGGGGGCAGGTGGCCGTAAAGCTGGTGTCTTGTGGGGTGTTGCCGCCAGGACGTGTGCAATATTGCTCGCAACATTCTTGTGTAATTGCCGTCTAGCTTCTTCTCCAGCCGTTTTGTTAGCGTCCATGTAGTGCAGCCATATAGCAGTATCGATGTGACCGCTGCCTGGAAGAAACTGCGTTTCATTTTATTGGTTAGGTCTGATTTCCATATAATCGATAGCCTATCGATAGCTGTCTATGCTTTCGCTAACCTCGTTTTGATGTCCTTTTCGGTTGATTCGACGCTGCTTCCTAGGTAAGTGAATTTGTCTACTAGTTTAAGAGGGGTTCCTTCTAGAGTGGAGATGTCCCCCGATTGATTATAGCACATATATTCCGTTTTGTGCGCATTAACATAGAGGCCTATGCTTGCTGCTGCTCGTTCCAAACTATGCAGCAGTGTTTCGGCTTGGTCAGGTGTATTTGCCAGTATCGCTATGTCATCGGCGTAGTCGGCGTCGGTAATTGTTGTTGCGGTGTACCTTCTGCTTCTTTTCTTCGTCAGTTCGAAGCCATTCTCTTTGATTTTGTCAATCGATGTTCTAAGTACGTAGTCTAGACATATGATAAAGAGGTACGGAGCCAGCGTGTCCCTTTGTAGTACTCCTGCTACAATGTCGAAGTATTCTGTGTCTCCATCTGGTGATCGTACTTTTACTTTGGTGTTTCTATCGAGAATCGTTATTGCCGCTACGGTTTCTTTAGGTATGCCGTACGCTAGTAGGATTTGTTCCATCTTTCGTCTGTGAATGGAATCGAAAGCCTTGGTAAAGACAACAAATATTAATGTCGCTTGTAGGTTTTTTGCCCGTACACCTTCAAGGATTCTACGGATGGTTAATATTTGTGAGGTCGTGGATCTATTTCTTCGGAAGCCATTTTGGTTTTTCCAAAGTATGTTGTCGATTTTTGGTTCTAAAACTAAGCTATGTACTTAAGCAAAATTGAATTGCTAGAAATAACACTGTTTTGACATTTAAACTGTGTACTTAGGCTAAACGGAAATGTCTGTAATAGAACTGTTTTTGACATTAAAACTGTTCTTACACTAAGCTGAATTGTTTGAAATAGAATTGTTTTGACATTTAACTGTGTGTAAACAAAAACTATACATATACTATACTGCATTGCTTTAAATAGAACAATTATACTAAACTAAAAAGGCTGAAATAGAAATGTTTTTGACAATTAAACTGTGAACTTCTGCTAAACTGAATTGTTTGAAACAGAACTGTTTATTTGAATTAAATGGATTTGGCATTAAATAACCTATAAAGGTTAATATGCCATAAAATACAAACAAACAAACAAATAATAATAATAATAAACCAGGTTAGAAGACCACGCCTAGTGTTGATTATGAAGAAAAAATTAACTCTCCAATTTGCGGATTTTGCCCTTCTGGTCGACCACAAGATGAAATACAAAAGATAGAAATACTCGGACCTTGCCAGAGAACTAAAAAAAATCCTTGAGTAACATGAGGGTGACAGTTAGAGCAATTGTAATTGGTGAGTTTGTATCGGCTCAAAAATGTGTGAAAAGGCGACCGGAGGATGTGCAAATCGGAGACCCTCCTCGCCACAGCATTGTTAGGATCAGAACAATGAGAAGAGCCCAGGAGACTTGAGGAGAATTGCTGTCAATTATACTCCAGTGAAAGGTAAAAGACCAACAGTGGTGTGAAAGACTCGCTAGGAGTGAATTAATAATAATAATAATAATAATAAACAGTCTCCTAAGGGCTTATAAAGGGGGTTGAAAGAGTTATAAAGCCGAGGAGGAATCGAAACGGTCCAAACTGCAGCATTCACCGAGGAGGTGTACTGGAACAACCGGAAGTCAGAGGAAGAAGCGAAACCATCCCCACTGTAGCATTGTTAAGATCGGTCAGAATACTGATAAGAGTCCTGGAGACCGAAGGAGATTACCTGTCTTTCAGACTCCAGTGAAAGATCATCATCTAGCGCTGGGGGTTGGGGGGAACTCACTAGTAGCAAGACGACCACACATTATAATAATAAAAAAGAGAACTTGCAGAATTGTGGACTTTGCTGTTTCGGCTGACCAGAGAGTAAAATTGAAAGAAAGCGAAAAGAAGGATAAGTACCTGGACCTTGCTTGGGAATTGAAAAAAAAAACTGTGGAACATGGAAGTGACTGTCATACCAATAGTAATTGGTGCTTTTGATACAGTCACCAAAGGATTAGTAAAACGACTGGAGAACTTGGAAATAATTGGACGAGTGGAGACTATCCAAACTACAGCATTGCTGAGATCGGCCAGAATACTGAGCTGAGTCCTGGAGACTTGAGGAGAATTGTTGTTACTCAAACTCCAATGTGGAACCATCGGTTAACGCCTATGTGAAAATCTCAAAAAATAGTTGTAATAATAGTGCATACATATATATCGACCCATTGGTCAAGTGGGTAGAGTATTCGCAAATTGTTCTGGACATTGGAGTTCAATCCCAAGTCGAGTCATACCAAAGGCTCAAAAAATGGAACTTGATGCCTCCTTGCTTATCGCTCAGGATTATAAGGTAGGTATCAGGGGTAAAATGGAGCAATCAAGAGAAAAGAGTAGCGTCCTCCTGGCTATTGAAAAGGGAGACTTCGAGTCACCCTCAACCACGGTTGCCAATTTTTTTACATACATACATACATACATACATACATAAAAGTAAAGTTGGTGACCTTTTCAATAGCTACTGCACCGAGGTTTAGGGAAGGACGCTACTCCTTTTCCGGGATTGTTCAACTCTACCCTAAATCCTTACCTTATAATGTTGAGTGTTAAGCAAGGCGGCATCTAGTACCATTTTTTGAGTCTTTGGTATGACTCGACCTGAGATTGAACTCTGGTCTCCCAGGCCATTGACGAACACTCAACTCATTAGGCCAAATGGTAAAATTTTTTTCTTTATCTTAATATCATTATTTCAACAGTTATATTTTGACTTGTGAGCACGTTTGAATTTTAATGATTTATTTATCTATTTTTTTATTTATCTGTATTTAAAAAATTTTTTTTTAATCATTTCTAATTCCAATGAAGAGTTTATCGACCCATAATGGCCTGATGAAAAGCAATGATAACATGGTAGAAAACTAATAATAATGTAATTGTAATGATAAGGAATATATCGACCAAGACGTTTGTGATGAAACAAATGAAAAAAAATCCTGATAAGATGAAAAAGAATTGGTTATAAAACAATTGTAATAGTGAATTGATTACCGGAATTCTCATCAAATATTGGCGACCTTTATCAAGAGAAAATGGAAGATCGGAGAGAAATTTTTGTTTGAGTAATCAAGCCTTCTTAATAAATAAAGTAGTTTCCAGTCCAGTTTGTTTATTAGTGTTTATTTTGTGGGCTCTGGAATGTACTGAACTATATCTTGTATCTATTTACTTTCTCGATATAACTGAAATATGCCTGTGGTGTTTTGTGGAGGTGCCTGTGGTGTAATGGTTATCGTCATAGGAAATGGACACAGCGACACGAGTTCAAATTTTGGACGAGACTGACTGCATTTCACATAGCACTAATACCCTTGGGAAAGGTATGAATCCAATTATTCTCCCTCCAGCTATGGGTAAATAGTAGGTCAGACTAGGTTCTTCAGCCTTGGTGAGGAAACTAGTCTAGGAGAAGGAAAACTGAATTCAAACCTGTTAAACTCCGCTTAAAAAATTGACCTTGTGTCATATCCTGCCCGAGGATAAATATGATAGCTGAAATATGAATAAAATGCAAATCAAAATTCTTCACTTCTCACTAAATAGAAGTATTATCATCACCATGGACGACTGTTAACTATGAAAAGCTAATTAGAATCCTTCACTCCTGTCAAAATAGAAACATCAATATAATCATGGACTGCTGTTAATTATGATACGATAATTAGAATCCTTCACTCCTGTCTAGATAGAAAAATCATTATTGGACTGCCGTTAACTATCAAATGCTAATTAGAATCCTTCACTCCTTAAATAGATGCATCAGTATCATCATAAATTCCTGTTTAAAATGAAAGGCTAATTAGAACCCTTCACTCCTGTTTAAATAGAAACATCAATATCATCATGGATCGCAATTACGATGTGTACTAAACAGGTTTCGATTCATACATTTTAGCAGCATTTCAACCCGTTTAGGGTTATTTTAAGCTCAGAGTTTGGAAAATCGCGTAATAGATAACTCAGTAAATCTGACATATAGATGGCACCATTTATTAAAAAAATCCATATGATTTTTAAAGTACTAACCTTCAAATAGCACGTGTCAAAATTGGATCCCAATCAGATAATTAGTTCATAAATTACAGTTATTTAACTGAAGCTACTATGGCAAATTTTCAAAATAATGAAAAATCTGAATTTCGTGTGTTGATAATTTCGTTTTCTGATGGGAAAAATACTGTTCAAGCAAAGCAATGGCTTGATAAGTGTTCTTCGGACTCTACTCCGTTGGTTACAAGGTGGTTTGCTGACTTTAAACGCAGTTGTATAGACACAAATGATACTTAGTGGAGGTGCCCGTGGTGTAATGGTTATCGTCGTTGAAAATGGACACGGCGACACGAGTTCAAGTCCTGGACGAGACTGATTGCATTTCATAGCACTAATACCCTTGGGAAAGGTATGAATCCAATTATTCTCCCTCCAGCTATGGGTAAATAGTAGGGCAGACTAGGTTCTTTAGCCTTGATGAGGCAACTAGTCTAGGAGAAGGAAAACTCTGAATTCAAACCTGTTAAATTCCGCTTAAAAATTGACCCTGTGTCATATCCTGCTCGAGCGGAGTGGTTGGTAAATATGGACACAAATGATGCTGAATGCTCAGGTCACCCAAATTCGGCAGTTGTTCCGGAAAACACCAAAAAACTCCACGAACTCGTTTTGACCGAACGTAAATTGAAGTTGCGTGAAATAGCAGAGGAGCTGAGGATATCAGAAGGCTGTGTAATCAGCATTTTGCATGAACATTTGTCAATGGGAAAGTTCATAAAAAACAACAACGCGTCGACAATTGAGTGCATTATTTGTAACTGTTTCAATGCACCAAAAAAGGATTTTTTGCGTAAATATGTGACAATGGATGAAACATAGATCCACCACTTCACTCCGGAGTCAAATCGGCAGTTAGCTGAGTGGACAGCAGCAGGTGAAAGCCATCCAAAATGACCAAAGACGCAAACATCAACAGGAAATGATTTGACCTCCGTATTTTGGGATGCGCAAGCTATTTTGTTCATCAAATACCCTGAGAAAAGAAGAACCATTAATAGCAAATATTATATAACAATAGTGGTGCGTTTTAAGAACGAAATAACCAAAAAACGACCACAAATTAAGAAAAAACTGCTCTTTCACCAAAACAATGCACCGTGTCACAAGTTTATTGTAAGTAAGTAGTAAAGTAAAGTTGGCGACCATAGTCGAGGGTGATCCGAAGGCTCCCTTTTCGATAGCTACTACACCAAGGTGCAGGGGAGGGCGCTACTCCTTCCCTCGATTGCTTCACTTTACCCTTGATCCGTACCTTATAATGCTGAGTGTTAAGCAAAGAGGCATCAAGTACCATTTTTTGAGTCTTTGGTATGACTCGACCTGGGATTGAACCCAGGTCTCCCGGGCCATTGGCGAACACTCTTACCGCTAGGCCAATGCCGATGGCAAAACTAGATGAATTGCCCTTCGAATTGCGCCCACCCTATACTCCAGATCTGGTCCCCTGTAACTACTGGCTGTTTGCAGACCTCAAAAAAATTATTCAGGGAAAGAGATTTGGCTCCAATAAAGAAGTGATATCGGAAACTGAGGCGTACTTTGAGGCCAAAGACAAATCGTTCTACAAAAAAGGCATCGAATTGTTAGAGAAACGTTGGAATCAGTGTATCGCTCTAGAAAGAGACTATGTTGATGAATAAAGTCGAATTTTGCCAAAAAATTGTTGTTGTCTTAGTTAGGCCCGGGACTTATTGAGTGATGCGTTACATTGTACGTTTATATTTACATTTATTTTGTATTGTGTTTTCGTATGAGTTTTATTTTCATTATTTGGATTAATTTTTGCGCATAGTAATATAACAAGTTTTAATATCAAATACAAATTCTTTATATCAAATCATATGGTTTTGATTAACTATATTTAATAATTATCACTCACTTGCACGGTTATATTGTTTCAAGTAAGTAATATCAATCCTTTATAAACAATTATGGCTTCAAGAAAATATTCATAAGACAAATAAGTAAAGTTGGCAACCGTAGTCGAGGGGACCCGAAGGCTCCCTTTTCAATAGCTACTACACCAAGGTGTAGGGGAGGGCGCTACTCCTTTCCCTAATTTTCTCTACTTTACTCTTGATCCTTACCTTTTAATTCTTAGTATTAAGCAGGGTATCATCATATACCATTTTTTGAGTCTTTGGCATGACTCGACCTGGGATTGAACCCAGGTCTCCCGGGCCATTGGCGAATACTCTAACCATTATACCAATGAATTTACTCTTATAAGACATTTCAACCGAATACAAATAGTATAAATTTTCTCAGTTTCTTGGGTTCAAGTATTCTTATCAAATACAAATAATATGGTTTTAAGTAATCATTTCTATTTCATAACAATCACTTGTTTGTGCAGTTATATCGTTTCAAGTTACAGATGATAATCTTTAGTAAACTATTATAGTTTCGAGTTTTTTTTTAATACAAATAATCCACTCACAATTATAAGTTATCAAGTATTCTTATCTAATAATTATAATTTTCACGCATTTATTTGTCTCATTCCAAGGATCCCAGCAGATATTATCACTCCGGGTCATTCTAAAAATGAAGATGAACATACAATGTAATCTCTGCTTTTAGTTGATCTAGCGTATATATATATATATATATATATATATATATATATATATATATATATATATATATTTAATTAATTAATTTATGAGTACAGCAAAATTTGTACAATACAATAAGTAGAGACACCATTGGTGATTATAGTCGGGGATAGTAAAACTGTAAAACAACGAAGGACCTTTTTTGTCCGGTACTTTTCAAGTTGAGGACACCGGAAAATTTAAATAAAATCGGGGTATATATCTATGATATATAAGTAGAATGGCCAGATAGAGGGGAAAAAGAATTAAGTAACCCCTGTATCCAGAAGTTCCCCAAATATATCAAAAGTATGACTGTTTAACTGCCTGCACAGAGAGGGGTGATTCATAGAGATATAAATCGCCTCTAGAAATTTGAGATAGAATTTATTTCTTGCCTTGTGCAGGACAGAAAAACAATCATCTTCATAAGGAGTTCTGCAGTTATTTATAGTGAGCAGATGCTCACCAATTGCCGAATGCATTGCTTGGGAATGCCCGGATGTTAATCGGCCTGACAAAAGAGATCTGGGTATATGCCTAATATATATATATATATATATATATATATATATATATATATATATATATATATATATATTCTTTTAGCACAAGCTGCCTGGTAGTGACAGGAATGGCAGTACTGCTTTGAGATACCGAAAACGGGGTGATCGCCCTTGGTTGGCGACTGATGAGGGTAGGGTATTGCATGTGCTTTCACACATTGTATGATGAAAAACATGCTATCGAGTATTCTTATCAAATAATTATAATATTCAAACAATTATTTGTTCAATTGCAAGGTTCCCAACACATACTATCACTCTGCGTCACTCTAAAAATGAAGATGAACCTACAATGCAATCTCTGCTTTTAGTTGATCTGACATCTTTTAAATACCCTATCTGGTGGCAAAAGCTGCTTGGTAGCGCCAGGAGTGGCAGTACTGCCTTGAGCTACCGAAACTGTGTTATCCCCCCTGGTTGACGACTATTGAGGGTAGGGTATCACACATGCTTTCTCACGTTGTATGATGAAAAAAATGTTTTCAAGTATTCTTATCTAATAATTATAATTTTCAGACATTTATTTGTCCCATTGTAAAGATCCCAACAGATACTATCATTCCGGATCAAAGTGGACTTTGGAGTGATGTAATGAAGGGCTACTTCACACCCCTCAGATCTCTAGTACTAGAATTTCACCATCAGATTAAGTCAGCCCCGTCGGCTGAGGCTGTAGAATACACCAACTGCATCTCTGCAGAGCAGTAAGACCCACCCAACGAGTATCCTGTTAATGTCACTAAATAATCTGGGGTTGTATAATACACTGATTGCATCTCTGCAGATGGGTAAGAACCTCCCTAACGATTTCCTTAATATGACACGAAACAATCTGATGGCTGGGTCCCAATAATGATGGAGCTTTGGGGAATGCCGAGTACCCCTTCATTGTTATCGTTCCCAGGTCCCCTTCTGGCTCGGAGTGGTAACACCTGATAGGGACCTATCTATGGTTCAAAGAGAACTGTTTGACATTTAAACTGGGTGCAAACAAATGACTTACGCTAAATTAGATTGTTTTAAATAGAACAGTTTGATAATTAAATTGTGCAAACAGATGACTGATGTTTGGATTTTGTGATACATAGCAATAATTGGAGTCATTCAACTTTGTTGAGTCAGGTTAAACTGAATTGTTAGAAATAGAACTGTTTGATCAATTAACCGTGTATCTACA
This sequence comes from Sepioteuthis lessoniana, assembly GCA_963585895.1. NCBI lineage: Eukaryota > Metazoa > Mollusca > Cephalopoda > Myopsida > Loliginidae > Sepioteuthis > Sepioteuthis lessoniana. Next base: position 31,868,679 of record OY757926.1, on the reverse strand, counting down.
AAATGTGTTTACAAATCATATTTCAATATATATATATATATATATATATATATATATGTGTGTGTGTGTGTGTGTGTGTGTGTGTGTGGTTGAGCAGCAGTCTTTCATTCAAGCAAGTTTTATTAAATGATAAAGACACATTTTGACAATATAATTTAACTAAGATCCTTTCACGTTTCCTGATAAGTGTCTTGGTTTCAGGTTGGAATTGGTCGATAAATTTACCAAAATTATCCCGAGCGCTTTCGGACCTTTCATAGGCCACCATCAGGGGTTGCTTCCATGTATAAAGAGTTTTTTTTTAACTTTCAAAAATTCTTTAAAAAACACTCTTTATACATTCAACCAACCCCTGATGATGGCTTATGACACGTCCGAAAGCGCTCGGGACAAATATAGTAAATTCATCCCCCAATTCCAACCTCAAACCAAGACACTTATCAGGAAATCTGAAAGGATCTTAAAATTATATAGACAAAATGTGTCTTTATTTTTTAATTAAACATGCTTAAAATCATACTTTGTATATATGTAAGAACAGTATTTGGCATTAAAAGACGAACAATGGTTGATATAACCCCAAACCAAACCAAACAGATGAAGTTTAGTGTCATACCAAGGACAAATCTTTTTTTTGCGTATGTTGGAGTGAGTCTTACCCTTCTGCCGGAGATTCAGTTAGCGTCTTCTAAACTCTGCCGAAATGGTCCTAATGGGTTCAGAGTTCATCTAGTAAACTTTAAAGTAATTCGAATACACTATTGTTCTTTTAAATGAGGGAATTATGTCTGCTGAAAACAGCACTTTTCTAATTGCAGGAATTAAACACGATCCTAAAAATATACGAAATTCTTATTTAAAGACGACCTGTAAGTAAGACTAAAAGGCAAATTTGAAGCCCTCTTTGTGACAGTCTGAAAATAGACAAGTCAACATTTTGGGCCGGTGTATTTAATGCTTTCTAATTCCTATATCGTCAATTCCTGAAAGGTTCGTTGAAATTATATCTCCTTTTTTAGCACTTTTATCTTTAAAGGCAAGTTACGCCTCTTCCAACTTCTATCTCAATCTATCTATCAATCTCCTTCGCCGTACCTGCTCTCTCTGTTTCTTTCTTTCTCTCTTTCTTTTTTTTTCTCTACTTCCACTTTCTTTGTCTTTCTCTCTTTCTTTCTTTACTTCCTCTTTCTTTCTTTCTTTCTTTCTTTATTTTCTCCTCTTTCTTTCTTTCTTTTTTTCTCTACTTCCACTTTCTTTGTCTTTCTCTCTTTCTTTCTTTACTTCCTCTTTCTTTCTTTCTTTCTTCCTTTCTTTCTTTCTTTATTTTCTCCTCTTTCTTTCTTTCTTTCTTTCTTTTTTCTCTACTTCCACTTTCTTTGTCTTTCTCTCTTTCTTTCTTTACTTCCTCTTTCTTTCTTTCTTTCTTTCTTTCTTTTCTCCACTTTCTTTCTTTCTTTTTTTCCTCTACTTCCACTTTCTTTGTCTTTCTCTCTTTTTTTCTTTACTTCCTCTTTCTTTCTTTCTTTCTTTCTTTCTTTTCTCTACTTCCACTTACTTTTTCTTTCTCCCTTTCTTTCTTTACTTCCTCTTCCTTTCTTTCATTCTTTCTTTCTTTCCCCATCACCCGAAATATTTCAGCGGAAACTTACGATATTTTTCCATAAATGTCAAATCAAATTCCGTCCCCAATCCTCACGGCAACATTTAGGTTAATGTATCGCTGTGGGATGAAAGTTACAAATTTAACAAAGGGCAAAAGAGGCAGGGCAACCTTTTGAAAAAGAAAAAAAGGGGGTCAGTTGAAAGGTAATATGAAACAATCGTCTAAAAGTGCTCACGAGTGACAACAGACTAACCACATATTCATCGAAAAATTTTTACTACTTTATTGTGCGTATAAACGCGTCACAGGAAAATTTAGTAAAAACAACAACAACAATAATAATAATAATAATAATAGGACAACAGAAAGACAATAACTAGGTAACAAAAATGGGTAGAAAAAACTCTATGGGCGTTTAAAAGATTTATAAACAACATCTCACACAACAAAACCTAGACCTGGCTAAGAAAAGGAAACTTTAAGAGAGAAATAGAATTTCTCTTAATAGCAGCTCAAAACAACGCCATAAGAACCAATCATATAAAAGCGAGAATAGGTTAGAGGCAACAAAATAATAACTGTAGACTATGTGGTGATAGAGACGAAACGATCAATCATGTAATATGCGAATGCAGCAAATTAGCACAGAAAGCGTACAAGACTAGACACGACTGGGTGGGCAAGGTGATCCACTGGAAAATGTGCAAGAAATTTAGATTTGACCATACCAACAAACGGTATTTGCACAACCCAGCACCTGTCCTTGAAAATGACACACATAAACTCCTATGGGACATTGACATATACACACGGATCACCTGATCTCGGCCAGAAGACTAGACCTTATAATAATCAACAACAAAAAAATATAATTTGCAGAATTGTTGACTTTGTTGTCCCGACCGACCACAAAATAAAACTGAAAGAATGTGAAAAGAAGGATAAATACCTCGACCTTGATAGAGAATTGAAAAAGCTGTGGAACATGAAGGTGACGATTGCACCAATTGTGATTGGTGCTTTTGGCACAGTAACTAAAGGATTATTAAAGGGACTGGAGGACTTGGAAGTCGACGGAGGAGTGGAGATCATCCAAATGACAGCATTGTTGAAAACGGCCAGACTACTGAGAAGAGTCTGGGAGACTTAAGAAGACTTGCTGTTACTCAAACTCCTGTGAAAGGTCATCAGCAAACGCTGATGTGAAAAACTCTCCATAGTTGACTTTGCTGTCTCGGCTAAGCACAGAGTAAAACTGAAAGAAAGTGAAAAGAAGGACAAATACTTCTACCTTGCTAGGGATTTAAAAAAAAAAAACTATAGAACATAAAAGTGACAGTCACACAAATTGTAATTGGTGCACTTGGTACAGTCACGTAAGAATTAATAAAGGAACTGGAGGAATTGGAAATAAGAGGACGAGTGGAGACAATCCAAACTACTGCATGAGTGAGATCGGCCAGAATACTGAGAAGAGTCCTGGAAACTTGAGGTGAATTGCTGTCACTCAAACTCCAGTGAAGACCATCAGCTAACGCTGATGTGAAAAACTCTAAAGGAGTAACTATGATAATCTGGTAGCCGGGGATCCTCCTTCTGACTGTGCATCGACTGTATAGAGATAAAAAAATTGTTTTGGGACGAAAAGGTCTCGAGATTGAAGTTTTTTTTACCAAGACAGACAGGAAGAAAGAATGAAAGGTTCATTTTCTTCAAAATGCGAGGTATGTTAAAAAAAAAGTCTCGAGACAGAAGCTGTTTTTACCCAGACAGAAATTACCGATGAATGAAACGGTCCTTTTCTTCCAAATAGGCGGTGTGTTGAAAAGGTCTCGAGACTGAAGCTGTATTTACCCAGACAGAAATGAACAGTAAATTAAACTTTAATTTTCTTCAAAATATGGGCTATGTCAACAAAGTATCAAGTCTGAAGCTATATTTCCCAAAACAGAAATGAACAATCAATGAATCGTTCTTTTTAAAAAAAATTTTCGAGAATATGAGGTGAGTTTAAAATATAAAGACGAAAGTTGTAATTAAAAAAAATGCCGGGTATAGAATAAATATCAAGAGAAAGAAATTTCAAATAAATAAATTTGGTACTCTTAGAACGATCCTCAAAGGCCTCTAAGTGAGACTGTGGGTACTCGACATCAAAGAAAGAATCGAGACCATGTAGCCAACAGCACTGCTGAAATCAGGATAATTAGAAAAGGTATGGAGCCTTGAAGAGACTTGAAGTCACTCAAATTTCAATGAAAACTGATGAGAAAAGCTTACAAAAAGTCTAATAATATTAGAACAATGGATAGTTTTTTTTAGAATTGTTCGTGAAATAATCTTCATATTAAAGATTTGTAAAAAACTTTTTAAAAAATTACTTTTGAAACCTAATAAAAATAGGGTGTACCGAATTATCAATAAAATCAAACGACTCAGTCCAAACCAGAAGACCATATCTTCTGTTTATTTAGAAGAAAAGAAGAACTTGTTACTTAGTGAGTTTTGCCATTCCAGCAGATCACACAATGAATGTGAAGGAAAGCGAAAACCTAAAGAAGTATCTTGACTGCTGAAAAACGCATGACACATGCATCATATCTAGAAACCCTTGGAACAAACCTGAAAAAACAAAAAAAAAAAAACAAAAAAAAACAAACTAGGGAAACTAGAGAGCAGAGGAAGAATAAGGGTCATCCAAAACACAACATTACTGAGATCAGCTAGACTACAAAGAAAAATCCTGGCGAGTTGAGAAAACCTGCAAGCACTCGGACTTAAGAGAATACCACCATTTATAGTTGCAATGCAAAATCGTAATCAGATAAAAATAATTATGAGAAGAATAATAAAGAAAGCGAAGAGAGAGAGAGAGAGAGAGAGAGAGAGAGAGAGAGAGAGCAAAGTACCAAGATCTTGCCAGAGAACTAAAAAAACTATGGGGTGTGAAGGTGACGTTGATACCAATTGTAATTAGTGCACTCGGAACAATCCCCAAAGAGTTGGTAATGAAACTGGAAGACTTGGAAATTAGAGGTTAAGAGGAGACAATCCTAGCTACAGCATTATTGAGATTGGCCAGAACGCTGAGAAGAGTTCTGGGGATTTGATGGTTTGGTTCGGTTTTACGGCATATCAACCATTTTAGGTTACTTAATGTCAAATCCATTCCTATACATTCGAACAGTTCTATTTCAATCAATTCAGTTTAGCATAAGAACATAGTTTAAATATCAAAAACAGTTCTATTTCAAGCTATTCAGTTTAGTCAAAAAAGTTAAACTGTTCCAAGTATTGCTATGTATCACCAACAGTTCACTTAAACATGTGGGATTTATTTACCTAAAATTTCAAAACGGTTCTATTTTAAACAATTCAGTTGAGAATAAACCAACAGTTTAGTTCTATTTGACCCATAGATCAGGTTCTACCACTTCGGGTTAGAGTGGACCTGGGAGTGATGGCAATGAAGGGGTTCTCCGCATTCCCCGAAGCTCTATTATTATTGGAGCCTCAACATCAGATTGTTTAGTGTTATATCTAGGATACTCGTTGGGGGAGTCTTACCCCTCTGCAGAGATGCAGTCAGTATATTCTACAGCCTCAAACAACTAGACCATGGAGATTTGAGGAGATTTTTTCTTACTCAAACTCCAATGAAAGACCCATCAGTTAACGCTGGTTTGAAAAATTCTCATAAGTGTAATAGTTGTAATAATAATGATTATATTAAAGATCAGTACCAGCAGTTTGCTTAGGAATTGAAAAAAATGTGGAACATGAAAGTGACGTTTATACCAATTGTCACTGGTGCTCTTGGTACAGTCCCGAAAGGATTAATAAAGGGTCTGAAGGACTTGGAAATAAGAGGACGAGTGGAGACCATCCAAACTACTGCATTATTGAGATTAGCCAGAATACTGAGAAGAGTCCAGGAGACTTGAGAGGACTTGCTGCCACTCAAACTTCAGTGAAAAACCATTAGCTAAAAATGATGAGAAAAACTCTCAAGCGGTTGTTAATAATAAGAATAACTTGTCATCTTGTGGACTTTGCAACTCCAAGTCCAAAGAGTGAAAATGAAAGCAACAGAACATATAAACAGATACTTAGACTTAAAAAGAGAACTAAAAATCACTGTAGAACATGAGGGTGACATTGATACCAATTGTAAGCGGCGTACTTAGAACGGTCCTTCGGGATTTGGTAAAGGAACACGAGGAATTAGAAATCAGATAAAAAATTGAGACCGTGGCATCAAAAAGATAAGCTAGAATACTGAGAAGAGTCCTGAAAACTTGAAATGACTTGTTATCACTCAGAATCCAGTGAACGACCACCAGGTAAAAGTGGTGTGAAAAACTTGCAAAGAGTCAAAAAATAATGATAAGAATATAAGAAACCCAGATATAAGAGAAACCCAGATATAAGAGAAACTCAGATATAGGATACATTTTCTCTGGTCCCAAATTAGACCCTGTGTTACCCAACCAAAATAGACCAAACCCGGATATAAGAGAAACTAGGATATAAGAGACTTATTCTCCGGTCTCGACAACTCTCTTATATCCGCGTTACACTGTAATAAATTGATTATCTTTTAATAGCAACACAAAACAACATCGTTAGGTCCAATCATATAAAAGCCAAAAAAGATAATAGGCAATTGAATAGCAAATGTAAATTATATGGTGATAGAAATGAAACCCTAAATCACATTTTGCAGATTAGCGCACGAGACACGACAAGGTGGGAAAGGTGACCTACTGGGAATTGGGCAACGAAGTAAGATTTGACAATACTACCAAATAGTACATGCCCAAGCCAGAATCCGTCTTGGAGAATGAGACGCCAAAAATTCTCAGGGATTCTGAGATACAAACTAATGTGGAGTTAAAATCGGTGGCCCAGTAAGCTGGGGCTGCAGATTACACTAACTGCATCTCTGCAGAAAGGTAAGACTCCCTCATTGAGTGTGCTGGCTATGGCATAAAACAATCTGATGACGAGGCTCCTGTAATGCTGGAGCTTTGGGAGAAAACGGTGTCCTATCTATAGGTCAAATAGAACTAGAGTGTTCGCCAATGGCCCGGGAGACCTGGGTTCAATCCCAGGTCGAGTCATACCAAAGACTCAAAAAATGGTACTTGATGCCTCCTTGCTTAACACTCAGCATTATAAGGTACGGATCAAGGGTAAAGTAGAGCAATCCAGGGAAGGAGTAGCGCCCTCCCCTACACATTGGTGTAGTAGCTATCGAAAAGGCAGCCTTCGGGTTACCCTCGACGATGGTCGCCAACTTAAAAAAAAAAAAAATTTTTACAAAACTGTACTTATGCTAAACTGAATTCTTCGAAATAGAACTGTTTTGACATTAAACTGTGTGTAAACAAAAATACTATACTTATACTAAACTGGATTATTTTAAATAGAACTGTTGATATGTATAAAAATGGATCTAATATCAAATAACCTACAATAGTTGATATGCCTCCAAACCAAACTAAAACCAACTTAAAATCGGCCAGAATACTTAGGAGAGTCCTAGAGACTTGAGGAGCCTTCCGGTCACCCAGGTTCCAGTGAAAGACCATCCCCTTGTGCTGGTGTGATCATTTCGAAAGGAATAATAATAATAATAATAATAATCAACAACAAAAAAAGAGAACTTGCAAAATAGTCGACTTTGCTGTCCCGGCTGACCACTGAGAGAATATGAAAAGAGGGATAAGTACTTCGACCTTGCTAGGGAATTAAAAAAAACTATGGAAAATGCAGGTGACAATTATACCAATTGTAATTGGTGCGTTTGGAACACTAACAAAAGGATTGCTAAAGGGACTAGAGGACCTGGAAGTTGGCGGACGAGTGGAGACCATCCAAACGACAGCACTGTTGAGAACAGCCATAATACTAAGAAGAGTCCTGGAGACTTGAGGAGACTTGCTGTCACTCAGACTCCAGTGAAAAACCATCAGCGTTAGCTGATGTGAAAAGCTCTAATGAGTGAATAATAATAGAAGAAGAAGAAGAAGAAGAAGAAGAAGAAGAAGAAGAAGAAGAAGAAGAAGAAGAAGAAGATCGAGGACCTCGAAATCCAAAGAATAATCAAGACAGTCTAGACCACAGCATTGTTGAGATTGGCCAAAATACTTGAAAGAATCCTCGTGAAATAAGGAGACTTCCTGTCACTCGAAATCCAGTGAAATTTACCAATTGTCGGTATGTACAAAATCCATATGTCTCGGTAGCACTGAAACTAGTCAATTGCTATACAAGTGAGTTCCCTTTTCTTAGGGTGCCCAACAATTTTGGTCTTCTGCCAAGATCTTTGAAAATACCAATACTCATCAAAAGAAAGAAAGTTATTTCTTTATCATTTCAAGTGGAAATAAACACATTCATTCGAATAAGTTGGGTTCGCGGACAAAAAGAAAAATAAGGACTGGCGCATCACCATTGGTCGAAATCTGCTGATACAACCGCCTGTCTGTCTGTTAGCTAATTTATACTGAAAAAACAAAAGCCGACCTCCTTCCTCCATGGGTGGGTTAGCCAGAATATTTTTTGCTCCACCCCTGATATATATATATATATATATTGATAGATAGTTTGATACAGAGAGAGAGAGAGAGAGAGAGAGAGAGAGAGAGAGAGAGAGAAACAGAGAAAGGGAAATAAAGAGAGATAGGGATACAAAGACATATGTATATTTATATATATACATAGAGAGAGAGAGAAGGGAGAGAGAGAGGTAGGGAGAGAGTTTTGATAGATAGATAGATAGATAGAAATATGCCACGAATGTACGCCCCCCATATATATATATATATATATAGAGAGAGAGAGAGAGAGAGGGAGTGAGAGAGAAGAGGGAAATGATTTGATCGATACATTGATAGATAGATTAAGAGTGATACGGACACAAAGACTTATATAAATATATATATATACATATCAATACACACACACACACACACACACATATATATATACATACATATCTATCTATCTATCTATCTAGAGAAGGAGAGAGAGAAAGAGAGAGAGAGAAGGAGGAAGAGATTTTACGTAGATAGAAATAGCGACACAGATATAGATAGATAGATAGATAGATAGATAGATAGATAGATAGATAGATAGATAGTGGAAGAGAGAGAAATAAAGTTTGATACAGACACAAAAACACACACACACACATATATATATATACTGAGAGAGAGAGAGAGAGGGAGAGAGAGAGAGAAGAGAAAGAGAAGATAGATAGATAGATAGATAGATAGAAATAATGGCATTGACACAATGTATATATATATATATATATATAGAGAGAGAGAGAGAGAGAGAGATTAAAGAGTGAAGGGGGAATAGATAAATACGTTGAGAGGGAGAAAGAGAGAAATAAATAGTCACACAGACATAAAGATATATATACAGAGAGAGGGAGAGGGAGAGGGATTAGATGGAAAGATAGAATGTAAGCCAGGCACAAAAAAAATAAATAAATAAAAGACAGACAAAGCGAGTGAGGTAGAGCCCTTTATCGCCTTCTTTCACTCTCTCGCGACAAAGCCCCGTATGGGCGACATTACCAGTCTCGCAATGGCGCCGTACACTTCCTCCTTGATTACATCCGTCGACGCCACAGTGGTGCAATGTATCACTTCCGGCTGACAGCCTCATTCTAATAAGTTCCGTAACAGTGCTCGCCAGATTTCCACTCGTTACACCATAAGCTCGGATGCGTGTGACCTTGGCTGACACTTGCCTTCTCTGTGTTTGATTCTGTGTGTGTATGTGTATGTGCTGCTGTGTGTATGAGTGTGAATATATATATATATATGAGTATGTATGTGTGTGTGTGTGTGTGTGTATGTATGTTTTTCAGTTGAACTTTAACTTTTACCATGTTCGTTCACCAGCACTTTATTCTCGCTTACCATTAACCACCAAAAAAGAAGGAAAAACTCCCATCTTAGTTGAAAAATCACGACCTCACTCCTGAACTCACATCAACGACTCGATATTTCTTTTGATGCCAGGCAGGTTATGCTTGTTATTACAAACACGAAAACAAAAACAAAAAACAAAAAACGGATAATATTTTGCAACATTCAAAACAAGAGAGACAAAAACAAAATACCAAGTTGACTTTGCCTAGTCTGGCACAAGAATATGAGCTGCTAATAGTACGCGTGTTTCTTGGAGTTCACTTATCTAAGTACGAGGTGCCTTCAATAAGTTTCCGGATTTTTGTACAGGTATTTAAAATTGTCGTAGACTCTTGAAAATTCAGTATGTTATTGTTATACATCTTATGAGATGACTGACCAATTTTTATGATTTCAGGTTCAAATGAACAGCTACAGCAGGAATTAGAAAACACCCTACTAAAGCCTGATTATCACAGCTGGGAAATTTCAATAATGCAATCTGGCCGTGAGGACACTTTAGAAGAACGATATGCTATAAAATTCTGTTTTAAACTTGGAAAAAATGCCACAGAAACGTATGGAATGCTTCAGACTGCTTTTGGGGCATATTGCATGAATCGAGCATCAGTTTTTGAGTGACATAAGAGATTCAAGGAAGGCAGGGAGTCTGTGAGGGATGATGAGTGGTGTGGGAGGAGTAAGGAAGTCAATACACCAGAGTTGATTGGCCAAATAAAGAATTTCATCGATAAGCACCGTCATGTGTCTATAGAGACAATAAGTGCACAGTTTGATGTCAGTGTGGGAACTGTTCACACAATTATTCGCGAGGAACTGAAGATGCAGAAGATTTGCGTGAAGTTTGTCCCAAGGATGCTCTGAGAAGATCAGAAAGAAAGTCGTTGTCATGACAGCAGGGAGATGGTTGAGCTGGTCAATTCAGATCCTGCAGTTCTTGATGCTCTGGTGACTTGCGATTAAAGCTGGATCTTTTGCTATGACCCAGAGACCAAGAGACAGAGTTCCCAGTAGAAGCATACTGACTCTCCCAGACCCAAGAAGGCCAGACAGAGCAAATCTACCAACAAACTTTTGATGATCCCTTTTTTTGACAGCACTGGCATGATCTACATGCACTGGGTTCCCACTGGACAGACAGTCAACAAGGAATACTATGTTGAGGTTTTAAGGGAGTTCAGGAAGAGATTCCTTCGGAAGAGGCTAGCACTCTTCAAATCGGGTCAGTGGCATTTCTACCAGTATAACGCACCAGTCCACAACTCCACCCTTATCACAGACTATTTGACCAAGATGGGCATCAACAATGGGATTCAAACACTGTAACACCAATCGAAGAAGTGTATGGACGACAAGAGAAACCATGTTGAAAGATTAACCTAATCCGGTTATATTCCATGAGAATATCTTGGTAAGCCAATGAACTTTTCAGCCAATCTATATATATATATATATATATATACACATATATATATATATATAAATATAAAGGTTGAGCAACCGTAGTCGAGGGTGACCCAAAGTCTCCTTCTTCAATTACTACTACAAAGAGGTGTAGAAGAGGGCGCTACTCCTTTCCCTGGATTGCTCCACTTTACCCTTGATCCATACCTTATGATGGTGAGTGTTAAGCAAGGAGGCATCAAGTACCATTTTTTGAGTCTTTGGTATGACTCAAACTGGTATGACCGGACCATTGGCAAACACTCTTACCATTATGCCATTAGGCCGGTCAAAAGATATATATATATATATATATATATATGTGTGTGTGTGTGTGTGTATTGGCTGAAAATTTCACAACTGATGAAACAAAGCAGTGGCTTCCCAGATATTCCTTCTTGACTTTATTCTCTTTCTCTTTTCTTTGCTGGGAAATAGTCAACATTTTGATATATTTATCCGAATATACCGAAATCATCCCTTGGACGATGGAACGGAAGAACATTTATGTGAAAATATTTTAAGAAAGATAGTCTTCTAAGATTGTTTGTTCAAGCAATATGCAGAAGGAAGTTCAATTTCAACTCATTTCCAAACTGGAGTTAGATTTTGAAGTTGGTCAAGAATTTTGAAGCTCATGGCACTTGCGAAGATCGTGGGGCAACGAGTTCTCACTAGCCATCATTGCGAAGATTCAAGCGATTACACCGGAAGAATGTACACGTGTTGTGAACATCTTTACATGCTGCATTCAAAGTACCTTAAAATGAACGCTGGACATCTAAATCATGTTGTGTTGGGCTTCTCTTGATAGTTTTCATTCATGTGAGAAGAAGTGAAATGCTTACAGAATGTTGTCCCTTTACCTTTCAATAAATGTTACTTTCATGACTTTATCATTTGTGCTCCTTAATTTTTGCCCGATCATTTTATTAGAAAAATTATGAAATACCGTATGGCTCTAAGCTATGTTATCAGGATGACATAAAGTTGGCCAGGTTTCGATTCCAGCTTGAAGCATCTCCTGTGTTTAGCCACACTAATGAGTTGTGATACAACAAAACTGTCTGTTTGTGAATGACAATGACAATAAGTAAAGTTGGTGACCTTAGTCGAGGGTGACCCGAAGGCTCCCTTTTCAATAGCTACTACACCGAGGTGTAAGGGAGGGCGTTACTTTTTTCCCTGGATTGCTTCACTTTACCCTTGATCCTTACCTTATAATGCTGAGTGTTAAACAAGGCAGCATCAAGTGCTATTTTTTGAGTCTTTAGTATGACTTGACTTTGGATTGAACCTCAGTCTCCCGGGTCATTGGCAAACACTCTACCCTCAAGGCCAATGGGCCAAGAAGGCAGAGTGTTGTAAGTAAAGTTGGCGACCTTAATCGAGGGTAACTCGAAGGATCCATTTTCAATAGCTACTACACCAAGGTGTAGGGGAGGGCGTTACTCTTTTCCCTGAATTGCTCCACTTTATCCTTGATCCTAACCTTATAGTGCTGAGTGCTTAGCAAGGCGGCATCAAGTACCATTTTGGGAGTCTTTGGTATGAACCTCGGTCTTCCGGACCATTGGCAAACTCGACTCATTAGGCCAATGGCCTGGAGTGTGTGTGTGTGTGTGTGTGTGTGTGTGTGTGTGTGTGTGTGAAGAGCATTGAAAAAAAGTAATGGCTGTATTTCATTAATTTTCAGCACGGAATCGAAAAAAAAAGAAGCAAATCACGAACCCTCGTATGAGGGAGTAAACAAATGAAGTGAAAATATCAAATATCTATTTATACAGTTCGAAAATTATTTGTATTCAGTAGATGCAAAAAATCCTTAAGAAACAATTACAAAAAATATATATATGATCATGCAATGAACACTATTTCCAAACTTCTAGGCATAACATAACCCTCGATGGGTTGACCTTTCTCAGCCAAGCACTTAGCAACTAACCCCTTACAGCAGTATTGCTGTTTGATTATCATCCTTCTCAAAAATATTTATTTACTTTTTTTTTCACACTAGCCGAAGGCGACAGGTTTTTTTGCAATACATGTGTTCTATTTGAGTATTTTTTAAATCCAATTTGCAGCTTAAATTTAACGAAAATCTTTCACTTTAAAAAAAATCTAACCAATGATCAAAGCAACTTCTTCATAATAGCGTGGAACTTGGAGTAAAGTAAATTATCTTTAAACAAACCAAAGGACAATCTTTATTGACCATAGTAATAATGATAGAGTAAACTGCAGGATATTAATGGTTTGATAATCAACATTAAAAAAATGAAGTCGACTTTTAATAGTTTAAAATCGTACTCACCCAGTGGCTGTTCCATCTATTCGTCACAAAAGCTGGTCCCAACGATCGGGCTGGATTTAAAGATGAACTTGTGTATCGATACTAAAAAAAGGAAAGAAATAAATGAAAATAAATCGAGAAATATGACAGATAAGAAAAAAACAAACTAAAAATTTGTTAATAGATATAACTACGTGTATCATTCATCCCTAGCAGGTAAATATCACATTTTCTTGAATCTCATAGGAATTGGATCAAATTTGTTTTCGTGCTGGGGTTTATTCTCTTACCCCCCCCCATCTATATTGTGGCTATTTTTTTTACTGACCTCCAATATAGAGAAAACTCGCTTAGCTGCAGATAAGAAAAGTGACTAACCGGGACATTGGCCCAGCGGTTAGAGTGTTCGCCAATGGCCCGGGAGACCTGGGTTCAATCCCAGGTCGAGTCATACCAAAGACTTTAAAAATGGTACTTGATACCACCTTGCTTAACACTCAGCATTATAAGGTACGGTTCAAGGGTAAAGTGGAGCAATCCTGGGAATGGAGTAGCGCCCTCCCCTACACCTTGGTGTAGTAGCTATCGAAAAAGGAGCCTTCGGGTCACCCCTCGACTATATCATATATTAAATCTTACAAGTATAGTTAAAAACGCATATTATTTCCTCTTTTCTCGCATAAGCGAGAACTGCTATATTAGGGACAGGCTGCCTGAGCGATACCTTGCCCAGTCGGCTAGGGCTGTAGAATACACCGATTGCATCTCGGCAGAGGAGTAAGACTTCCCCCAATAAGTGTCCCAGATATAACACTAAACAATCTGATGGGGAATGTGGACCACCCCTTCATTGCCATCCCTCCCAGGTCCAATCTGGTCCGGAGTGGGAGTCCCTGATAGGGCCCTATCTATGGATCAAATAAAACTAAACTGCGTACATATGCTAAACTGGGCTGCTTGAAATATAACTGCTTTTGACATTGAACTGTACTTACGTTGAACTGAATTGTTTGAAATAGGACTGTTTTGACATTTAAGTGTGTGTGGAAAAATATACTTATACTAAACTGAATTGTTTAAATTAGAACTGTTCGACTAAACAGAATAGCTTGAAATATAAATATTTTTGACAATTAAACTGCGTACTTACATTTAAACTGCGTACTTATGCTAAAGTAAATTGTTCGAAATGGGACTGTTTTTATACGCCAAACTGAATTGAAACTGTACTTACGCAAAGCTGAATTGTTTGAAATGGAACTGTCTTGACATTTAACTGTGTGTAAACAAAATCTATACATATTATAAACTGAATTGTTTGAAATAGAACTGTTTGACTAAACTGAATAGTTTGAAATAGAAATATTTTTGACGATTAAACTGTGTACTCATGCTAAACTGAATTGTTTGAAATAGAACTGATTATTTGTATAAAAATGGATTTGGCATTAAATAACGTAAAAAGGTTGATATGCCATGAAACCAACCAACCAACCAACCGACCAACCAAATTGAGCGGCACCGTTTTTCTAAAAGAAAATGAACTGTTGCACCAAGAAGGGAGCATTTTGGAGGACAGTACGAAGAAGCGTGTTGTTTTCAATTTAAAAAAAAAAGCTCAAATTATCCCTGAGGGGGTTTCTTCGTGGTGTAATGGTTAAAGTGATGGACTCCCGAATCGTAGGAAGTGAGTTCGAACTCTAGTCATGCTATTACGTCCACTTTCGGACTAATACCCATGGGAAAGGTATGAACCCCCTTATCCTCCTAGCTATGGGTTAAATAGCACTACTACTGTTCTTCAAGGAGAATGGCTTTGCCATTAATAACCTACAAAGGTTGATATGCCATTAAACAAAGAAACTGAAACTTAAATCATCTCTATAAAAAAAAGATTGTCTAGTCGGCTGGGGGTGTAGAATATACCGACTGCATCTCTGCAGAAAGGTAAGTCTCCCCCAATGAATGTCATGCATATGACACTAAACAATCTTTGGGGAATGTTGAATACCCCTTCATTGCCATCGCTAGCAGGTCTACTTCGGCCCAAGGTGGTAGCAACTGATAGAGTCCTATCTATGGATCAAATAGAACTAAACTGTACTTATACTAAACTGAATTGTTTGAAATAGAGCTGTTTATATGTATAAGAATTATTTGGCATTAAATAACCTATAATGGTTGATGTGCCATAAAACCAAATCAAACTATAAAACAAAGAAAAAGTTCAATAGCCGAGTATGGATCAACGTTTTTTTTTCTATGCATCGCTGAATATTGTTCTAGCTTTAGTCTACACTTTTCCCGTACATCTTTTGGGTTATATGCGCGTGTGTCTATGAGGGTTTCAATATACATGGGACCCATGTGACAGCTAGTAATTCTATTAATAATAATGTTGTGTTCTTTTTTGTTTCAGATTTGAAAATAGTGTACAATAACAACCATTAATCCTTGATCACAATGCCTTGAACAAGAGATAAAAAAACATGCGTCACTACTAATTTGGAGACAAAATCATTGAGAACTGTCTCAAAACAGATGCAACCTATTAATAGGATAATGATTTATTATCGAGACAAAACCTCCAAAAAATATTGCATGTCCTGAAAGCTGATATAATAACAATAAAAAAATTGATTTGATGTCTCTAGCTCAAAGGATGTATTTTTAAAGGACGTGATCCAAAATGACCGCTATTGCAATTGTCTCGGTAATAACTCATTATCAGATCAATGGGTTGCATCTACTTTGAGACACTGTATTTATAATGAGAATTTGATAAGTGCAAGGCGCCAAAATAGCTTCAGTTCCACCAGCAACATCTCCCTACACCCTGCAGGCATCAGGAATTAATCATGACTCATTAATTGGGGAGGTGCTACTTTCAAAGACTAACTGTGCTTACCCACATATCTAATGGTGTAAAATAAGGCACAGACACATACGCCGATGTTCACACACAAACGCACTCACGTACACACACACACAGACACACACACACAGACACACACACATATGTATATATAAATATATATGTATAAATATTCCCTCTTCTTACCTTTCCACCTTCACACCCTCCTTCATAACTCCTTCGTTTCCTCTCTTATCTTCTACATTATCTTCTTCACACTCTCTTTCTTACCCCCTACATTTCTTCCTTCACTGCCTCTATCCTCTCTCTTGCCTCTTACCATTCCTCCTTTACACACTCTTTCTTCCTCCTTCCTTTCTTCTTTCACACCCTCAACACTCTTTCTTGTCTCTTACCATTCCTCCTTTACACACTCTTTCTTACCTCCTATCTTTCTTCCTTCACTGCCTCTACACTCTTTCTTGCCTCTTACCATTCCTCCTTTAAACCCATTTTATAACCTCCTACCGTTCTTCCTTCGCTCCCTCTACACTCTCTCTTGCCTCTTACCATTCCTCCTTTATGCACTCTTTCTTACCTCCTATCTTTCTTCCTTCACTACCTCTACACTCTCTTGCTTCTTACCATTCCTCCTTTATGCACTCTTTCTTACCTCCTACCTTTCTTCCTTCACTGCCTCTACACTCTCTTGCTTCTTACCATTCCTCCTTTACACACTCTTTCTTACCTCCTACCTTTCTTCCTTCACTGCCTCTACACTCTCTTGCTTCTTACCATTCCTCCTTTACACACTCTTTCTTACCTCCTACCTTTCTTCCTTCACTGCCTCTACACTCTCTTGCTTCTTACCATTCCTCCTTTATTCACTCTTTCTTACCTCCTACCTTTCTTCCTTCACTGCCTCTACACTCTCTTGCTTCTTACCATTCCTCCTTTATTCACTCTTTCTTACCTCCTACCTTTCTTCCTTCACTGCCTCTACACTCTCTTGCTTCTTACCATTCCTCCTTTATTCACTTTTTCTTACCTCCTACCTTTCTTCCTTCACTGCCTCTACACTCTCTTGCTTCTTACCATTCCTCCTTTAAACACTTTTTATAACTTCCTACCTGTTCTCCTCCAAACCCTCTTTTTTTCTTTTCTAACTTAAGGGTGATCGTCCAAATAGATTTCACTTTGAAAGTAAATGGATATGGGTGAATAAATAACAGTATCAACTGGCAGAATAAGAATACTTAAAAATCAGTTCACATGTTATATTCTAATCACCCTCTAAACGTGTTCAATTGAACACCACACAGGAACCTTTGACAAGGAAAAGCAAACATGACACGCAAGACTGTAGAAATACTGTTTTTGATTCCTCTACCGAAAAACGAACTTTGGAATTAAATACATACATTGGTCGTGAGATCAATTCTCCGATCAGGCTGTAAAATTCATTAAGACTGATTCGTTAGAATGAGCTGAAACAGCATTACAAGGATATATTAATGAAAATGTTTTCATGAATACGCCGTATTCTACACCGTGCCCAGCATAAGGAAAATAGTCTACCCCGTGAATTAAATGAATATTTCAGCCCAAGCCACTGTGGTAATCAATTACTAGAGATTTTTGAAAGCAGAAGAATACAAGGATAAAAACTTTATGATTATAACAACCGAGATAATGACAACATTTCTTATTGTCATATAATTAAGGATGATAATTAATCATATTAGGTAATTATCTTATTTGTATTGGTAAATTGTAAGTGAGCTAAAATCTTTGAATGAAGTGTAAGTCACACGCGAAGGTTATATCCTGCAATTGTCGCAGTGTCGCCAGATTATTAAATTGACTGGTTGTTTTTGAAATCACTGGAGACGATATATTGGAGATTAGTTTTCATAGGCCAGTTACTGGAAAGTAAACAAAATAGAATACATGTCGGCTGACTAAGGAAGATGACGTCACGCATAAAGGTTAAAGACACGCATCCTTATATCATTAGTCAATGGAATAATTAAGAGATTATTATATGAGCAAAGACTCTTAATTGAGTTTAGGACATTCCAGTTCAGGGGCAGGAACGGTCGGTTGAGAGGCCTCTGGGGCGAGAGATAAAAGGGGCAAATGATAGAAGTAGAGTCTTTTTATTCGTTCATCTCTCACGCATGGGACGCCTAGCGTTTCAATGACACAAGTAATTCTTCTATGATTTCTTTTTCTCGTGTTTTCCGTCTGATTGCTATATGAAATTGTGGCCGTTAGAAATATTTTTTCAAGCAACAGGTCCATCTTGTATTTGAGAAGTGTAACGCCTGTTAATGTTCAAGATGGTGCTGGGTCGGTGAGGCAACGTCCCACTCGTCTAGTTGGTTCGGTAACATTGGACACTCCTGTTTGATAATACGTTAATTACTCTGGGTACGATAAAGAAAAAAACTAACGATTTCTAAACTTTACAAGCCAACAAATCTAATACAAGTTGTGTTAAAAATGTCTAGATTGATGCTCTATTTTCTAAAATTCTTCAAGAATGGAAACGGGAACTTTTGGAAGACATAAAAAGAAGTTATCTTATCCCGATAATAAATCAGAGGAGGTGCCCGTGGTGTAATGGTTATCGTCGTTGGAAATGGACACGGTGGTACGAGTTCAAATCCTTGACGAGACGATTTCACATAGCACCAATACCCTTGGGAAAGGTATGAATCCAATTATTCTCCCTCTAGCTATGGGGAAATAGTAGGGCAGACTGAATTCTTCATGGAAAACTCAGAATTAAAACCTGTGAAACTCTTCTTAAAAATGACCTTGTGTCATATCCTGCCCGAGCGGAGGGGTTGGGTAAATATGATAATAAATCAGACGTACAAGGATTTTTCGAGCTGGTGGAAATCTAGAAAACTTAATATTCCGTTTACCATACACAGTGACGCACATCCTGATTGAGTGTGGTGACTTCGTTCTCACCAGACAGCGATTCTACAATTCCTAGGGAAATCTCCATGGTGTTGTAGTTAACATGGTTAACTCCAGTCTTGCTATTAGGTTAACTTTCGGACTAATACACTTGGGAAAGGTATGGCCCTGTCATCCACCCCACCAGCTATGGTTTAAATAGTACAACTACTGCTCTTCTACATAGACGGCTTTGGCATTAAGAACCTCACAAAAACTGATATGCCATTAAACAAAGAAACCAAACATGTCGGCTGACTAAGGAAGATGACGTCATGCATAAAAGTTAAGGACACGCATCCTTATATCATTAGTGAATGGAATAATTTAGAGATTATTATATAAGCAAAGACTCTTAATTGAGTTTAGGACATTCCCGTTCAGGTACAGGGACGGTCGGTTGAGAGGCCTCTGGGCCATTAAACAAAGAAACCAAACTATACCTCGGTAGACGATCTCGCAGCATGGTAGCTATTTTTCCATAAGGACTCCCGCCTGAGAAATAGGACACCTTGTAAGACTCTAATCCACAATCATTAGTTAGTCTAGCTCACTAAACATCATATTGCTCAGACGACCGGGGCTGTAAAACACACCAACTGCATTAGAACCCATCCCCCAACGAGTGTCCTGATATGACACTAAGCAATCTGATGGTGAGGCTCTAATAATGCTGGAGCTTTGGAGAATGTGGATTACCCCTTCATTGCCATCGCTCCAAGGTCCACTCAGGTCCGGAGAAGTAGTAACTGATAGGGTAATATCTATTGGTCAAATAGAACTTAACTGTGTGCTTATGCTCAACTAAATTACTTGAAATAGGACTGTTTTGACATTTAAACAGCGTACCTATGCTAAACTGAACTGCTTGAAATAAAACTGTTTTGACATTTAAACTACGAATTTATACTAAACTGAACAGTCCAAAATAGAACTGTTTTGAGATTTAACTGTGTGTGAACAAAATCTATACATATAAAAAACTGAATTGTTTGAATTAGAGCTGTGTGACTAAACTGAACAGCTTGAAATAAAAATGTTTTTGACAATTAAACCGTGTACTTATGCTAAATTGAATTGTTTGGAATAGAGCTGTTTATAGGTATAAAATCTATTTGGCATTGAATAACCTACAAAGTTTGATATGCCGTAAAACCCAACCAACCAAATTGAGCAACACCGTTCTACTAAAAGAAAACGAACTGTTCACCAGATGCCCCGGGAAGGGAACATTTTGGAAGTCAGAACGAAAAGCGTGCTGTTCTCAACAAAAAAATAACTTAGATTATCTCAATAAAAAAAGATTGTCCAGTCGGCTGGGGCTGTAGAAATATACCGACTGCATCTCTGCAGAGGGGTAAGACTCCCCCAACGAGTATCCTGGATCTGACACTAAACAATCTGATGGTGAGGCTCCTGTATTGCTTGAGCTTTGGGAAATGATGAGTACTCATTCATTGCCATCGCTCTCTGGTCTACTTTGGGCCGAAGAAGTAGCAACTAATAGAATCCTATCAACGGGTGAGATAGAACTAAACTGTACTTATACTAAACTGAATTGTTTGAAATAGAACTGTTTATAGGTATAAAGTGGATTTGGCATTAAATAACCTACAAAGGTTGATATGCCATAAAACCAAAACAAACAAATATAAACATCGTGCAACACAAAGCATTCAAAATTATCAATAACTAAATTTAGTCAAGTTACGCACCAAATCAGAAGTATAGGGGTCCCCAGGGAGAACTGTACTCACAATGGCCTGCTCTTCTTGTTTATTTACTAATAAACCTCAAGAGACGCAGAACATCCTATTATAACCTCACCACTGAGGGCGGGTTTTGACATCTCTGCTGAGGATGCAGTCAGCGTAAAATAATCTTCGTCG
Source organism: Sepioteuthis lessoniana (assembly GCA_963585895.1). Taxonomy (NCBI): domain Eukaryota; kingdom Metazoa; phylum Mollusca; class Cephalopoda; order Myopsida; family Loliginidae; genus Sepioteuthis; species Sepioteuthis lessoniana. The sequence goes on along the minus strand of OY757926.1, from coordinate 31,847,675 downwards.
ACAAGGCGGGAAAATGAAGGATCTTTGTGTGAAATTCTCTTTTCGATAAGGAAAAAAAAAGCTTTTACTGAGTCTTTTCTCAATGCTGTAACGGAACTATGGAGAAATTTATTTGAACCGTTCGCAATTCCGCGAGTGATAGCAGTGTTTTAAAATCGAGAATTGTGGACGCCATTCCTCTTGGACAGACAACAATCGCATTCGGGATGTTTAGTAAAACACACAAACGCACAACACACACACACGCGCGTGCATATAAAAAACTCATTCATCAGACACTCTACTCTCCAGATTGGGGCGCCTGTAATATTCTTTTCTAAGAGTTTGTCGATTCTTGATCAGAGAAGAGATGGAAACCAACTGTAATATGGTGTCACTGTGTTTGTCTTTCCAGTAATTGTAGAGGTTAGATTGATAGCAACATGTTACAAAGTTAAACGTGCGTCTGAAGGTGGAAAACAGGCCACGGAATTATATATATATATATAGATGTATATTGTTGTATAGTAGCTTGTACCACGTGACTTATGGTATTGTAGAGGTATAAAAGACGTCGTATTTCTTAAGCACGTCAGGGTTCTGCAAGATCTCGGTTAGTAGTTAGACCAACTTCAGATGTAACACCCACAGCGCGAGACTTATACTATTTGTTAGACTGTACCACTTCAGTTAATAAATAATTAACACATTATTTCACTGTGTATTTCTTCCTTACCACGATGCAACATATACATATATATATATATATATATATATATATAATGATGTGTACATATATGTATATATATGATATATATATATATATATATGATGATATGTATATATATATATATGATATGATATGTATATATATATATGATATATATAAATATATACATGATGAGATGTATATATATATGATATATATATATATATATATATGATATGATATATATATGATATGAATGTATAAATATTTATATAAGTTGTCCGACTGTAGTTGAGGGTGAACCGAAATAGCTACTTCACCAAGGTTTAGGTGAGGGCACTACTCCTTTCCCAGGATTGCTCAACTTACCCTTGATCCATTATGATCATCAGCATGAAACCGTCCTGGTAGCACGGATTCCAGAGATTCTCTTTCCATCCGTCCCTATCGTCTATCGATTGGAGGTGCCCGTGGTGTAGTCGTTATCGCCGTAGGAAATGAACACGGCGTTACGAGTTCAAATCCTGGACGATACTGATTGCATTTCACATAGCACTAATACCCTTGGGAAAGGTATGAATCCAATTATTCTCCCTCCAGCTATGGGTTAATAGTAGGACAGACTGGGTTCTTCAGCCTTGGTTAGGCAACTAGTCTAGGAGAAGGAAAACTCTGAATTCAAACCTGTTAAACTCCGCTTAAAGATTGACCTTGTGTCATATCCTGCCCGAGCGGAGGGGTTGGTAAATAGCATCGTCTATCGATCTTGGCAGGTTGTCTAGGCGGGATCCAGTGTTCACACAAAGCTGATGTATAAATGTATTTACCTAATCTCTCAGCACGATCAGAATGTGATACAAAGTCAATTTTTAAGTGGTGTTTAACAGCTTTTAACAGAGTTTTCCTTCTTTGGGGCCGATTGATATACCAAGTTTAAAGAGTTCAGTCTGCCCTACGATTTAGCAGAAAAGAAAACAGAAGATTCATACCTTTTCCAAGAGTTTTAGCCCTATGCGAAATACAAACCAACTCGTTCAGGATTTGAATTCGTGTCACTGAGTCCATTTTCTACAACGATAAACATTACACCACAACCGGAAACCGTCACCAATGAGTTCGTCCTTTCTTTCCTAACCCTAACCCAACATGTCTCGTTCGTCTTAATTGGATAGTCTGTGAGAAGAGAGGAAAGCGGCCGTGCAGATGCTGTTTTGTGGGGTGCTACTTCTAGAATTTGCTCAGAATAGTACATATCATCCTTGTGTACTTCCTATACCTTTTTTTTCGATGTGGTGCAACCAGACAGTTGTATTAACATGGCTACTGCTTGGGTTTATTTATTTAAACCACAAGAACTCTGTTTTATCTAATTTCACGGAGAGACCAATGACTTTTGTTGCCTGCTTCAGGCTATACAGCAGAGATTCAGATTAGGGCAGATAAATTTGTAAGAAGCACATGATCATCTGTATAGTCTGCATCCGTTACAGTTTCATTGAGATATCATCTGCTTAATACTTCTTATTTATACGTAATTATATGGTTACAAGTAACTATTTCTATTTAATAATAATAACAATAATAATAATACACACGGATCACATAATCTCGGTTAGAAAACCAGACATTATAATAATCAACAAAAAAAAAAAGAGAATTTGCAAAATTGTCGACTTTACTGTCTCGGCTGACCACAGAATAAAACCGAAAGAATATGAAAAGAAGGATAAGTACTTGGACCTTGCTAGGGAATTGAAAAAAACTATGGGACATGAAGGTGACAATTATACTAATTGGGATTAGGGCTTTTGGTACAGTAACTAAAGGATTATTAAAGGGACTGGTGGACTTGGAAGTTGGCGGACGAATGGAGACCATCCAAACGACAGCGTTATTGAGAAAGGCCAGAATACTTAGAAGAGCCCTGGAGACTTGAGAAGACTTGCTGTCACTCAAGTCTCCAATGAAAAACCATCAGCTAACGCAGATGTGAAAAACTCTAAAGGAGTAAATAATAATAATGATAATAATAATATCGACCATACTAACAAATGGTATATGTACAACCCAGCACCTGTCCTAGAAAATGACTCACATAAACTCCTATGGGACTTTAATTTACAAACGGATCCCCTAATCCCGGCCAGGAGACCAGAGTAGATAATAATCCACAAAAAAAAAAAAAAAAGAGAACTTGCAAAAAAGTCGACTTTGCTTTCCCAGCAGACCACAGGATAAAACAGAAAGAATGTGAAAAGAAGGATAAATGCCTCGACCTTGCTAGGGAACTGAAAAAACTGTGGAACCAATTGTAATAGGTGCGTTTGGAACAGTAACTAAGGGATTACTAAAGGGACTAGTGGACTTGGAGGTTGGCGGACGAGTGGAGACCATCCAAACGACCGCATTGTTGAGAACTGCCAGAATACTAAGAAGAGTCCTTGAGACTTGAGGAGACTTGCTGTCACTCAGACTTCAGTGAAAAACTATCGGCTAACGCTGATGTGAAAAGCTCTAATGAGTGAATAATAATAATTAGAAGAAGAAGAAGAAGAAGAAGAAGAAGAAGAAGAAGAAGAAGACCTGATAATAATCAACAACAAAAAAGAGAATATGCAAAATTGTCGACTTTGCTGTCCCGGCTGACCACAGAATAAAACTGAAAGAATGTGAAAAGAAGGATAAGTAACTCGACCTTGCTAGAGAATTGAAAAAAACTAAGCGACATGAAGATGCTAATAATGTCAACTGTAATTAGTGCTTTTGATGCTGTAAGGATTCTAAAAGGGACTGGAGGACTTGTAGGTTGGAGGCCATCCAAACTACAGCATTATTGAGTGGAGACCATCCAAACGACATCATAATTGAAAACGGTCAGAATACTGAGTAGAGTCCTGGAGACTTGAGAAGACTTGCTGTCACTCATACCCCAGTGAAAAAACCATTAAAAACGCTGATGTGAAAAACTCAAATAAGTAAATAATAATAAGAAGAATTTGTTTGCTAACAGTTATTTGCTTTCAAGTATTCCTATGTAACTCTTATGATTGTGACGCAATTATATGGTTTAAAATAATTAAATAGTGTCAAATAGAATAATATTAATTTTTGGTAAATGATCATAGCTTTAAGTGATTATTCTTAATGCAAAAAATTTACACAGTTATATGGTGACATGGATTTCTTTTTAATGCTAGAATATGCACACGAGTATATAGTTCCGAGAATTTCAAGCGGTTAAATGGTTTCAAGTTACTAGAGATAAATTTTTGCACCTCGCCTGAAAACTAAGAAAGCAGTGGAATATGATAGTGACGGTGATAGCAATTGTAAATGACGCGCTGAAAATGAAAGACAAAATTCAAAAAGAATATCTCAGGAGAATTAAAAAAGCTACTTGAGACAAAATTCTCTTGCCGAAACCTTATCAAAGGAATAAATACTTGGGCTGTTACCCTCGTTAGATATTCGGGACCCTTTCTGAAGTAGACCAGAGATGAACTTAAACAAATGGACCAAAGAACAAGAAAACTAATGGTCATGCATAAGGCATTACATTCCAGAGACGACGTTGACAGATTATATGTATCAAGAAAAGAAGTTGGAAGAGGACTTGTCAGCTTTGAAGACAACGTTGACGCATCAATACAACGACTCGAAGACTACTTAAAAAACACGAAGGAGGACTGATTACAACCACCAGAAACGATACTGACAACCTGATGGACAACAGAATGACGACTAGGAAACAAAAACGGGAAGAAAAACAACTCTATAGGCGTTTTAAACGACTGATAAACGACATCTCACACGAGAAAACCTGGACCTGGTTAAGAAAAGGAAACTTTAAGAGAGAAACAGAATCTCTTCGAACAGCATCACAAAACAACACCATAAGAACCAATCAAATCAAAGCGAGAATAGATGAGACGCAACAAAATAGCAAATGTAGGTTATGTGGTGACAGAAAAAAACCCATCAATCACATAATAAGCGAATGCAGCAAATTAGCACAGAAGGAGTGTAAGACTAAACACGACTGGGTTGTCAAGGTGATCCACTGGGAGATGTGCAAGAAATTTAAATCTGAATATGCAGAACCGAGCATCTGTCCAAGAAAATGACACACATAAACTCCAATGGGACTTTGACATATACACGGATCACCTAATCTCGGCCAGAAAGCCAGACGTAATAATAATCAAAAAAAAAAAAAAGAATTTGCAAAATTATCGATTTTCCTGTCCCGGCTGACCACAGAATAAACCTTCAAGAATGTAAAAAGAAGGATAAGTATTTCAACCTAGCAAGGGAATTAAAAAAAAAACCCAAAAAACAATGGAACATGAAAGTGACAATTATACCAATCGTGATTGGTGCTTTTGGTACAGTAACTAAGAGATTATTAAAGGGACTGGGGGACTTGGAAGTTGGTGGGCGAGTGGAGACTATCCAAACTACAGCGTTATTGAGAACGGTCAGAATACTGAGTCCTGGAGACTTGAGGAGACTTGCTGTCACTCACACTCCTGTGAAAGACCATCAGCGTTAGCTGATGTGAAAAACTCTAAAGGAGTAGATAATAATAATAATAATAATAATAATAATAATAATAATAATAATAATAATAATATTATTCTGCGATGGTTGATGTACCATGAACCAAAATGGGAAAATCATGAAAAAAAGCATACTGATTGATCACAGAAGACGTTATAGCGTCAGGTCTAAACTCTTAAAACAATGTTCGTTGCAAATAGAAAATGGGCATCCAAACAAATGAAAAATAACGTGTAGAAACAGAAATTAATGCCTATCAGCGAACTATTAGAAAGAGACTTTATGAAATATGAGTTTAAATATAGAAACAGTTAAATATAAGAAAGATAGACTGAGGGGGGTTAAAAAGAAGAAATCATGGAGTGTAGATGATTGGATAAAAATATTTAGAGGTGAATCATGACGTTGAACTGGCCAAGGAGATGATATTGAAGTTTTTTTTTTCTGGTGTCGGGACAACGAAATATGTAACGATGACTGCCTGGTGAAAACAAAAGAATTCACGTAGTCATTTATGATATGGACTTGGATGTCAAATAAAATACTAGGTAATATGACAACCATTATCTCAATAGTCAATACAGAATTTTACATTCAAATCTTGGAAAATTCTCTAATTTCATCAATAGAAAATATGTTTAATTATAAGGAAGTCATTTTTCAGGATGGCAATGCCTCTTCTCACAGAGCGAAAAGAGTCAAAGCTTTTCTTCAAGAAAGACATATCAACTCAATGGAATGACCAGCAAATAGTACGGAGTTTTATCCGCTCAAACATTTATGGTGGGATTTTTTTAAATGGTTCATAACCTACAAAACTGATTCTTCCAGCGTTATTTTAGAAAGCTAAGAGTTGCTTTGTGAAGAATATTGTTTTAAGTTTAATAAGTCCAATCCTCGAAGAATTAAGATTATCATAAAAGCTAGGAGAAAGGGCAACAAAATATTGATCTATTTTTTAATTTATTTTTTTCATGTGTGTGTGTGTGTGTGCGCACGCGCGTTACTAAATTTTATTCTATAATTTTTTCCTCTACCTTATGCTTTAAAAATCTCGATTATTAATTAAAATAAACTGTTTTAATTAATTTGAGATATATTCCATGCACCCAGAAAGTTTGGCTATTAAATAATATAAGTTTTGTCTCTGATTTCTGTTTAGTTTATTTTTCAGAGATTAAAAATAACGGAAGAAAAGTTGTCTCAGAATGGGCAGTCGATATTTCCAATTTTTTATTTTTTTTTTTGCCATGGTTTGTATATCCTCCCTCTTTTCAACAACATTATTTCTGTCACAGAAAAAAAAATCAAAATTCGCTCTTCTGCTAAATTGTTTATCAATTTTATTGATGCAAGAGGTTACTGTATATTATTTTCTTCTTGACAAAATCTTTTATTCATCGAAATTCATAGCTTCAGCCATCAAATTATTTCGCCAGCACTCTATGACATTCTCCAACGTTCCACTAAATTCAAGCATTTGTTTATTTATTTATTTATTTTTAGCTTTTTAGATAATCTTTTATTCGTGTAAATTCATAACCTCATAATTCAATCATCAAACTATTTTCCCTGGCCTTGCTTTGACCATCTCATTATTATATTCATTTTCACTAGTATTTTCTTTTGTCTATTAATTTTCCAAACTTTTTTTAATAACAACTCTGTTATGTCTACAACAGCGTGGAACAGTGAGTATCGGATCAGTAAGAATAGATAAGCACGCAGAAAGACTCGATCTCACTCTGTCTCTTGCCTCAGAGAAGCCTAGTTACCCGTAAGTTGATTGTTTGGTTGGTTGAATTTTATCAACCTTTGTAGGTTATTTGATGCCAAATCCATTTTTATACAAATAATCAGTTCTATTTCAAACAATTCAGTTAAGCATGAGTACGTAGTTTAATTGTCAAAAACATTACTATTTCAATCTATTCAGTTTAATCAGTTCTAGCCAAATCCCTTTTATACACATGAACAGTTCTATTTCAAACAGTTCAGATTAGTATAAGTATAGTCTTTTGTTTACACACAGTTAAATTTTAAAACAGTTCTATTTCATCCAATTTAATTTAGCATAAGTACACAGTTTAGTTCTATTTGAACCATTGATAGAACCATATCAGGTGCAATCACTCTGGGCCAGAGAGGATCAGGGAGCGATGGCAATGATGAGGTACTCAATATTCCCCAACGCTATAGCATTACAGGAGCCTCACTATCAGAGTGCTAAGTGTCATATTCAGGACAGAGCCTTACCTATCAGCAGAGAAGCAATTCTACAGCCCCAGCCGACTGGGCAATACCCATTTTGTTTAAATTTGAACTAAATTTCTGGTAGTGTTGATAGGGAACAACCCCGGTTTTGGCTACATTTTTCGCTGACTTTCTTTTTTGAAGGTCCTCGATAATTTTTCCCATTATTTCAAGGAAAAATTCTCCGATTTAAGCCATTTTGTAGAACAGGAGAAAGCAGAAGATTATATTTATTTTTTCTGACTGGTAAAGGTTTACTAGGCAAATTTTAGTCAACCACTGAAAAGAAACCTGGTCGTTACATAAGATGATATCACTCTAAACAATCTGATCGTGGGGTTCCAGTAATGCCGGAGCTTTGGGGAAAGCGGAGTATCCCATCATTGTCATCCCTCCCAAGTCTACTTAGACCCGTAGAAGTAGTACCTGATAGGGTCCTATCTATGTGTCAAATAGAACTAAACTGTGTTGGCTGAGATGGGATTGTTTTGACATTTAATCTGCGTAAGTAGTAGGCGACCATAGTCGAGGGTGACCCGAAGGCTCCCTTTTCGATAGCTTACTACACCAAGGTGTAGGGGAAGGCGCTACTCCTTTCCCTGGATTGCTCCACTTTACCCTTGATCCGTACCTTATAATGCTGAGTGTTAAGCAAGGAGGCATCAAGTACCATTTTTTGAGTCTTTGGTATGACTCGACCTGGGATTGAACCCAGGTCTCCCGGGCGATTGGCGAACACTCTAACCGCTAGGCCAGTCTGCGTACTTAGGCTAAACTGAATTGTTTTTGCATGCTAAACTGATTTGTTTGAAATAGAACTGTTTGACTAAACTAAATAGATGGAAATAGAATTTTTTTTGACATTCAAACTGTGTACTTATGCTAAACTGCGTTGCTTGAAATAGAACTGTTTATCGGTATAAAATGGATTTGGCATTAAATATGCTACTACGTTTGATATGCCATAAACCCCCAAAAAACTATTAATCAATTTGAGGCCTGTACGAGGAAACCAAAGAAGTTTGGGTTTCCATATTTACCAACCCCTCCGGTTACGCAGGATATGACACAAGGTCAATTTTAAGCGGAGTTTAACAGGTCTGAATTCAGAGTTTTCCTTCTTCTCGACTAGTTGCCACACGAAGTCTGAAGAACCCAGTCTGCCCTATTATTTACTCATAACTGAAGGGGGAATAATTGGATTCATACCTTTTCCAGGGGTATTGGTGCTATATGAAATGCAATCAATCTCGTCCAGGATTTGAACTCGTGTCGCCGTGTCCATTTCCTGCGACAATCACCATTACACCACGGGCTCCTACATAAAAAGTTTGGTTTTCAAATAAAATAGGTTTTGGTTTTTCTTCCTTTAATTAAAAAACAACGGAAGGAACATTTCCAAAGATTGGTGAATACATATTTTTGCCAGGAGTTGTATTTTAAAAAATTGATGTAAGTTGATTTCAGGGGATCTGTTGAGTAATAATAATAATAATAATATATATATATATATATATATATATATATAGAGAGAGAGAGAGAGAGAGAGAAAGACAGAGACAGAGAGAGACAGAGAAAGAAAGAGAGAGAGAGAGAGAGAGAGAGAGGAGAATGAGACTTCCGTAGTGGTAAATCTTTTAGCGAAAGCAACCAAACTGTAGCCGAAAATCTCTAAATTCGCTAATGGGTGAATAAAATCAGATTTTGAACACCGAATAATGATGCTATGAATTTATACAAATAGGAAAATTGTCCCCAAATGCTGAAAACTTGCGTCAGCTAAATAGTCCCCCGTAATTTCCGGGTAAATAAGGAAATGAAAAAGTTATTTATCAAACTTTTTTCACTTACATATAGGAAAACATGAACAAATTTAGATAGATAGATACATAGTAAGTAAGTAAAGTTGGCGACCGTAGTCGAGGGTGACCCGAAGGCTTCCTTTTCGATAGCTACTACATCAAGGTATAGGGGAGGGCGCTACTCCTTTCCTAGGATTGACCCATTTTACCCTTGATTCGTACCTTATAATGCTGAGTGTTAAGCAAGGAGGCATCAAGTACCATTTTTTGAGTCTTTGGTATGACTCGACCTGGCATTGAACCCAGGTCTCCTGGGCCATTGGCGAACACTCTAACCACTATGCCAATTACATAGATAGATATTATCAGAGTGACATAGATAGATCGATTGAGAAATAGATAGCAAGGTTAGCTTAGATGTGGCACAAGGCAAGAAGTATGAGGTACCCAAAGAAAACCAAAATCCTTCACAATGGGCTACTTATCTAGCTTAATAACCATTACACCACGTGCGGTGTCCAGTAAGGAAATGAAAAGGGGAAAAAAAAAGTTGGTGAATTAAAAATTACAAAAGAAAAAAATTAAAGGTATATAAAAAACAAAAAAAAAAGAACAAAATAAATTAAAACCACGAACAATTTTAAGAAATTGGAGACTGGACTTTCTCTGAGAAATGTGCGTTATCTTTCGAGAAAAAAAAAATGAAATAAAAACAGTGAATAGAGTCAACGCAACCCAGAAAAAAAAACAACAGCAACATTCACACTGTTTCCTAAAACGACTTCCCACTTCCAGCCTTGACAAAAAAAAATATCATCCTATGAATTTCACCGAATTTCTCTCGTTAATAGACGTCCTCAGTAATTTTTGCGATATTTGATATACAAAGAATAGCATATTGCCTTACAAAAGGGTGAAAATATAATTAAGAAGATTGTGTTGCGTCAAGCCTCCTATTAAAAGTGTGTACAATCAACATGCAAATATTTAGCTTTTGATATTTCAAGGAAAGATTAAAAGATTAAGAAGATCGTTTTGCGCCAAGCGTCAAAGTGATTTTGGATTACCAGATTTAAAATCCTCAATTCAAACTCATAGTATTTGATATGTAAAAAGAGCTTCTTTGGATTAATTCATTGTAGTTAACGGCATGTAAACCGGTCTAGGTTATTTTATGCCTATGACTAGGGAATTGCGTTCATTGAACGTTTGTATTTACGTTTTTTGTGCAGTTATTTCCTAAATGTTTTTGGAGTCGCATCATCATATACAATTTAAAGATATACCCTGGCCGTCCATTTTTAGGAGGAACTTATTCCTCAAATTGCAGCTTAGTACGGCATAAGACTGAACTGGAAGACAAAGTAGGAATAAGGAAGACTGTGTTTCGCCACTCCTCTAAGTGGAGTAAGGTCTGTTTGGGAAAATGATCAAAATCGAATCGAGTTAATTTTGTAGACGGGGAGAATTGTTGTTCTCTGTCTTCGTTCAGAAAAATATTCTTAAGGAACCACACTAGAAATTTTCCTAATATATTTAATTCACAAAGAAGGTTGCAGTTATTTATATATATATATATATATATATATATATATATATATATATATATATATATATATATATATATATATAACTTTAGTCTTACAACTTCACCATTCGTATTTGTGTGTCTTCAACAGTAATTATAAATGTGGAAATATGTTTTTTTGTTTTTTATCAAGTAAATTATCAAATAGCTTTGTTTGTTTGTTTGGGTTGTATGGCATATCAACCTTTGTAGGTTATTTAATGCCAAATCTATTTTTATACATATAAACAATTCTATATCAAACAATTCAGTTTAGCAAAAGTACACAGTTTAATCATCAATTTCAACTTATTCAGGTTAGTTAAACAGTTCTAATTCAAACAAGTGAGTTTAGTAAAAGTGTAGTTTTTGTTTACACACAGTTAAAAAAGTTCTATTTCAACAATTCAGTTTAGCGTAAGCATGGTTTTCAGTGTCAAAAACAATGCTATTTCAAACAATTCAGTTTAGTATAAGTACATTGTTTAAATGTCAAAACAATTCTATTTTAAGCAATTCAGTTTCGCATATGTACACAGTTTAGTTCTATTTGACCTACTTATATACACGCGGGACACTGCTGGAGAAGCAGAGATGAACTCATAAGAGATGTACTCATATGGATCCCCTCACATGGCCGCGCAAAAGCAGGACGACCAGCTCGAACGTACATTCAGCAGCTATGTGAGGATACAGGCTGTTGTCCTGAAGACCTACCTAGGGCGATGAACGATAAGGAGGAGTGGCGAGAGAGGGTCAGGGATATCCGTGCTACCAGCGCGATATGATGATGATGATATATACCAAGGTCTAAAACTTTGATATACAAGATATCTATAAAATGAATAAATAAATAAAAAATGATAATCAGCATTCTTCTCTCAACCTTGTTACGTCTAGAATTTGTTCTTGGGAAATAGAATTTAATTTCTGACGAAACCATTCTCAAAGCGAATCATATTAATCAAATTTTCCTTATTTTCCTTTTTCCTATACACACACATATATATGTGTGTGTGTGTGTGTGTGTGTATGTGTGTGTGTGTGTGTGTGTGTGTGTGTGTGTGTGTGTGTGTGTGTGTGTTCCATTAGACTTTTTCTCAGTTCACTAAAAGTCTCAGGACGTCCCCAGTTCTGAAACTTATTGAGAATAATATCCTTCATCCTGCCACTCAGACCCTTGATATGTTAGCACAAAGCTTCTAGTCAAGCCTTCTTTCAAAAAACAATTTCCCTGTAGCTGAGAGAAAAGAGCTGGTTTCATTTCTTTCTACTGGTATTAGTGTGAAGTTAACAGAGACAATGGAAAATTTTATTACGACTTGCCAATACCATTCTCTCTCAATATACATAAATACATACATATATATTATATATATATAAGTTTGAATTATGATAGTACTTGCGTGTATGGTATAATAAACCTTCAGTTTTGAAAAACTGAAAGTCGGACATCAACTCTCGTTGCTTTAATGTGAACGGAAACGAAGGCATGGATATCGATTACTGGCCCGAGAAAAAAACGTCGGGCTTAACTTCCTCTTTGTGCGGACGCATGCGCACATGCTCTTAGGCATTAATATATATTTGCACCCATTAAAGACAGAAGTAAAATAGTTTTCGACAAATAGGAAGGCAACGCGAATAGACCTCTTCATCTCCCCGTTCACCTGTCTAGTGCTTATGCGAAGTCACTTACAACTACTTTGAATCGAGGCGTTTCGGTAATCAAAGTTAAGCAACGATAAGCCTTATCAGTAGTTAGTTGGGTGACCACTTAGCAACAGCAAGCAATATAAACAAAAATAGGGATGGTGAGGATGACTTAGCAATGCTTAACGGATAAAAACAGTAAATCTCTCTGGTCTACAGTCAAGTGACTCTTCAGAATATCGAAGTTAAGCAACAATGAGACTTATCACTATTTAGTTGGGTGACCACTTAGTAACAACAGGTAATGTGGGCAACCTATGTTTCTGTGACAGAGTAAATAAAGCTTAGAAAATTTTATAATGTTCGGAACTAATTCTTCGTCGCCACTTTGGTAATCTTCCCTGATGGGGGTAATTATGGCCGATATTTAAAAATCTATTCCCTCTCGTATTATACCGAATGCTGAGTCTGGAATCCTAAACAATACTAACTCGCAATGTCACATTTCACATCTAATTTGCATACGCACGTATCTCACTACTCATCACATGTCAGACCTCTGACTGATCCATTGATGTATCCAAGGCGCCTCTGGTGGTGTAATGGTTAGCAAGCTCGACTAGCAAACCTACACGAGTGAGTTCGAATCTCATTGGGTGCCCCTTTCATATGGCCTTGTGCCACATCTAAGCAAAAAAAAAGCTTAGTAAATTTCCACATCTAAGCAAAATGCTTAGTAAATTTCCATTGATGTATCCACCATTTCTAGTCACGTGAACTCTAGCACATTCCCTTTCAACACTTGTGTTTGTTAGCTAGAGACCCGTGTTCAAATCACACAGGTCGCTATCAGCACATTCTTCTACATAACAGTAAATAACAGCGTGATAGATTAACTTACAAAAACGCAAGTGTCCGCTTGATCAGTATAGTTAAGCAACGATGGGCTTGATCAGTACTTACTTTGGTGACCACTTAGTAACAATGAGTAATGTGGGCAAGCTATGGTTTCAGTGACAGAGTAAAACAAAACTTAGTAAATAAGTGTGATAGTATGACTAACAAAAAAGCCGGTGTCAGCTTGAAGTTAAGCAACGAGGAACCTGATCAGCACTTAGTTGGGGAACAGCTTAATAACAGCAAGTAATCTACGCAAGTTGTGGCCTGGGTGGAGTACAGAGGAATAAAATCTTTAAAGATATTTGCTTTACAGTTAAGAGATTCTGAAAGTATGGTTTCCCCAGAACATCGAAGCAACCATGAGCCTGATCAGCGTTTAGTTGAGTAACCAATTAGTAACATCAGGTAATATAGGTAAACTAAATCCTTTGTGCCAAACAAAACAAAGTTCTCGATTAATTACTAAAGTTGAGCAACGATGAGTTTAATTAGTTCGTAGTTGGGAGACCATTTAGTAGTAGCAGAAACATTAAGCCTGATCAGTTGCTTGATAACCAGTTTACAATCTATGTGATATTGGATAAGTACTAATTTCGAATTAGTATCCTAAAATCTAATAAAATCAATCTACGGTCTTTGTTTTAAATAATAACTATTTTCCAACCTGTATGATGTATGGGTTAGTTCTGCTTATAAAAAAATTATCCAAAACTTTATTAAAAGCGATTCAATGTCCCTTACTTTTTAGTAATGAACATGTTACACTCACTATGTAATATGGGTAAGTTGTAAGAGTTTGTGTCTTTAAAATACGGTTTGGTTTGGTTTCTTTGTTTAATGGCATATCAACCTTTGTAGGTTATTTAATGCCAAAGCCATTCTCTAAGAAGAACAGTAATGGTACTATTTAACCCATAGCTGGGAACATAAGGGGGTTCATACCTTTCCCAAGGGTATTTGCCCGAAAGTGAACGTAATAGCGCGACTGGAGTACGAACTCGCTTACTACGATTCCGCAGTCCATCGCTTTAACCAACTTTAAAATTCGAATAATTATCTTAAGAATTTTTAGTATTAGTTTAAATGATGTAGCTATGATTAAGTTTGAAAAATTATTCCTTAATTGAATTCTAATAAAATTTTATCTTAAATGATAAACAAGAAGAAGGTAAATGTAAGATTGTTGATCATTAACCAATCTATTGTATATGTGCTTTCATGTAACCTTAATTCAATCTGACACATATTCGAAAATCGCTTACATTTATATTTCACTGTGCATTATGAAAAACAATCTAGTCAACCTTATTATTTATCAAACAGTTCCGCTTGGGACTCACCAAAGAAGCCTTCATGAATTATCAGCGATATCCTGAGATAAAAGTAATCTAGCATTCATACAAAGAAAAAAAGAAACTTTAAAAGTCTCTTTTCGAGACATTGTAAATAAGTTTATTTCTTTTATTATTTCTGTTAAAAATATCGCATGTAACTCGGACCATTTGCTTCAATAGGGACAAAAAAAAAAAATACTTAAAAATACTGTTTACGGTCCAATCTTATTTAAATTCTACGCTACATGTCAAAAACATATTTCCCAAACCTATAATGTAAAATTAATACCATTAGTTGACACAACTTTCACACCGTATAAGCAGTAAAAAAATCAATTTTTTCAATCGGAAATTACTTACTGTCTTTCAGCTAATAAGTTACGATTTCTTTGTTTTTATGGCATTTCAACTTTCGTTGCTAAGTCCATCCTAGTAGAAGAACAGTAATAATACTAATTAACCCACAGCTGGGCCAGGTCAGTCGGCTGGGGCTGTAGAATACATCGACTGCATCTCTGTTGAGAGTTAAGAATCCCCAACGAGAGTCCTCTATATGACATTAAACATTCTAATTGCGAAGCTCCAGACAGTGGAGCTCTGGGGAATATGGAGTACCTCTTAATGGAATTGCTCACAGGTCCACTCTTCCCGTAGTGGTAGCACTTGATAGGGTCCTATATATGGCTCAGATAGAACTGTTTGACGTTTAAAGTGTGTGCAAACAAATGATTTGCGTTAAATCGAATTGTTATGAATAGAACAGTTTCACCATTTAGCTGTTTATTTGAATTGTTCATAAGGCATAGCATTAATTGAAAAAAATCACTGTGTGCAAACAAATGAGTAATGTCGAATGGAATTATTAGTGTTAAATAAAAAAAAACACTTAACATTCTTTAACGTTGCGCCTAAATTGAATTATTTATATTACATGGCAATACTTACAACCATTTGACTGTGTACAAATAAATTAATAGTGTTGAATAGAATAATTAGTGTTAAATAGCAATACTTGTAACCACTTCACTGCGTACTAACAAATGATTAATATCAAATAAAAGTATTAGTGTAAGATAGGAATAATTAAAACCATTTAACTGGAGGAACAATAGAAATACTTGTGTACGAACAAATTAGGTCTGACTCATTTAAAGATGAAATTACCCACAAACAATGGGTGCAAACAAGTGGCTGATATTAAATTCTGGCTGTAATATAGCAATATTTAAAACAATTTAACTGTGTGCAAATAGAATTAGCTTGGGCTCTTTTAAAAATGTTAAGAACAAAACGTTTTTGCAAATTATATATTCAGTATACATGTAGGATTTGGCATTTAATGACCTACGATGGTTGATATGCCATAAAACTCTACCAAACCAAATCCTATGTATTTAATATATATCTATAAACAGGATGAGGTATTTCAGGACTTACAATGGTTGATATCCTATAAAACCTAACCAGACCAAATCATATATATTTAATATATATGTATAAAGAGGATTTGGCATCAAATAACTAACAGTAGTTGATATGCCATAAAACCCAACCAATTTAACTAAAACATAGCTGGGTAAATAACGGGTTTCGTACTTTTGTTAGATATTGAACTTTGATAGAGACATCAATAAGAGATTTCAACATAGGACGCATATGAGTAAACAAAGGGATTACTGAAAAACAAGTGATGCATGGGCGTAGGCAGATCACGTGAGTTACGAACTGGGGAAAATGCGTGGGCGTTATAAAATTATATATACACAGCTAAATGGCCCCCCGCTGGAACCTGGTTGAGAACCTTTTGTCAAAGAAGCAAAGCCATAAGGTTCTGAATATGGAATCAAAATGGGTGTTAAGAAATGGTCAATATAGTAGTCCCCTGTCAACCTGTGTCTGCGTCCTTCGTCTTTGCCTCTCTCTCTCTCTCTCTCACATTTAAAGCTGATTTCGGACCTTTCAAGTAATCTATGTATTTATATAAATATAGGTGTTACGGTCTCATCATTCCTTCATTATGATCCTTCATTCATGACGGCTATACAACACCTTTTCCCGGGGAAATTAGTCTGAAAGTGAAAGTAATAGCTTACGTGGGGTTCCAACTCGCTTACTACGATATTACATTCCTGTACGTTAGCCACTGCACCAAAAAGAATTTCCCCTTCCTTCGGAGTTCAACTTGTTCACGTTCAGAGTTTTACTTCTCCTTGACTGGTGGCATTACCATCTTTTAAGAACGTTTGCTGTCTTACAATTTACTCATAACACTGGTGGCCCAATCAGCTGGGGGCTACAGAATACATCGACTGCATGTCTGCAGAGGTGTAAGACTCTCCCAACGAGTGTTCTGGATATGAAACTAAATAATCTGATGGTGAGGTTCCAGTAACGCTGGAGCTTTGGAAAATGCGAAGTACCCCTTTATTGCCATTACACCCATGTCCATTTTAGCCAGTGCCTTATAGGGTCCTATCTGTCGGTCAAATAGAACTAAACTGTGTACTTATGCTAAACTGAATAGTCATCTTTAGGTAGCTATTCATTTTTCCGACGAGAAGGGTAACTGTGTCGTTTTGCAACTCGAAGACTTGAAAAAATTTATAGGAGAGCAGATTGGTTGGTTAAGTTTGTTGGCATATCAAACCTTGCAGGTTGTTTAAAGCCAAATCCCTTTTGCACACTGTTCAATGGTTTTAAATATTTCTATGTAATACTAACAATTCAATTTAACAGTTATTTGTTGAGGTCATCTAGTTTAATGGCATATCAACTCTTGATAGCTATTTAATCCCAAATCGTGTTTATTAATATACGATTTGAAAGGGAAGAGTTCTTCTGTAAATTTTTTGAGCTGTTTCTAATAGAACTGTTTTTGACATTTAAACTGTGTGCTTGTGTTAAACTGAATTTTTCGAAATATAACTATTCTGACATTTATGCTGCATAATTATGCTAAGCTGAATTATTTGAAAGAGAAGATTTTTTACATTTAACTGTGTTAAAACAACAAAAAAAACCTGTACTCATGATGAATTGAATTGTTTGAAATAGAACTGTTTTATGTATAAAAATGGATTTGACTTTAAATAACCTGCAATGGTTGATATACCATAAAACCAAACCAAACCAATCATAACCGTGAGAGTAAGAGATGGACTTACGTTTTTCCTAAGGTCATTAGCACAAATTGAAACGTAGCCTCATAGAAGACTTAAACTTGGGTCGTCGATTTCCATTTTGTTCGACGATATCCATTACTCTAAACCCAATTCCATTTATGCCTATGTTTCTTTGTATCTAATAATATGGTCAGATTGTGGAGGCACGGTTAGCATTACGGTTATCACCGTGGGAAATGGAATCGGTGATCCGAGTTCAAATCCTGTTGACGTTCACTTTATGCTGATGAATTTGCGAAAAGCTTGAATCCGTATCTCCTCAGCTATGAGCAAATTCAAAAGGCAAACTGGCTCTTATAAGAGCAAACTGGATCTTTACCGTTGTTGATTGGCGAAACAATTTAAAAGAAAAATTCTGAATTCAAAATCTCCCACCCAGTGTAATTGGACGTATTGACTAAGGTCAGATATTCAGGTTAGGGATCATTTCTTGCTACTGGTGCTATGTAATCAAGTATAAGCTGTCACTTGAATAGGAGATGACCATTATTAGGTAGCTCTTCATTTTTCCGATGACTGTGTCATATTACAACTCGAAGACTTGAAAAGATTTATAGGGGATGAGATTGGCTGGTGAGGTTTAATGGCATATCAAGCCTTGCAGGTTATTTAAAGCCAAATCCTTTTTGCACACTGTTCAACGGTTTTAAATATTTCTATGTAATACTAACAATTCAATTTAACTGTTATTTTTTGAGGTCATTTAGTTTAATGGCATATCAACCTTTGATGGCTATTTAATGCCAAATCGTGTTTATACATATATAATTTGTAAGGGAAAAGTTTTTCTATAACTTTTAAAAAAATGAATTCGAGCTAATTTGTTTTCACACAATCAAATTATTTCAAGTATTTCTATTGTTTGCACACATTGAAATGGTTTTAAGTATTGCTATCAAACACTACTAGTCCAATTTAATAAAAATCCTTTTTAGCTACAGTTAAATTATAAAACAGATTTATTTGACTCATAAATGGGGCCCTAAAAGGTACTACCACTCTGGGTCATAGCGGTTTCGATAGGTAATACCGATTAAGGAGTACTCCATATTCCTAAACGTTTCATGACTGAAGCCTCAACATTTGGTGGCTTAGTGTCATATGCAGGACACTCAATTGGTCGAGTCTTATCTCTCTGCAGAGAAGTAGCCAGCGTGTTCTACAGCCGTCTAGGAAATAAGAAATGAGATGGGCACTGCCAAGTAAAGGTAATGGAACTTTACTATATGGTGTGTAATGTTCTCGTTTCAGAATATTTCAGATATTTAAAATCGCATACTAGCAACGCCTACACTAGAATAATAAGTATAGTAAACACCACATAAGATTTAAAAACATTTGATTTTAAATAGTAATAATAGCTACTACTGTCAAGTGGTAGATTTTTTTCTAGGCAGCCTGTGTAACAAAATCTATAATTATGTATAGGTCAAATTTTGAAGACCTATTTTTTAGCCAAAAAATGATATCAAACTATATATGAATAATGACTTACTATTTGGTTTGGTTTCATGAGAAAAAATCATATTTGGAATTGTAGGTGGGGACAGTCAGATGGGGATGCAGAATATACCAACCGCATCACTGCAGAGGGTTGGTTGGTTGGTTGGGTTTTATGGCATATCAACATTTGTAGGTTATTGATTGCCAAATCCATTTTTATACAAATAATCAATTCTATTTTAAGCAATTTATTTCAGCATACAAAAACAGAATCATTTCAAACAATTCAGTTTAGCATTTTAAATGTAAATACGCAGATTAATTGTCGAAAACATTTCTTTTTTAAGCTCTTCAGTATGTTCAAACAGTCCAGTTTAGCATAAGTACCCAGTTTAGTTCTATTTGACCAATAGATAAGGCCCCCTCAGGGGCTGGCTGGACCTTGGAGCTATGGCAATGAAGGGGTACTCCGCATTCCTCAAAGTCCTAGCATTACTGTAACCTCACCATCAGATTGTTCAGTGTCATATCCAGGACACTCGTCGAGGGAAGTCTTACTCCTCTGCAGAGATGCTGTCGGTTTATTTTACAGCCCCAGCCGACTGGTCAACGTGTACAAGGAGGGTTTTAGCATTAAATAACCCGCGAAGTTTGGTATGTTATTAAACAAAGAAGCTAAACTAAACGATAACCTTATGTGATGTACCCTTGAGCGTTTTATGTAGATAAATAATATGTAGATATATAAACGTATTAGATATATAAGTAAAACTTTCAAAGAACTCAGTTTCAACATAATTGAAAAACAACTTTTATATCTTTTATACTTCTAATTATTGTTTTTAATCATGTAAATCTCATAAACATTGAGTAAGTCGTTCTACGTAATTGAATAGTTTTTGTCAAAAGAAGTCCACTGTTTTGACAGTTCTTTAGTTAAAGAAGAAGTCTGTTGAAAGACGTGTGATTTTTTCGTGAGAAAACCTAATTTAATATTTGTCGAAACTGTTGTAAACATTGTTCACGGATATCTTTAATTAATATGCTAGCCCAATTCGGCTAATAAGTGCTTTATTTTCCAACTTACAGTATTTTAATCTTGCTTCATTAATGAATATATGTAACATGCTTACCATTCTTGACAAAAATTATGGAATGAGCACACTTAGTGGATTAAAAAAAATTTCATTTAGCAGTAAATATACAAAAAAGCAGATAAGACGCAAAGCATTTTTTCTTTAAAAACTGAACATTTTGGTTTCATGAAATATTCGTTGAACAAGCTGGATTAAAACAATAATGGCATTATTTTTTTCAAGTCATGCAGAAGAAAATATTGAATGTCCCAATGTTAAGGAATAGAATTATCGAATTAATAAATAAAAAAAATTATAATTATTACTTAGTTTTCACTTTCCCAGATTTTATAACAGCCTTGATTTTTTTCATTCATGGATTTCACTAATCTGTAGCTATATTCTTTAAAGTGGATCCAACTACATAGAAATACAGTAGATATTCTTTGATTTATAGTGTGTTCCTATAAACCATTTTAAAAATATGTTCCCCAACCATCATCATCATGTCGTGCTGCTGGCATGGATATCCCTGACCTTCTCTCGCCACTCCTCCCTATCGTTCATCGCTTCTGGCAGATCCTCAGAGCTACATCTCGTATCCTCTCAGAGCTGCTGTATGTAGGTTCGAGCTGGTCGTCCTGCTTTTGCTCAGCCATCTGAGGGGGTCCATAGGAATACATCACTTATGAGCTCGTCCCTGCTTCTCCAGCCGTATACTGCGTGTCTGGTTCGTCTAACTTGGATAGTTTTCGTGATGGGAGGTAGGTGATCGTACAGCTGGTGCTTTGTGGAGTGTTGCCTCTTGGACTTGTTCAAAATTGCTCGCAGCATTCTTGTGTAGTTGCCGTCAAGCTTTTTCTCCATCCGTTTTGTTAGCGTCCATGTAGTGCATCCATATAGCAGTATCGACATGACCGCTGCTTGGAAGAAACTGCATTTCATTTTATCGGTCAGGTCTGACTTCTATATGACCGAAAGGCTATTGATAGCTGTCCATGCATTTGTTAGTCGCGTGTCGATGTCTTTTTTGGTTGATGAGACACTGCTTCCTAGGTAGATGAACTTGGCAACGAGTTTAAGAGAGCTACCACCTAGTATGGAAATGTCGCCAGTAATATTTTCCTTTGCGTGGTTTAGAAAAAATATCATTAATTCCTATAATTTGATCATATTTGTTTAAGAAATATTTTATGAAGTCACAATATTCAGCGGTGATTATTTTGCGTCGAACGTGTTATTAGTTCATTTACAGCTAAATAAAAGACGTAAGCGAACATTTTTTAAAAGTGCTAATTCCAGAGGTTTTACGAAAGGGGGCTTGATATTTTTCTACGCCGATTTTTAAGATTGTTCTGAAGGATTTGGTTTTGCTATTATGGAAAAAAATGGCGAGAAAATCTTTTTCTGGTGGTGGTGGGGCATTGAGTAAGAGGCTAACGTGTTCAAATTCGATATTGTAGTAAGCGAGTTGGAACTCTGGTCGTGCTATTACATTCACTTTTGGACTAATACCCCCTGGGAGAGGTACAGATTCCCTTATTCCCCCTAGTTAAGGGTAATATAGTACCACAACTGTTTCTTCTATAAGGATATATTTGGCGTTAATTAACCCACGAAGGTTTATATGCCATTTAACAAAGAAACTGAAATGAAAAACAAATTAGGTAGAGTGTATATAATATATATTTATTATGACGTTTCATTTTTTATGAATAATGATCTGGAATCTTTTCCATTTTTGGAAAAATATTCGTCGAAGTTATCACAATTACTAAGGCTGTTATCGCAACGTAATGATTTTCTTGTTTGTTTGTTTTATGGCATACTAACCTTTGTTGGTTATTTAATGCCGAATCTATTTTTATACAAATAAACACTTCTATTACAAACAATTTAGTTTGATATAAGTACTCAGTTTAATTGTCAAAAAGATTTCTGTTTCAAGCTATTTAATTTAGTCAAACAGTTCAATTTCAAACAATCCAGTTAACTGTCAAAACAGTTGTATTTCAAACAATTCTTTTGAGAATAGAAAAACAGTTCAATTTCAAACAATTCAGTTAAGCGTAAGTACGCAGTTTTAATGTTAGAACAGTTCTATTTCAAGCAATTCAGTTTAGCATAAGTACGCAGTTTAGTTCTACTTGACCCATAGATAGGGCACTATCAAGTGCAACCACTCTGGGCCAGAGCAATGGCCATGAAGGGGTACTCGACATTCCCCAAAGCTCCAACATTACTGATGCCTCACAATAAGATTGTTTAGAGGACACTCGTTGGGGGAGTCTTACCCTTTTGCAGAGTGGCGCTCGGTATATTCCATAACCCCAGCCGACTGGGTAAGCAACGTAATGAGGAACGCCGGATGTTATTAAACTTTAAAAAAGTGTGAAATGAAAAATGTCCGAAATTGCGTTAATAAGCGTTATTTAAGTTTGATGGAAATGAAAATATTGTTAGTAATGAATTATAATTAAATTGTATATTAAAATTCGCGAATGTTAGGGGTAAGTTTTTGTTTTTCTGTTTGAGATAAGCTGACTATATTCCCCATAGAAGGGTCAGTATAAGGCAGGCACTAAAAAGGAGTCCTTGGTATGACACAAAATTGCATCTGTTGATGAGGTTTCAATTCTGGAGCTCCAGAGAGTGTGAAGTATCTCTTCATTGCTATTTCTCCAAGATCTGCTCTGACCCGATGTCGTATTATTAGTTATAGGTATGGGTCAAATAGATCAGTTCCAAATTATTGATAATAGATAGGAATACTTGATACCATATAACGATTGATTACATTTATTATGATTATAAAGTAAAGTTGGCGACTGTAATCGAGGGCGACAAGAAGGCTCTCTTTTCAACAGCTACTAAACCGAGGTGTAGGAGAGGGCGCTACACCTTTCCTTGGATTGCTCTACTTTACCCTTAATACGTACCTTGTATTGCTGAGTGTTAAGCAAGAAGATATCAAGTACCATTTATAAAGTCTTTGGTATGACGCGACCTGGGATTGAACCCAGGTCTCCCGGGCCATTGGCGAACACTCTACCCACTAGGCCAATATGAAGCTATTATTGTTTACTAAGGGTTATTATTAGTTACTTGAAACCATATAACTAAGTGCAAACAAGTGATTATTATTGAATAGAAATAGTTACTTTAAACCATATAATTGTTTTTGAATTATTTCAATTAGATAAAAAGAAATATTTGTAACCATACAGTCGTGTGCACGTTATTTCTATTGGATAGGAATAATTGATATCATACAATGATGTACAACAACACACATGTAAACATACAATGAATACGATTTCCTAACCTCAAGGTATGTACCATAACCATGATATGGCTATGTGTGAAACGTACATCGAATGTCCATAAAGATAGAACATAGGAACCTCAAAATTCGAAAAACACGCAACGACTTTTCAGTTCAGGTACGAAACTTTTTATTACCTTTGAGTTTAAAGGTTCTTCGACATAAGGAGAGAGATACACATTTTTTCTATTCTGGCTTTTTCATCTCTCCCCCATCTGTGCGACACCTGCCCAAGGCCTCCGCGAGCAAGCGAAAGTCAACCCTTCTCGTTCGGTGTCCAGTTCTCAATTCTACTAACTTTCTTCAAAATTTCCAAAATCCTCCGCGCGCTTCCGGTGCGTGACGTCATTCGCACTTGCTAGCTCCGTTTCCCGTCAGAGCTATTGTGACATCTCTGCGTGCGTGAACACCTGAGCTCAAGTTTGCACCTAACTAACCCATGTGCCGAGCCGACAGGTTCTCAGCCTAACTAAACCCAGAGGCATAAAACGAAATCCCTCGGCCATTATATTACAGGTATAAAATAAGACAAGGTAGGTTTACATGCTATTAGAATCAATCAATCAATCTTCCATTCAGTCGGATATTTACTCATATATTTATTCATTCAGTCGTTATTTTAAAAATAATTGAATAATTATATTTAATTATTGGGAAGAAAGTTTTCCTTTTATAGGACAAAATAATTATTGTAATGTATTGTTTGTTCATACTGGACATTGGCCTAGAGGTTAGAGTGTTCGCCAATGGCCCGGGAGACCTGGGTTCAGTCCCAGGTCGAGTCATACCAAAGACTCAAAAAATGGTACTTGATGCCTCCTTGCTTAACACTCAGCATTATAAGGTACGGATCAAGGGTAAAGTGGAGCAATCCAGGGAAAGGAGTAGCGCCCTCCCCTACACCTTGGTGTAGTAAGCTATCGAAAAGGGAGCCTTCTTGTCACCCTCGACTATGGTCGCCAACTTTACTTACTTTTATTGTTTGTTCTAATTGAAATATGGATCTCTTTACGTATTTCAGTTTGGGTTATTTGCCTTATGACATATCAACACTTTTATGGGTCATTTAATGCCGGTGATTGTGATCATAATTATATTTTCAATTTTTATCTATTTCTTTTTAAATTACACTTTTATTTGTCAAATAATCAAATATCAAATAACTAATAATAATAAATCATAGAATTTATATATGGTTTGAAGTAACTATTTATATTTGATTCAGCTCAGTCGGCTGGGGCTGTAGACTAAGTCGACTGCATCTCTGCAGAGGGATAACACCACCCCACAACGAGTGTACTGGATATAACGTTAAATAATCCGATGGTGAGGCTCCAGCCCGGGAGATCTGAGAAATGTTGAGTACTCCTTCATTGCGATTGCCTCCAAGTCCACTCTGACACGAAATGGTAGCACCTGATAGGGTCATATCTATAGGTCAAATAGAGCCGTTTGGCATTTAAACTATTTTCAAACAAATCGCTGATCTCTAAATCACTAGAGATACATAGCAATACTTGAAACTCTGTAACTGTACAAACAAATGAGTAATGTTGAATAGAATTATTAGTGTTAAGCAGCAATACTCGTTACCACTTCACTGTCAGCAAACAAATGATTAATACTGAATAGAATTATAAGTGTTAGATAGTAATTATCGAAACCATTTGACTATGTAGAAACAATAAGAATAACCGTCTGTAAAGAAATTAGTTATAATTCATTTAAAAAAGAAATTACCTAAAAACTATTCACTAACAAAGTATATATATATATATATATATATATATATATATATATATATATATATATATATATATATATATATATAAAGACAAAAAGAAAAAAATTCACTTTCTTATTATCATCATAAATTTATTTCGTTTTTTTTTCAAACCTTCCTCAGATGAATGATTCAAAATTGTTTATTTAGATATTTTCATCTTGTTTTCCGGCGAGAATGGGATTTGAACAAATTCCTCATTTTTATTTTTTTTTAATTAAAATAATTTTTAACTAAAATAATTTTTAATATATTTCATCATATCTTATAATAAATGTTTTTTTTATAAAACTTGAATTGGTTTGGTTTTTTTTGGTTTCTTTGTTTTAATGGCATATCAACCTTTTTAGGTTATTTAATACCAAAGCTATTCTCCTTGATGAATAGTAGTGGTACAATTTAACCCATAGGTGGGGGGATAAGGGGGTTCATACATTTCCCAAGGGTATATAAAACTTGAATATATTATAGCTATTGCTATTTTTCATTTATATAATGTTTACACAATCCTATAAAAAATACAATAAAAAACAGATACCCCTAATTTACATATTACTCCAGGAAATGTTCAATACAGCTTGCAACATTTTTGTGTAATTGTCGTTGAGATTTTTTTCCATACGCCACTGATGTTATATTTCTAGAAGTTATTTCCGTTATATTCTCAATGATAATGATTACTTGATTTTAATTTGTATTTTATTCATTAACGATATAATGCACCAGCCCAAGCCGAAACCCTGCTGCATAGTTAGGAACGAGCCGCCGCAGGCATAGGCCTCCATGACAATGCACACAAAACGGAATACATGTACTTTAATCAAGCAGGTAATATTTCCATACTAGACTGTAGCCTTCTGAAGCTTGTTGACAAGTTCACCTACCTAGAAAGCAGTGTCTCATCAACCGAAAAAGACATCGACATGCGACTAACAAAACCATAGACAACTATCGATAGGCTATCGGTCATATGGAAGTCAGACCTGACCGATTAAATGAAACGCAGTTTCTTCCAAGCAGCGGTCATGTCGATACTGCTATATGGATGCACTACATGGACACTGACTAAACGGATGGAGAAAAAGATTGACGGCAACTACACAAGAATGCTGCAAGGAATTTTGAACAAGACCTGGAGCCAACACCCCACAAAGCACCAGCTGTACGGCCACCTACCTCCCATCTCGAAAACTATCAAAGTTAGACGAACCAGACATGCAGGACACTGCTGGAGAAGCAGGGACGAGCTCATAAGTGATGTACTCCTATGGACTCCCGCACATGGTCGATCAAAAGCAGGGCGACCAGCTTGAACCTACATACAGCAGCTCTGAGATGATACGGGATATAGCTCTGAGGACCAGCCAGAAGCGATGAACGATAGAGAGGAGTGGCGAGAGAGGATCAAGGATATCCGTGCTGGTGGCACGACATGATGATAATGATATGAATTGAATTATTTGAAATGAATTATATGAATTTATATTGTTGAATAAAATAAATTGAGAGAGTAACAGTAAATATACTAAGTTTGTCCTTCAGCTTGTTCCATCACATGAAATATGACCTTCTAACATTTCTGTTTCTGCCAAGAAACTGGCTATAGATAAGTATCTTTGGAATTCTGCAGTCTCTCTTTCCAATGACATATTAAACCGATATTTATCTCTGCCTCCCACCAGACTGGACATAACACAAGACCAATGACCCGAAGGTCGATTATAGTGGGGATTAGGAGGTGCCCGTAGTGTAATAGTTACCGTCGTAGCAAATGGACACGGCGGCACGAGTTCAAGTCCTAGCCGAGACTAATTGCATTTCACATAGCACTAATACCCTTGGGAAAGGTATGAATCCAATTATTTTCCCTCCAGTTATGGGTAAATAGTAGGGTAGACTAGGTTCTTCAGCCTTAGTGAGGCAACTAGTCTAAGAGAAGGAAAACTGAATTCAAACCTGTTAAACTTCGCTTAAAAATTGACTTTGTGTCACATCCTGCCCGAGCGGAGGGGTTGGTAAATATGATTATAGTGGGGATTAGGGGAGGGGAAGGCCAAGCACGAGCCGAAGCTCGAGCCCTGCTTGACTATGCTGGTCATCGGCCCCCTTAGTGCAATGTGGGCCTGATGATCCTCGCTGTGTCCAGGCATGTATGGCTGATTATTGCTTAAAAGCAATTATTGACAAAGATGTCAATGACGTATTAAGCCTATCTCAATTGCATTAGATTTGAGAATTAATTTTTTTTATTTATTGCGGACTTTTTGTCCTCATCTCGGTAGTTTTTGTGTCGGTTCTTCTTTCACTATGTTTCAGCCAAATTTCACCTCTGGCCTTTTTCAGGTGATTTACCGCGACCTCGGATAGGAAAGCAGTCTTGTAACTGTATCCCCAGTAATTACTGCCTTCCATAGTTGTTGTCTATCGCACCACGATTTTGACCAAGTAAACCTCTGGCCGGCTTGGTTAGGATTTGAAACCGCTATATTCTGACAATGCTCACCTGGAACCGTAGAGACTCAACGCCTCTATCCGCTGCGCACCAAAGGGCGATCAAGGATGGATTTTTTGGTATTATAAATCCAATTATTTGTTCTCCTTATCTGGTCTTGTATTGTCGGGTCCGTACCGAATTTTGTAATTGTCTTTAATTGGATAGACATTTAAACTGCGTACTTATACTAAACTGAATTGCTTGAAATAGAACTGTTTTAACAGTAAACAGCGTACTCATACTAAACTGAATTATCTGAAAAAAACTGTTTTTACATTTAACTCAGCATATTACCCAATCGGCTGGGGCTATAGAATACACCGAATGCACCTCAGCAGAGGAGTAACACCTCCCCCAACGAGTGTACTGGATATGACACTAAATAATCGGATGGTGAGATTCCAGTAATGCAAGAGCTTTGGGAAATGCGGAGTACCCCATTATTGCCATCGCCCCCAATGTCTACTCTTGCCCGGAGTGGTAGCACCTAATAAAGCCCTCTCTATGGAATCAATATAACTAAACTGCGTTCTTATGCTAAATGGAATAACTTGAAATAAAACTGTTTTGACATGTAAACTGCATACTGATGCTAAACTTAATCATTTGAAATATAACTGTTTTTCTCTTTGAAACTCTGTTTTGCTAAACTGAATTGTTTGAAATATAACTGTTTTTGTATGCTAAACTAGATTGTTTGAAATAGAATGGTTTTGAAAACTGAAACTGTATTTACGCTAAACTAAATAGTTGAAGTAGAACTGTTTTGACATTTAACTGTGTGTAAACAAAAGCTATATTCATACTTAACTAAACTGTTTGAATTAGAACTGTTGGACTAAATTGAATAGGTTGAAATAGAACTGTTTTTGTATAACATGAATTTGGTATTAAATAACCTACAACGATTGATGTGCCAAAAAACCCAAACAAACAAACAAATAAATAAAATTTTCATTAAAACGGTTTCAATCAGTAAAATATGACGTTCAATGTACGGAGTATCATAATATTTTAAACTACAAGCGAGACGAATTGTTCAACTTATTTGCTAAATCTTCGAGCGCTTCTGAAAAACTCCATCGTTGTCTTTGGAATAAAACGGACATTAAGCTTAAGACAAAGTTTACCGTCTTCAAGGCCTTCGCACTCATCCATCTTTTGTATTGACCGGAACCGCGGACACCCTATCGAT
The DNA here is from genome assembly GCA_963585895.1 of Sepioteuthis lessoniana. Classification (NCBI taxonomy): domain Eukaryota; kingdom Metazoa; phylum Mollusca; class Cephalopoda; order Myopsida; family Loliginidae; genus Sepioteuthis; species Sepioteuthis lessoniana. Next base: position 31,818,420 of record OY757926.1, on the reverse strand, counting down.
CACAAATTAAGTAACTTGATGCCTTTCACAAACCTTGTGTTTACTTGATCTGTGGATACACACTGCAAGACAGAGTCTCAACCTCTGATCTCATTGCTAGGTGCAATATTCGAGGCATAGAAACCTTCGTCATGCAATCACAATTGAGAAGGGCTTGATAGGTCATCCGAATGTGACACTACAGAATTCCAAAGATCATCATCTATAGTAAACTTCATGACGGAAACAGAAATATTAGAAGACCGTGGCTCAGGTACAGGGGCAAGCTGAAAGGCGAACTTAGAGTTCTTGCTATAACTGTTCAAACATTCGAACAATTAGCTTCTATTAGCAAACATTGCGGGCAAAATTCTCCAACGTCATAAAAAAGTTCGACAAATTCATCTCAGAGTATTGAGGGAAAAGATAGTTCGATTAGTTATGTCAGTTATTACATTTTCGAAGTCTTCTAATTCTGCAGGTTGTACATAATCTGCGGAATTTTATATATACCGATGGCTGATTTTGAAATCTCATAAAAGACATGAGCATCAGAACTGACGAAGGTTGAAATAAATTTATAATCCTATGTGACCGGTTTCGTTGTTTTTCTCCAAGAATTTATAGCTCTGTATTATTGGTACATTGAGCTCTTTACCAGGAAAATTTTAATTATTCACGCTTGAATAACTTCTTGTCCTGATGGAATCACTCCCAACTCCGGTTTAACTGGACCAAAAAAATATATATATATATATATATATATATATGCGCGTGCGTGTGTGAGTGTGTATGTGTAGGATATTAAAATCATTTTCGTATGTAGTTTTTGCAACGGAAATCTCTTTTATGCAGTCAGGATTTCATGATGTAATCCTTGTGCTCACCTCATCGGGATTGAAACCGGATCGTATCACTTAAATTCTGTCACTGGTTCGTTTGATGTCACTAATTGTCTCTGGCCGGGCCAACGACAGAATTCAGTCATCTCTTTTGAGCCTCTTCGAGGAAGACACATCCAATTAGTGTCAACAATGATTTGAATTAAATTTATGACCCCAATTATGAATCATTTTCACATCAGCTATAACTTCCCGTTCATTTTGGGGATTTAATTTTCTCATGTGTCAGATTACGAAGAATGCTTTTCAACAGATTCTGGACGCCATTTTGTCGGGGAACGTGTAAATCAAAGGGAGATAAAGATTGGAAATAGTTGTTTGATATATTCACTACATTTTGGTTGCTCCCTCTATCCAAGGGTTAGCGGTTAGTTTTATTTATTTTATTTTTTTTTCAATTTTTTAAATTCCAATTTGAAAACTAACGAAATAAACCTATTATTTTTTTGTTATTTGCCTACAACTTGTATTCATATATTTAAACTAAATATATTGTGTAGGATAAATTTTTGATTGGCAACAAAATTGTCAGCTAGCTATCCATTTGATACTGATCACGCTCAATATTGCTCAATTTCTTTGTATTTGGATAGAACTTAGATTCATAGTTGAAGGAGTCTCCATGTTGAAGTGGTTAACGTTCTGGACTGCGATATTTAGTAGCAAGTTCAAACCAGTGACGCTACGACATTCAATTTCGAACTAACAACCTTAAGAATTGCTACAACCTCCTTATCGCCTCCAGTAATAAATTTAATAGTACCACTACAGTTCTTCTACAAGAATTGACTTCGGCATTAAATAACCAACGATGTTTGCTATGCCATTAAACAAAGAACTCCAACCAAATTAAGATCCTCGTGGTGTAATGGTTAAAGTGATAGACTGCGGAATCGTAGTACGCGAGTTCGTACTCCAGTCGCGCTATTACGTTCACCTTAAGGCATATACCCTTGGGAAAGGTATGAACCCCCTTATACTCCCAGCCATGTTTTAAATAGTACCACTACTGTTCTTCTAGGAGAATAGCATTGGCATTAAATAACCTAGAAAAGTTGATATGCCATTAAACAAAGAAACCAAACCAAATTAAGAGTGAGCCGGAACACAAAATTTAAATAATGAAAATAAATAAAATAAATTCACACATAGATATAATCAAACAGGGGTCAAAAGGGGCAACTCACTAGAGTGTAATGGATAGCAAGCTAGACTAGCGAATGAGTTCGAGTCTCATTGGGTGCCCCATTCATACATGACCATTGTAAATTAATCGACCAATCGAAAAAAATATAACAGGAAAGTTGCATTTTTCACCGGGCCACACATTTGCAAGATATTTTTTAAAAAATTATCATTTTACAAGTTATTTTACAAGTTTTAGCAATTCCTGCAATTATTTGTATTTCCGTTATATATATATATATATATATATATATATATATATATATATATATATATATATATATATATATATATAGTATAATTTGGCAGCAAATTATAACGAAGGCATGTATCGTTGAACATGATAGAACAATTTTTATATGTAGTTTTTGATTGAGGTTTCTCAAGTTGTCTTGTTTTTTTTCCGTATTTTTGGGTCAAATTGGTGTAAAAATTGTACTGTTTTTTTTTTTCAAGCAGTTTCAATCACATTTTGGTCGTCGTCAGGGGTCGTCGTTTGTGGTGGTTGTTTAGTTTAAGGATTTCTTTCTTTAAATTGAGTTTTAAAAAAAACGCCGAAAAGGTTTTAAAAACCCTATTAACGTTTTTAAACAAATAGAAAAGAACGCTAGAACCCAATTAAAAAAATATATACTTAAACTAAACAGCCTCTAAAAAGTACGACCCCTGAAGACGAAAAGTTGTTGAAAGTCACTTAGGAAAAACCTGGAGCAATTTTTACAACAACTTAACCTTATAATACGAAAAAATACCCGCAAACAACTAAACAAACAAACAAAAAACCAGGTCAACTTGAGAAACTACAATCTAAAATTAAAAGTGTTCTATCATGTTCAACAAAACATGCCTTCGTAATAATAACAAATCTCTCTCTCACTCTCTCTCTCTCTCTATATATATATATATAATGTTTGTTGTACGTCCAATGAAAGAATAAAAATATATTTTAAAATAGGTAGATCACAAAGAGATTTGAACTTTTTCAAAGAAATACAAATCTCTTCGTATAGCTTCCTATTTTAATATATATATATATATATATATATATATATATATATATATATATATATATATATATATTTTGTACGTCTTCCGTCCTTGATATATATATATATATATATATATATATATATATATATATATATATATATATGGAGGCAGATGTACTCACTATCAGTGTGTTTTTGTTTCAATGTATTCAGAAAAAGTAGATTTCGTTTTGTATATCACACTGATATTGGGTACCTCATATAGCGTAATAGTTAACAAGATGGGTATGGGGGTGGTAAAGAGCAAAATATTTCAGCTCACCAGTTTAGAACAAAAACACCTATAGATTTTGTTACAGTATATACTTGAGTAATGAACGAATTTTTTGTTCTGTTTTTTTTTTTCTTTTTTTGCCCAAAAAGAAATGGTCGTTCAGTACACGAGATAGATTTCAGAACACATTGGCGGGGGGTACCTATTTTCTGTGTATGGCCTTGCCGTAACTTCCATTGAAAATGTCTCCGTATTGCCTTATACCTAAACAAAGGCTGTTTGTAAAGATAATACAGTTTTTGCTTATCGTTGTTTAATCTTGATTCGGTCCATTGGCCTAGAGGTTAGAGCGTTCGCCAATGGCTCAGGTTAACGGGATCAGTCCCAGGTCTAGTGATACCAATGACTTAAAAATGGTTCTTGATGCCTCCTTGCTTAACACTCAGTATTAAAAGGTATGGATCAAGGGTAAAGTGGAGCAATCCAGGTAAATGCCATGCACCCTTCCGTACACCTCGTTGTAGTAGCTATTGAAATGGGAGCCTTGTGGTTACCCTCGACAAAAGTCGCCAACTTTACTTTACTTGCTCATTATCTTAACTGAAATACTTGTTAAGAAATTTTGAGATAATGAAGTTTGATATATATATATATATATATATATATACGCTCCCCTCTCGGGGGTTGAGCACTCTGGTTATGGAATTAACGGCTGCCACCCGCGAAATGCAAAGCTCTTCTAACGGAGTGAGCATTCCGGTATCCTGTCGCGCAAAATGTAAATAAACGAAAGCTAATTAGAAATTTGCTATTATTCCTGAGTTGACGTAAGTAAAAAGTAAAGTTAGCGACTATAGTCGAGGGTGACCCGAAGGCTCCCTTTTCGATAGCTACTACTATAGGGGAGGGCGCTACTCCATTCCCTGGATTGCTCCACTTTACCCTTGAACCGTACCTTATAATGCTGAGTGTTAAGCAAGGTGGTATCAAGTTCCATTTTTAAAGTCTTTGGTATGACTCGACCTGGGATTGAACCCAGGTCTCCCGGGCCATTGGCGAACACTCTAACCGATGGCTGAGAGGTAAGATACTAAGTCTAGTTAGAATGGTTTCGATCGTAGCTTGAAGCGTCCTGTGTGTCTAGCAACACTGAAGAGTTGTGATACAACGAAACAGTCTGTCTGTGGATGACATTATATATACAAAAGAAAGTGAAGTTGGCGGCCGTAGTCGAGGGCGACCCGAAGGCTCTATTCTTAATAGCTACTACACCAAGATGTAGAAGAGGGCGCTACTTATTTCCCTTGATTGCTCCACTTTACCCAAAATCCTAACCTTATAATGCTGAGTGCTAAGCAAAGCGGCATCAAGTAGCATTTTTGAGTCTTTGGTATCACTCGATCTGGGATTGAGCCCCGGTCTCCCGGACCATTGGCGAACACTGCTCATTAGGCCAATATATAAGTGAGTAAAGTTGGCGACCGTAGTCGAGGGTGACTCGAAGGCTCCTTTTTCAATAGCTACTCCTCTGAGGTGTAGAAGAGGCTGTTACTCCTTTCTCTGAATTGCTACACTGAGTGTTAATGAAGGAGGTATCCAGTACCATTTTGAGTCTTTGGTATAACTTGACCATTGATTAAACCCTAGTCTGCCGGGCCATTGGCGAACATTCTACCAACCTCGCAAGCGTAATAAATCAATTACAGACGTTATTATTATATTATCAGCTTTATTGTGTATCAGTGGTGGGATTTTAGCATGTTTCGAAATATTCTAGTAAACACGGTAAGCTACATGAAGGTCTAGCCTACATGGTTTCCTTACGGTATTACATTGATTTTTTATATTGTATTGCAATAGTTTTCAGTGTATAAATAAGTGTTTGAGTGTTTTCTTGTTATGTCGTTGGATGTTGAAAAAACATTTTTTCTTGACTAACATAACCAAAAGTTAGGGGTCGTTTATCGAGTGATATGAAAAAAACAAACACCTTTTGTGACTAAAAATTAGGGGCCGTTAATTGCACGAAGTTATTCATTACACGAGTAGTAATTTACTCAGCTTTGATGCGTCACGAAATCGTATGAATAGGGCACCCAAAGAGATTCGAACTCACTCGTGAAGGTTTGTAAGTTTAGCTTGTTATTCATTACTCCAGCCGAGGTGCTTATTCTGTATATACGGTTAGTGAAAGATGTTCATAAAATATAAGTATAAATTCCGTGATTTTGTTATCGACATATGGGACCCACTAGTCTGTGGGACAGTTCCACTTGGGAATATCCAGTTTCTTTATATTTATATCTTTTTTTTTCATTACAGAAGAAACGTTTTATAGACGTTAATAAACAGTTTAATATAAAGTTTCCATGCAATTTGATGAAAAATCTGTAGCAAAAAGGTCTTGTTATTTTTTAATAAAGTTATTTCATTTTTTGGACAGAATTTAACTTAAGTCTCGAAAGACAACAGGAAAGTTTTTTTTTAATAAAAATAAACCAAGAATTGAACATTTAATAAAATGAAAAGGAGACACTGATTGATTTTTTTAGCAGCACCCGCAACCCATTAATTCTGATGTAACATGAAAGCATTTGTCAGCGTAACACAACGTCTGATTGGCCAACTGTAAAGTAAATAAACGTTTTCAGCTTTATATCTTTTTCTTATTTCTTTTATTGTTTTCACAACAGATAGGAAAAGAGAAAAGAGAAGAAAGGGTCCAAGATAAAAAAAAAAAAGCGCCACCAGCCTAAAACATGCATATTTTAGAAAGATTGTTTCATATAGAGTTTAATAAGTTTTGCTTAGTCTGGTACAAGGGCATGGAAAAATCTCGATTTGTTTCAACTTAAATATTTTTAGATGGGTTAAGAAGCATGTAATTTCTAAAAGCCCCGATTTTTTCTATCACCCCTATCATCTTCCCCTCCCCGCCAAAAATCTCATAGGAAACATTATAAGGAACAGCAGCTCTTATAAGAAGTCTACAGAATAAGCTTTTGACAGGTTATGGGGATAAACTTTATAGGTTTGGTTTGGTTTATAGCATATCAACCATTGTCGGTTATCTAATGCTGAATCCTGTTTAGACATTTATATCAAATATATATGATTTGGTTTCGTTTGGTTTTTATGGCTTATAAACTATTGTCGGTTATTTAATGTCGAATCCTGTTTAGACATTTATATCAAATATATATGATTTGGTTTCGTTTGGTTTTATGGCATATCAACCATTGTCGGTTATTTAATGCCGAATCCTTTTTAGACATATATATTAAATATATAGGATTTAGTTTGGTTGGATTTGCTTTGGTTTTATGGCATATCCACCACTATAGGTTATTTAATGTCAAATCCTGTTTATACATTATTAAATATATAGGATTTAGTTTGGTTTGTTTTATTGCATATCAACCATTGTAAGTTATTTAATGCCAAATCCTGTTTACATATATATATTAAATAAATAGGATTTGGTTTGGTTTTATGGCGTATCAACCATTGTAAATTATTTAATACCAAATCCTGTTTATATATATATATTTAAGATAAGCGATTTGTTGATAACACAATTTTGCACAGAGATAAATGATTCAGAGTATTGTTATGTTATACTAATAATTCTATTTAGGTACACAGCTAAAGAGTTTCAAGTATTGCTATTCAACACTAATAATTCAATTCAATATTCTTCATTCATTAGTAGACTGTTAATTGGTTCTAAGTATTACTATGTATCAATCACAATTCAATTAAACAGTAATTTATTTACATACAGTCAAATGGTCTGAGTTCTATGTCTACCAATTCAATATAATGCAAGTCATTTGTTTGAACACAGTTTTAATGCCAAACAGTTCTATTTGACTCATAGATTGGACCCTATCAGGTGCTACCACTCCGGGTCGGAGTGGACCCGGGAGAAATGACAATGAAGGGGTACGCCACATTCTCAAAATATCCAAGGCTGCAGCCATCAAATTGTTTGATGTCATATCACGGAAACACGTAAGAGGATATGTTACCTTTCTGCTGAGATTGGGTCTCAGTGCTTTCTGAATGTCACACCTATGACTTTAATTTTTTTTATAGATAATATCTTTTTATTAAAGTGAAAAAAAAATCAACTTACTCCTATTTCTAAAGTAGACGCATTCGCGTATGGTCGTCTTTAGTAAAAATAGTTAAGGTATCTTCAATGCAAAATCACTTTAAATCTTTCTGAAGTGCAGGTCCCTTGATGATGGGTTATATCCAGTGCAACCCGAATCTCGAAAAAGGTTTCTGGTGCAAAACTAAGTAAAGATTCATAAATAGCAAATGGAACAATCTACCTAAAACAGTGGTTGGCAAGCTTTCAAAGAAAAAGGGTCAACAACCAAGATTTGGGATAGAATTCAACTTATCATCAAGGGAGAGCGTCGATTTATAGATAAACAATTATTTCCTGAATCGATGAAGAAAACCACCCCAAGTATTTTGATATCCTTTTTACCAGTTTGAAGAAGTAAGTAAAGTTGGCGACCGTTGTCGAGGGTGACCCTAAGGCTCCCTTTTCGATAACTACTACACCAAGGTGTAGGGGAGGGCGCTACTCCTTTCCCTGGGTTACTCCACTTTACCCTTGATTCTTACCTTATAATGCTGAGTGTTAAGCAAGGTAGTATCAAGTACCATTTTTTGAGTCTTTGGTATGACTCGACCTGGAGATTGAACCCAGGTCTCCCGGGTTATTGGCGAACACTCTAACCATTTTGCTAATGTCCGGTATCCGAAATGAAATGTGATTAGGTTTTTTGATGGGGTAATTTTTGTGAAAAGCGTGTCTGTCTTTCCTTCCTGGTATGGAGAACACGTGATAACCACTTTGTCCCTAACTTTCTCAGTTTAATGGCTGAAACAGAACATAAAAGTCGACGATCAGTTGTCTCCACGTTCATTAGAACCCTAGAAGTGAAGCTTCACCACAGTATAGTGTCATATCCGAGACTCACTTTTGGTTGGTTTAGACCTTACCCCTCTACAAAGGATACAGAGTTAGTCGAAACCGAAATACATTTTTAAAACAGATCTGTGATTATATATTTATGTAAAAACTAAATAATGAAATTAGCCCCAGGCGGCTGGGGATGTCAAATATATCGACTGCATCACTGCTGAGCGGTAAGACCCCCTACCTCGACCCAATGAGTGTGCTGGTTGTGAGACAAAACTATCTAATGTTAAGCTTCCAGTTCATGAGCTTTGGGGAATGTGGAGTAACCCTTCATTATTATTACATCCAGGTGCACTTTGACCTATAGTGGTAGTACATGTTTGGGTCCCATCAATGAGTGAAGTTGAACTTTTCAATCAATTATCATACCTGAAACTATTTAACTGTGTGCAAAAAAATATTAATGTCGAACTAAATTACAATTATCTGAGAGCAATACTTGAAACTACTCGAGTGCAAATGAGCACTGCCTTGTTAAAAAGATTTTATTAACAAACATTGATTATAACACACACATACACACACACACACACACACACACACACACACACACACATATATATATATATATATATATATATATATATATATATAAAAGATTTCACATTAGATAATATACGAGGCTGGGTATGCCAGAATACACAACCAACTAACCAACCAGCCATGACATAACACAATAAAGAGTGATTATTATTTATGTATGGACCAATGAGAATATCAAGAAAAACAAATAAACAAACAAAAAGCCACTAAAAGGTCCTACAGATTGATTAGTTGGTTGGTTGGTTGGTTGGTTGGTTGGTTGGTTGGATAGTTGAGTGATTGGTAAATTGGTTGGATGGTTGATTGGGTGGGTGAGAGGTTGATGGTTGGTTGGTTGGGTGGGTGGTTGGTTGGTTGAGTGATTGGTAAGTTGGTTGGATGGTTGATTGGGTGGTTGAAGGGTTGATAGTTGGTTGGTTTTGGTTGGTTGAATAAGTGGTTGATTGGATGGGTGGTTGGTTGGTTGGATGGTTGGTCGGTTTGTGGGTGGGTGTTTTATGGCATATTAACCCTTGCGTATTATTTGATATCATATATTATATATATATATATAATTTGTGAGCGAATAGTTTTTTGTGAACTTTATTTTTGAACGAGTTGTCAGGGTTCATTTGTTTGCACACATTAATTGATTTTAAGTATTCATACATAGCTCTAAAAGTTCTATTAAATATTAATCATTTGTTTGCGTACAGATAAATGGTTTCAAGGATTGCTATTAAATATTAGTAATTCTATTCATCCAGCACTCATATGTCATATAAATAATTTACTCACATCGGTATGGTTTCAAATAAAAGTTATAATAATATAAGGTGACGGTGAAACCAGTTGTAATTGGTGCACTTGAAAAAATCCCCCAAGGGTTGGTAAAGAATGGGAAGAATTGGAAATAAAAAGACACGTGAAGACTAACCAGACTACTGCATTATTAAGTTCGGCCAGAATACTGAGAAGAGTCCTGGAGACTTGAGGAGAGTAGATGACTCTCAAACACCAGTGGAAAAGAATCATGTAACGCTAGTGTTAAGTACTCTCAAAAGAGTAATAATGATAATAATCCTTAGTGAATGATCCATAGATAGGACCGTTACAGGTACTACCAATCCGGGCCAGAGTGTACCTAGGAGTAATGGCAACGAAGGTGTACTATCCATTCCCCAAATCACCAGGACTGAGGTCTCACCATACTGTTTATTGTAAAACATTCGTTTTTAGATTTGGTTTAATTTGGTTTCTTTGTTTAATGGCATATCAACCTTCATGGGTTATTTAATGTCGAAAAATCCATGATGAAGAAAACTACTATTTAACCAAAAGCCGATTTATTTGTTTGTTTGTTTGGGTTTTATGGCTAATCAACCTTTGTAGGTTATTTAACGCCAAATCCATTTTCATACAAATAAGCAGTTCTATTTCACACAATTTAGTTTAGCATAAGTACACAGTTTAATAATCAAAAACATTTCTATTTCAACCTATTCAGTTTAGTCCAACAGCTCTAATTTAAACAATTCAGTTTAGCGTAATTACAATTTCAAAGTAAAGACAGTTCCATTTCAAGCAATTCAGTTTGGCATAAGTACGCCATTTACATGTCAAAAGAGTCCTATTTCAAGCAATTCATTTCAGCAAAAGTTCACAGCTTGGTTATTTTTTACCCATAGGAACCTATCATGTGCTCCCACTCCGGGTCAGAGTAAACCTGGAAGCGATGGCAATGAATGGGTACTCCGCATTCCCCAAAAATCCAGCATTACTGGAAACTCACCACCAGATTGTTTAGTGTCATATCCACGACACTCTTTGGGAGGCGGAGTCTTACCCATCTGCAGAGATCCAGTCGGTGTATTCTACAGTCCCAGCCGACTAGGCAAACCCATAACTGAAGGGGATCGGGAAGTTCATATCTTTATAAAAAGTATTAATTTGAAAGTGAATGTTAAAACGCGACAGGAGTTCGAACTCGTTTACTACGATGTCGCAGTCCAGCGTATTAGCCTCAACGACTCCTTTTTCGGGATGAAGTCAATAAAAGGGAACAATTTTCACATCATTTTCTTTGTAGAGATTTTTATAATATTGTCAACTATAGACTAAATTATTCCATTTAATCTGAAAGACTGGGATTTTAATTTTTCGAAAACCTCGGAATGATTTGATACGTTAGATTCACAAAAAAAAAGAAAAAAAAAATGGGTTTGCCTCTATTTGTATTTTGTTTATTCAATTCTTATATTTCTATTTCTTGGGCGAAATTTTTGGTATGGATGCTCGTAAGTGTTATAAAAATACCGTTTTGGAGAATTCAGACTTTCGATAATAAAATGCTAGTTTTTTTTGTCCCTTCAGCTGCAAAGCAGTTATCAATGTACATTTCTTAGTACTGGTTTTCAAATTTTTGTTTCTTTTTTTCTTTCTTCCTTTTCTTTTTTCTTTTTTCGTTCTTTCTTTTTTTTTTTTTTGTTCTTTTTGCAAGAAATAATTTCTTTTTTTTTATAAGTTTAATTCAGAAGATATTATCTCGGAAACATAAAACTTATGAAACTCAAAAGGTACAAATAATTATTGCCCTTTTGATCTCCATACTGAATAATCCGTCAAAGGCAATGGATTACTGAAATCATATAAGCTAATGTATACGATAACTTGATATACATGGGACACATGTGACTGCTAATAACTCTATCAATAGTGATGATGTGTTCTTTTTTTTATTTCAGATTTGAAAAAAGTATTCTATAACTATTAATGCTTGATCACGATTTCTTAGACAAGAGAGGAAAAATATTTTGCGTCACTACTTATTTGGAGACAAAAACCATTCAAAACTGTCTCAAAATAGATGCAACCCATTAATATGACGATTAGTTACTGAGACAAGAAACTCAAAAAAAGAATACATGTCCTGGAAGATGATATAATAACAATTAAAAAACAACAACATTGATTTGATGTCTCTAGCTCAAAGGATGCAATTTTTACAAGAAGCATTCCAAATTACCCATATTTGTCACTGCTTCCCACCAACAGGTCAATGACCCGAAGGTCGATTATAGTGGGAATTTAGGGGAGGAGAAGGTCGGATACGAGCCGAGGACTGCTGGATTATGCTGGCCATCGGCACACCTAATGTAATGTGGGCATGATGAGCCTGTTTGGACTTGGACACAAATCTGGGTCCAGGCACGTAACGTGTTCCAAATGACCGCTATTGCGCTTGTCTCCGTAATAATTCATTATCATATTGATGGAATGGATCTATTTTGAGACACAGGGCCCCTCGGTTAGTGTAATAGTTTGCAAGCTAATCTAGCAAACCTTCATGAGTGAATTCGATCCTCAGAAAGTACCCTTTCCCCTCATACAGAGCCTAGGTTTAAAGCACGGTAAGGGTCTTTCAAAGTCGAACTTTTTTTGGTAGAAAAAAGTCTAAAAAAGCTCGACTTAGTATTACCCTTATAATACTTTTAACCTTCACTAAAACAGAAGATGATGCAATAAAAAATAGTTTCGGTTATAGATATAAAAGTACGTGTGGTTTCTTTGTTTTAATGGCATATCAACCTTCGTGGGTTATTTAATACGAAAGCTCTCCTTCTAGAAGAGCAACATTGATGCTATTAAACCCATAGCTGGAAGGATAAGGAGGTTCATAACTTTCCCCAGGGTATTTGTTCGAAAGTGAACCTAATAGCGCGACTGGAGTTCGAACTTACTTACTACAATTCCGCAGTCCAACGCTTTAACCATTACATCACGCGGACATCCCCACGTGAGTCTTTTTGGACAAAATTATGTTTTCTTTCTTTTAGAAATATAACTTTGGGATTGTTTCTTTCGAGAAAAAAAAAAAAAGAATAAAAAAAGAAAAAAGAAACAAATTTCAGGGTATTTTAACATTTTTAACTTTTGATTAAAAACCCATCAAAAGCAATTTCCGCGTTTTTAGATGATACCATAAAAATTTTCCTTTAGAATTTATGTACTATTCTTCACCCTCAAATCCTAGCTGGAATGTCTGTTAACATTTAAAAAATGGTGGGGAGCATTCACTTAGTTTACTACGTCACAAGTATTTGGCTGCCACTGAGAATCAAGTTCACCAGTGATAGTCCGTTAACCTACGTTGCTTTTACACTATGAGAAACAACCTTAAAAGCGAAGCGTAGTCTGGAGGGGTGTAATTGCAGAGCCTTTAGTATGAGGCGCTTAGTGGGAACTAAATTCATTTCTCAGTAAAAAAAAAAAACTGAATTACACGTCTAACTTGTTCACTCTTACACTCGATAGAGGTTGCATTTCGACTATCAAAGAAGAATTTTAATCGGTGTTTGGCGCAAGGCAATTACCGAGGATACAGCTCACTATTTATAGAAATATTTATAGAATTATAATTGCAAACCATTGCACCATATGTTTGCTTGGCTCAGGTACAAATCTCAAAAAGGGTTTACTTAATGCTGGCTAGAGGCACATTTGCACCTGAGAAAAGCAATACAAGGCAGGCAAGCAGGCACGTTTGCGACTGAAATCAAGGTTTGATTGCATAGTTTTATCCTATTTACCAACCCCTCCGCTCGGGCAGGATATGACACAAGGTCAATTTTTAAGCGGAGTTTATCAGGTTTGAATTCAGAGTTTTCCTTCTAGACTAGTTGCCTCACCAAGGCTGAAGAACCTAATCTGTCCTACTATTTACCCATAGCTGGAGGGAGAATAATTGGATTCATACCTTTCCCAAGGGTATTAGTGCTATGTGAAATGCAATCAGTCTCGTCCAGGATTTGAACTCGTGTCGCCGTGTTCATTTCCTACGACGATAACAATTACACCACGGGCACCTCCAATTGCATAGTTTTATGGTTGTTTCTTCTGCGCCTTTTGTCCTTGAGGGTGGCTCTGTACGGGATTTTTCAAATCAGGATATAACCAAGATGGCGAGGAGACGCCAAGGGTCATAGTTCTTCACGAGGGTAGACAATCGGTGATGGACAATATTGACAGGCACAAAGGGAATTTTTCAAGTAGTCATTTAATCGCATTCTTAGTGCCCTTCTGTCACGATGGCCAGTGGAGAGTAGGTAGACGATGATTTCTCATTCTGGAGATATGTTCAGCCCAGCATAGCTGGAACTTTAGTAGCCTTGATGCTAGTAATCTTTAATATTGGTGACAAAGTCGGTTCACTCGGTATTGGATTGTGACGGGCCATAACTGGTGGAACCTCGGGAAGAGTCGTAGGTGGTAACTATAAACTACCCATGACTCTGAACTCGATAGGAGGCAAGCAAGGACTGTGATTCAATACTGTTCTTAGAATGCTTCTTCAGGTGTCTGCGGCGCTAAACACGTTTGTGCAGCCTGGCTAAAAGCACTGCTCGCCTTTGCCAGCTTGTCTAATTTCTTGTCGTGCTTGGCATTTGACGAGATGGTACACCCCGGGAAGGAGAACTGATGGACCGCCTTCAAATCAGTCATACTACCACAGTAATGCATTCAGTAGATGTTGGTTCCTAAGTTTTATATCACCCCTTAACTTCTTTTGTTTTGTTATTTACAAAATTTTGCTTATTCAAGCACGTAGACTTCAGATTGCTCACAGACTGTTTCGAAATATTCACCCAATTTTTAACAGACTAAACATTGCTTAACTTCTTTTCTTTAACTTGTCATTTACTAAGTTTTGCTTATTCAAGCCCGTAAACTTGAGACGGCTTACAAAACCTACTGTTACTAAATGGTCACCCCTCTAATTTTTAACAGACTCAACGTTGCTTAACTTCTGTTCTTTTTTTCTGGTGATTTACTACATTTTACACCCATTTCTTAACTTCTTTTTTTTTCGTATTTACGAAGTTTTGCTTATTTAATCACATAAACTTGAGACTGCTTACAGAACCTACTGTTGATAAGTGATCACCCATCCAAGTTTTTAACGAACTAAACGTTACTTAACTTCTTTCCTTAAACTTTTTATTAATTAAGTTCTGTTTAGTCAAGCACGTAGACTTGAAACTACATAGAGAACTTGCTATAAATAAGTGACCACCCATCAAAGTTTTAAACAGCCTCAACGTTGCTTAACTTCTTTTCTTAAACTAATTGCTTCTAAATGGTCATCTATCAAAGCACTGAACTGACTCATTGTTTCTTCAGCCCAGTCGGCTGGAGCTGTCGAATTAGCTGATTGCATCGTGGCAGAAGGGTAAGACCCCCTCTGATTGAGTAATAGTATTGACGGGATACTCCACATTACGTGAATCTCAATACTATTACTCCTAGGTCTACTCCGACTCCAAAATGGTAGTACCAGTTTTGGTCACATCAATTGGTCAAATAGAACTATTTTATCATTTTTTATAATTGAGACCATTTGACTGTGCGCAGTGGGATGAGTAGTGTTGAATAGATAAATTAATTTGGTTTAGTTTGGTTCTATGACATATCAGACATCGTTGGTTATTTAATGCTAGATCCTGTTTTTACACACATATTACTACGTTTTGCACCATTTCTTAACTTCTTTTTTTTGTATTTACAAAGTTTTGCTTATTCAATCTCATAGACTTGAGACTGCTTATAGAACCTACTGTTGATAAGTGATCACCCATCTAAGTTTTTAACGAACTAAACGTTACTTAATTTCTTTCATTTAACTGGTTATTTACAAAGTCCTGTTTAGTCAAGCTCGTAGACTTGAAACTACATAGAGAATTTGCTATAAATAAGTGGCCACCCATCTAAGGTTTTAACAGACTCAAAGTTGGTTTGGTTTGGTTTGGTTCTATGACATATCAGAAATCCTTGGTTATTTAATACTAAATCCTGTTTTTACACGTATATTAGATATGATAATTTGTAATCACATTTTGTAGATATACACAGTTAAGATCAAACAGTTCTATATCTAACAATTCAGTTTGACATCAGCCAAAGTTAAATGGTTTCAAGTATTGCTATGTATCACTAACAATTCAATTAAACATCAGCCATTTGTTTGACACAGTTAAATGATCAAACAATCCTATTTCTAACAACTCAGTTTAGAGTTTTCTTTGTTTGCTCTCAATTTAAATGTCAAAGTGCACAGTTTAAATGTTTTTTTTTATCCATGGATAGGGACTTATCCGGTGTTACCACCCCGGACCTGAGTGGACCTGGGAGCAATGGCAGTGAAGGGAAACTTCGCATTTCCCAAAGCTCCAGCATTACAGGTGCTTCATAATAAGATTGTTTTGTGTTATATCTTGGACACTCGTTTGGGATGGAATCTTACCCCTCTGAAGAGATGCTGTAGACTATTCTACAGCCCCAGCCGACTGGCCCAGATAAAATAAGTCGTCTATGGTAGTTTCAATTCATCATCATCATCATCATCATCATGTCGTGCCGCTAAGACGGATATCCCTGATCCTCTCTCGCCACTTCTCCTTATCGTTTATCGCCTCTGGCAGGTCTTCAGGGCTACATCCTATATCCTCACATAGCTGCTGAATGCATGTTCGAGCAGGTCGTCCTGCTTTTGCCCGGCCATATGTGGGGGTCCATAGGAGTACATCACTTATGAGCTCGTCCCTGTTTCTCCAGCAGTGTCCTGCATGTCTGGCTCGTCTACCTTGGATAGTTTTCTGATAGGAGACAGGTGGCCGTATAGTTGGTGTCTTGTGGGGTGTTGCCGCCAGGACTTGTTCAATGTTACTCGCAGCATTGTTGTGTAATTGCCGTCTAGCTTCTTCTCCAGCCGTGTTGTTAGCGTCCATGTAGTGCATCCATACAGCAGTATCGATACGACAGCTGCCTGGAAGAAACTGCGTTTCATTTTATCGGTTCACCCTTATTATTCAGTTAATTTTAATTTTTCCAATCTTTCCTTGTAACCGTAATCTTTCACTATTATTATTAGCTTCATCTCTCTTCTTTTTATATTTTCCAGATTCAATAAGTAAAAAGTAAAGTTGCCGACCGTAGTCAAGGGCGACCAGAAGGCTTCCTTTTCAATAGCTACTACACCAAAGTGTAGGAGAGGGCGCTACTCCTTTCCCTGGATTGCTCCACTTTACCCTCGATACGTACCTTATATTGCTGAGTGTTAAGCAAGGAGGTATCAAGTAGCATTTTTAAAGTCTTTGGTATGACGCGACCTGGGATTGAACCCAGGTCCCCGAGACCATTGGTGAACATTCTTCCCACTTGGCCAATGCACTCTAATTTCCATGTCTCTACACTGAACCACAGCCTTCGACTGTCCGGGACATGATACTAAACCACAAGATGGTGAGGCTCCAATCAAAGAGATCTGCGGAACGTGGAGTACCCCTTCATCACCAACACTCCCAGGTCCACTCTAACTCGGTGTGGTAGCACCTGGTTTAACTGCGTGCAAACATTTAATTATTGATAATGTTCATAACTCTTGAAATCATATAATAGTCTGCAAACAAATGATTAATACTAAATTAAATTATTAATTTTGATAGCAATACTTGAAACCATTTAACTGTGTGCAAACAATAATAGTACTTTGGAGGTGCCCGTATTGTAATGGTTATCGTCGTAGGAAATGGACTCGGCGACACGAGACTGATTGCATTTCAGATAGCACTAATACCCTTGGGAAAGGTATGAATCCAATTATTCTCCCTCCATCTATGGGCCAATAGTAGGGCAGACTGGGTTCTTCAGCCTTTTTTAAGGCAGCAAGTCTAAGAGAAGGAAAACTCTGAATTATAACCCGTTGAACTCCGCTTAAACATTGACCTTGTGTCATATCCTGCCCGAGCGGAGGGGTTGGTAAATATGATAACAGTACTTGTATGCCAAGAAATTAGCTCTAATCCATTTATAAATAAGATTAACTACTAACTGTTCACTCACAGATCATATGAGTAAATTCATTTAACAGATAAACAAATAAATGATCTAAAATGAAATTTTTACTGTTGTATTACAGAACTTAATACGATTTAACTGTATGCAACTGAGCTGTGTCTCGTTTAAAAATGTTATCCACTACCTGTGCGTTTACAAATTATACATTTAATATATATGTGTAAACAAGATTTGGGATTAAATAACCTATAAGATTTGTATGCCTTAAAAATCCAACCACCCAAACAACTTTTATATATATATGGAAATCAGATCCGTCCGATAAAATGAAACGCAGTTTCTTCCAAGCAGTGGTCGTGTCGATAATGCTGTATGGATGCACCACTTGGACGCTAACAAAACGGCTGGAAAAGAAGCTAGACGGCAATTACACAAGAATGCTGCGAGCAATATTAAACAAGTCCTGGCGGCAACACCCCACAAAGCACAAACTATACGGCCACATGCCTCCCATCACGAAAACTATCCACGTTAGACGAACCAGGCACACAGGACACTGCTGGAGGAACAGGGACGAGCTCATAAGTGATGTACTCCTATGGACCCTCACATATGGACGAGCTAAAGCAGGAAGACCCGCTAGAACATACATACAGCAGCTATGTGAGGATACGGGATGTAGCCGAGAAGACCTGCCGGCGGCGATGAACGATAGGGAGAAGTGGCGAGAGAGGGTCAGGGATATCCGTGCAAGTTGCACGACATGATGATGATGATATATATATATATATATATATATGTATATCGAGTCATACTAAAGACTCAAAAAATGGTACTTGGTACCGCCTTGTTTAACACTCAGCATTATAAGGTAAGGATCAAGAGTAAAGTGGAGCAATCCAGGGAAAAGAGTAGCACCCACACCTTGGTGTAGTAGCTATCATAAAGAGAGCCTTCGGGTCACCCTTGACTAGAGTCGCCAACTTTACTTTTTACTTACTCATATATATATGAGTAAGGTATGAGATGGAGTCAGACAGATATGTTGAATAAAGAAAACAGAAAGAAAAATACATATAAATGGACGGGAAAAAATTATCATTAAATATTAATTTAGATCTTTCGAAACGTTTAAATCAAGCAATTTTTCCAATGCTTTACCTATACATAACATATCCACAAACCACAAATTTGACTCCCAACAATCAAACATCATCATCATCATCATATCGCGCTGGTAGCACGGATATCCCTGACCCTCTCTCGCCACTCCTCCCTATCGTTCATCGCCCTAGGTAGGTCCTCAGGACAACATCCCGTATCCTCACATAGCTGCTGGATGTATGTTCGTGCTGGCCGTCCTGCTTTTGCACGGCCATGTGTCGGGGGTCCACAAGAGTACATCTCTTATGAGTTCGTCCCTGCTTCTCCAGCAGTGTCCTGCATGTCTGGCTCGTCTAACTTGAATAGTTTTCGTGATAGGGGGTAGGTGGCCGTACAGTTGGTGTCTTGTGGGGTGTTGTCGCCAGGACTTGTTTAAGATTGCACGTAGCATTGTTGTGTAATTGCCGTCTAGCTTCTTCTCCAGCCGTTTTGTTAGCGTCCATGTAGTGCAGCCATATAGCAGTATCGATGTGACCGCTGCCTGGAAGAAACTGCGTTTCATTTTATCGGTTAGGTCTGATTTCCAAATAATCGATAGCCTATTGATAGCTGTCCATGCTTTCGCTAACCTCGTTTCGATGTCCTTTTCGGTTGATTCGACGCTGCTTCCTAGGTAAGTGAATTTGTCTACTAGTTTAAGAGATGTTCCTTCTAGAGTGGAGATGTCCCCCGTTTGGTTATAGCACATATATTCCGCTTTGTGTGCATTGACATAGAGGCCTATGTTTGCTGCAGCTCGTTCCAAACTATGCAGTAGTGTTTCGGCTTGGTCAGGTGTATTTGCCAGTATCGCTATGTCATCGGCGTAGTCGGCGTCGGTAATTGTTGTTGCGGAGTACCTTCTGCTTCTTTTCTTCGTCAGTTCGAAGCCATTCTCTTTGATTTTGTCAATCGATGTTCTAAGTACGTAGTCTAGACAAATGATAAAGAGGTACGGAGCCAGCGTGTCCCCTTGTAGTACTCCTGCTACAATGTCGAAGTATTCTGTGTCTCCATCTGGTGATCGTACTTTTACTTTAGTGTTTCTATAGAGAATCGTTATTGCCGCTACTGTCGGGCAAAAAACCTACAAGCGACATTAATTTTTGTTGACTTTACCAAGGCTTTCGATTCCATTCACAGAGGAAAGATGGAACAAATCCTACTAGCGTACGGCATACCTAAAGAAACAATCAAACATAATCACATTTATTTCTGATAAAAACAAACGTTGAATCAGTGAATCTTCCGCTATTTCACACTATACCGCTATAGAACAAAGACCAGGATTTTATAAAATTTCATCTGGGTCAAAATTATGTAGAAGGATTTCAACTTAGACTAACAACAATAAGTAAACAGACATTTCTATCCACCTCCAGCCTATCTCCATCCGTCAACAATATTTTCCCTTTTCTTTGTGTATTCCCTTTTCTTCCCTCATCATATTTCCCTCTTCCCCTCATTTCTTCTTTCTTTTATTCTCCACCTTAACAAACCGACTTTTTATTGATGCTATGTTTTTCCCTAACTTGTTTAAAAATTTACGTTTCATGACGTAATCTTTTTCGAATCTTTTTGAATATTTTTCTTTATTCGTTCAAACCGGTATTTTAGATTCATAATTCCCACAGTGAAGATGACCTAAAACACTTTCTACCAGAAATTTTCGGAATTTTATATCTTAAATATCTTGTCGAAACGCGTCGGTGGACCTAAATTTATATTTAATAATTTTTTTCATTTCTATTGATAGGCATTTTTCTTTTAGATTTCTTTATGCAACACACACACACACACACACACACACACACACATATATATATATATATATTATAACAGTGTTGGTTGTCACGAAATCACTTTGTGGATATGTGTCGAACCAAGTACAATATAACATGGAGAGTGCTCAATATCTAGGATAGAGCTATCATATAATAATAATGATAAATAAATATATTTTAAATATTTATATTTAATTCATTAATATATATATATAATTAATATATATTAGATATATATATTTAATTCATGGAATTTGAACTGTGACCCATTTCATTTTCTTTACTGCCTGATGATTGTTGTTTTGCAAAAAAAATCCATGAAATCTAGGGGTCGCAGTTCAAATTCCATGAATTATATATATATAAGTTAGACGAACCAGACATGCAGGACACTGCTGGAGAAGCAGCGACGAGCTCATAAGTGATGTACTTTTGCTCGGCCATATGTGGGGGTCCCCCACATATGGCCGAGCAAAAGCAGGACGACCAGTTCGAACATACATACAGCAGCTATGTGAGGATACGGGATGTAGCCCTGAAGACCTGCCGGCGTCGATGAACGATAGGGAGAAGTGGCGAGAGAGGGTCAGGGATATCCGTGCTAGCGGCACGACATAATGATGATGATGAGGAGGATATATATATATATATATATATATATATATATATATATATATATATATATATCCTATTTACCAACCCCTCCACTCGGGCAGGATATGACACAAGGTCAATTCTTTAAACGGAGTTTAACAGGTTTGAATTCAGAGTTTTCCTTCTCCTAGACAAGTCACCTCACCAAGGCTGAAGAACCTAGTCTGCCCTACTATTTACCCATAGCTGGAGGGAGAATATTTGGATTCATACCTTTCCCAAGGGTATTAGTGCTATGTGAAATGTAATCAGGCTCGTCCAGGATTTGAACTCGTGTCGTCGTGTCCACATCCTACGACGATAACCATTACACCACGGGCACCTCCTAAATATATATATTGGCTTTAGGGGAGTCCCTGTGGCGTAGAGGCTAACGTGTTTTACTATAAAATCGTAGCAAGCAAGTTCGAAATCTATTTGTGCTCTTACTTTCACTTTCGGTTTAATAGCCTTTGAAATGTATTATCTCCCTTGACTTGGCTTAAATAGTACGGATACTGTTCTTTTACAAGAATGGCTTTGGTAATAAATAACCCACAAAGGTTGATATGCCAAACAGAGAAACCTAATCAAACAATACTGTAGGCATTCATATATTCATACAGATATTTTCTCTATTCCACACAACCCTAAACTAAGGAAGTAAATTTTGTAATGTCTCTCAAAAAGTTTCATATCTCTAAGGAACTTCACAAACTTGTACGTACCATAAAGGAATCTTTAAGAGAGACACTTTTATTCACTCTTTTTGTGATTCCTTTCTTTATGCATTCTCTTATCAATTTAGTTTTCCTCCGGCAATAAAATATGTTGAGTCTTTAATTGTTCTTATTTTCAATCTTTGAAGAAAAGTGTATATCTCGTGTCACTTTTGTGCAACCATAATTCCTCAACAAAATGATATTCTATGTGTCGAACACAGATCCTCTAAGAAAACCTTCAAAAATATCTTTAACTCTTTGGACTCTCCCATTACAAATGGAAGAAACTTAGTCTTGCGAGGGTATATTTAACTTTCCTCGCCTCATAATAAGCAAATTTGTGTTTATTGTTACGTCGTTGTACATATCAACCAAACCCCTCCACACAAGGAGGGTGTGACATAAGGTCAATTTCTAAGTGGAATCTAACAGGTTTGAATTCAGAGTTTTCCTTCTCCAAGACTGGTTTCCATACCAAGGTTGAAGAGTTCAGTCTACCTTACTGTTAACCCATTGCTAGAAGGAGATTCATATCTTTCATAAGGTTAATAGCACTGTGTGAAATGCAAACAGCCTTGTCCGGGATTTGAACTCGAGTCGCTGTGTCCATTTCTAACGACGGTATCCATTACACCACGAACGTCTAGGATATGACGTCGTTGTATAGAGTTGCGTTTAGTGTGCTACATATTATGTTATTTAAGTGAACGGCATCAATAAATTTTGTCATCATTAATATTGCCTCTCTCTCTCTCTCTCTCTCTCTCTCTCTCTCTGGCTGCCTATGTCAATTTGTTCCTATCTATCTATCTATCTATCTATCTATCTATCTATCTATCAAATAAAAACCAAACAAAAAAATGTATAAAGGTAACTGAATTATCAGTTGGAAGTATTGAATTTGTGTTCTCTTCAAATCTGCGATACCCGCATGGTATATATCGCTAACCCTTTGAACGTAAGCGTCCATAAGTTAAATCGAGAAGAAGAAGAAGAAGAAGAAGAAGAAGAAGAAGAAGAAGAAGAAGAAGACTACTGCTACTACTACTACAACTAGAAATCATTAGTACATATTCTACAGAGCCAGGGATATTTTTTTAATGGAATAAAAAGAAAAACCCGATTGTAAACCAGAGAAATTTAGTAATTTTGTTTTAAAAAATTAGCGAAAACATACCTCGATCGTAAACCGTGAAAAAAGATGTTTGTCATATATCTTATACAGTAGAACACTCAACACTATAAATTAGTTAAAAGAGGAAAACTATCAACTTCACATCGATTCTTTAAAATAAAAACACATAAACGTCATGCAGTTACCTCAGAAAAAGAGTGCATGTCAGTGAGGGTTATCATAGGCCCACAGCACCATCTGCTGAGTGATAAGAGCCCCACCCATCAAGAGGCACCCGAGATATGATACTAAACAACATTTGGGTCCGGTTTCTTTGTTTAATGACATATCAACCTTTACGGGTTATTCAATGCCAAAGCCATCTTTATAGAAGAACAGTTGTTGAACTATTTAAGCCATATCTGGGAGGATAAAGGGGTTCATATCTTTCTTAAAGGAATTAGTACGAAAGTGAATGTAACAGGGGAGCTGGAGTTTGAACTTGCTTTCTAGGATGTCGCTGTTCAATACGTTAACCACTACGTTACACAGGAACTATCCAAACTGTATTTGGTGGTGAGGCTCTAGTTCTTTAGATCTGGGAAGTATGAAGAGAGAGAGAGAGAGAGAGAGAGAGAGAGAGAGAGTGTGTGTGTGTGTGTGTTTGTGTGTGTGTGAGAGAGAGAGAGAGAGAGAGAGAGAGAGAAAGAGAAATGTGTATGCATGTGTGTGAGTGTGTATCTATGTGTGTGTGTCTGTAAGAGAGAGATATATGTGTGTGTCTGTGAGTCTCTCTCTGTGTGCATGTGTGTGAAAGAGAGAGAGAGAGAGAGAGAAAGAAAGAAAGAAAGAAAGAAAGAGTGCGTTTGTGTGTGCATGTGTGAGTGTGTATATGCAGAGTGTGTGTGTGTGTGTGTGTGTTTGTGTGTGTGTGTATGAGAGAGAGAGAGAGAGAGAGAGAGAGTGAGTGAGAGAGAGAATATCTGTTTCAGTGTATGTATGTGTGAATGTGTGTGTGTGTGTGTATGTGTGTGTGTGTGTGTGTGTGTGTGTGTGAGAGAGAGAGAGAGACAGACAGACAGAGAGACAGAGACAGAGAGAGAATGTATGCATTTGTCTGTGCATGTATGTATTTTATTCAGGTGAGTGTGTGTGAGTGTGAATGTGTGAGTGTGTATGCGTGTATGTATGAGAGAGAGAGAGAGAGAGAGAGAGAGAGAGAGAGAGAAACTGAGACAGAGAGAGAATGTATGC
>OY757926.1:31786564-31789064 GCA_963585895.1 Sepioteuthis lessoniana | reverse complement strand
ATCAGCAATCCAATGATGAAAAGAAATAGGATTCATTTTATAAAACACATACTTATTCTTTCCTAGAGTCATTTTCCTTGTCAATGCACTTAATCCATCGTATTTTTTTATTGGTCGCAGAGATGGAGCATGAAACAACGAAATATTTCCGTAACAAATTCAGCTGAAATCTGTGTCAGCTTATTGATCCATTCTCACATGTCGACGCTGAAAATTTGTGCAAAATGAAAGTAACAATAAGATGAAAAGGAATTGATGAAAAATCGATAATGCTGAAAATCGCTTGGCGTAAGACCAGCAGACACAATTCCGACAAAAAACTCGAGTTTGGCATACCGATTTAATTCCTGTAACCCTTTTCAGACAGAATTTATTTCAAAAGTTTACCCGTCTTATATTGCCCAGTTCATAGACACAATTCCGACAAAAACTCGAGTTTGGTAAACCGATTTAAATCCTGTAACCCTTTTCAGACAGAATTTATTTCACAAGTTTACCCGTCTTATATTGCCCAAGTTACAGAACTTAGAATACGTCGAATGCATCGAGGATTTAATTCTTGAGTCTGGGGATTGTGGAATTATTCTTTGATTGGCATTACTAACCAATGGTAGTACCTTTTAGGATCTCATTTATACGTCTAAGGAATGGGATAGAAGTGATGTTGTCTCCCATTTTTCCTCGAGATGCGTCTGTCTTCTTCCCCCTCCTATCTATTTCTAGCTTCAAGTGGAATACGTGTTGGAATAATTTTTTTTTTTTTTTTTTTTGGTGTTTGTGATTCTTCAGAGACACCATACAGAAAACTATCATCGAAATATTGAATGTGTTGCCCAGTTGGCAGGGGCTGTAGAATACATCGACTGCTTCTCTGCAGAGGGATAAGAACCCCCCTAACGAGTGTCCTGGTATGACACTAAACAATCTGATGGTGAGGTTCCAGCAGTGCTGGAGCTTTGGGGAATGTGGAGTACCCCTTCATTGCTATCGCTCCCAGGTCCACTCTGGCCCGGAGTGGTAACACCTGATAGGGCCCTATCAATGGGTTAAATAGAACTAACAGCATACTTATGCTAAAATGAATTGTTTGAGTAAACTGAATAGCTTGAAATAGAAATGATTTTGACTATTAAACCGTACCTTCATTTAAACTGCGTACTTATGCTTAACTGAATTATTTAAAATGGAACTGTTTTTCGACATTAAAACTGTATTTACACTCTTAACTGAATTGTTACATATAACTGCTTGAATAGTTTGAAATGGAAATGTTTTTGACAATGAAACTGTGTACTTATGCTAAACTGAATTGTTTTAAAAAGAACAGATTATTTACATAAAAATGGATTTGGCATTAAATAAGCTACAATGGTTGATATGCCATAAAACCCAACCCAACCAACCAACAATATTGAATGTATAGAGCATTATATAAATTTCACGATCTTCAAAAGTGTTGGGATGATGGAAAGATACCATTAAAACACTAAAGAAAATTGATATTAAAAGATACCGTATTTAAAACACTACACGAGCCTTAAAAACGTTTTAAAGAACTAGTGTCATTAAAAGATACCGCATGTATTGGTTGGCTGGTTGGGTTTTATGTCATATCAACCTTTGTAGGTTATTTAACGCTAAATCTATTTTTATGCAAATAATCAGTTCTATTAAAACAATTCAGTTTAGCGTAAGTACACTGTTTAATTGTCAAAACATTTCTATTTCAAACTATTCAAGCAGTTATATATTATTCAGTTTTGTGTAAGTACAGTTTCAATGTCGAAATCAGTTCAATTTCAAACAATTCAGTTAAGCATAAGTATGCAGTTTAAATGTAAGTACAGTTTAATTCTCAAAAACATTTCTATTTCTAGCTATTCAGTTTAGTAAGGCAGTTCTAATTCAGCTAATTCAGTTTAGTATAAGTACAGATTTTGTTTACACACAACTAATCGTCAAAACAGTTCTATGTTAAACAATTCAGTTAAGTGTAAATACAGTTTCAATGTCAAAAAACAGTTCTATATCAAATAATTCAGTTTAGCATAAGCACACAGTTTAAATGTAAGTAAGTAAGTAAAGTTAGCGACCATAGTCGAGGGTGACCCGAAGGCTCCCTTTTCGATAGCTACTACACCAAGGTGTAGGGGAGGGCGCTACTCCATTCCCAGGATTGCTCCACTTTACCCTTGAACCGTACCTTATAATGCTGAGTGTTAAGCAAGGTGGTATCAAGTACCATTTTTAAAGTCTTTGGTATGACTCGACCTGGGATTGAACCCAGGTCTCCCGGGCCATTGGCGAACACTCTAACCGCTGGGCCAATGTCTGTAAGCACGGTTTAATTGTGAAAAACATTTCTATTTCAAGCTATTCAGTTTAGTCAAACAGTTCTAATTCAAACAATTCAGTTTAGCATAAGTATGCCATTAGTTCTATTTAACCCATAGATAGGGCCCTATCAGGTGCTACCATTCCGGGCCAGACTGGACCTGGG
>OY757926.1:31503022-31786364 GCA_963585895.1 Sepioteuthis lessoniana | reverse complement strand
TTCAGATTTTTGCTTAGAAAGTTTAAATGAGGTACAATTTGGCAATAAATAATACTAATAAATAATACTAATGCAAATGATAAGTATAAATGAGGTACAATTTGGCAATAAATAATACTAATAAATAATACAAATACAAATAATAAAATAATGATAATTAATAAGTGTGAGATGTTCAACTTGAAACAATAAAATCCAAGAATTTTTGGTTCAAACGAAAATTAACATTTTTTTCTAATTGCAAGTAAGAATGATTTTTATTTATAGCCACTATATATATATATATATATATGGGATGAGTGTGTTCGCGCATGGGCGTTCACTACTATTACTGTCGAGGTGCAAGAACGTATGTCTCCGTCTGAGTCGATCTCCGATCAATTGAACCAAGTTGATCGATATCATTTCAATAAAGTATTCCTTTTTAAAGATGAGCTCACTCTTGTCAGCCGACCTGCCACTGATGAGCAGTGACAGCGAGACATTGATTTCCCGGTGAAGAGGTCGCCATGGGATATGCATGTGCTCAAACGTGGCATCTCACCCATCTCTCAGGTCGACTATTGGCAGCCATTTCCTTAACGTGCCTAACAAACACGTCAGACAAATGATTTAGATGGATATTACTTTCAGTAAAAGAGAGTGCACTCGGGCATATCAAATCAAAAACATCAGTATACATACCATTTAACATATATATATATATATATATATATATATATATATATATATATATTTGTGTGTGTGTGTGTGTGTGTGTGTGTGTGTGTGTATCATTGAGAAGAATTCTCTAAAAACTGCTTTACCGAGCCAAGATATTGGCAATAAAAACTATAATACTTTTAATAATCTATAAATAATCATAAGTGTGTGTGTGTGTGTGTGTGTTAATTTTTTGTCTGAACCGAAAATACCTGAATTTTATAATTTCTCGTTAAACATCCTACAATCAAAATATGTATTTTTAGGTATTATCTATTGCCTAAGTCTACATCATTGAAACACTGTAACAAAAAAATCTTAATGTGTCGCTGTCCGAAAATAAGTATACACTTCATATATATAAATTTTATGACATTTTATTTTTGCGTAGAGATGTGTTGTAATTTTATTTTGGGTGTTATATATATATATATATATATATATATATATCTTTTTGGAGTACCAAAAATCACTTGACATCTAAATGAATTAAAGCCATCGACCAATCACAAAAGTAGGAAAAAATGATATCTTTTAGCTATATCACAGATTTTCATGATTGCTTTCTCGTGTGAATTTAAACACCAGACTAGCAATATTAAAATTATTCTATAAAGATAGAGAAAATACAACTGTATTTCTTAGAATATACAACATTCAATATAATTTCCCCGAAGATTCATTCTCAACGATTGCAATATTGAATCAAATGAAATCACACAAAATGCGTACATGATTTTCGACGAAAAGGGTGTCCCTTCCGAAAAAAGAAAACTACAGGTGATGACAATGCAAGAATTTCATACTGTAACTTTTCAAAGTCATGCAAGTTCCAGTCTTGTTCTATAGTTTTTGAAATTCCGGAGCGTAACTTATGAGTGTAAATATTGATGAACTTCATCGCGCAATTCCAATTTTTTTTTTTTGAAAGACACAGACCCACAGAAAAATGAAATGGCCGATCTCAGAGCATTTTATGTAATTTATTTGTATAATACTTATTTATTTTCATTTAAATGTTTTTTGTTTCCTGTTCTTTAGAATTTCATAACGACAAACGTTCCTAATTACGTTAACATGACAAAAACATTACTTGCGTAATATTTTTCGTAAAATTTAAATAAAAAATTCCAAATCATTATCTGATAAAGCTCACACAGGCTGAAATGACGTAATAAATATATAAACATTCCATTAATTAGTTTTACATATAGATAGATAGATAGATAGATAGATGTGTGTGTGTGTGTGTGTGTGTGTGTGTGTGTGTGTGTGTGTGTGCGTGTCTACTTATTTAAAATTCATTTATTAATGTTTATTCTAACAACTCATTGATAAATCCTTTCTTTTGTTTTCATCTATGTTACATGAATTAAAAGATTTTAGAATTTTAGTTTCATCCTCATAATTAATTAAATCTTGCTAATTATCCGTATTCTCTCTTTATTTAAACTTGCATCATTAGAATTCAGCACCTGTGTGATTGAGGGTGGGGTGTGATATAATAATGATTTCCTCGGGACAACAGATTCATTGAAACGATTTCAAATTCTTTCGCAGACTGATAGTACGTTTCAAAAAGGCATAAATCAAGTTATCAGAAACATTACCAGTCCTTATAATTATTGTTTTATTAGAAGTTTCAAACCTGTCTTGATTAGGTTTATTTTCATCAAAGTATTCTGGTTCGATTAATGCCTTAATCGCTTTAGCAAACAGTAAAAACTGAAAATTGAACAGCTTCTTTCGATGAAACTTGAAATCGCATCCCACACTTGGTCATCGAAAATTTACTTATAGAAGAGTTGAAATATAATCAAGATGTCCCTCACCAAATTCCACACAGCTAGGGAGTCAGATTAATATAAAAACCAGGAGTAAAAGCGGAGGAGGTAAGTTTCATGTAAAAGGGATGAAATTAAATGGAAGTATGGGACAATATGCGTTTTACCATGGATTAGAATTTAATATTTTCTTAAAGAAGTCTTCCTGCATCTGTTTATTTATCGTGTCGTTATGATGCTGTGTGTATATGTAGATGTGAATCTGCATATGTGAGTATATAACAATTGTGAGGTGGGCGTTTCGCTGACTGTTCAGCGGACTGTTTGGCATCCTTGCAGGACGGTCAATGCTCTTTGGCTGGGCCACTTTCGGGTTGGCGAACTGCCTTGGTCACCCTTGTAAAGCACTGGATTTTGCTGTCCAGTTTAAGCTATAATCAGGCATACGTTCCTGGACTCAGATTTGGGTCCATGTTCAGCTAGGCATAGCATTCAGTGGGCCGATGACCAGCCTCAGCTCGTGACAGACATTCCCCTTCCCTAACCCCCAATATAATCTACCTTCGGGTCATTGACCTAGTGTCAAGTCCTATCTGGTGAGAGGCAGAGACAAATATTGGGTATTTTTTGCTGACTAAATAGTCACCACGTGCATTGGGTAACTTCACGCTGTTGACGAGTATTGTATTTTGTTAATGTTATAGAGATTTCCATTTCATTTCAAACTACGTTTTGGTTATTTCTTATTCAATAGCCTTGTTAGGTTATCATCATCATCATCATCATCATGTCGTGCCGCCAGCACGGATATCCCTGACCCTCTCTCGCCACTTCTCCTTATAGTTCATCGCCTCTGGCAGGTCTTCTGGGCTACATCCAGTATCCTCACACAGCTGCTGTATGTATGTTCTAGCTGGTCGTCCTGCTTTAGCTCGGCCATATGTGGGGGTCCATAGGAGTACCTCACTTATGAGCTTGTTCCTGCTCCTCCAGCAGTGTCCTGCGTGCCTGGTTCGTCTAACTTAGATAGTTTTCGTGAGGGGAGGTAGGTGGCCGTATAGTTGATGCCTTGTGAGGTGTTGCCGCCAGGACTTGTTTAATATTGCTCGCAAACATTCTTGCGTAGTGTCCGTCTAGCTTCTTCTCCAGCCGTTTTGTTAGCGTTCAGGTGGTGCATCCATACAGCAGTATCGACACGACCGCCGCTTGGAAGAAACTGCGTTTCATTTTATCGGTCTGGTCTGATTTCCATATGACCGATAGTTTGTTAGGTTATAAGTAAGTAAAGTTGGCGACCATAGTCGAGGGTAACCCGAAGGCTCCCTTTTCGATAGCTACTACACCAATGTGTAGGGGAGGGCGCTACTCCTTTCCTGGATTGCTCTACTTTACCCTTGTATTGCGTTCAGTAAAGAAGGCCGTGTTGATACATTACCAGAGCCTAAAGGACCCATTGCTTGAATAGATGCTAGAATAAGGGTTATAATCATCTGGAGGTTGCACGTTCAATCCTGACAGAAGTCGAGTAATAATACAGGAATACTTAGCACTTGTACCCGGTTATACTTAACGGAATCAGAGCAAGCGGGGATTAAATAAAGGACATGGTTCGAAATTGCGATACCCCTTTGTTCGTCCCAACTAAAGAACACATAAAACCTTCTTTATTCAAAAAAATTTATAAAGCTGACAATGAATGTACAGCGGCAAAATTCATTTACCATATTTTGGGGGATGATTTGTTGAATGAAAGAGGTTGCAGGAGGTAGTGTTTTTTTCCCGTTTTCGAATAGAGGATTTCAGTCTAAAATAAAGGAAAGTCGTCTAAAAAGACATGATTCTCAAGAACAGGATGATGTTTTCACAGAAAAACCTGCAACTACTCCGAGAGAAATCACCGAGAAATCGAAATAATATTATTAATCCTCAATACTCTCTTGATATTGCTCCTTCTTATTATCAGTTGTTTACAGGATTACAAAATCATTTGGATGTTCGTAGGTTGATATCAAGAAAAGCTGTTGAGCATGAGCACGTTTTGTATTTTGCCTCGAAACCCAAAAAATTTTACAAGCGTAACTTCGATTAGATTATTGACAGATGGAGTACAGTTCTAGGAAACTACGAGGCCATGTTAAATATTGCATATTTTTGTAGGCATAAGGTTTTCCATTTAAAAGCATATACTCAAAAATCAGGCGTTACATTCGTTCAAACCTATATATATATATATATATATATATATAAAGTAAAGTAAGTAAAGTAGTATATATATATATATATATATATATATATATATATATGCGCGCATGTGTGTGTGTGTGTGTGTGTGTGTGTGATTCTCGCGAGGGAATTAACGGTTGTCACTCGCGTAATGCAAAGCTCTTCTAACGAATTGAGCACTCCGGTCTCCGTTAGCGTAAATGTAAACTAAAAGTAAAATTACTCATATGCGTTAAAATCCCCTCGTTTACATGGAGACTACCGATGGCTGCGAGGTTGTTATCAGGCTAACGTGGAGTCAGCTGGGGTTCGATCCAAATTTAAAGCATCTCGCGGGTTGAACCACTCTGATGAGTTGTGATACAACGAAAAAGTCTCTCTGCGGATGATTACAAAAGTATAATGATGTATTAGAAGTTAATTATAGAATTAAAATCGATAGTAATATCATTTGCAAATATCTGTTGGGTTGCTTTTTTGTTTAAAAAATTAAATCATTTGACATTCAATATAACTTCACTTGGCGAATTTAACTGGCCTATATATATATATATATATATATAGGAAAAAAATGATAACAATGTAATCCAAGTAGTAGCGTGAACAAACGCTACTACTTGGATTACATTGTTATCAATTTTTTAAAGTACATCATTTGACTTAAATTTGAAGCTAAATTCTACACAATATTTCTAATATGTCAAATGACGTAATTTAAAACAACAAACGCTGATTAACTAATTAAACGGCCAACTTTTTCTTGTTATACAAATTTTCCCTTGGTTTTTGTATTTTGCATTTTTAAACATTCATCGTTGATTTAACATCACTAATATCACCCCTCATAGTCCTGATGATGGTTCACTAGAAACGCAACCCTATAGTGTCGACTTTCCTTCTCAATAAATCTCTCCTTCTTGTTATCTATTTTTCTTAACATATTGTTTGATTACACTCCATAATTTACTTCAATATATATATATATATGTGTGTGTGTGTGTGTGTGTGTGTGTGTGTGTGTGTGTGTGTGTGTTTGCGTGTGTGCATGTACGCATAATCTGTCGTTTAAACATGTTTTGGTAAATATAACAAACAAAGATTCTTTATTAAGATTTTTTATCGAAATTTCTTTTTATTGCCATGTCATATATTTCAAACATGGATCAAGGCAAAACAAAAATTAATTCTGCTTCAGTTACAGCCAATTGCACACGCATTACATTCGCTTTAACACCCTGGCCCGAGGGGGAAAGATATTATATTCCATGTTAGTTGTTTATTATTTATTTAGTTAGATTTTTGCAATTAGTTTAGCATCAAATGTTTGCGTTACCAACTGATATCTGTAAAACATTAGTTGTAGCCATGGGTTCTTATCAAAATACACACACACACACACACACACACACACACACACACACATATATATATATATATATATATATACACGCACTCAAACGTACGTACGTATGAGTGTGTGTGTGTGTGTGTATGTGTGTGTACGAAAAGTAATTAAGATCCTAAATTCTTACCTCTGTTTGTTTACTATAAGTTTCACAAGTCTTCCATAGATAGGCATAATTCTACCTCTTCTCTATCCACCTATGGGTAAAATAGATTAGCAAACTAGGTTCTCTAGTCATGGTGGATCAGCCAATTTGTGAGGAAAAAAAAACTGTGAATCTAAAGACCCTACAGTGTTGTTCTGGAAAATATATGGTATATTGGTATACCATTCTTCTGCAATCAGCTTATCCAGGAAGTGAGGCTGGTTCACCACAATAGGGATGTATATATATATATATATGCGGGACTCTTCGTATATGAATTGAGGTCTCGGCAGCCATTGAACGGATGTATGTAAACAATTGTAATTGTGATTCATAACCGTTTAAAATTTACTTCGCAGCTAATCGCTCCTCGTGGCTGAATGGTTAGAGGCTTTGGCTTGGCGTTTGAATCAACCGGGTTTCGATCCCAGCTACGGGAAGCTACTGTCTAGCCACACTGATGAGTTCTGATAGAACGAAACAGATCAGTCTATGGATGACTATAGAGATATATATTCCCCTACCCCCGTGGGGCAGAGTTCTCTGGCGAAGAAGTAATCGTGTTGCCATTAGCGTATATTGCAAGCCTCTTCTTATATGAATTGAGGTCTCGGCAGCCGTTGAACGTATATATGTAAACAATTGTAATTGTGATTCATAACCGTTTAAAATTTACTTCGCAGCTAATCGCTCCTCGTAGCTGAATGGTTAGAAGCTTTGGCTTGGCGTTTGAGTCAACCGGGTTTCGATCCCAGCTACGGGAAGCTACTGTCTAGCCACACTGATGAGTTCTGATAGAACGAAACAGATCTGTCTGTGAATGACTATATTTATATATACATGGACTCAACGAGCTGAGTTCAGTTCCTGGACTGGGTTATTTGGTTTTTATTTTTCGTTAATGCCCTCTTATATTTGCTTTAGAAATGTATAAATCCACTTCTTCTGCACCAACCAGCTATGGGTAAAATTGGGGGGCAGACTGTCAATCTATCTATAGTAACCCAGCGGATCTAGGCGACGAAAATCAGTGTTGTTCGGGAAAATCTGTGCTACACACACACACACGCACACACACACACACACTCACGTACCCTCTCTCTCTCTCTCTCTCTCTCTCTCTCTCTCTCACACACACACACACACACACACACACATATATATATATATATATATATACATTCAGGGGTAGAACAAAATAATCGAAAAACCCTAGAATCTTAGAATTCTAATTTTGAAACACCTATAAAACCGTCAACGTTTGTTATTTTTTGGTCTATTATCAATTTTTCTCGTCTAATTTTTTTTTAATTGTTTTTTTTACAGATATCACCAGAAGAAATTAATCTAAATTCATTAAAATGGCATATCTATCAGACTTTAAAAGAGGTCATGTTGTTGGTACTCGTATGGCTGGCACTAGTGTAACAAAAACCGTTTAATTATTTGCTGTAGCAAGGAGTACTGTCTCGAAAGTTATGACAGAGTTTGAGAAAGGAGAAAAACCTCCTCACTAAAGCCAAACACTGCAAGAAAGCGAACAGTGCCTGATAGGGAAGTTTGGTCTCTTACGTGGATTGTTAGGAAGAATCACAAGAATGCAGCTTCGAATATTACAGCAGTGCTTAATGTCCATATCAAGAACCCAGTTTCCTCAAAAGATATAAGAAGGGAGCTGCACAAAGCCGATTTGACGGGAGGGCAGCAATCAGAAAAGCATATTAAAATAAATTTGTTTGAAATTTTCACGTGTTGCCATTATTTTGTCCAACGACTGTATATATATACATTGATATATATATGAACACACACACACACACACACACACACGCATACATATATATATATATATATAAGTTGGAGGATCGTAGTCGAGGGCGACCCGTAAGCTCCTTTTTCCATAGCTACTACACTGAAGTGTAGGTTAGGGTGCTCCTCTTTTCCTTGGATTGCTCTATTTACTCTTGATCCGAATGTTATAATACTGAGTGTTAAGCACGTAGGCATCAAGTACCATTTTTTGAGTCCTTGGTATGACTCAACCTGGGATTGAATACCGGTCTCTCGGGCCATTGACAAACAGTATCCGAAGCAGATGGAGCATCAGTCTAAATACAAAGCCATTGTGAAGGCAACGCTTCTAAAATAAGTTAGCTTCAAAATTAAAACTAGAGAAGGATGTTCCAGCATCAAACCTCTGCTAACTTGGAAATATCATTTGACAGGAAAAGTCTAAGAGAAAGTTCTCTATAATAAAACCTACAGTTTGCATCGTCACCGGTTATCTTGTTATGCTTCTTACTACTTTCATTTATCTTTTTTCTGTGTCTACGAAACAAGCACGATAAAATAGGGTTACAGAATAAATGAAAATGAATGCAATAAAGATCCCGATATTCAAACAAAACAATCTTTTATGTATTGTAACACAAAAAGTACACAAGAATGTATCAAAGGTTTATAATGTATGCTAACTATAAAACAAAAGTTCCAGCCAATCTAGAGAAAAGAATCTGTCTTTTTTAAAGTGAAAAATAGATTAGGGATATCTGAGTGCTGGTGTGAAATTGAGCCAAAAGAGGAGAGAGAAAATGTATTTACCTTGCGATAGTAAACGGAAAAAAATCTTTTCTTTTTGTTTTGAATATTTAAAATTTCACACGTGGAACGCGCATAAGCAGTAGTTTGATTCAAAATATTTTGATTGGCTGGGCTGTGGAGTTTTCTGTATGCAGATAATTCTGGTTGCTATACTACGTTGACGCAGAAAGTGGCACTAATGACGTTCAAATGTAAGTCTCCTTAATCCAATGACGTACAGACGTCTTAGTACGTTATCATCTTACTTAACTTGTAAATGTTTCACGAGTTGGATTACTTATTAATCAGAATATTTGAGTTGTAATTTCTTGGTAAAGACGGATATCATCTGACTCGATTTTTCCAATCGTTATATATATATATATATATATATGTTCGTGCTTTAAAAGCGGCAAGCTATTTTTGTTAAATCCAGAACTGCGTTTTATTCTAAGAGTCATATATTCTTCTGTCCTCATTAACTGGTTTAAGTGGACGCCCACGCCACTTCGATAATTTTCCATTAAATTATTCGGTACTTGTGATGTTTTTATTGCAAATCAAGAGAAATATGTGTCTCAATTTAATCGCTAGGCCATTTAAATCGTTTAACTTATAATTTTTATTGAATGAGTTGGCGATTTCTGAGTCTTTCAAACGATTTTCCATTAGTGATGCATTGTTGAGCTGTATCAGATTAGGTTTGAATATTTTTCTTTCAGTTTTTTCCCGTTCTCTCCCTCCCTCTCTCTCTCTTTCTCTCCTTCTCTCTTTCTCCCCCTCTCTCTCTCTCTCTCTCAAAAATATATACATGTAAGGGTAGGTTAATCATTGTTCACACTACTGATATGACATTAGTATACGAGTTTAGTACAGTATAAATAATTATTTGTCCATTCCCGCATATATATATATACATACATATATATATATATATGTGTGTGTGTGTGTGTGTGTGTGTAGTTTCGTTTCTTCGCTTAAAGGCATTTCAACTTTCAAAAGGTATTAATTGCAGAAGAACAGTAACAGTAATGTTTATCCCATAACTGGGGGTATTAGAGGTTCATACCTTTTCCTTGGGTATTAGTCTAGAAGTGAACGTAGTAATGCGACGGGACTCGAAAACAAACATCTGCTATCCCAATTCGACCCAAACACTTAACCAATACGTAAACTAAATCTAATTCCCGTTATCATTTTTCAAGTACAATTAGTATTTTCATATTTACATATATTCCTGCGATCTCCGTTCACATTACTTACTAAAACTTCCTCCTTGTCCTTTTACCATATCCCACCTGTTTTTTTCGAACACCTTTCTTATTGTCACACCATCCATCAGCAATTACCGACACCATACTAATTGTACAACAGAACCACCGACCGTAAGTAACATTTTCCTCACATTATCACATTATGAACACTTACAAGTAGCGCCAGTACATCTAAGTACTATTTTAGTATTGTCAATAATTATAAGCACTATTTTTTCATATCATTGCTTTATAAAGACCCATAAGTATTATCAAAGCCATAACTGTTACATTTATAACTATTATTATAGCAAAAGCTACGCAAAACCTATAATCATTTTTATTACCTTCCTATAAATACTATACTACAAAAAAGCAACGTGATGATATTTTAATTCTAATCATCATCATCATCACTTAACAAAACTCACCACAAAACAGACATTTCATATTCACAACAAATAAACATTTAGCTACTATAAAGTTAGAAAGGAGGTGCCCAAAGGAGGTTACCGTCGTAGGAAATGCACACGGCGACACGAGTTCAAATCCTGGACGAGATTAATTGCATTTCACATTGCACTAATACCCTTGGGAAAGGTATGAATCCAATTATTCTCCCTCCAGCTATGGGTAAATAGTAGGGCAGACTAGGTTCTACAGCCTTGGTGAGGCAACTAGTCTAGGAGAAGGAAAACTCTGAATTCAAACCTGTTAAACTTCGCTTAAAAATTGACGTTGTGTCATATCCTGCACGAGCGGAGGGGTTGGTTAATTGGATAAAGTTAGAAAGAAAAAGGTATTCTAATTGCAACAATCCATTTCCTCCCCACTCACAATTCCCTTCTCACACTCTCTTCCTTCGTCTCACCATTTCCAATCAACGAAGAGCAGAAATATGTATTTATATGTAACGATGTATGCCAGTGCATACACAAACATACGTATATGTGTACGTGCGAGCAACAGCACATACACAAACACACAAACATTCAATGGCACACAAATAACCCCCACTTTTCAAAGAAAAAATTTAACCATATCAATAGCATTTTTAAAAATCTTCACTCTGTCCGACGACTGCAAAATGCATGAAACACATAGTCCCAGACACAACTATATATATATATATATATATACGTGTGTGTGTGTGTGTGTGTGTGTGTGTGTGTGTGTGTAAACGCTCTATCATTGATATTGAACACTTGTTAACAATACTGCAACATTTGGTTTTCTATTAACTCAACGAATTATCTAGTAAGAAGTATAAACTTATATATATATATATATATATATATATAATAGAAATTTATGGAAACTTAGATAAACCAAACATTTAACTCCGATTCAGATGCATGATTTTTCGTTCTTCTTATTCCTTTAAACTTTTTCTAACTGAGACCGTTTTCTGATTTTTTATACGTAAAAGCCGATGAGGAAAAAGATGGTGGAGAGGATATAGGTGTAGCGGGGAGAAAGGAAAGGGTTAAGAGTCAAATGTATAAGGTTCCATTGAAAATGTTTTGTTGTGAAAGTGTAGATAGGTTTTAGGGAGCTGATGGTAAAAAAGTGGGGAAGGGTTTCAAATCAAATGTATTAGGTTTCATTGAAGATTTTTTAGCGGTCTTCTTCTTGGCTCGACTTTGCGAACGAAGATCTATGAAGGAGGCTGTCCATGTCGACTGCAGGCGTGCTGATGGCTGACTAAGCCGATCTGGGACAGGCATGTCCAGCCTCAGCGACTGCAGTTAAAGGTCTGGTCTGGTATGGCTGCTGAGGTTCCCTGGATCTTCCTCCAGAAACGTTTCTCTCTGAGGTTGACTCCGCGCGAATCCTCAAAGGTGGAGATGACCTGGTGGGCGGTGCGGCGCGAGGCCTAACGGTCAGCAGCAAGTGTCGACCAGTGGTGGTGGTCAATGTGGCAGGTACCGAGGGTCTTCTTGAGGGAGTCTTTAAAACGTTTCTTTGGTGCCCCTCTGTTACGGTTGCCAGGGGAAAGTTCATCATACAGGACTATCATGGTCAGGCGATGCCCATACCCATTCTGAAGACATGCCCTGCCCTGCCCTGCCCATCGTAGCTGTGACTTCAGTAACATGGCCTCTATGCTGGTGATTTCTGCCTGATCAAGGATCTCAACATTGGAGACGTAATTACTTCGGTGAATGTCGAGGATGGTGCGGAGACAGCGTTGGTGGAAGTGCTCAAGGAATCGTAGATGGTGGCGGTAGGTTACCGATGACTCAGAGCCGTACAGCAAGGTGGTGAGTACAACGGCTCGATAGATATTGATCTTCGTGCTCTTCTGTAGATGCTAGTTGTTCCATACTCTTTTGTAGTAAAATCTGCTGGAAGCGCAGTTTGTCTACTTCCCTGTCGATATTGACATCTGATGTGATGGTATATCCCAGTTAAGTGAACTAGTGAACTGCTTTCAGCTCAGTTCCACCGATGGTGATGTGGGTTGGGCGGTACTCTTCTAAAGGTGCGGGCTGGTGAAGGAACTCAGTCTTCTTCAAGCTGACCCCGTCCGAAAAGCAGGACAGCCTCTGCAAAGTTAGGTGCTGCAGGGCTCTTTTGATGTTGGTTTTAGTGGCATTCGTGTTGTAAAAGCATTAGCCACTATTATACTATGATGAACAAAGGTTCCTTTACGAATTTTTCAACTACCAAACTTTCTCTCAAAAACGTCCCAGGTAACGTATATTCAAACCTAAGTAGTTGGAAGCACTTGGTTACATATCTACACTTGAACAACAGGTGTCTTATTCTAACATCTTTGTTATATCCTTCCGTGAGAATGAGAGAGAGAGAGAGAGAGAGAGAGAGAGAGAGAGAGAGAGAGAGATCCGGCGTCTGAGTAGCCCTATTTAGAACTCTTCACACTCAGACGGAGGAATACTGTTGGTTGCGGGGTGAGTTTATGAAAGATGTCAATAGATTCAGGATTCATTAATTTTTAATTAAAGGTGTTCAATCTTTGCATAGTTTAGAGTATCAGCAAGTCTAAATCTGATTATATATATATATATATATATATATATATTGAATTGGATATGGTATCTGCCAAAATGGTTACTTATTAAACTTGGCGCATCGAACAAAATAAAATAATTTTAAAACTCCATTCACGCTATCCCGGTAACTTTCGAATACTCCTGGGAAAGTTAAGAAACCCCTTATTTCCCGGACCCCAGATAGTGGTGAAATAATATCACTAATGTCTTTCGGCCAGGGTGTCTTTGTGATTGAATAAGCTGAAAAGGTTGATATAGCATAAAAAGAAACTTCAGTTTTTGACAAAACGCTTTTTTCATATATATATATATATATATATAATAACCCACAAACAGACTGTTTCGTTGAATCACAACTTTTCGGTGTGGTTATATATGCAGGATGTTTCAAGTTGGGATTAAAACCCTCCTGACTTTACGCTAGACTTAGTATCTTACCATTCAGCTATTTAGAGGACCTACGGCAGCTCGGGAATTATAACGCATTATCTATTAGTTTACATTTAGCGCTATCGGATACCAGAGTGTTTAATTATTAGAAAAGCTTTGCATTACACGGGTAGCAGTCGTTATATATATATATATATATATAGTAAATTTGGCGACCTTAGTCGAGGGTCATCCGAAGGCACCTTTTATTAGGCTAACACACTGAGGTGTAGGGGAGGGCGCTACTCCTTTCACTGGATTGCTCCACTATACAGTTGATCCTTACCTTATGAGGCTGAGTGTTAAGCGAGGCGGAATCAAGTACCATTTTGGAGTCTTTGGTATGACTCGACCTGGGATTGAACCCTGTTCTCCCGGACAATTGACGAACACTCAACTCATTCGACCAATGGCCCAGTTCATATATATATTATCAACACAACCCCTCCGCGTGAGCAGCATGCTGCGACGGTAGGTCGATTTTTAAAGGGACTTTGACTGGAATTAATTTTCATCACCTCGATTAGGTTACCCTAGTCTCTCCAACTAATTACAAATAGTTAAAAGGAGAATAGTTGGATGCGTACTTTCCCCTTGTATAATAACTCCATGTGAAATGCAAACAGCATAGTTCAAGATTTGAACCCCGGTCGATGTGTCCATTTACACTAATGATAATAATTACTTCACGAACGTATTTGTTATGGGGGCATATCCTACCATACCCCAAAGATGGACTCGTCCAACCTAAACATATTCGCCTAGCTTAGCTCGCTCGGAGAAAACAACTTCTCGTTTCTTACGAGGCATTTGTCAGACAGACTGCAAGCCGAGAACGGCTTGTACTTCTTTTGTATGACTTCCTTTTTTCTGCTAATACAATAACGTTCACCTATCACCCGTTGTTTGAGTTGTACTTCCACCGGTATTATCTGAAGACTACAACAGTATTCTTATGTATATATATAGTATAATGTGGTCTTTGCTGGAAATGTTTTAACTCAGAGGCTTGATAGCAAATAACAAACTCCTTAAAAAAACGTTATTCAAACTAAATGTACGAATAAAATAATAAAAGTTTGTGGAATGAAACACGCTATCTTCCTATCCCCCGCTGTTCTTCTAGGAGGATGGATTCGGCATTAAAATAACCTATGAAGGTTGATATGTCATTAAACAAAGAAACTATACTAAAAGTATGCTGACCAGGCAAGCTAGAAAAGGAGTCCGCTGTCAAACACCACATTCATTAATTCATTTGTCTATACAGGATAAGACCTTACAATGTGATCCGAATCAAATTCTCATATTAACCCTCCTTAAAAAAAAAACAAAAAACACCCTTACTTTTTTGAATGTTCATGTTGTTTCAAACAATATGTAGTGGAATCAGAATGGTTTTTTTGATTTTGGAATAGACAATTCCAGTTACAGAATTGAATTTCTGAATTATAAGAAAATTCTCCCAGTAGAACATTTCTGTTTAACAGACCAAGACTTTAGCAGACACCAATTTTAATATAAATAAGATAAAATGAAATAAAAAAGAATCAACGTCAATTCTGGAAAGCCATAAAGATAGATCAATTTGTGGAAATCCTTACCGCAATTAAACCCAACAACTACCGACCCCCACAAAAAATTTATATATACATATATTTTAACCTGTAAATATTTATTAAAATGTTTTATAAATTCATTATCTAATGTATAATATATTATAAAACTTAACGCTAATCAGGATATAATTACGAAAACACATTTGCCCAGTCGGCTGGGATTGTAGAATACACCAACGAGTGTCCAGGATATGACACTAAACAATCTAATGGTTAGGTTCCGGAGCACCCCTTCATTGCCATTGTTCCCCGGTCCTCTCTGTCCCGGCGTGGTAGCATCTGATGGGCCTATCTAACGGCATAATTATGCTAAACTGAATTGTTTGACTCAACTGAATAGCTTTGAATAAATACTTTTGACAATTGAACCGTACATAAATTTAAACTGCGTGCTTATGCTAAATGGAATTGTTTGAAATGGAATTGTTTGAAATGGAATTGTTTGAAATGGAATTGTTTTTGACACTGAAACTCTTACAGTAAACTGAATTGTTAAATTGTTTAATATAGAACTGTTTTGACATTTAACTGTGTGTAAAAAAAAATCTGTACTTATACTAAGCTGAATTAAATGAATTAGAACTGCTTGACTAAACTGAATAGCTTGAATAGAAATGTTTTTGACAACTAAGCTGTGTACTCATGCTAATCTGAATTGTTTAAAATAGAACTATTTGCATGAAAATGAATTTGACCTTAAATAACCTTTAAAGGTTCATAGATCATAAAATCCAACCAACCGACCAATCAACCAACAACAACAAAAACACAAACAAAAAACATCATTTAACTTTTAGAATTGTTACGTTATTCCTCGGAATATATAAGGAAATTTATTTATGAATAATACAAAAATCCATTAAGATAATTCTCCCTAACGACATATTCAAGAAGAAAGACTAAACAAAATCTAAACAACTTCTTATATTTAAATCATTAAGTTTACAAGTTGAAGTTTAATTGGCAGGTGAAGCCAATCTTATGGCATTTATAAGACTTTTAGTCTTGAAATATCAACAGTTATGAACTAAACCTCTAATGATTGGAGAACAACTGATTTGATTTGATTTGGTTCGTTTTTCTTTTGGCATATCAACCATTGTAGGTCATTTAATACCAAATCGTTTTTATGCATATATATTTTATAGATGATTTCCAAACACAGTTTGTTGATAGCATTTTTAAACAAGCCTGGGCTCATTTTTTGCACAGTTAAACGGTTTCAAGTATTTCTATCTAATACGAATAATTCTATTCAGTATTAGTCATTTGTTTGTTTAATAATTGTTTGCTTTGTTTTGATGTTTGACGGCATATTAACCTCCGTGGGTTATTTAATGCCGACAAAGTTTTAAAATAGATTCATACTGATTGGAAATATCTAATACAAACAATTCCATTTTCGGTTAATCATTTTTTTTCACACAGTTTAATGTTTTCAAAGTATTGGTATGCATATTTACCCAACCCCTCCGCTCGGGCAGGATATGACACAACGTCAATTTTTAAGCGGAGTTTAACAGGTTTGAATTCAGAGTTTTCCTTCTCCTAGACTAGTTGCCTTACCAAGGCTGTAGAACCCTAACCCTACTATTTACCCATAGCTGGAGAGAGAATAATTGGATTCATACCTTTCCCAAGGATATTAGTGCAATATGAAATGCAATTAGCCTGGTTCAGGATTTGAACTCGTGTCGTCGTGTTTACTAACCCCTCCGCTCGGGCAGGATGTGACACAAG
This sequence comes from Sepioteuthis lessoniana, assembly GCA_963585895.1. Classification (NCBI taxonomy): domain Eukaryota; kingdom Metazoa; phylum Mollusca; class Cephalopoda; order Myopsida; family Loliginidae; genus Sepioteuthis; species Sepioteuthis lessoniana. The sequence goes on along the minus strand of OY757926.1, from coordinate 31,769,467 downwards.
GTCAATTTTTAAGCGAAGTTTAACAGGTTTGAATTCAGAGTTTTCCTTCTCCTAGACTAGTTGCCTCACCAAGGCTGAAGAACCTAGTCTGCCCTACTATTTACCCATAGCTGGAGGGAGAATAATTGGATTCATACTTTTTCCAAGGGTATTAGTGCTTTGTGAAATGCAATTAGTCTCGTCCAGGATTTGAACTCGTGTCGCCGTGTCCATTTCCTACGACAGTAACCATTATACCACGGGCACCTCCAAGTATTGGTATGTATCACTAAAAATTCTTTTAAATATCGGCTATTTGTTTACACACAATCAAATGATCAAACAGTTTTATTTCCAATAATTCAGTTTGGCATAAGTACACTGTTTAAATGTCAAAGAGTTCTATTTGACCCATAGATAGGACCCTTATCATGTGTTATCACTCCGGGCCACAGTGATCCTGGGAACGATGGCAATGAAGGGGTACTCCACATTCCCCAAAGCTCCAGCATTACTGGAGCCTTACCACCAGACTGTTTAGAGTCATATCCAGGACAGTCGTTGAGGATCGGGGTCTTACACCTCTGCAGAGATGCAATCAGTGTATTCCGCAACTCCAGGCGACAGAGTTAGATTGATAAGTGAGGGTCAGGATTAACACACCCACACACACACTTGCGCGCATATATATATATATATATATATATATATATATCCTCTGATGATGGTGAAGATATAAACCAATTGAGATTAACAAAAAAGTACACAGTTTTTATTAACGTTCAAGAGCCTCTTCCTTCGTTATATATATATATATATATATATAGTCTCGCAAAAGTCACGTAAACTATTTCGACACTAATGTATTTCTTCAGGCTAGGAGAATATTTGAACCTTTTGAATTCAAATTAAAACCAAGACTCAAAACGTAGAAAGATTATTTCACTTGCTTAAAGAGAAGAGGTTACGTCAGAATAGTTAATCAGACTGTGGAGAGTCCAAAGATATATATATATATATATATATAGAGAGAGAGAGAGAGAGAGAGAAAGAGAAAGAGGGAGAGAGTTAGATGTATTTATTTCTGTGTCAATATCTTGTTTTTACATACAGTCCTATTTACGTCCATTTCCATATATATATATATATATATATATATACTAAATCGTGAAATTCACACAGCGTATTACGGGAGTTATAATTCTTGCAAGTTATGCCTTGAAGATAAATTAGTCATCCTCGATGTAAATATTTACCAACCTCTTAGCACGAGAGAATGCAACTCAAGGGCAATTTTAAGCGGTGTTCAACAGGTTTGAATTCAGAGTTTTCCTTCTAGACTGATTGCCTCACCAAGGCTGAAGAACCCAGTCTGCCCAACTATTTATTCTTAGCGGGAGGGAGAATAATTGGATTCATACCTTTTCCAAGTGTATTAACGCTATGTGAAATGCAGTTAGCCTAGTCCAGGATTTGAACTCGTGACACCGTGTCCATTTCTTACGACGATAGCCATTACACCACGGACCCTTCGATAATCATCCTCAATGTAGATAACTTACTAAGAGAAAAAAAAAAATTCGAACTAGATTTAAAATGTAGATATTAGAAAAAGTTCCTCTGTAGTTTAGCGTTACGTTTCGAAGCAACATTATAAACAGCGGATGGTCGTGCAATTTAGAGCTTTATTTAAAGGAGTCAGATACCAGTCTCCATTCGTTGCATTGTCAAAAGTAGTGGCCACGGAGATAAAAGCGAAAGAAGGCATACACTCGCTTATTTGCCCAGCTACAGGTTATAAAGTATCACTGCTGTTCTTCTACAAGGATAACTTTGGCATTAAATAACCCACGAAGGTTAGTATGCCATATAACGAAGAAGATGAAGATGCTGATCTATAGAAATGTCAATCGTGAATGTATGCATAACTATTGACGACGAGCAATGTTTTAAAACAACGGAATATGTTATATTGTATCGTCTTCAGCGGCTCTTTCCATCTCCTCTCTTTGCGTTCTTCTCTCTCTCTCCCCTGTCGATAATGCGTTGTCAAAAGTGGAGGCTAAGTAGAAAAAAGTGCTTTGTAGCTGAAAACTTGCTCTATCCAACGATAGTATTGTGCTCCCTGTATCTGTTTTAATTTCCATTTAGAAAATGGTGGTCACGATGTGTTTTGTAGCAGAAAACTTGCTCTCTCAAACAGTGATATTGTGCTCTTTGTATCTGCTTCCGTTATCGTGGAAATTTGATAGGAGGCATTACTTTTGGTGCACTCCCATCTTCTTTGTCAATGGCAAAGCCAAGAGTGATCGCTTTGTTTTACAACTTAAAAACTCTCTCTATCTAATGGTGATATTGAACTCCGTGTATCTGGTGCATGTTCCAAGGAAATAAGTTGGAGGCATTATTTTTTAAATACGTCAATCTTGCTCCTCGCCAGAGGAGCCGACTATGTGGAAAATTGGGATCTGTTGCCGATAACTTGCAAATATATATGACACGTTGGTTTCAGAGCATTCCTCGTTTTTGTTCATTGAAATATTCACGATTCACAAATCACGTTCTTCTGACATTTCTCCTGAAACTTCTTCTGACATATCTTCCGAAACTTCTGACGTTACTCCTGGCACTTTTTTGGTACTTCTTAACCAGATTGGTCCCGGCTACAAAAATAACATAGAACAATAAGTTTTTGTGATTGATTTTTGTTGCTTTGCGGTCAGATGACCTTCCACTTCCCTGGCAATTTGTCAGATTTGAGAAATATTGATTTTCTACGGTTTTTGGACAATTTACTATTCACAATATATAAACGCAATGTCGAAATGACCTCTGACTTTCCGGCAAAGTTGACATTAGAAAATAAGAATAAGGGAAAAGTTTATTCGTATACATATGTCAGAAAGTCAGAGATCGTTTCGACATTGTATTTATATTGTAAATAGGTGCCCTACCCTTCTAAGACTATAGAAAATCAATGTTTTTTTTTTCGAACGTGATAAATTCCTGACAAGAGAAATATCTTTTGAATTCTAAGTAACAAAAATTAGTGTCGAAAAAAAACCTTTTTCTACTTTCTCTAAATTTTGTTTGGAAGGATCAAAACGTTTTTATTAGTCAATATATTAGGTCGGTTGTTTGTTTGTTTGGTTGGCTGGTTGTTTTATTTTATGGTGTATCAACCCTTTTGGGGCCATTTAACACAGAATTAAATTTCAACTAATTCAGTTTAGTATAAGAATAGTTTTTGTTTACAAACAGTTAAATGTCAAAACAGTTCTATTTCGAACATTTCAGTTTAAGTGCAAACAATTTCAATGTCAAAACAGTTCTATTTAAAACAATTCAGTTTAGCATACAAAAACAGTCCCATATCAAACAATTTTGTTTAGAATAAATACACAGTTTAAATTTCAAAACAGTTCTTTTTTAATTAATTCAGTAAGTACAGTTTCAATGAAAAAAACAATTCTAATCTAAACAATACAGTTTATGTTTGTTTGTTTGGGTTTTATGGCATATCAACCTTTGTAGGTTATTTAATGCCAGCTACATTTTTATACAAAAAATAGTTCTATTTCAAACAGTTCAGTTTTGCATTAGTACACAGTTTAGATCTATTTGACTTATAGATTGGACACTATCAAGTGCTACCACTCCGGGTCATAGTGGACCTGGGAGCGATAGCGATGAAGGGGTACTCCGCATTCCCCAAACATCCAGCATCACTGAAACCTCACCATCAGATTGTTTATTGTCATATCTAGGACACTCGTTGAGGTAGGGTCTTAGCCCTCAGCAGAGATGCAGTTGGTATATTCTACAGCCCCAGCCGACTGGGCAATATATTAGGTTGATCGGAATGTAATTACAATGGAGGATTAAAAAAAACAGTTAAATTTATTAAAATTATATGCATCAACTTACATTTGTTTTTATATCCTCTCTTGTAAAACGCCAATACTTTCCAAACGACCTTTTTATATCTACCTTGATAAAAGTGTCTTTACTTTCCGAACACCCAAATATTCAAATAAATTTACATCTGTTTTTATATGCTTTCTGGTATAATGTCATCACTTTCAGAACCCTCGAATATATACCTATTCAGATTAGGTTACGTCTCAGTGCCGATCTCCTCACTAATTAACGTGCGACAGGTTACACTTGGTTACCTGATAGCAGAATTAGGGTTCTGTATTAAGTTACAACCTGGCCCACTGGGTTGTGACACACTTCAGCCGACCGTGTTGCCTGATTCGTGGATCAGGTCGGGTGCGTCTTGGTTCCGGTGGTAATCAGTTGAGGCCGTCTGACATGGATTCCGTGAAGCCGGCGTTCTTGTCACACGAGCTGAGACCGGCGCTTCTTGAGTCTCAGGGCCCGACCCCCAGGCTCTAACCCTCTTTTCCAGAAAGGGTTTATCGCTTGAAATCTGAGCCCCCCCCACTTTTTTTAGGAGAATGCCGATTGGGCTCAAGGCATTTTTGGAACTTCTGGGCATGTCTTGGCTACAGTCCTGAGCTTGATTCCCACAAAAAAGGCCATTTGCAATATTCGCGCGTACGTGGGGCGCTTGTCAAATATTAGGTACCAGAATTAGGGAGTAATCCCTGACTTGACTTATTGAAAGAGATGGAACCACGCTTGGCACACAGAGCTAATAGTGCTAAGTGAACAGACATTATTCAATGTAGATAAAAGTGTTTTTGTTATTAGTTATCGTCTTAGCAACTCTCTTGAGATTTTTTTTAGTTCTTTACGAAAACTATGTCATAGCGCTTTTTTCAGTGACGTTTTCTCCATTTTCCTGCAGACAATTATTGATTGGTTTCTTCTCTATTAGTGCATGCGTCATGGCATCTACGTTAAAGTGCTTTGCTTTTTGCAACAAGTTATTTGATTTAAAGAATTGTTCGTGTCTGGTAGATTTCTATGAAGAACAAGAAGCAGCAAGTCTTTTCCTTCTGATCAGAGATGCTCCAAAACTAAAGTTTTTCATTTTTTTTCCCACTGAAATTTAAAAGATACGGGGAGTAACAGAACACCATCCGTTTAGAAGACTTGCTGAAAGAGAACATATTAATTCGAGCCACCATCACACTTTTGACCAGTTGTAGCATTAGTATATCCATGATATACTAACATTAAACACAATGGAAAGAAAGACAAGATAAATTCATTTACAACTACAAGAACGTTTAACATTTAATATATAGGGTGATTTAAAAGTAAATCCAATATAGTTGTAAAGTTGACCGACCATAGTTGAGGACGACCCGAAGGCTCCCTTTTCAATAGCTCCTACACTGCGGCATAGAGAAGAGCACAACTCTTTTACCTGTTTTGCTCCACTTACCCTTGATCCGCACCTCATAACGATGAATGTTAAGAAAGGAGACAACAAGTATCAATTCTTTTTTACTCTTTGGTACAATTCAGCCTGGGATTGAACCCCTGTCTCCCGGGCCATTGGCAAACATTAACGATTATGCCAATCCGGTATGCAATAAAAGATACCAGTAATATTAAAAGCAAGAATACGCGAATGTTTACTCACTGATATGCATATATTGTTCGATGAACAAGCATTATGCTGAAGGAGTATTAAAATGGAAAAAGATATCTGGCTTTACTGTTCCCTGGCAGGTCAGAGACAACGTCTCTACTGTTCAAATAACTAAGGCAAACATAATATGAGAAAAGGTTTATTGTATTCTTAAAGGTTAATAAAGTACCTTTTGGGCTAAAAAACTTATTTTTCGTCTTAGTCTCGACTATGGCCTCTGTGTTTTCGGGTTGGTTAGTTCGTTGACGGATTGTTTTATGACACGACAGGCCTTGTTGAGTTATTTAAGGCCAAAGTCTGCTGTGTTTTTTTTTTCTTAAGTTATTACATGGTTTCAAGTACAGGATGCGGAAGCAAAATATGAAATCAATTTTAAAACATTTTTTAGTCTGATTAGTCCACTTGTTGAAAAAAAAGTGATGAATCTAATTTTCATGATTAGCTCTATTATTCAAGTACTTTTAAAAAACAAAATTCGTCCCAATATGAGTGAGCAAGAAAAGAAACGACAAAAAAATCTATGATTTGCTTAACGCCGAAACCAAGCCAAAGTTTCTTTGTCTTACCCTATAGAAAGTAAAGAAAATTTTTTTACAAAAAAAAAAAAGAAAGAAAAGAAAAAAATAAGAGCTTTAAAAAAAACGAAGCGTGAAAGACTGAACAAAAACCGAAAAGATGGCTTTTTAACTGCTCTCGCTACAGCGATTAAGATGGACAACCCACAACGTCAATAAGAAAGAACGCTAATGAATTGAAAGTCCACGAGAAAACTGTGACAACAGCATTTAAATAAGATTTAAGCTCAGACCTTAACCTTCTTGATCACGCTACATGGAGGAGATTGAAAACAAAACAAATTCAACTTCCCATACGAAATATTGGCTTGCTTAAGACTGCTGTCGAGAAGGAATAGAATAAATATCTGAAGAATTTATTTTGAAGGCATGCAGATTGTTTCAAAGGCGTGTTGATCTTATAATTAAAAAAATGGTGGCCATATTGAGTAAATTTACTGTTTTGGGTCTATCTTATTTTGTTTATTTTTTTTTAATCAAAATTAACCTTGTTTTATAATCGAGTCGTTTATCATTATACTAGAAGATTGCTAATTTAGCTTCCCCACCACGTACTAATAATGGTAATATTAATCCTTTCTAAAACAATTATAGCCTCAAAGAACTATTCTATATAATAAAAGAATCATCAATACCATTATGTCACGCTGCTCGCATGGATCTCCCTGACCCTCTCTCGCCACCCGTCTCTATCGTCTATTGCTCCAAGGAGGTCTTCAAGGATATATCCTGTAGCGGCTGGTCGTCCTACCTTTGCTCGTTCATGTGAAAGAGTCCACAAAATACATTGCTTATGAGTTCATCCTTACTTCTCCAACAGTGTCCTGTATTATTGGTTCGTCAAACTTTGATAGTTTTCGTGATGGGTGGTAGGTAGCCGTACAGATACTGTTTTTTGGAGTGTTGCCTCCTGGACTTGTTCAATATTGCTCGCAGCTTTTTTTCTGTAGTTGCCGTCAAGATTTTTTAAAAATAAACAACAAAATAAGAAGATAAACCCAAAACAGTAAATTTACTCAATATGACTACCATTTTTTTTTTCAATTATTGTATTAACACACCTTCGAAACGATTTGCATGCCTTCAAAATAAATCCTTCAGATATTTTATTCCATTCCTCCTCGATAGCAGTCTTAAGTGAACCAATATACGAATGGGAAGTTGCATTTGTTTTGTTTTATAAAACGCCCCATATGGCGTAATCAAGGGGTTTAAGGTCTGGACTTGAAGGAGGCCATAAAGAAATTCCAATTATTTCAGGATTTTTTTATTTTTGCTTGGCATCAGCATCAAAATAATCATTGATTCCTTTTTCGTTTCTTTTCTTGTTCACTCATTTTGGGCTGAATTTTAATTTAAAAAATTCCTTGAAAAATAGAGCAAACCATGAAAATTTAGATTTATCGCGTTTTTTTTTTTTTGTTTTTTTTTCAAACGTCGGACTAATCAGACTAAAAAGAAAATGATTTAAAAACTATTCCATATTTTGCTTCCGCTCCCTGTAGAAGAAATTCTTACTGTTTCAATACGTTCCCTCCTTATAAAGAGGTGGATATCAGTAATACGACGTGAGGGTTTAAACTCTTGCACCAAAAATCCAAAATAAACTTTGTTTTTTGTTGGGTTTTTTTTTTTTTGTCTTGTCTCTCATAACAGCCGAAATTGATCAGTTTTGACCTCTTAGAACTTGATTTTCTTGGTGGAAGTCACCAAAGACAGTTCAGCATTTGACATTTTCCAAATACCTGTCTCCTATTTGTTCAGATAATCATCAAAATTTCTTCAACTGTTTCAAATGACTATAGAGTATTCTTACAATGTATCTCAGCCAATGTGGCTTAGAATACACAGCCTGGATCCTCTGCAGGGTGTTAAAAGGGTTGTCGTGGTTTGACACTAAATTGCATCTGATGGTAAGGTTTATGTTCTGGAGATCTGAGAAGTGAAGCTAATCTCTTTGTTGCCATTACGCCCAGTTCTACTCAGAGAGGATGTCGTAGTACCCGTTAGGATTACATCCATGGCTCAAATAGATTTGTTTTAGAATAATTCGTATTCGATTAGACCCAAAATGAAAACTTCTCAAGAAATAACTTCACAAAAAATGTTAATAGAAACGTACAATGAATACAATTCCTTAAACTCTAGTCATGAAATAATTCTGTACAGGTTGACATGCCTTTTTTGCATCAATCAGTCAGTTTTTACATTCCCTTAATCCCGTTATGATTTCTCTCGAAAGGGAACCAGAAAAGTTTGAAAAGAATCATTTTCCTCGTCATATTCAATAAGTCATATTTGCACACACACACACACACACACACACACACACACACACACACACACACACACATACATATATATATATATATATATATATTAGCCTTGCCAATGATATGAACTAAATTTTTCTTTCGACAGCTATGGATAGATAGTCGGGCAGATTCGGTTCTTTAAATTTGATATGGCAACAGTTCTAGGAAAAGGAAAATTCCTGATTAAAACCTGCCATACCCCCCTTTAAATGGAACTTGTGTCGTATACCGTTCGTGTGGAGGGGTTGGGTAAACACACACATATCAATATATATTAATTCAAACCTCTTAAACTCAGCCTAGAAATTGGCCTTGTGTTGCATCCTGCTCGGAGGAAGGAGTTGGGTAATTACTTTATGTTTGTTTGTGTGTTTGCGATAGACAGTGGTCGTTCTATTATAACTCTTTCGTGTAGGGTTAGTTTTGATAAATAGCTTTGTTCATAGACAGTTCACAAGTGAAGAGTTCTATTTTCGAGAAGACGCCGGAGGATGAGAAGATAAGCCAATACTGAAAGAAAACGTCTGCGATCATTTCCTTGAGATAGTGACGGCTTGAGATGAAAACCCTTATAGTAGAAAACAGCCCAAAATGGAAACAGAATAAAGTTGAGGGGTAAAAACGTAAAAACTGTTTGTCAATTTTCTACATTTGTATAAAAATGACGAGCGACGGCTTTTGAGACTTGTAAAGAGTTTGCAATACAATGGCATATCAACCTTCTCAGTTTATTTAATGCCAAATCCATCCGTTTAGAAGGATAGTAGTGGTATGATTTAACCTATAGATGGGAGGATAAGTGGATTCATACCTCTCCCAAGGGTATTTGTCCGAAAGTGAACATTACAGCGTAAACTGGCGTCCGAACTTGCGTTACAACGATTCCGCAGTCCAGCGTTTTAACCATTACACTACGGGGACACCCCCTTGTTAAGCGTCTGACATTCCTATTACGTAACAGAATATAAACGAATTAATTAGTCAAGTTAGAAAATACGTGATATAAATTGGGAAAATATTTAGAAAAACAATGCAATGTCGAATTGCCTGGTAATCATTTAAACGTCGTCTGGACACTTGCCGATTAATTTGACGTGCTCAGTGCCAGTAACTTGTACTTTGTGATATAATTACACTCTTGTATTTTTTTGCGTCTGCATTGATTACAGCAGATCTCGTGATGTATTTCAATTAAAGTTATACTGTTCTTTTTAAGTAGCTAAATATTTCTAAAATGATCTCCAGGCTTTGGGGAGGGGTTTTTTTTTTCCTACATTTTTTTTTTTAATCTTAATTATAATCCGTATCCAAAGATCGATTTTTATCTTTTTTTTTCTTTCTTCAATGTTTGAGCCAAAAGGCTGAAAGTCTGTCGCTCGATCCTCGTACGAATGCTAACAAAGAGTTTTGATTACAGACTGATTGCCCCCGGAAATGGTGCCATGAATACGACAGGATCGGCTGAGGAGAAGCAAATAGAAGTAAAGCGTACAAGGTCAGTCAAAAATGTAATAAAAAAAGAATCTAAAAAAAAAATTTCAGGTTGGCCACCTACTGGTTAATGCTTCATACTTTTTCTTTTATATCCGTTTGTTTTCTTTCTTTCCGCTTCTAATTTTATTTGAATTTTTCTTTTTCTCTGAGATACTTTCCTGATTGAGGAATTCTGTTCATTTCGTTGTTTCTCCTTTTTTTTCATTGCTCAGTCGGCTGGGGCTGCGTATTAAAATATAACTGTTTTGATATTAAAACTGTGTACTTATGCTAAACTGAATTATTCGAAATAGAACTGTTTTGACATCTAAACTGTGCACTTATGCTAAACTGAATTATCTGAAATAAAACTGTTTTGACATTAACTCTGTGTATTGCGCAGTTGGCTGGGGCTGTAGAATACACCAACTGCATGTCTGTAGAGGGGTAAGACCCCCCCCTCATTGAGTGTCAAGGATATGACACTAAAAAATCTGATGGTCAGGTTCCAGTGATGCTGGAGCATTGGGCAATGCGGGGTACTCCTTCATTGCCATTGCTCCCGGGGTGGTAGCACCTGATAGGGTTCTATCTATGAGTCAAATAGAACTAACTGCATACATATGCTAAAACTGAATTTTTTAGATTAGAACTGTTTGACTAAACTGAATAGTTTGAAATAGAAATGTTTTTGACAATTAAAATGTACTTACATTTAAACTGCGTGCTTATGCTAAACTGAATTGTTTGAAATGAAACTGTTTTTGACATTGAAACTGTACTTACACTGAACTGAATTGTTTAATATAGAACTGTTTTGACATTTAACTGTAAGTAAAGAAAATCTATAATTATACTATACTGAATTAGCTGGATTAGAACTGTTTGAGTTAACTGAATAACTTGAAATAGAAATGTTTTTGACAATTAAACTGTGAATTCATGCTAAGTTGAATTGTTTGAAATAGAACTGACTATTTGCACAAAAATGGATTTGGCGTTAAATAACCTATAAAGGTTAATACGCCAAAAATCCAACCCACCAACCAACCTTTTTTTCATTATAAGTAGAACACATCTTTTATTACTGGAATCCGGTCCAACAACTTAGCTGTAGATTCTAATTATATGTATAAAAGGAGTTGGTTTATCTTATGGGATTTTGTTAATATGTAAACTCCTGTGCAGTTTCTTAGTGGCATCATTTCTTTGACAAGTGGTTACGATGTGATGGAATATTCTTGGAAGGTGCTTCTTTGGATTTTAACTTTTACATTTTTTTGTCCTTCGGCTGCGAATTCCATTCTCAAGTTTTCCATTGCTTTTTCGATGGAACTTACGACTTTCTTGGATATTTTGAACACTTTTAAGGCATTCTATGATCCGAATTTCCTGGACATTTTTGCAGTTAGTTCATGCCATATTTACATGTTCCTGCCTTATTTTCCCCCCTTGAGAATGTGCTAGTTTCTATATATTTTTTGGTTATCTTTTCTTCTTGTTCTCTTGCGACATTCTTACTTTTCTATCGTAAATAGTCTACCACATTCAAGCGAGTAATAGCTTTCTTCATTTAATTGTGCAGTTACGATCTTCCAAATCAGAGGTAAACAGGTTATTGGTCTGTAGTTCATTGGGATAGTTCATTTTTTAGCTGGAGTCAGGTTCTTTCTGGAAAAGGTTAGCTTACCCTCTCGTTATTGATTCGAGAATTTATGCATCTTGTTGTCATTTACTCAGTTGCTGAGATAATCTGTCGTCGGTGAATGTCAAATTTAAAACCAGAATTCAACACACACTGTGTTTTCTCTGAAATTCAAGTGACAACAAGTCTCTTCATGTATCCAGGAATCTTCTCAGTATTTTAGTCGATGTCAAAAGTGCAAGGATTTGGAGGGTCTCGATTCTTTCTCACTTTTCCAGTTCTCCTAGTCTCTTTTCTAGATTCTTTGTGATTGTTGCAAGGGTTCCGACATTGTCACCTTCATGTTTTAAAACCTTTCAGCTGTCTGGCAAGGTCCTGATATTGATTCAGTTTTTTTCCGTTCTTGTATGTTTCACTCTATGATCCGCTGAAACGGCAAAATCCATCAGCTGACGATTTATTTTCTTTTGGTTAGTTCTGCGGAAGTCCCCATGTTGGATTAAATACAGGACCGCAGCCTTTAAATAAAACATGTTGTTAGATTTGGTTATCTAGAAGAGATTGGATGATACGTTTATATCTCAAAGTCCAAGAGAATTTCATTCGTCTCATTTTCTGTAGCAGATCCTGGTTTGAACACATACTATTTGTCAGCCGTCAAATCTTTTGCACAATTCCTAGTGGCTTCTCTTTCCCACCCAGTCTTGATTTCCTTTTATCCCAGTTTGCTACAAAATTGGGAAAAAAAGGATAACCTATCAATATTTGCAGTACGAAGCATAATTATGTTCATGACATAAATAGTGACAGCACAGAGAGAATCACAATCTTTTTTTTTTTCCTAACGTACACATCCAGAACGTGAATCTCGTTGCCTGATAATCTTGCACTTCCGGTCATAGTAAACATCCATCTAGGATTAATGTTAATTTAAAAATGAATGATAAGACAAACTAAAACTAGTTATCTTCACGTGTTTCCAAAATGTAATTATATTATATAAGAAATGTATAAATAATCAATCATTGTCATTTTTCTAATAATTTGGTAAAGTTTGCTCAACTTATATATTAAAAGTAGACTCAATATGTCCTGGCCTACACGGCTGGAGCTGCAAAATACACTGACTGCATCTCAACAAAAGGGTACGACTCTCTCGATATGACTCTAAACAACATGATGGTCATGTTCCAGTTATGCTGGAGTTTTAGGAATGTGGAATACCTCTTTATTACCGTCGCTCCTAGGTCCAATCAGGCCTGGAATGGTATCATCTGATAGAATCCTATCTATGGGTCAAATTTGTTATGTTTGACATCATAACTGCACTTATGCTAAACTGAATAGTTTGAAATAGAAATGTTTTAGATTTAACTGTGTGCAAGCAAAAATAACTATACCTATGCTATACTGAATTGTTTAAGATAGAACTCTTTTTGATATTTAAACAGTGTACTTATGTTAAACTGAATTGTTTGAAATAGAAGTGTTTTTACATTTAACTGTTTTGAAACAAAAAAAGCTGTACTTAGGCTAAAAAAATGTTTGAAACATAATTGTTTATATGAATAAAAATGGGCTTGGCATTTAGTAACCTACAGTGGTTGATATACCAAAAAAACAAAACAAAAAAAAAACAACAACCAAACAAACAAAACCAAACAAATCCAAGCCAAACTAATATGTTCTCAATAGCGCAGTTCTAATATTTCAAGTATAAGCAAACTTGAGCATGGGTTTGGTCTTTAGTGACCATCCAACACTTGTGAGCCTGTTGCATTTCTTTGTAATTACTCCCATGCCCACTCTTACTCGAAGTGGTAGTACATATTTGGGTACCATCTATGGGTCAAATAGATTTGCTAAAAAATTAGCACTATTAGATATAAATTCTTGAAACAAAAAAAAAACGGTGTAACTTTTTTTTTCTAACTGTAAGTTTTTCACATTTGTAATAATCAGGTGTTTTTTTTACTGATGTCTGAGTGACAGCAATTTCCCTCAGGTGACCAGAACTCTTCTAAGTACTCATGCTGATTTTAACAGTGCAGTGGTCTGGGTGATCTCGATTGTTCCTTTGATCTGCTGTTCGCCCATTAATTTTCCAGGCTTTCGGGGACCGTTCCAAGGGTTCCAACAACAATTCGTATCACCGTCACCGTCACGTGCCACGGCTTTTTTTTAGCCCTCTCGCAAGATTAAAGAATTTGTCTATCTTTTCGTTTTTTTTTTTTATTTGTTCTCTTTTGTTTGCTGGAATGGTAAAAATTCTCAAGAAATAATTTCTGGTCCCTTGACCCGAAATTCGGGTCTCGGGAGAAAAAATGTTTTGTAGCTTAACATAGCATTCAAACTTACGATGTATCTAACGTCAATAATAATAATAATAACAATAGAACTAAAAATAAAATATAACATAAAGATGACGGTGATACCAATTGCAATTGGTGTACTTGGAACAAACCCTAAGGATCGGTAAAGGGACTGGAATATTCGGAAATTAGAGGACAAGTGGAGACCATCGAGACAACAACATTATTGAGTTCAGCCAAAATACTGAGAAGAGTCCTGGAGACTTGAGGAGGCTTGCTGTTACTTAAACTCCTGGGAAAAAAACCATCAGCTAACGCTGATGAGAAAACTTTCTAAGAAAACCTGTCAAGTCGTGGATTTTGCTGTCCAGGGAGACCACGGAGTAAAATTAAAAGAAAGCGAAAGGAGAAATAAATATCAAAACCATGCTACCAAAAAAAATCATTTGGACATGAAGGTCACGGTGATACCAATGATAATCGGTGCACTTGGAACAATCCCCAAAGAAATGATAAATGGACTAGAAGACTTAGAAATCAGAGAAAGAGTAGAGACCATCCAGACTACAGGATTAATGAGATCGGTCAGAATACTAACAAGAGTCCTGGAGTCTTGAGGAGACTTACTGTCATTAAAAGTCCAGTGAAAACTAATAATCTAACGCTGGTGTGAAAAATTCTCAAAAGAGAATAATAATAATAATGATGATAATAATGATAATAATAATAAAAGGCACTGAAAGAGTTGAAAATCAGAGGACAAATAGAGACCATCCAGACTACAGCATTGATAAGATCTTCCCGAATACTGAGAAGAGACCTGGAGACATGAAAAGACTCGCTGTCACTAAGATCGAGATAGATAAGCACATTATCAAGATACCTGGCAATCTCAGCTTATATGAAATACAAAAAAAAATGCATTTTGCGAAATTGTTTATCTCCTTAGAAGTAGAGTTTCAACATTATTGATAAATAAAACACAAAAAGATAGTTTGGTTTGGTTTGTTGGGTTTTATGGCATATCAACCTTTGTAGGTTATTTATCGCCAAATCCATTTTTAAGTAAATAATCTGGTCTATTTCAAATAATTCAGTTTAGCATAAATACACAGTTTAATTGTCAAAAATATTTCCATTTCAGACTATTCAAGAAGTTATATGTAACAATTCAGTTAAGTGTAAATACAGTTTCAATGTCGAAAAACAGTTCTATATCAAATAATTCAGTAAAGCATAAGCACGCAGTTTAAAGGTAAGTACGGTTTAATTGTCAAAAACATTTCTATTTCAAGCTATTCAGTTTACTCAAACAATTCAGTTTAGCATAAGTATGCTGTTAGTTCTATTTAACCCACAGATAGGATCCTTATCAGGTTCTCCCACTCCGGGCCAGAGTGGACCTGGGAGCAGTGGCAATGAAGGGGTACTCCGCATTCCCCAAAGCTCCAGCACTGCTGGAACCTTACCATCAGATTGTTTAGTGTCATATCCAGGACACTCGTTAGGGGGGTGGTCTTACCCCTCTGCAGAGAAGCAGTCAGTGTATTCATAAAAAACATAAATACATACATTTAATCCTTTCCTTCTTTTACCCTAGTTGTTGGGTTAAGACACGTTAGATGATTGCAAGAAACTGACAGTAAAGCTGAAAGCACTCACAATATAAAGGCAAACAGAGTAGCACCAAAAGTAGGAATTCGAAATAGGAAGAAAAATAAATGTGTACATATTTCACCTGACACACTGACGAAATCTCTCAAGGGAAGAACTGGATATTGCACGAAAGTGAAACCTGAAGAGAAAAAAACTGAATCCCTTCTAACAGCAGCACAAAAACACACCATGAAGACTCATTATATTAAAGCGAAAATTGACAGCACACAACAGAATAGCAAATGTAGGTTATGTGGTATCAAAGACGAAAAGATTAATCACATGATATGCGAATTTAGCAAACTAGTGCAAAAGAGTATAAGTCAAGGCTCGACCGTGTGGGGAAGTTGAACCACTGCGAATTGAGCAAGAAATCAATATATAACTATACTACCAAATGGTATATCTACAAGCCAGAATCCGTCCTGTTGAGTGAGATGCACAAAATTCTCTGGGATTCTGAGATACAAACAGATCACCTAAGCCCAGCGAGAAGACCAAACCTGACGATAAATAACAAAAGGTAAAAAGGAAGATTTTCAGTTTAGAGGACTTTGCCATTCCAGTTGACCAAAGAAAGCGAAAAGAGAGAAAAGTACTTTGTCCTTGCCAGAGAACAAGGAAAGTTGTGGAATACGAGGATGACGGTGTTACACGTTATAATTGGTGTGCTTGGAACGATCCCCGAAGGCGTAGAAAGGACTAGAAAAGTTGGAAATTAGAGGACGAATCGAGACCATCCAGATTAGTGTATTGTTAAACTCGGCCAGAATACTGAGAAGAGTGCGGCAGACCTGAGGAGACTCGCTATCACTCAGACTCCAGTGAAATACCAACCCATAACGCTGGTGGGAAGAACTCTCAAGGAGTGAAAAAAATTAATAATGACACAACAAACAAGTGAAATATCACACGAAAAAACTTGGACATGTCTAAGAGAGGGAAACCTTGAGAGAGAAACTGAATCTCTTCTGATAGCAGCACAAATCAACTCCTCAAGGATTATGTCAAAGCATAAATAGACAAGACGCAACGGAATAGCAGAGGTAGACTATATGCTAATAGAGATGAAACGATCAATCACATAATAAGCGAATGTAGTAAATTACCACAGAGAGAGAGAGAGAGAGTATGAGACTAGGCAAGACTGAATAGGCAAGGTGATCCACTGGTCATTGTGCAAGAAGTATAAATTTGATCATACGAAAAAATGGTTTATGCTCAACCCAGAATCCGTTCTGGGGAACGAGACGCACAAACTCCTCTGGGATTTTGAGATACAAACGGATCATCTAATTTCAGCCAGACGACCACACCTAGTAAAAATCAACAAAAAAAGACAACTTGCCAAATTGAGTTCTTTGCCGTCGTGGCTGACCCCAGAGTAAAATTGAAAACAGCAAAAAGGAACATAAGTACATGAACTAGGGAATTGAAAAAAATCTGTGAAACATGAAGGTGATGGAGATACCAATTGTAATTGGAGCTCTTGGTACTATTTACCAACCCCTCCGCTCGGCAGGATATGACACAAGGTCAATTTTTAAGCGGAGTTTAACAGGTTTCAATTCAGAGTTTTCCTTCTCTTAGACTAGTTGCCTAACCAAGGCTGAAGAACCTAGTCTGTCCTACTATTTACCCATAGCTGGAGGGAGAATTATTGGATTCATACCTTCCCCAAGGGTATTAGTGCTATGTGAAATGCAATCAGTCTCGTCCAGGATTTGAACTCGTGTCGCCGTGTCCATTTCCTACGACGATAACGACTACACCATGGGCACCTCCAAAATTGGAGCTCTTAGTACAGTTACCAAAGGGCTGGTACAATGACTGGAGGACTTGGATAGAGGAAGACAAATGGAGACTATTGAAACAACTGCATTGTTAAGATCGGACACAATATTGAGAAGAGTCCTGGAGACATGAGATAACTTACTATCATTAAAACTCCAGTGAGAAACCATCGGCTGACGCTACAGTGAAACACTCGAAAAAGAAGTAAATAATACTCCCCACAAACAAATCTGTCTGCTTTGACAACCTTTTGCTATCTGCAATCAGTTAAAATTTAACCTGATAAAAGCATCTAAAAATGTTCAATGATATCTAATTATCAAATCTTATTTTAATTATGTAACAGAAATGTTGGTTGATTGGTTGGTTGGATCTAATGTCATATCAACCTTTGTAGGGTATTCAACGCCAAATCCATTTTTATGCAAATAGTCAGTTCTATTTTAAACAATTCAGCTTAGCATTTGTACACAGTCTTATTGTTAAAAACATTTCTATTTCAAGCAATTCAGTTTAGCATAAGTACAGTTTAATTCTCAAAAATATGTCTATTTAAAGCTATTCAGTTTAGTCAGACACTTCTAATTCAAACAAATCAGTTTAGCATGAGTACACAGTTTAACTAGTTCTAATTCAGCTAATTCAGTGTAGAATAAGTATAGATTTTGTTTACACACAGTTAAATGTCAAGACAGTCCAATATTAAACAATTCAGTTTAGCGTAAGTACAGTTTCAATGTCAAAAACAGTTCCATTTCCAACAATTAATTTTAGCATAAGTACACAGTTTAGATGTAAGTACACAGTTTAATTGTCAAAAACATATCTATGACAAGTTATTCAGTTTAGTCTAACAGTTCTAATTCAAACAATTCAGTTTAGCATAAGTACGCAGCTTAGTTCTATTTAACCCATAGAGAGGGCTCAATCAGGAGCTACCATTCCGGGCCAGAGTAGATCTAAGAGCAATGAAAATGAAGGGGTGCTCTGGATTCCCCAAAGCCCCAGCATCACTGAAACCTCATCATCAGATTGTTTAGTGTCATATCTAGGACACTCGTTGGTGGGGGATCTTACCCCTCTGCAGAGGTGCAGTCGGTGTATTCTACACCCTCGGCCGACTGAGCCAAACAGAAATGTATTGCGGACTCTTTGCATAGTCATTTCCTTAAGCGCAATTGACATTTGATTTTTTTTTTAAACTTGACCTGGAATTCTCACTCTATGATGCTCAAAATTATTTTGTAACATTTCCTATTCATATATAGTCAGTGAATAATACTTGACAATGTTTTCTTTTCATGTTTGTTTTTGCCCAGTCGGCTAGGGCTACTTCTCTGCACATGGGTACGACTCCCCCAACGAGTGTCCTAGTTATGACACTAAACAATCTGATGGTGAGATTTCAGTAATGCTAAGATTTAGGGGAATGCGGAGCGCCCCTTCATTGTCATCGTTCCCAGGTCCACTCTCGCTCGGAGTGGTAGCACCTGATAGGGTCGTATCTATGGGTCAAATAGAACTAAACTTCGTATTTATGCTAAACTGAATTGTTTGAAATAAAACGAATTTTACATTTAACCATGTGTAAAAAAAAAACAAAAAAAAAAAAAAAAAACGGTACTTATACTCAACTGAATTGTTTGAAAAAGAAATGTTTTTGACTTTTAAACTGTAATTATGCCAAAGTGAATAGTTTGAAATAGAACTATTTTGACATTTAACAATGTGTAAGCAAAAAATTGTAATTATGCTAAATTGAATTATTTGAAACAGAACTCTTTTTGACATTTATACTGTATTTATGCTAAACAGAATAATTTGAAATAGAACTGTTTTTCCACTTAACTGTGGGTAAACAAAAAACTGTACTCATACTAAACTGAATTCTTTGTAATAGAATTGTTTTTGACATTTAAATTGTACTTATGCTAAACTGGATTTTTTAAAATAGAACTGTTTTTAATATTTAAATCGCGTACATATGCTAAATTGAATTCTTCGAAGTAGAATTGTTTTTGATTTTTAAACTGTATTTATCCTCAACTGAATTATTTAAAAGAGAGCAATTTTGACATTTAACTGTGTGTAAAGAAACTGTACTTATACTAAACTGAATTATTTTAAAATTTTATTGAAATGACTTAAATCGATGTAAAATGAACCGAAAAGAGGTGATATGCTGTAAAACAAACCAACCAACCAACCAACCTCGTTTTTTTAAACCTTTCTAATCTTTTATTTCCAATAATTGACTTTTAAATGCTTTCGTTTCGATTTTGCTTTGTTCTGACTTTTGTTTCTTTTTTGTTTATGTATGATATTAACTGTACGTTATTTTTTGTATGTATATTTGTATAAACCTTGGATGTACACATATGTATTCATTTAGGACGGTTAGCTTTGTTAAGCACAAGGTTAAAATAATATGGCACAGATGCGAATTGAACTCTTTATTCTAATTATAATATAAAGCGTGCAAAGATATTTTTGCTTGGAGTATATTATTTACATGTGTTCGAATCACGAAATGATAACATCTTGTTATTCACTTGTGAGAAGGATCTTATTCATGTCTAAGCTTCTGATGTCTACCAGCGCACTATGAGACTCTTATCGCATGTAGACATAGATATATATCTATTTTCTGGTTTTTTTTTTGTCTGTGGGTGGGGATGACGACTGAATGTTTCATCATTTTTCTTGCTCGTCTTGTTTAACATATGCGCATAAACTTAATCAGTATTCATTAGCTTTTACGTATACTGTAAGCAACTAGGGGAGTTCATCTTGCAAGCCATCATTAGTAAGTTCTACCAAAGACGGTGCTTTCTTATGATTACTTTTTACCAAACTTGCTTATTATAAGTTATGAGGAGGTGCCCGTGGTGTAATGGTTATCGTCGTAGGAAATGGACACGGCGACTCGAGTTCAAATCCAATACGAAATTGATTGCATTTCACATAGCACTAATACCTTTGGGAAAGGTATGAATCCAATTATTCTCCCTCCAGCAATGGATAAATAGTAGGACAGACAGGGTTCTTAAGCCTTGGTGAAGGAGAAGGAAAACTCTGAATTGAAACCTGTTAAACTCCGCTTAAAAATTGACCTTGTGTCATATCCTGCCCGAGCGGAGGGGTTGGTAAATAGGATTATAAGGAGGCAAACTTAACGTAAAGGGTATCGCTGGTCGTTTGGTTAGGTTTTATGACATATCAACCCCTTGTTGGTAATTTAATGCCAAATCCTGTTATATGAAATATATATGATTTGTAAATGCGTGGTTTGTTGGTAACATTTTTAAACGAACCAAAGCTCATTTCTTTGTACACAGTTATATAGTTTCAAGTATTGCTATCTAACGCAAATCATTTTCTTTAATATTAATAATTTATTTGCACGCAGTTAAATGGTTTCAAGTACTGCAATCTAACACGGATAATTGTATTTGAAATTAACATGTAAATAATATACTCCAAGCAAAAATATCTTTGCACGCTTTATATTATAATTAGAATAAAGAGTTCAATTCGCATCTGTGCCATTAACACAGTCAAATAGTTTCAAGTATTGCTGTCAAACACGAATAATTATAAGTAAGCAAAAGTTGGTGACCTTTGGCGAGGGTGACCCGAAGAATCCCTTTTAAATAGCTAGTACACTGAGGGGGCGCTACTCAATCCTCTAGATTCCTCCTCTTTACCCTTGATCCTTACCTTATAATGCTGAGTGTTAAGCAAGGCAGCATCGTACCATTTTTTGTATCTTTGGTATGACTCAACCTGACATTGAACCCCGGTCTCCTGGACCATTGGCGAATTCTACTCATTTGGCCAAAGGCCCGGTAATTTGATATTAATTATTTGTTTAAACACAGTTAAATGGTTTCAAGTATTGCTATCTAACACTAATAATTCTCTTGAATATTAATAATTTCTTTGCACACAATTGAATGGTTTTAAGTATTGCAATCTAACATGAATGGTTGTATTTGAAATGAATAGTGTTTTTGTACACAGTTAAATAGTTTCAAGTATTGCTATCAAACACGAAAAATTTAATTTGATATTAATTATTTGTTTAAACACAGTTAAATAATTTCGAGTATTGCTATTAAGATTAATATCAGCCATATACTTACACACTGATAAAAACAGTTTTATTTGTCCCATAAGTGCGACCCTAACAGGTACAACCACTCCAGGACAGAGTGAACCGGAGAGTAATTGAAATGAAGGGAAATTCCACATTCTTCAAAGCTCCAAGACTGAAGCCTCACCATCAGTTTCAGTTTAGTGTCACACCCGGACGAATCGAGTTCAAATCGTAGATGGGGCTGTTTGAGTTTCTCTTATCGTTAATCCCTATGAGAAAGGCATGAGTCCTTTTGTTCTTCTCTATTCCCCTGATATGTATAAATAGCAGTGCAGACTGGGTTCTTTAGGCTTGGTTAGACAACTAGTCTAAAAGAAGGAAAACTGAATTCAAACCAGCTGTACTCCACTTAAAAATTGACCATGGGTCACACCCTACCGTGGTGGAATTGTCGGTTTAGTTTCTTTATTTTAATGACATATCAACTTCAATGGGTTATTCAATGCCAAATCCATCCTTGTAGAAGAACAGTAGTGACGATTGAGAGAAGTAGGTTCCTATCTTTGCTAAGTGTATTTGTCCAAAAGTGAGCCTAATACCCGGACTGGAATTCGAACTATCCTCCTTCAAGCTCCTTGTCAAAAACTTTAGCTATTATGCACGGAGAGGTGTAATAGTCAATAAAGGATCGCGACGATAAAAAAAGGTGTCTGCTCAATTTGTAGTTTATGACAAAGGATTTTAATCTAAACACTTTTACTTTGCTCATAACCTTCATTCAAAGTTAGTAAAAGTGGGAAACTTGTGGAAGTACCCGTCATTGGTTAGGTTAAAAATAATTCCCTTAAGTTCATTTTATGAAAGAATCATTAATTCTACAAAAGCTTATGGAGTTTTATTTCTTAGTATGCAGGTTACTGCGGTTCCGATTTTATTAAAAATTTCAAATAGTAATTTTATTTTCGTTTGCATTCTTCATAAATGAAATATTTGAGATTAATTTTTCTCCATATATAGACATCCACAGACAGATCTGTTTCGTTCTATCAGAACTCCTCAGTGTGGCTAGACATTAGTTTCCCGTAGCTGGGATCGAAACCCGGTTGACTCAAACGTCAAACCAAGCTTCTATCTCTTCAGCCACGAGAAGCCATTAGCTGCGAAGTTAATTTTAAACGGTTATGAATCACAATTACTATTGTTTACATACATCCGTTCAATATATATATATATATATATATATATATATATATATATATATATATATATATATATATATATATATATATATATATATATATATATATATATATATATATATATATATATATAGAGAGAGAGAGAGAGAGAGAGAGAGAGAGAGAGAGAGAGAGAGAGAGAAGAATTTGAAGCTGAATAATACCTAATACTATCAGTTTGGATTGTATTATGTTTCATAAGAAATAATGGTGTTCGCCAATGGCCAGGGATACTGGAGTTCAATTCCAGGTCGACTCATACCAAAGACTCAAAAAATGGTACTTGATACCTCCTTGCTTAACACTCTGCATTATAAGGTACGTACCAAGGATAAAGTGGAGTAGCGCTCTCTTTTACACCTCGTAGCTATTGAAAAGCCTTCGTATTTCCTTCGACTTCAGTCGTCAACTTTACTTAGAAATGATAAAGTCCCAGTAGCATTGTTTTAGAAGAAAATTAACTTTTTATCAAAAAACTATATTGGGATGTACTTATTTACGACTGATATTGTATTTACAATGCTTAGTTTTGCACTAGGTCCCATTTTCTTGTGTGACTTTGCGAATAAAGATTTACTAGTACCCTTATAGATACAAGTCTATCTGATGATCTCAAGAATTTGCGTGTTTTGCTGTAATTACGGCGAAATACAGCTCAACGTCTGTGAATTTTTTGATCACGTTAATCTGTTCGTCTAAAAGACAGCTGATATCGTTGTACAATGATTGAAAGTCCAATTTTCTTTTTTACGTTAGTGGAGCACCAACATAAAAAAAAAAAAAAGATTAAAAAATATCAGTCTTTGAATTGCTCGTTGAATGAAATATTCGATGTGGACCAAGATATCTGATGAGCATGCATAGTTCACTCAAATGGGAAATCTAGACGCCATTTGTGACTGGCTCATTTGATCAAGCGGTGAACTCGCTCAGTGAAGCTTGACATGAAGTAACACTAGTCGTCAACATCGTCACTCGAACACTGGTCACGCTCCGAACCCCAGCTTATTGCCAGTTCTTCACGCTCCATATTTTCAAATGGATTTAAGCAACTAGAAGCCAGTAAGGAAATAAATGAAATAAGAAAAAAAGCATTTTCAGAAAATAAATAGATAAAATGGAATAAAAATAAACAAGCAAATAAAAGATCGGGACGGTTTCAAGTAACTGATCGTGATGGATTACTGTGAAGACTGATGAAGTTCTTTGGGGAAATATGATAAAGATGAGGCGACACACTGCCAATCAATAAATAAATAAATAAACGAATGAATAAATAAATGAATAAATAAAGACTCAATTCTATAAAAAGGAAGAATCTATTGGACGACTTTTAATGAGATGATAGCGTATATTCCAGTGGACAAAAAAATAAAATTCTCGGCTACTGATGCTACCATAGATTAAATCCAGTACGATGATTACAAATTTATAACCAGACTTGTCCAAGAACATCAAGAATTTTGAGATATAAGCATAATTCAATATCAATAGACAGACAGACAGACACACACATATATATATATATAGACACTTACACGGTAGATATAAAGTAAAAAAAGAAGGTAATAAAACGAGAAAAAACTCATGATTTGATGTTTCACGTTGTCCGTTTTATTTTTTTTTCGATTGAAATTTAAAAACTGTGAATGGACAACGTGAAACTATGAGTCATGAGTTTTTATCCTGTTTTATCATTATATTATTTTATACTTATTTGATATTGGAAATATATTGAGATAATGCTCAGTATTTTCATCCATTGAGCAGTGTAAAGATTTTACGAATTAAAAAAAATGTAGCTGTTAAATCTTTAATCATAATTATATATACAGGAGGTATCCGTCGTAGAAATTGGATATGGCGACACGAGTTCAAATCCTAGACGAGTGTGACTGCATTTCACATAGCACTAATATCCTTGGGAAAGGTATGAATCCAATTATTCTCCCTCCAACTATGGGTAAATAGTTAGGCAGACTGTGTTCTTCAGCCTTGGTGAGGCAACTAGTCAAGGAGAAGGAAAACTCTGAATTCAAACCTCGTTCATGTGAAGGGGTCCATAGGAATATGTTAGTTTTGAGTTTGTCCTTACTTTTCTAGCAGTGCCCTGCATATCTGGTTCATTTAACTTTGATAGTTCTCGTGATAGGTGGTGGATGGCCGAATTGCTGCTGTTTTATGGAGTATTGAAATAGAATGCCTCTAAGGATGCAATGAACTATAAATAAAGACTCTGATGAAATTTTTTTGAAATTTTTTTTAAAAAATTATCAAAAAAACAGTTTTATTTCAAGCTATTCAGTTCAGTCAAACAGTTCTAATTCAAACAAATTAGTTTAGTATAAATATGCAGTTTAAATATCAAAATGGTTTTATTTCAAGTAATTCAGTTTAGCATAAGTATGCAGTTTAGTTCTATTCAACGCATAGAGAGGCCCCTATCAGGTACTACCACTCCAGGCCAGAGTGAACGTGTGAGCGATAACAATGAAGGGGTACTCCTCATCCCCCAGAGTTCCAACATTACTGGAACCTCACCATCAGATTGTTTAGAATCATATCCAGAACACTCATTGGGGTGTGTGGGAGGTCTTCTTACCTCTCAGCAGATGTGCAGTCGTAGTATTCTACTACCCCAACAAACATTATGAAGAAAGAACTAGAGATTCTAATAAAACCTATACAAGATATGTACCATCGCCATATACATGAATATGCGAAATGTACATGGGAGGTTCATTACATATATACATAGAACATAGGAATCTCGAAACACGAAAAACACTTACGACTTCTTTGTTCAGGTACGAAACCTTTTATTACCTTTGAGTTTAAAGGTTCTTTGACATAAGGAGAGAGAGGCACAATCTTTCTATTCTGGCTTTTTCATCTGCCCCCACAACTCGTGTGGCACTCGCCACAAAGATCTCCGCGAGCAAGCGAAAACCAACCGTCTTCCCCCGAAGCAGGTCTCATCTCAACTAACTGACTTTTTCAAAATCTCCAAAAATCCTCCGCGGGCTTCCAGTGCGTGACGTCATTCGCACTCGCTAGCCCCCGTTTCACACCCCGGGCTATTATGACATCTCTGAGTGACTCGTCCGCTCCACCTGCGCATGCGTGAACACCTGTGTTAATGTTGCCCCTAAGTAACCCATGCACTGAGCCGAAAGGTTCTCAGCCTAACTAAACGCAAAGGCATGAAACGAAATCCCTCGGCCATTATATTACAGATATAGGAATGGAATTTAGGACTAAAAATTGTGTCATGCTTATAATGAAAAGATGAATCAAGAAAAGAGTGGAAATTGGCCAAAAGTTGAGTAAAAAAACACAAACACGTTAGAATATTCGAAGCGAATTCCTTTCAGCAAACACAGATGAAAGAAAACCTAAGAAAGTTGTATATGAGGAAAGCAATCAAATAGTACAGCAGAAATCTCATTAAAGAAATAAATACCCCGACAGACCCCTTCAAAAGATATTCTGGACCATTTTTTAAAAATTCGACAAATGAGGAACTCTGACAAATTGGCCAAAGGAGAATAAAATTGATTACAGTGTGTATAAGGCGTTATACCCGAAGGACGGCATAGACAGACGCTCTATCAAGAAAAGAGAACGCGTCAGCATTAAGAATTCCATATTTGTTTCTGCCTTCCACCAGACAGGACTTTAAACAAGGTCAATGACCCCAAGGTCGGTTTTATAGAGGAGGTCAAAGAGGGGGTGTAGGGCTCGAGCCCTGCTGGTCTAATTGAGACATCTGCTCACTTAGTGCAATGGGAGCTCGATGAGCCTTGCTAGACATGGACTCAAACATGATTATAGCTTAAAGTGGATCAAGGAGTCCAGTGCGATACAATGTTTGTCAATGATGTCATCGCCCACTCGGAGTGGCCCAGTCGAAGCCAGGAGCCATTTGGCCTCGTATCTATCATTGACCTTGGAGAGCGGAAGAGGAATAGATACCTCTTCTGGGCCTAAGCCTGGTCCCTTTAAGGATTCCGGTACAGCGTTTCAAGTACTCGTGGCATTTACATACAGGGTACGGAAGCAACATTAGGAATATTCTAGCGTAATAATTAACGACTCTATTATAAAACAAGATTAATTTTGATTTTCAGAAACAAAAAAAAACAAAAAAAAAAAGGAGATTAATACAAAACAGAACAGGGTGCGAAAGCAAAATCAACAATATTCTTGTGTAATAATAAACGACTCCATTATAAAACAAATTTAATTTTCATAAAAAAAAAATCAACATAAGAAGAGGGAGACACAACAGTAAATTTACTCAATATGGCCACCTTTTTTGTTTCAATTATTGTATCAATCCGCCTTCGAAACGATTTACATGCATTCAAAATGAATTCTTCAGAGATTTTATTCCACTCCTCCTCTATTGCAGTCTCCAGCGAACCAAAATTTGGACGGGAAGCTGCATTTGTTTTGCTTTCTAAAATGCCCCATAGAGCATAATTAAGGGGGTTAAAGTCTGGGCTTGAATCTTGTTTAATTGCTGACCTTACAGTTTTCTCATGCTTACTTATTGACGTTGCGGGGTTCTTCTTAATCGCAGTAGTGAGAGAAGTTAAAAAAAGCTTCCTTTTCGTTTGTTTTTTGTTCAATCCTCTACTCCCTCTTTTTCTGAAAAAAAGTTCATTTTCTGTAATTTTTTTTTTCTTTGCCTTGTATAGGGTAGACAATGAAACTTGGCAAGGTTTCGGTGATAAGCAAATCATAGATTCTTTGTCGTTTCTTTTCTTGCTCACTCATATTGGGCTGAATTTTAATTTAAAAAATGCTTGAATAGATTTAGATTTATAACGTTTTTTTCAAAAACTGGACTAATTAAACTAAAAAAAAAAACTCTTAAAAATTATTCTGTATTCAGCTTCTGTAGCAAAGAAAAAGAAAACTGATTACAAAGTCTGTAAAAGCAATATCAACACAGATAACCTAAAATTATTTGTATTAAGAATAAACCGGCTCAGGTGGGTAGTGTGTTCGCCTAATGGTCCGGGAGACCAGGTTCAATCCCTGGTCGTGTCATACCAAAAACTTAAAAAATGGTACTTGTTACCTCCTTGCTTAACACTCAGCAATATAAGGTACGTATCAAGGGTAAAGTGGAGCAATCCAGGGAAATGAGTAGCGCTCTCCCGTACAAATCAGTGTAGTAGCTATTGCAAAGGGAGCCTTGTGGTCGCCTTCGACTACGGTCGCCAACTTTACTTTTTTATAATTGTTTACCAAGGATTTTTATAATTAGAGACTTGAGACCATATAACCGCGTGCGAAGAAATAACTGTTATTAAATAGAAATGAATACTTGAAACAATACTATTATTAACATTACAATGAAGTACTTGAAACCATACATTCCTGTGCCAATTATTTGTATTAGATAGAAATACTTGAAATCATATAAGTTTGTGTAAAAAAAAAACTCTTAAGAAACAACTGCATAAATATGTAAATATAAATGTACAATGAATCTGATTCCCTAACCTCAAGGTATAAAATAACCTTAGACGGGTTGACATGTCGTTAAAATCAATCTATAAATGAAATGTTTTGGCTTTTTGTCTAATGCTATGTCAAATTTCGTGGGTTATTTACAGGCAAAACTATCCTTATAGAAGAAACGATGTGGTATTATTTAAGCCATAGATGGGGGAAAAAGGAAATTTATAACTTTCCTAAATGGAACGTTATTGTGCGACTGGAGTTCGAACTCGCTTCCTATCATGTCACAGTCCAGGACATTAACTGCTACACCACGGGATCTCCATGCAATCATTTAAAATTCTTTAACTTTTGAAATAAATTTACTTTTCCTTTATTTTGCCAAAGAATAAACATTTTCTGGGTTCTGTATTCGTGCTGGGCAGCATCTAGCAGTCATCGAAATTCTTGACGTGACAAATATTGCTCTGAAACGCTTATTAGAATCCTTTACTTCTTTGAGATGGAAGCACCAATATCCTTATAGACTGCTGTCACAACGAGAAACCAACCGGTTCCCGGTATATCAACCAATATGATAATTATGTAATGTCAGTAGATTACTTTTATTGAAAATGCAATAAAATATTATAAAAAAATACCCATGTTTTAAATTAAAAATTTGCTTCCTCCGTTTCCTTTTCTCTTACATGATTCCATTTCTTTTATTTTATCTTTTATTGTAAAATATCATGATATTTGCTTAGACTGCGCCAAAACCTGGTAGATATTAAATTTCTTTACGTCCTTCATTTTCTTCATTGCAGACTTCGTAATTTCACTGATAGACTTCTCTTCGTCATTTACTCATATTTGGCTGGGACGCGTCATCATGGCGGAATAAATTTGACAAACCAAAATTGCAAGATTAACGAGGAATCGATGGCAAAATACAAAGAAAAATAGGAAAGTTTTAGCCGAAGAATGTAAAACGTATCGTGATTGGCACCAAATCTACCGACATATGTCAAAAGCTCTAAATTTGGTATTTGGGCACCAAATTTAGCTACTCTTTTACTTTCGTTTGGTTTCTTTGTTTAATGGCATATAAACTTTCGTGGGTTATTTAATGCCAAAGCTATTCTTGAAGTACTGAAGTACAATTTAAAGGGGGTATTCTTTAATTCAAAACTGGGAGGGAAGAGGGGTTTATGCCGTTTTCAAGGAGATACTAATCTTAAATTAAATGTTATAGCGTGACTCGAATTCGAACTCGCTCACTACAAAGTCACGATCAAGCTCATTAGCAACTACACCACAGTGAATTCTCGCCGCTATAACTTTATTCTTGAACAGTTTCCTTTTCTGAAGTCCTGATGGTTATAATGAAAAAAAAAAAGACTATCAAAATTGCTGGTGCTATACTAATTTTTCAAGGGTTCGTCAAAATAATTTTTTGATTTAAATACCTATTATACAGGGTGTCTCAAATTAGATACAACCTATAAATATGATAATGATTTATTTCCAAGACAAGTGCAATGGCGTTCATTTGGAACAGGTCCTGTAAAAAAATTATCCTTTCCGCTAGAGACACTAAATCAATGTTTTTTTTTAATTGTTATTATATCAGCTTTCAGGACATGCAGTCTTTTTTCAGTTTCTTGTTTCAGTAATAAATTATTATCATATAAATGGGTTTCGTCTATTTTAAAACAGTTTTGAATGATTTTTGTCTCCAAATAACTAATGACGTAAAATATTTTTTCCTCTCTTGTCCAAGGCATTGTGATAAAAGATTAATAGTTGTTAAGGTATACTATTTTAAAATCTGTAATACAAAAGAACACAATATCATTAATAGTAGAGTTATTAGCTGTTACATGGGTCCAAAGTTTATTGAGACACCCTATACTAAGCTTATTTCTTAGAAGATTTAAAGATATATTATTAATAGACAAATTTAGATTTAAAGATATATATATGTTGGCGACCGTTGTCAAGGATGACCAGAAGGCCCTCTTTTCCTCAGCTACTACTGAGTTTATGTTGTTTCGTTCTGATACAGATTCTCGAGGCGCTCCATATTAGAATAAAACAACCTAAACTCAATAAAATCAATTTCGAATCCAGAAGTTATGTACTTAAATGTGTATAGCTAATGTTGCTAAGTAGAGAAACGAATTTAAAAATAAAACACTACAACAATACCCCGGTATGGATAATAGATATTTAAAAAGTAGTAATGTGTATGCAAACGTCACATTGCTTTTGCAATATACACACCTCTGATGATGACCAAAGAGTGACTGAAAGTAATCAGTTAGCAATTAATTATGAGAGTTTCATTAATCAATTCCCGTCGGATACCATAAAATCAATGCAGCAACTCGAAAGAACATATACAAAACTGTGTAGAAAAAAATGTCTATATTGTTTAATGATTATATATATATATATATTTATAAATATTTACATCTATATTAAAGTGTACGCCAATGGTCCTGGAGACCAAGGTTCAATCCCAGGTCTCGGCTTACCAAAAACATTAAAAATGGTACTTGATACCTCCTTGCTTAACACTCAGCAATATAAGGCACGTATCAAGGGTAAAGTGGAGCAATTCAGGGAAAGGAGTAGCCTTTGACTACGGTCGCCAACTTTACTAACTTATATATTTATATTTATATATAACCAAATCTATCTATCTATCTATCTATCTATACTCTAGCGATGGAATTTTCGGCCGCCGCTCGCATTATGCAAAGCTCTTCGAAAGAATTGAGCACTCTGGTAGCCGATAAAGTATTTTAAAAAATGTAAACAAACGGACACTGCTTCTGCTCTTCCCTACATAATACCTTTTAATTCTCTTAGCCAACGTGGTACGCTTGTTGGACGAGCGGTCTGATGCTAAGTCTAACGTAAAGTTGGATGGGTTTCGATCCTGGCTTCAAGCATCCTATATGTCTAGCCACACTGAAGAGTTCTGATAGAACGAAACAATCAATCTGTGGATGAAAAAATATATATTTGATTAATAGTATGGACGACTTCTGTCTTCATTTTTTTTTTCTTGATCGATTCAAGTCATTGTATGACTGTTATAATATCCGACCGAAATTGGCTAATAAATTTCAACTGTTAATTTGTTCCCAAGTACTTTCTGTCCCATCATAGGCCATCTTCAGCGGGTGTGTATATTGCAAAAGAAATCCAACATTTGCAAGTACAATACAACTTTGTAAGTATTAATTACTCTATTTATACTGATGTAATGTTGTGGTGCAGTTTTTTAAAATTTAGTTCTATAAAATGCAGTTTTTAACTAAATATGTCTTAATGATGAAATGCTGTCCCTCCCCACCACGCACACACATACACAAACATACACGCATATATATTGTAGAGTCATATGTATATTTGTCATTATTGATACAAATATATATATATATATATATATATATATATATATATATATTTGTATCAATGATAACAATAATTATATGACTCTACTGTATATGAATGTGTATGTGTTTGTATGTGTGTATATATATATATATATATATATAGGAGTTATACAAATTAATGAAAACACCTAGAATCTTTGTATCATAAAGTCATTAAATGTTTGTTATTTTTATGTTTTTTGATTTATTATTAATTTCTCACGTCTTTTTTTATGTTTTTTTTTATTTATTATTAATTTCTCACGTTTTATTTTTCTAAAATTGTTTTTTTACAAATATCATCAGAAGAAAGTAACCAAAATTCATTAAAATGGCTGATCTTTATCATTAAGGGCTTTTGGACTATTGTCTTCATGTTTATTGTTATTTCCATAACGTTTCGGTCGATATGTCCTCCGGCCTTCTTCAGGTGTTTGTCGAACTCAGGAACCTACACGGAACTTCGAACTACGCCTTTATTGAATCCACGGGGGTCACCTGTTCTGATTCCGTTTGCCACAACCGGGTATAAGTGTTAAGTATTCCTGTATTGTTACTCGCCTGCAGTCAGGATTGAACATGCAACCTCCAAATGATTGTCTCCTTAGAAGCTTAGGGAACCAACGCCTATAACCGCTACGCTATGAAGAAGGCCGGAGGACTTATCAGCCGAAACGTTGTGGAAATAACAATAAAGATGAAGACAATAGTCCGAAAATCCTAAATGATAAAAATTATCAAGCTTCGTCTCAGAAATTCAGACAACCAATAGCCGATCTCTCAGACTTTAAAAGAGGTCAAATTGTTGGTGCTTGTATGGCAGGCGCTAGCGTAACAAAACCCTTTGAATTATTTGGAAAAGCAAGGAGTACTGTCTCGAAAATAATGACAGCATATTAAGAAGAAGGAAAAACCTCCTCACTTAAACAAAACTCTGGAAGAAAGCAAAAGCTGTCACAGGGACTGTCGGATTCTTACGCTGATTGTTAGGAAGGATCACAAAAACACAGCTCCGAAAATTACTGCTAAATGACCATCTCGAGAAGCCAGTTTCTTCAAAAACAGTGAGAAGGTAACTGCACAAAGCCAGATTTCATGAGCGGGGAGTAATCAGAAAATCATATTAAAATAAATTTGTTTGAAATTTCCAAGTGTTTCCATTATTTTGTCCAACCCCAGTAGATATAATCTCCATTGAATATATTAATAGGCTTTGCCGTAATCGTTTTATAAAATGATTGTGTCAAACGATTAGAAAACTTACTGATTAATCAACAATTGTTATTTAAAGAGAAATAAATGAAGTTCATCTTAGTACCATACTAAAACTTCTTGAATAAAAATTGAGACCTAATCTTTTCAACCAGCCATCATACTTTGATATTTTACTCAGTGTTGATCTTGCTTTGTTTTTGTTTTTGACGAAATTTACTTCCTTTTTAACGTTATTCGTATTTTAATAAAGGAATATTTTTCCGTTTTAAAAGCTTCTCTTAGGAAGGACGCAGGTCGTAAAGTTTTCATTTATAGTTAAATGAAAAGGAATGTGATATAAGCAACACATTTGAAGCAGCGCTCGGAGCTCTCCAGTTAAATGCAGTACGATATTGCCTTGTGAATTTCCCATGATGCATTTCGCAATCACGCTCGCTTCAAACACTTGAACGTAATTCCACACGAATCGGCCTATTGTTCGCGAGCAGGCGGACGCTCTGGGGGCGGAGGGAGCGAGAAATATTAATATATTTGACGAGAAATTCAAATGTAATAATCAAGCACATTTTCACGTGAGATCTATTTTCTCAAAATGGTGTACTTCCTTCAGATAAAGTGTTGATAGACGGAGGTGTTTAGTGTTCACGTTCGCTATTAATTACATTTAACTTCTTCCAATTGCTTTGTTTGAGAAAAAAGCATAAAAAACAACAACAACAATAATAATAGTAATAGTAATGATGATAATAATAATTATTATTATCTAAATCTATCTTCGTTGATAAGCTGAAATATTTGCTTGTTTCTAAATATTTCAAATATCTCTGCCGTACAATCGTAGTAAAATTTAGTTTGGTTGGGTTGGGTTTAATGGCATATCAGCCGTTTTAGGTTATTTAATGCCACATCTATTTTATACATATAAACATTTCTATTTCAAACAATTCAGTTTAGCTCAAGTACACAGTTTAAATTTCAAAACAGTTCTACTTCAAGTTATTTAGATTGGTGGACAAAGTTTAATGGTTCCAAGTAAAATTATGAATCACCATCAGTTCAATTAAACATCAGCCATTTATTTACTCATAGTTGAAAGTCAAAACAGTTCTATTTCAAACAATTCAGTTTAGCATAAGCACAAACTTTAGTTCTATTTGAGCCATACGTGCTCCTATCAGGTGCTCCTACTTCAGGCCAGTGAACCTGGGAGTCAGTACAATACAGGAGTACTCCGCAATTCCCGAAGCTCCAGCATTAATATCGCCTCACCATCAGATTGTTTAATGCCATATCTCGGACACTCATGGGGCAGAATTACTCCTCTGCAGAGATGCTGTTAGTATATTCTACAGCCCCAGACGAGTGGGTCAATAAAAATAAGTGTTCTCCATTATATATATATATATATATATATGTGTGTGTGTGTGTGTGTGTGTGTTTGTGTGTGTGTGTGCAAAACAAACAAAAAGCAAAACAAAAAATTACCTGAAATTCGTCATCTAGTGGATATTGCTACTCCAGCGAACGAAAGAGTGAAAATAAAGCAAACAATTTGACGAATACCAGGATCTTACATGAGAGTTGAAAAAGCAATAAAACATAAAGGTGACGGTGGCGCTAATAGTAGTTGGAGCACTTGGAATGGTCACGAACGGCTAGGAAATAAGATTGGGGGGAACCGGAGATTAGAAGAAGAATCGAGACCATGCAGAACAGACCACTTAAGATTAGTTAAAATACAGACTAGAGAATAAAGGAATTAGCGGTATTATTTTGGGGAGACTTTTATCTTGTTCATAGCTGGCCAGAACGCCTAGCCAATAATTGGCACTCTGTTTTGTAGCTGAAAACTTGCTCTATCCAACGCTTTTATTGATCTGTGTGTTCTAGTTTCCTTTAAAACAAACAGAACGTATTACTTTCGGAGCAACACTACCTAATTCATCACCGGCAAAAAGGCATAGCCAATTGTGGTGACTCTGTGAGGAAAGTAGTGTTTTGTAGCTGAAAACTTGCTCTATCCAACGGTGTCATTGTGCTACCTGTATATGTCGTAGTTTTATTTGAAATAAATATTTGAAACATAAGTTCATTTAATTCTGTCTTCTTTTACGCTTTCAAAGCAAATGATATCCCTGTGTTTAGTAGCTGAAAACTTGCTCTTTCTAATGGCATCATTGTGTTCCCTGTATCTCTCGTAGTTTCCATGGTAATAAATCGGAGGCATTACTTTCGGAGCGCCTCGCGTACTTTTGGCACATCTAAATAGTATTTGGAAACAAAATAAAATACAAAAGAACGTTCTAAAAGGTTCGTAACATTTCGTTTGATAATTTTTTTTTTCTTTCGCGCTCCATTTGAAGCGTTGAAATGTTTTTGTAACATTAAATAATTTCTTTTTTTTCAATACAACAAAATTTAATCTGCAGGGAGAAACGCAGCTTTTTTTTCTCATTTTAAGATAAACACTTCGTAGACGACTAAGATCTTTTTCTTTTTCTTTTTTTATTTTGAGGAATGCGATTCCTTGGGCATTGCTGATAAGATGCAGTAGACTCACATCTAACTTTTCTGTACTGCTTGTCGATAACCAGGCAAAAGAAATGATGCCAAGTTTGTAAACATTGTATAAATCAACTCTTTTAACACTTACAAGTGACAAATATTTTGTTATATAATACACGTGTATGTTTGTATGTAACTGGTGTGGTCAAATCTCAGTGATAAAGTTATTATGGTCGGTTGATTTTACGGCATGTCAACCTGTGTTGGGTTATTTTACCCCGGAGTGATTTTTTTTCAAATTTTATGGTTTCTAATCTGCGTAGACTACGTACTTCGGACGTCGATAGATTTAATGAAAGAAAATGGCTTTACACTGGAAAAGGCAGAAAGCAGACGGTACCGCGCACGAACGATTACGGACGCGGACTAAGCTGATGACATTGCGCTACTGGCAAATATACCCACCCAGGCCGAATTTCTGCTACGTAGTATGGAGAGGGCAGCAGGCGGCATAGGCCTTCATGTGAATGCCGACAAAACGGAATACATGCTAAATAGTGGCTCTCTGAAACTAGTGGACTGGTTCACCTACCCCAGAAGCAGCGTCTCATTAACCGAAAATGACATCAATGCATAGCTTGCGAAAACAATGACAACTATCGATAGGCTTTCGGTCATATGAAAGTCAGACCTGTCCGATAAAATAAAGTGCAATTTTTCCAAGCAGCGGTCGTGTTCAAACTACTGTATGGATGCACGACTTAGACACTGACTAAGCGTTTAGAGAAAAAGCTCGACGGCAATTGCACAAGGATGCTACGAACTATACTGAACAAATCCTGGAAACAATATCCCACAAAACAGGAACTGTAAGGCCACCTATCACCCATCTTAAAGATCACCCAAATTAGACGAACAAGACATGTGGGACACTGCGAGAGGAGCAAGGACGAACTCATGAGCAGCTTTTTCCTCTGGACACTTTTACATGGATGTGCAAGAGTAGGACGACTAGTTAGAACTCATCAACAATATCTCTGTACGGACACAGGACATGGCCTGGAAGACCTGCCGGATACGATGAATGATAGAGACGGATGGCGAGAGAGAGTTAGGGAAATCCGTGTGAGCAGTAGGACATGATGATAATGATGATGATGATGGTTTCAGGTGATTATTCCTATCTAGTAATAACACAAATCTTTCAACAATTATGCCTTCAAATAAATATTCTTAATACAAGTATGTATTTACCCAACCCCTTCGTCACACTGAGGATTCGATACAAGGTTAGTTCTTTAGCAGTGTAAAGTTGGTGAGAATTTTCCTTTTCCAAGATTGGTTGCCTGACTAATGCAAAAGAATCAAGATTTTCCTACTAATTACTCAAAGCTGGCGAGAGAGAGAGAGAGAGAGAGAGAGAGTGGGGGGGAGAGAGGGAGAGAGGAGATTGATTCATGCATTTCTCAAGGACATTAGAAAAAAGTGAAACGCCAAAAGGCTTCATTTAGAGTTTGAACCCGGGTCCCTGATTCCATTTTTTTAACGATTGAAACGGTTACGCAAAGCTCGCCTGCAATACATGTAACTTCCTAATAAAGATAATCAGACACGGTTGTATGGTTTTTTAATAACTTTCTATTCCATAATTGTAATTAGCCGAAACCCGTGTAAATTACACCGACTTCGCCAAATTTTTTAAAAACTCTTAATTCATTTTAACATGCATCTAAAACAAAAAAAACATCGATCCGTCTATGCACAATACTTGTCAGCAAACTATATTCTTGGTGACTGTTTTATATCGTCTAATATCTTGTTTGTTTGTCTCAACCACCTTCATTCTTAGAACTGAAAGTCTCCGAACTAGAGAGAAAGCAACTGGCTGTGGCTAAATACCGCATCAGGTAAATATAGTCCTACCTTTTAAAATGTTTGCTTTTAAGATTTATTGATTGTCATCGCGTATGCTAACCGCACAGGAAACCGATGTCATTCTATTGTATAGGGGAGGTTGGTCCAGTTTAAGTCTGGGTATGATAGTGAGTTTGCTTTTCAAAGGCCCGGATATCAATACAAGCGATAATACAATGTTGGTTCATGGCAACTACTTCAAATCTGGTCCCATTGCGCAATCCATTTTGCATTGAAATGTTCCTTAATAACATAATTATCGCGCCGGATTTTAGTTTAAGAATTTCTAAAAATTTCATGATATAATCATTCAGACTCTTATCGTCAACGAAAAATTTTTAAATAATATGTTTACAATATATTTTGTTCAGATTTCGTTAATTGAAATTGGGTGGGGTCAACTAAATACAAAAAAAGTATTTCTCCAAATATATTTCCAGAAAAAAACTATTTGAAACATAAATTCATTTAAAAGTAAATAAGTATTGAAAATTTCACGAAGATTTGACTCTTATTTTAATTTTCATGGATTTTTTTTTAAAGTCTCTACGTGTAACTTTTATATGGCCACATTAAATTTCAGTTGATTTAATGGTGCGGAAGAAGTAAACACTTTTTAGTTCTTAATTTTTATAATTTCTGTGGGCTGAACTTTTAAATAAAAATCATTAAAAGTTTTTTTTAAG
Organism: Sepioteuthis lessoniana; assembly: GCA_963585895.1. Taxonomy (NCBI): domain Eukaryota; kingdom Metazoa; phylum Mollusca; class Cephalopoda; order Myopsida; family Loliginidae; genus Sepioteuthis; species Sepioteuthis lessoniana. The sequence goes on along the minus strand of OY757926.1, from coordinate 31,731,589 downwards.
CTTCTTCCTTTAAATGGTCCAAATCTTTGACGATAATATTATCCTTTATTTACTTTTCATTGTGTGAAAGATATAATTTTACACTTCGAATTGGAGGTACCTATCGGTCAAAATTTAGGATTAAAGAATTTTGAAATATGATGCAGAATTTTAAAATTATCAGATGGATGTTTTTCTTTAAATCGAAAAACATAAAATTAAATGTGAGAATTAATTTTTTTATTTATTGCGGACTTTTTGTCCTCATCTTGGTGGTGCGATAGACAACAACTATGGAAGGCAGTAATTACTGGGAATGCGGTTACAAGACTCATCATTCCTATCCGAGGTCACGGTAAAATCACCTGAAGAAGGCCAGAGGTGAAATTTGGCCGAAACGTGGTGAAAGAATATTTCTAATAAAAACACATAAAATAAGATACTTTTTAAAAATTATCTTTTCGGCTGTTACGTATAGGACATAACAGCCGAAACTGTAACACCATTCAATATGATTACTATTCAGGTCCCTCTTTTCTTGTTTATATGTTTCTATTTAGAGAAAACTGATCAATGTTTATTTTTCGATATAACTTACAATTCAATAATGATCCAAATAGTGGAAAATTCTAATAATTTTTGTTGTTCCGATTACTCACACATAAAAAATACTGAAAAAGATGTTTACATTCTTTGATTCTTCTCTTAAAACATTTTTCATAACACTCCATAAATAGGTACTGTTTTGCGTTTAAAGTTGCTTAAGGAAAACGTACTTACTTTGGCAATGATGCCTAATGAAACTTTGCATAAGACAACAATTTGATTAATTCCTGCTATCCTAATTTTGACCAATAGGATTATTCTGCAAGTGTAACGGTCGTGTGAACTAAGAAGGGCTTATTCTATTAATATCATGGATTACGGTCGAAGCGATCCTCAAAAGCTTAGTAAAAGGGGTTGGAGTTGGAAATCGGAGAACGGGAAGAGGCCATCTAAACCACAACATTGTTTAGATCAGCCAAAATGTTGAGAAGAGTCCTGGAAGCTTGAGGAAACTTGCTGTCATTCAGACTCCTGTGAAAGACCATCAGCAAACGTTGGTGAAAAAAACTGGCAAGGAATAATAATAATAATAATAACCATCAGAGTCGATACAGACAACACGATAAACGAAAGAATGATAACAACTAGGAAACAAAAATGGGAAAGAAAACAACTCTATGGCCGCTTTAAACGTCTAATAAACAACATCTCACACCAGAAAACCTGGACCTGGTTAAGAAAAGGAAACCTTAAGAGAGAAACGGATTCCCTCCTAATAGCAGCACAGGACAATGCCATAAGAACCAATCATATCAAAGCGAGAATAGATAAGACGCAACAAAACAGTAAATGTAGGCTATGCAGTGACAGAGACGAAACGATCAATCACATAATAAGCGAATGCAGCAAATTAGCACAGAAGGAGTACAAAGCGAGACACGACTGGGTCGGCAAGGTGATCCACTGGGAAATGTGCGGGAAATTTCAATTCGACCATACAAACAAATGGTATATGCACAACCCGGCGCCTGTCCTAGAAAATACTCGCATAAACTCTTATGGGACTTTTACATACAAACGGATCACCTAATCCCGGCAAGAAGACCAGACCTCATAGTAATCAACAAAAGAAAGAGAATCTTCAAAATTGTTGACTTTGCTGTACCGGCGGAACACAGAATAAATCTGAAGGAAACTGAGAAGAAGGATAAGTACTTCGACCTTGCTAGAGAACTGAAAAAGCTGTGGAACATGAAAGTAACGATTGTGCCAATTGTGATTGGTGCGTTAGGCACAGTAACTAATGGATTATTAAATGGCCTGGAGGACTTGGAAGTTGGCGGACAGGTAGAGACTATCCAAACGACAGCATTGCTGAGAACGGCCAAAATACTGAGACGAGTCCTGGAGACTTGAGGAGACTTGCTGTCACTCAAACTCCAGTGAAAAACCATCAGCTAATACTGATGGGAAAATCTCTAGAGGAGTAAATAATAATTATAACAAAGGGATAGATCTGCTGAATGAACTGGTCTTGGGATATCAATTCGTATTTTTTTATATGTTGAAATTACAAACGCACGATGTTCACCCTTTCTTGCCATGAAGTCAACAGAAATGGCATAGCTGCTACTGCTCAAAGACATACGTGCAACCGGCTCACCCAACAAACATCTGCTCGCCGGCTGTTTATAATACGGGAGATTATTCTACTGGATTTGATATATGCACTGTATAAACTGATAAAATGTTATCAACGACATGTGTTTAGAAATCGTATACATCTAATATATGTATAAGCATGATTGGCTTTAAATAACCTACAGTGGTTTATATGCCATAAAACCGAACCGAACCCAACTAAATCTGAGTTTCTTCAAACTGGTAAAATTTTGAAATAAATTCAGATTTAAAAGAGTTAATAAAAATCTTGTGATTACTCTGTTAATCTTAATCCTCTTCGGTGACAGAGTTCACACGATTATCGGGGGTAGGGATTTATGCTTAAGAAAAAAAAAGGGCGAAATTTTTATATCTTGAGAAATTCCACTCTTTAAGCATGGGTATGACCCTCAAGGGGGCAATTATCATGAGTTGTGATAACAGACTCCAATAAAATAAACATTTCCCAACTAGAGAAACATCTTAAGAAATAAGATTCCTAAATATTCTCACGATTTAAAAATTATAAGATTATGTCTTTTAGGTTAGAATTTTAGTTTAAATAAAAAAGATTCAAGTTCCACGAATGCCAAGTTTAAAACATTTCAACGAGTTTTATAGTCAAATCAAAAATCTGAGACTGTAATAACTAAATGACACTTAAAGATTTGAGAGAAGGTTATACCCTCGAAGGGTCTGCAGTTAAAAAAACCTGTCTCATAAAATACAAATATAAAACGCTGGATGCTGTTTATGAAATGTCACTTGATCTAAACTGAAATAGGAAACTGTTTCATTTTCGCTGGTGACAGAGGAAGCCATTTTGACCATATTGGAAGTGGGAAGAATCTAGCAAAGGGAAGGGCACCTATCTGAAGTTTATTCTTGGCCAATTATGGTATTGGTCAGCTGCAGCAAAAGGAAGAAAGCACTTGTTATTTTAGTATCGACTTACGAGTCATCTCATCAAATTTGTGACAGTTACATGTACAGATGAAAAAGGGGAAAGGCCCTGTTGAACCAATTGACCGATGGTCGTCTTAATTGACTCATATTAACCGAGTACGTGAAAAAAATTCACGTCGATTTATTTTCAGAAAAGAAAGAACATGGCGTAAAAATTGAAATAGTCATTTCAAATTATATATCAATATACATATATATCATTCATATAATTTAAGTCTAAAATTGAACTTACATGAAATGATTTATATGTCGAATATATGATAAATTTCAATATATTCCAACAGTGTTCAATGTATGGCTATTAAGGTATAAAAATATATAGAAATATATAGAAAAATTGAACATAATAACTCGACTGAACTATGAACTCACTTTATACGATGTCGCAGTCCACCATGTTAGGTACTATACCACAAGGTCTCCCCAAACCACTGAGTAATGGCTAAAAATACAGTTACAACACCCTGAGGTATAGTATTGATTTTTACCTGACTACAGTACGTAAACGATCTCTGGGTATTTTTGTCACACCCCTTATTTTGGAACCTGTGTACGTATCGATGTGTATATGTGAACATTTACTGTATTGTAACAACAGTATCTGTATATAGAGGTGCTTGTGGTGCCATGGTTATCATCCTAGAAAATGGACACAGTGACCTGAGTTCAAATCTTTGACGATGTTGTTGGCATTTCACATTGCTCTAATACACTGGGGAAAGGTATGAATCCAATTATTCTCCCTCCGGCTATGGGTAAATAGTAGGGCAGATTTCGTTTCTCGGCCTTGGTGAGGCAACTAGTCTAGGAAAAGGAAAACTCTGAAAAAAAAAATTGACCTTGTGTCAAATCCTGCCCGAGCGGAGGGGTTGGTAAATATGTATGTATACACGAAATCCACTCATACGTGTGCATAGAAAATCTTTCCCCAGTTGAATTTACGCATTCGTGTTCAGAAATATCAAAATCCAGCCCGGTGGCCGGCATTTTGGAACGGTTGAAAACATGCAACTGGTCGTGACATACGTTATGGAGGCAGAGCCTTCGAGCAGCATCACCATTTGAGGGAACAACGTGTTCTTCATTGCATGGTTTCAAGCAGGAAACTATTTTAAAGGATATAAAATTGATTTATCATTAAGTGGTTAATGAATACTTGTATGCAATCATTTCTTTATGTTTTATTGTATAATGATCTCAATAATAACTGTAATACAAATACATATACAAATACAGGCGGACTTTGTTGTTTCAGACACGAACGGGTTTATTAATTCCAGTCTTCGGTCCATGGCGAAACGAGGAGACAGAATTCTTAAAAGCCTATGCTAAACATATTATGCTAACCCTACCCCAACGCGTTACGCATCTTGTGATGTTTAAGGTCTCAATTCATCTCGGCCGGTTGAAATTCGAAAAAATCAACCGCACGCCCCAACGGTAGAAAACTCAACTGCACGCCTCAACGGTCGAATCTCAACTACTGTCTTTTCAAAATTCTCCAATTCTCAGGACCATCTCTTCTGGGCATTAAGTCATCCACACTCCAGTCCTATTTCCTGTCTGGAGGTTTATTATGACAAATAGTGATTGTCATATCCTTTCCGCGGGGGCGTAAGACTGCACAAAATGATTTTGCACCTGGACTAAGAGACCCGATTAGTTCAAAGCCTTACCAAACTGAATGATAAAATATAATTAACGAAAAATGATTAATATAAAAATCATTCCTTAAATATATAACAATTACACAATTGATCAACCTTGTTTTTTAGAGAAACAACAAAATTATAAGAATTTTAAATGAAAGATCTTTCTCTATCTCCCTCTCTTTCTTTCTTTCTTTCTTTCTTTCTTTCTTTATATATATATAGAGAGAGTCTTTGGCCTAGTGGGTAGAGTGTTCGCCAATGGTCTGGGAGACCTGGTTTAATCCTAGGTCACGTCATACCCAAGACTTTAAAAATGGTACTTGATACCTCCTTGCTTAATACTCAGCACACAGGTACGTATCAAGGGTAAAGGGGAGCAATCCAGGGAAAGGAGTAGACTCCCCCTTACACCTCGGCGGAGTTGCTATTTAAAAGGGAGCCTTCTGGTCGCCTTCGACTATGGTCGTCAACTAAAAATGCTAACCTTCGTAGAAAAGCCCAGTCAGTTGGAGCTGTAGAATACACCAAATACAGAGGAGTAAGATCCCAGAAACGAGTGTCCTAGATATGACTATATGATGATGAGCCTCCCATAATCCAGGAACTTTGAGGAATATGGTGTACTCCTTCATTGCAATTACTCTTATCCGGAGCGGTAATGCCTGTTAGGGTCCCATCGGTTGATTGCATTGAACTGTTTAAACTTTTAACTATGTATTAACAAATGACATGTGAAATTGAATTGTTATTCTTACATACGTGAAATCATTTTACTGTGAGCAAATGAAGTTATTGGTGTGTGATTGCAATATTTGAAGCCATGTAAGTGTGTGCAAACAAATGAGTTTTGACACGTTTAAAAATATTACCTACAAAATATGCGTTTACTAATCATATATATTCAATATATAGGTAAAAACAGGACTTGGCATTAAATATCCTACAAGCGTTGATATGACATAAAATCCAACCAACCAACCAACCAACCAAATAACCGTTGTAGGAAATCGACACTGTGACTGGAGTAAAAATTCTGTATTAGACTGTATTTGAATTGTGCTAATACCTTTAAAAAAGAATAAATCATATTATTCTCATCCCCAGTTATGGGTTCGTAGTAGGGCAGACTGACTCTTTAACCTTGTTATTGCAACCACTCTAGGAGAAAGAAAACTTGAATTCAAGCTTGTTAAACTCCGATTAAAAATTGACCTTGAATCAAATCTTGCTCATACCGAGTGGTTCACCAATGGTCCGGGAGACTTGGGTTCAATCCCAGGTCACGTCATACCAAATACTTTAAAATGGTCCTTGATACCTTCATGCTTAACACTCAGCAATATAAAGTACGTATTAAGGGTAAAGTGGAGTAATCCAGGGAAAGGAGTAGCGCCCTCCCCTACTCCTCACTTTAGAAGCTATTGAAAAGGGAGCCTTTTAATCGCCCTCGACTACGGTTGCCAACAACTATATATATATATATATATACAACTATACAACAACTATATATATATATATATATATATAATGAGTGAGAGAAAGAGAGAGAGAGAGAGAGAGAGAGATTTGATTAAAATATATCATCATCATGTCACGCCATCGGCACGGATATCCCTGACCCTCTCACGCCACCCCTCTCAATCGTCCATTCCTTCCTGCTGGTGTTCAGGACTACATCCCGTATCGGCACAGAAATGCTGTGTGCAGGTTGTAGCTGGTCGTCCTGCCTTTGCTCGTCCGTGTGAAAGGGTCCACAGGAGTACATCACTTATGAGCTCGTCCCTACTTCTCCAGCATGTCTGGTTTGTCAAAGTTGGATGGTTTTCGTGGTGGTCGTATAGCTGTTGCTTTGTGGGGTGCTGCCTCCAGGTCTTGTTCAATATTACTCGTAGCATTCTTGCGTAGTTGCTGTCAAGCTTTTTCTCAATACTTTTAGATAGTGTCCATGTAGTGCATCCATATAACAGTATCGTCACGACCGCTGCTTGGAAGAAACTGCGTCTCATTTTATCGGTCAGGTCTGACTTCCATATAACCGATAGTCAATGGATAGCTGTCCATGCCTTTGCTAGTCGCGTGTTGATGTCTGTCTCGGTTAATGAGAGATTGCTTCCTAGGTAGGTGAACTTGTTAACTAGTTTCAAAGAACAACCGTTTAACCTAAATTTTGCTGTATGAGTTATCAAGAGCAAGCACTGTTTACAAAATTGAAAAAAAAAATGGTCCATTAATGTCTCTCTAGACTGTCAGCCTGACCTTCTTAACTTACTGCTACGCCCGGAAACTTTTCTCTACCGGTGAGTCATTGTATTTTCCCTCCATGGTTTGTTTTTAGCCACAGGATCAGAGTCGAAAACCCATGTTTAGAACATTTGTAAATATTTCTTTTACTAAAACATACCTTTTTTTACACCTAACACATCTTTCTGTAGATTTCACATGGTTTCTCAGAGATCAAAGATCTGATGATAGACTTCTGCTTCGGCCTAGAAAATACTGTTTGATTTGTTGTCATTTTGAATGGACTCAAAACAAATATTTTTCAAGATTAAAATGGTTTTTGCTGTAAAACAAATTTCACCCAATGCAGTTTGCAGTTATGTAATAAAAAAATGTTGACTTGTTAAAAAAATTCTCCTCGTCATATCTATCTATTTTGATAGATAGATAGATAGATAGATAAGAATATATATTCATATAAATGTATCTTTTTATGTCCCTCTCTCTCTCTCTCTCTATCTATATATATATATATATATATGTTGGTTGGTTAGATTTTATGTCATGTCAACCTTTGTAGGTTATTTAATGCCAAATCCATTTTTATGCAAATAGTCAGTTCTATTTCAAACAATGCAGTTTAGCATGAATACACAGTTTCATTGTCAAAAGCGTTTCTATTTTCAGCTATTCAGTTTAGTCAAACAGTTCTAATTCAGCTAATTTAGTTTAGTGCAAGTAAAGATTCAATGTCAAAAACAGTTCCATTTCAAACAATTCAGTTTAGCATAAGCACGCAGTTTAAATGTAGATACAGTTTAATTGTCAAAAATATTTCTACTTCAAGCTATTCAGTTTAGTCAAACACTTCTAATTCAAACAATTCGGTTTAGCATAAGTATGGAATTAGTTCTATTTAACCCATAGATAGGGTCCTTTCAGGTGCTACCCTTCCGAGCCAGATGGTACCTGGGAGGAATGGTAATGAAAGGGTGCTCCGCATTCCCCAAAAGTCCAGCATCACTGGAACCTCACCATCAGATTGTTTAGTGTCATACAGAACACTCATTGGGTGGGGTTTTACCCCTCTGCAGAGGTGCAGTCGGTGTATTCTACAGCCCCAGCCAACTGGGCAAATATATATATATATATATATATATATATATATATATATATATATATAAAGTTAAAAGCTAAAATTTATTGCTAATTTATTTGAAATTTCACTCTTTATTATTAATCTATCTGTTTTCAACACACACACACACACACACACACACACACACACACACACACACACACACACACACCGTGCGTGCGTTCGTGCGTGCGTGCGTGCGTGCGTGCGATAGATAGATAGATAGATAGATAGATAGATAGATAGATAGATAGAGATATATGTGTGTTTGATGCAATTCTTGATTCAGATATGTTTAGAGAGAGAGAGAGCGAGAGAGAGACAGAGACAGAGAACAAGGAAGGGAATTAAAATTTATTGCGAATTTGTTTTTTCATGTTTTTGCTCCCTCTCCCTATCTCCCTCTTTCTCTCTCTCTCTCTCTCTCTCTCTCTTTCTCTCTCTCTATTTATGCATGTCTCTCTCCCTCTTTTTGTCTGTCCGTACCTGTCTCGCTGTCTCCCCTTCTTTCTTTCTCTCTCTCTCTCTCTATATATATATATATATGATGAAATACACACACACACACACACACACGCATATATATATATATATATATATATATATAGTAATTTGTTTGCTCACAGTGATATAATTTCAAGTAATTGATATATCCTGGGTATGACATCAAACTTAATCTGCTCGTGAGGCTCCAGTCTTCGAGTTAGTGGAATGTAGAGTACCTCTTCACTATTCTTACTCTGAAGGCTTCTCTAATCACAAAACAAATATTTTGATAAGTTAAAATAATTTTTGGTATAAACCAATTACACATGCCCAATAACTAGCTAGTAAATAGATAATAGATAAATAGATAAATGTCTTCTAACCAAATCTTCTCCGTCTTTTTTTTTTAAATTCTTATTCCCATTTAGCATGTGTACATTTCATTTGCGAATTATGTAATGTTTTTTGATACATGAAACTTATAATCGCGTGCTTGATCAGAAAATTGCACTTTTTTTTGTTGCTTTTTTTAACCATTAAATAAGGTCAATATTGATCAGCTAGTTTTCAGTTAGCGTTGCTAACCTGAAATTTATTTTAAAAAATTAACATCATTACTTGTTTCTGTCTATAAAGCTGGAGGAATTGATGCGGGTCTGGCAACTGCAATAAATAAATTAATTAATCAATAAACAAATACGATTTCCAACTAAAACTGGAGATATCGCCATACATTCTCCAGGACATTTTATTCAGTGATGGTCTAATTCTTAAAACAGATTGTTCCTTATCCTGTTCTCTGTCGAGATCTCTTTTCTTGTTTTCATCTTCCAACTGTTTACTGACGCCAAATTCTTTGTTCACCTACCCCCCCCCCACCACCACCATAAAGGCTGCCTACTCTCCCAGCGGATATTTATCAAAATTTAATCTCAGATGGAAACGCTATTTCGGGAAATCCGAATAATACGATTATGCGAATTTGAAATTAAAATACAAAAAAAGTTAATTAATTCGCACGTGTGTATGTGATTTCAGTTTCCGGTCAGAGAAACAGGCACAAGTAAATTAGATCGTCTTTCGTCATCAACACGCATGCGCATTTAAACAATAATAGCATAAGTTCGGAGAAGAGATCAAAAGGTCTTTAAAACAGTCGATTGAATTACTGTCAAGTCACGTCGATAACTTCGGTTCCCATTACATTAATAAGGTTATGAAGCGATGTTCCTGTTCAGTTGTTTGAAGGGTAACAAGTGAACAGCGCTCACAGCAGCCAACCCGTGGGTCATGTGCCAGACTAAGCAAGGTTTACCAACTGATATTTTATTTACGGTCGAATCATGCTGAAAGAACGGCTTTCTATCAGATTAATGAAGTTAAGCAGCGATGATTTGGTTCAGTAGTTAGATGGGTGCCAAGGAGCGAGCTGCAGTCATTGTCGACAAGCTGTGATCAATGTTCAAAGTCAAGGACAGATTCGAAGCCAAAAGGCTCCCGAATTTGGCAGGGCCCCCTTCGGGTGAGCGATGATGACCAGCATTGTCAAGCAGGGTCCGAGTCTCGTCTCGGGCCCGATTTCCCCATGCTCAACCCCCACTATAATTGACCTTCGGGTCATTGACCTTGTATCAAGTCCTATCTGGTTGGAGGCAGTGACACACAGATAAGCGGTTACGAATGACTCAGACTTAGCGAAGTTTAGTAAATAGCAATAATTTGGTCGTGTTGAAAACTCTGGTTCCGATTGCATCTCTTAAGTTAAGCAGCGATGACCTTCTACAGTGCTCAGATGGGAGACAGCTGCATTATCGCAGGTAATGTAAGCAGCCTGAAACCAGTGAGCCAGACGAAGCAAAGTTTACTAAAAATATTTTATTTACGGTCATGACTTGCTGAAAGAATTAGTTTCTATCAGATCACTGTAGTTAAGCAGCGATGTACTTGTTCAGAAGTTAAATAGGTGACAACTAGTTAACAGTAGGCAACGTAAGCAGTTCGTGTGCCAAACTTGCAAAATTTAGTTATTAACAACAAATATATTTCTACACTTTGTTCGAATGTGCAGGGGGTGTCCTCGTGGTGTAATGGTTAAAGCGATGGACTGCGGAATCATAGTAAGCGAGTTCGTACTCCAGTCACACTATTACGTTCAATTTCGGGCAAATACCCTTGGGAAATATATGAACCCCCTTATCCTCCCAGCTATGGGTCAAATAGTACCACTACTGTTCTTCTAGGAGAATGGCTTTGGTATTAATTAACGTACAAAGGTTGATATGCCATTAAACAACCAAACTCGAGTGTGAAAATGTTAAACTTACCTTTTCAAGACAAATAATTATCATACATACACGTATATAAGTCAAGTTTTCATGATAGAAAAATAATCTTATTTACTTTTGATTTAGTGTTAAGTGTATTTGACATGCTGCCTCTGTAAGTGGAGCCATTCGAGACCTACGAAGGGCAACTAAAGAAAGTCAAGTCTTGAAACGTAGGATGCAGACAACGTAATAAAAGGTTTTCTTTGTCGGGAAAGCACGGCAATACCAGAACCAATGAATCAGGGACCACAGCAGGACTTCAGGGTGGGACTTATGAAGTGTATAGATAGTGAGGCTAAACATTTGGACGATATAGTTTTTGAAATAAAATGGTGATAATAACAATATAAAATGGCGAATATTTTTCTTTCTACGTGTAATATTAAATCTTGAATAGCTTCTATGTTACCTTTTTAAAAAATTCATGTACGTTCCAAACCTGTCGAGCCCTGTATTGTATATATCTCATTAGTGTCATAATATTGGCTGCTATATATATTGTCAGTTTTTCATGATATAATTTGCCACGTAGAATTAAATACTTGAATTTACCACTGTCGAGGGGAGAAAGGTTCTTTGATTAACTATTGAATTTTCCTATCAGGTATAAATTGTTCACGTTTCCCCGTTCATGTTTGGAGGATTATCTTATATCAGTTAATACGGCTGCATTAATTCGCTCTTAAGATTGAATTGTACAAGAAGAGGCGCGGGAAATTTTTGATCATCTTAATAACAAATGAGTTGCATTCAGATGAACGTTTAATGAATAAAACGAAAGAGATTTTGAGTTAACTCAATATCACTTTTACGATTTCAATAACATTGAGCGAAAGAAGGCACTAAGGATGTTTGCGCAATACTAATATGACTTTCACTCTGCAAACTGATGAGAATTGAAGAATGAAATGCATTAGGGAATTGCAAATGGTGCGATAGTATTCGAGGAGTAAAATGGAACCGGTGAGACGAGCTCTATTCACAAACGACAATGTTTGTGATTTTCTTTGCGTTAAGACCTTAAAGAAAACAAAAGCAAAAACGAAAACAAAAACAAAACATGAAAGTTTTGTCTTCATTCCCCAGGCTAAAGACGAAATAATGAGGTAGGCTGTGCTCGCTACCATACTTAGACAACCAAGCTAGAAGAAGGAACATTCTGATTAAAAGACAACAGTCAACACATCGAGGGCAAGTATGGCAGGTTAAATTTCTTCACTTCTTATGTATATATATACGAGTCCTGCAGTAGACTAAAAAAGCCTGATCGTGTATATATATATATATATATATATATATATATATATAAGAGTGGGCGCGTGTGTGAGTGTTTGTGTATGTGCTTGTGCATGTATAAATATATGTGTATTTGTATATATACATGAGTGTGGGTTTGTCTTTATATATATAGATGTACATGAGTGTCTGTGTTTGGTTTGGTCTAGTTTGGTTTTATGGCATATCAAACATTGTAGGTTATTTAATGCCAAATCCGTTGTTATACATATGAACAGTTCAATTTCATAGGTTTCAGTTGAGCGTAAGTACGTAGTTTAAATGACTTGACAGTTCTATTTCAAACAACCCAATTTAGCTTAAGTACACAGTTTAGTTTTATTTGACCCATAGATAGGACCCTATCAGGTGCTACCACTCAGAGCCAGAGTGGACCTGGGAACGATGGCAATAAACGGGTACTCCGAATTCTCAAAAGCTTCAGTATCACTGGAGTATTGCCATCAGATTGTCTAGTGTCATATCTAGGACATTCAGTAGAGATGCAGTCGGTATATCTGCAACCCCAGTCGACAGGGCCATGTTTGTGTGTGTGTGTATATATATATATATATGAGACTGTGTTTGTGTCTGTGAGTGTATACATATTTATAAATAAATACATGCGTGTGTATGTGAGTGTGTGAGTGTTTATCTTTTAGCAGCATATAAAGCTTCGTGGGTTTACTACAAGCGCTCGTACAGTAATGGGTATTGATGTTGGAAAGGGCACAGCGGCCCTAGTTTAAATACATGATAAAGTAGTTTGCATTTTGCATTGTGGTAATACCCCTTGGAAAGGAATGCATCCAACTGTTCTTCCTCCCACCACCCCATCAATTATTAAATGGTAGGGCTGACTTGTATCTTTAATTTTGGAGTGTCAATCGTTCGAGGAGAAGGAAAATTATGAACTCAAACCAGTCAAACTCCGCTTAAAAATTGAACTTTTAATGCCCAAACTGTTCAATTTCAAACAATCCAATTTAGCTAAAGTTCACAGTATAGTTTTATTTGACCTATAAATAGGACCCAATCAGGTGCTACCACTCTGGGTCAGAGTGGACCTGGTGTTTTATAGAGTCATATGCAGATTCAGCTACATATACATGCAGGATACATCTTGACGCAATAATAAGAACGAGGGAAGACTTCTTTAAAAGAATATATCCCGCACTTTATTGTAAGGTTTGCGTGTGAGAGGGAGCTGAAGACTGAACAAAGACTGCAACATATTGACCTCACCAGCCCCTCCAGACATAGCCGTGTGTCGTTCTCGTTCTTCAGATACTCAACCGGAGGCCCGGGGGCCCACTCTGCTGGCTTTCTCTACTGCATCTTATCACCAACTGGTCTGGTCCCCAAACTCCATCGGGGATCCCGAGGGCCCCTTCTGCTGGGTGGTGGCTTTCCTTACCACTCTTTTCCCCAATTCGTCTGCTCTCCAACTCACTGACTTCCTGTCTCACCGAGTTATATAATAGTTCAATCACCCACTCAATCGCCCTCTCAATCTTTGGAATGGCATGTTTGATCGTCATCAAGCGGAAATAACTGTCATGCAGTTCAGAGATCACTCTCTTCCGGTGCATCAGTCTATGAGTGTATCATGAGCTTTTACCTTGTCCCATTTCGTCAGCCAAATCCACCTACGCGATTTCTTTCGATTATTGGCCATTGGAATGCGTCACTTTCTTTCGGTGCATGACTTTGGAATTGCATATTTGGCAGGGTCGAAGGTCAATATACAACACTGGAAGCGATGGCAATAAACAGATACTCCGAATTCACATAAGTTCCAGCATTTTGTGCAGAGGGGTTGGTAATTATATTTAATGCCAAAAACATTCTTACAGTAGAACAATAGCGGTATTATTTAACTCATAGCTGGTAAGATAAAAATATTCATATTTTTTTCAAGGGTATTATTTCGAAAGTGAATGTGATTGGGCAAAGGGAGTTCGAAACCGTTTACTAAGATATTGCAGACCAGCATGTTAGCCACTTCCCCACGATGGTTTCCCTAAATTGATATATATATGTATACATTTATATAGAAAGAGATGGATAAATAAAAATGTCATCTACATATTTCATCATCATCGTATCGTGCCACCAGCACAGATCTCCTTGACCCTCTCCCGCCACCCTTCTCTATCGTCCATCGCTCCCGGTAGGTCTTCAAAGCTATATGCTGTATCGGCACTGAGCTGTTATAAGTAGGTTCTTGCTGATTGTTCTGCCTTTGCTCGTCCATGTGAAGGGGTCCACAGGAGTATGTCACTTTTAGAAAGATATTATTTATAGATTCAAATGTTATCTATATAGATATAAATATAAATGTGCGTGTATGTGTATACATGAGTGTGTACATATGCAAGTGCACCTGTGCACATATACATATATGTATGAATATGTACATATACGTATGGGAGTGTACATATATATATATATATATATATATGTATGACTGTGTGTATATGTATATGAATAAACGTCTTAGTTTTCTGAATTTCTGAGACGAAGATTGATGGATTTTATTAACAGGGTTTTTGAACTATTGTCTTCATCTTTATTGTCATATTCTCAACGTTTTGACCGATGTGTCCTCCCAGCAGTACAAATGACGTAACGGTCATAGGCGTTGGTTCATTAAGCGACAATCATCTGAGGTTGCAGGTTCAATCCTGACAGCAGGCCAGTAACAATACAGAAATACTTAACACTTATACTCGGTTATGGTTAACGGAATCAGAACAAGCAGCCCCTGTGAATTAAACCAAGGACGTGGTTCAAAGTTCTGTGAAGGCTCCCGAATTGGACAAGAAACATCTAAGGAGGGTCGGAGGACATATCGGCCGAAAAGTTGTGAATATATCAGTAAAGATGATGACAATATTCCCAAAACCCTAAAAGATAAGAATAAGAACATCTGTTTGCATAGGTATGTATATATGTGTACATATATACGTGTGCATAAATGTATTTAACTGTGCGTATATATATATATATATATATATATATATATATATAAGAATATGTTTGTGTGCGCATATATGTATATATATATATATACACATTAGTGTGTGTATACATGTATGTATGCGTGTATATATTGATATGAGTGTGTATATATGTGTATATAAGCGTGTATGAGAGAGTTTGCGTATATACGTGTGTGTTTTCATGCGTATGTGTATGTGTATATAAACGTGTGTGGATATTCATATATATATATATATATATATATATATAAGCTTATATATATGTGTGCGTGTGTGTGTGTTTGTGTATGTGTCTGTATATCTGTACGTATAAAAGTAAAGTAAACTTGGTGACCTTTGTCGAGAGTTAACCGAAGGCTCCCTTTCTAATAGCTACTACACCGAGGTGTCGGAGAAGGAAAACACTGAATATAAAACAGTTTAACTCCACTGAAGACTGACCTTGTGTCGCATCCTGCTCATGCGAAAGGCTTGGTATAATATAGTATAATATATATATATATATATATATATTTGAGTATGTATATATAAATATATACATGCGTGTGAGTATAAGCCTGTATGTGTGTGTATTTGTGTGGATATAGTCTTTAATACAAGGGTATACATAAGCAGGTTATGAAAAAGGTACGTTCAAGTTCACTGAACACATGCTGGAAAGAAATGTCATGATGTTTGCGAAATAACTCAAGATGGATGGTTTCCTTACATGTCGTTCTTCAGTTAATGTTGAATAATGTTTGCCTGTGGTGATAAGTAACCTTATAACATCAGATATTAAACTAATCCCCTTTATTCGCAACGCAGAATGAATCAAGGTTCATGCAACAAATAAAGATCAAATCAGGAAGGCAAATATAATGGGTATCACAATGCACAAAAAGCCGGGCTCAGAAGACCATAGATTATCTATTTCTCGATCTATCTATCTATCTATATATATATATATATATATATATATATATATATATATGAATATCTGACTTTTCTCTCTCTATTTCTCTAAGTGTATTACTGTCTATATCACTCAATGATATCTACTTATCTATCAATCGATCTGTTTATGAATCATTGTCTCTCTCAATATATATAGCTCTAGTGTTTTGTCTGATGGACGCCTAAAGCATGAAATCTACGGTCATAGACACTACCATGTGATATATATATATATATATATATATATATATATATATATATATATATATATATATATTCCTTTGTTTCTTTTTATCTCTCTGTATTTCTATCTATATCAGTGAATTTATATCTATCTATCTGATTACTTGCTTTTCTGCACATCTATCTATCTGTCTAAATATCTATTTATCTTCTCGTCATTCTTTTCGTGTCTATTTCACTTTGTTCATATCTATCTATCTATCTATCTATCTATCTGATTACATGCCTTTCCGTGAAACTATCTATCTGTCTACATATTTAATTATCAATCATCGTCATTGTTTTCATATCTATTTCCCTTTGTTCATATCTATCTATCTATCTATCTATCTATCTATCTATCTATCGAAATCTTAGAATGCTTATTCTCAGATGACTGATTTCAAAAAATTTTTCGTGTTAATATTATTTTTCTGATTTCATCCGCTGTTAAAATATGAACGTCACTGCCAACTTTATTTTATATACAGTAAGTAATTGCTCAGTCTGTAACTGTCAAACCGAAACTATTTGAACTCATAACACTCCAAGTCCGATATAACAAGTTAGATTGCAAGTGACACACACACATTCATATATATATATATATATATATATATATATACGTAGAGAGAGTGAGAGAGAGGGGGAGGGGGGTATGTATGATTTGAAAAGCAGAAATTCATGGAATATTTATTTAATATAATGTTTCACTCGTTCACTAGTCTCATCAGCTTAAAAAAGTTGGCGCTCGTAGTCGAGAGCGACCAGAAGGCTCCCTTTTCAATAGCTACTACACTGAGGTGTAGGGAATGGCGCTACTCCTTTCCCTTGATTTTTCCACTTTACCCTTGATACGTACCTTATATTGCTGAGCGTTAAGCAAGGAGGTATCAAGTACCATTTTTAAAGTCTTTGGTATGACGTGACCTGGGATTGAACCCAGGTCTCCCAAACCATTGGCGGACACTATCAGCTTAAGATGGAAGAAGTATTGAACTTTTGAAAAGAATACTGGGAAACTAATGCTTAGTTGTCATAGCAACGTAACTAGGAATTGTTACATCTCTTGATGGCATATCAACTCTTGTAGGTTATTTAATGCGAAATCCTGTTTATATATATATATATATATATAATATGTAATACATAGTTGGTAAATAACATTTTAAAACGAGCCAGGGGTCAATTGTTTGCACTTAGTGAAATGATTTCAAGAACTTTTATCTATTAATAGCCTAGTGGGTAGAGTGTTCGCCAATGACCCGGGAGACTGAGTTCAATCCAGGTCAGGTCATACCTGGTTTTAATCCCAGGTCGAGTCATACCAAAGACTTAAAAAATGGTACTTGATACCTCCTTGCTTAACACTTAGCACACAGGTACGTATGAAGGGTAAAGTGGAGCAATCCAGGGAAAAGAGTAGCACCTTCCCCGACTTCTTGGTGTAGTAGCTATTGAAAAGGAAGCCTTCGTGTCGCCCTCAACTACAGTCGCCAACATTACGTATGAATTGTTCTATTAATATTGATCATTTCTTTACGCAGTAAAATAGTTTTAAGTATTGCTATGTGACACAAAAAATTTAATTCATCATCATCTGCTTGCACACAGTTAAATCGATATAAATATATGATTTATATGGGAATAGTTTGTTAGTGATTCTATTTTGAAAAGAAAGCTTATTTGTTTCCACATAATCAAGTATTGCTATTGTTTGCACACAGTTAAATGGTTGCAAGTATTACTATCTAATACCGATAATACAATCAAGTATAAATCATTAGTTTGCACATAGTGAAGCGGTTAAAATATTGCTATTAACACATTAATTGTATTCAAGAGTATTCATTCATTTGTATACAGTCAAGTAGTTGCAAGTATTGCTATGTAATACCTATAATTCTGCTGTTGTCTACAGCGGATAGGATGTACCACAAGGTCAATTTTTAAGCGGAGTTTAACAGGTGACCTATTTGTATCTCAAAATCCTGGAGAATTTTATGCTTCTCATTCTCAAGGACGGATGTGCATATACCATTTGGTAATATGGTCAAATTTCAATTTCTCGCACAACTCCCAGTGGATCACCTTCCTCACTCAGATATATCTTGTCTTGTATTTTGAGGTAATTTGGTACAGTCGCTAATAATAATAATACTAATAATAAAACTGAAAGAATGTGAAAAGAGAGATAAGTACCTCGAACTTGCTAGAGAATTGAAAAAACTGTGGAACATGAAAGTAACAATTGTGCCAATTGTGATTGGTTCGTTAGGCACAGTAACTAAAGGATTATTAAAGGGCCTGGAGGACTTGGAAGTTAGCGGACGGGTGGAGACTATCCAAACGACAGCATTGCTGAGGAGGGCCAGAATACTGAGACGAATCCTGGAGACTTGAGGAGACTTGCTGTCACTCAAACTCCAGTGAAAAACTATCAGATAATACTGATGTGAAAAACTCTAGAGGAGTAAATAATAATAATAATTATTATTATTATAATTATCATTATCTATGATTTGATAATAGAATCTCTATTAAAATCCTGCTGGTGATTCGTCCGTTCATTCTCACGCTACGTTTATCCACATACCCTTCCCACAGCCAAGTCGTATATTCTTCCATTCTCGCTCTTAATCAACTTCTCAGTAGATGTTGTTTCTTTTGAAAAACACTGTGTTAAATTCTGATTGAATTGCCATCCTCACGAAGTAGAATAAGGTAAAAGTAAGTAAAGTTGGCGACCGTACTCGAGGTGAATGTCCCCTTTACAATAGATACTATAACGAGGTGTAGAGGAAGGTACTACTCCTTTCTCGGGATTGCTCCACTTTATCCTTGATACGTACCTTAAAATGCTGAGTGTTAAGTAAGGAGGTAACAAGTACCATTTTTGAGTCTTTGCGATGACTCGACCTAGGATCGAACCCAGGTCTCCCGGACCAGTGGCGAACATTCTACCCACTAGACCAATTAAAGTAGAAGAACAATGATTGATTATTGTATACTGTTTCGCTGAAATTCTATTTAGTATTATTTGTATTGTTTGCTCAAAGTTAAATCACTTCAAATATTGCTATGAAACACATATAGTTTTATTTGCACACTGTTAAATGGTTTCAAGCATCATTATGAAACACTAACAATTCAATTTAACACTAGTCATTTGTTTGCAATATATTCATTTGATCCATATATATTCATTTGATCCGTATATGGAACTCGAAAAGGTTCTGAGTGGATCTGGGAGTAATGGCAATCAAATGGTACTCCACATTACCCAAAGCTCTAGGACTAGAGACTCGCCATCAGATAGTTTAGTCTCTTATCCAGGACATTCGTTGGGGGAAGTCTTACCTGTCTGTAGAGATACAGTCGGTGTATTCTACAGCCCCAACTGATTGGGCTGTAATTTATTGGCAACAGCAATATAGAAGTGGAGATTCCTCGGCCGAAATTCTGGCTGTTCGGGATTGTGTACTTTAAGTTAGAGGCATTCGGGTCACTAACTAGAAGATAATGGCCACCCGGCCTCACTTTAAAAAGTCTGCCCATCCATAAAAAAAAAAAGAATTTTCATAATAATCTGTAAATGTTATTAAAGTAATTCCCCCATTTCTGACAGAGCAGAATTTTCTGTATATGCAACATTAATCTAATAATAATAAACAAAATACTGGGATAGATAGAATCCAGCAGTTAATTATAAAACCAGACATCAAAGAGATTTGTCAAAAAATGCAGGAACAGTGTCATTTCACCGACTGACCTCCTTCCATAACCGACCCTTCAAGAATACTTCAAGTTGGAACTTACAAGCACTATCTTGCGAGAGTAGCTTGCTGACCTTTACACCCTGTCATCATCATCATGTCGCGCTGCCAGCATGGATCTCCCTGACCCTCTCTCGCCACGGAGCTTTTGTATATTGGGATCCACAGGAGTATATCGCTTTTGTGTTCGTCCTTACTTCTCCAGCAATGTCCCGCTTGTTTGTGGCGAACCAAGTGCAATATAATATGGAGAGGGCTCAATATCTAGGATAGAGCTATTAAATAATAAAATAGCTTTATCCGATATGTTGAGCACTATTATATTGCATCAAAATTCCATAGCATTAAAGATATAAATATATAAATCTGATATATATATATATATATATATATATATATATATATATTTATTTATTATTATTATTATTATCATATAATAGCTCTGTCCTAGATACTGAGTACTCTCCCAATTATATTGCACAGGAGTCGCTGTCTAAATTCCATGGTATTAAAAATATAAATATATAAATCTAATATATATATATATATATATATATATATATATGTGTGTGTGTGTGTGTGTGTGTGTAAACAAAATCCGTACTTATACTAAACTGAATTAGCTGAATTAGAACTGCTTGACTAAACTGAATAGATTGAAATAGAAATGTTTTACAAAATTAAATTGTGCTTCCACTTAAACTGCGTATTCATGCTAAACTGAATCGTTTGAAATAGAACTATTTTCATAAAAATGGATTTGGCGTTAGATAACCAACAAAAGTTGATATGCTATAAAACCCAAACAACCAAACCAATACCATAGACCTCTAGGTCGTCGGTGTGATGTTTCAGGTATTTCTCAAGATGATTGGGGTTATTTGATGCTTCCTATCTACTCTCCACGTAATATGTGACAGGTTGTATTAGATTATATAGTCTCACCATCAAGAAGTAATATCAGATAAGACCTGGTGAGAAAGCTGGATAGAATCTTTCTCCGGGGCATTCAAATCGAATTCAGTAATTCCGGGATCCAATGGATTATCGGGATATCATATGGAATTACCCGATGCTGAAACTTTATTTTCATCCAATGTACATGTCTTCAAATCTATAGAAGACATATCAAACTTATCTTCATAACCAAAGTAAAAAGGTGAGATCTTCATCTGTTTTGAGGGACACATCTGTCTGTCAGTGTTTTTTAGAAGACATATGTGGCTTTTAAACTGCATTCAAAATAAATGATAAAATCATGTGAAAACATATGAGCGCTCACTACAAATAAGCCTTGAACAATGAAAGGGTAAATAACTTTTATTTTATATATATATATATATAGTGGAATGTTTATGGTTGTAAGAAATGGACACGGTGACCCGAGTTTAAATCCTTAATAAAGCGGTTTTTTTTTTCTGAAATAATCTTGAAAAAAGTATGAAACCAACTATTCTCCCAGAAACAATGGGTAAAGAGTACGACAGATTAAGCTCTTTAACCTTAGTACGGCAAAGGGTCTTGGAGAATTCAAACCTGTTAAACTCTGCAAAAGATATCGACCTTGGATAGAATCTAAGATAACTGTTTACCTGTAAACTCGATTGAAAGAAAATAGATATTGTCGCCAAATCATTAGGTGCTTGAAAAGTCTTTTTATCGAAAAAAAAAAAAAAAAAGAGCAAAAAAAACACACGTTGTTTTAAAAATTTTATGAGAGTTCTGTTATGGTATAAAAATTTTAACGTCTCTTCCGGTTCAATAAGCCTGTTCACAAATCGCAATCTTCTCCGGGGGAGCAATATTAGTTCTGTTTTTCTAATAAAGATACTCCCATGGAGATAATACCTTTCTTTTCAATCACCTGCTGAATATTCCAGGGGTGGTGAACATGTGAAAACTGTTTTAAATTATATCATAAACGTGCTCCCATAAGACTGTCAATATTTTTTTAATCAACCTGTATATCTTAATGATTAAAACATCCTATTATTATAATCATTTACTTATTAGAGTTATTCACATCAGCGTAAGCTGATTGTCTTTCACTGG
Source organism: Sepioteuthis lessoniana (assembly GCA_963585895.1). NCBI lineage: Eukaryota > Metazoa > Mollusca > Cephalopoda > Myopsida > Loliginidae > Sepioteuthis > Sepioteuthis lessoniana. The sequence goes on along the minus strand of OY757926.1, from coordinate 31,709,347 downwards.
AGATTGAGTGACAGCAAGTCTCCTCAAGTCTCTAGGACTCTTCTCAGTATTCTGGCCGTTTTCAATAATGCTGTTGTTTGGATGGTCTCCACTCGGCCACCAACTTCTAAATCCTCCAGGCCCTTTAATAATCCTTTAGTTACCGTGCCAAAAGCACCAATCACAATTGTCACCTGCATGTTCCATAGTTTTTTTCAATTCTCTAGCAAGGTCGAGGTACTTATCTCTCTTTTCACATTCTTTCAGTTTTATCCTGTGGTCAGAAGGAACAGCAAAGTCGACAATTTTGCAGGTTTTCTTTTTTTGTTGTTGTTGATTATTATTATTATTATTATTATTATTATTATTTACTCCTTGAGAGTTTTTCACATCAGTGTTATCTGATGATCTTTTACTGGAGTCTCCTCAAGTCTCCAGGACTCCTCTCTTCTTTCATTTTAGCCAGTGGTCAGCCGGAACGAGAAAGTCCACTTCTCTTTTTTGTTGTCTATTTCTAGGTCTGGTCGTCTGGCCAAGTAGTATTATTATTTGTGTTTAATTATTACGTTGTCATGCATGATATATCGGGGAGGGCTACAGATACCATGTAACACAGTACTCTTTGCCAGTGATCAGCAACTAAACCAGCAACTAAACCAGCGTTCTCCACAAGACTGACACGACGAGAAGGATGGCTACACACCCAGTAGGATTTAAAAAAAAAAGGTCTGTTAGTGAGTGGGGGTGAGAGGTACGCTGTTGAGTCAACAGTCATCAAGCCGAGTGTCGTGAAACGAGAGAAGGGCGTTTCATTTTAGTGTTAGGTTTCATTACGAGACAGGATTTGCAGCAAATGCAGTAAACTCCATGAAGTGTCCTTCTCACTTCCCCTCTTCACTAGACCGAACCATAATTTCTAGAGAAGATAATCATATTTACAACTGATGTAGCTGTCAATCATCTATCACACAGTTGTCACCAGAACCCCCAGCTCTTGGTACATACTGATTGTTGTTAGTGGTGGTGGTGGTAGTAGAGGAGGTAGTGATGGTAATAGGGATGGTAGTGCCTGTGCACGCTCATGTTTGTGTGTATGCGCGTTTACCCAACCCTTTCGCAGCGAGCAGGAGGCGACAGAATGTCAAAATTTAAGGCAAAGTTAAATTGGTTTGAAGTCTCTCAGACCGTTTGCCATATCAAGGCTAAAGATGATCCTATTTACCAACCCCTTTAACAGGTTTGAATTCAGAGTTTTCCTTCTCCTAGACTAGTTGCCTCATCAAGGCTGAAAAACCCAGTCTGTCCTACAATTTACCCATAGCTGGAGGGAGAATAATTGGATTCATACCTTTCCCAAGGGTATTAGTGCTTTGTGAAATGCAGTCAGCCTCGTCCAGGATTTGAACTCGTGTCGCCGTGTCCATTTCCTACGACGATAACCATTACACCACGGGCACCTCCAGGCTAAAGATGAGAGTCTGTCCTACTCTTTACTCATAGTTTGGGAGAAAATACTTGGATTCATGCCTTTCCCGTGGGTGTTAGTGCTATTTGAGATGCAAGCAGCTTCATCAAGTCTTTGAAATGGGGTTTGCTTGGGTTTGGTTTTATGGTATATCAACTATTGTAGGTTATTAATGCCAAATCCATGTTTATACATATAAACAGTTCTATTTCAAACAATTCAGTTTAGTAAAAGTATAGTTTTCTTGCTTACACTCAGTTAAATTTCAAACCAGTTCTATTTTAAGCCATTCTGTTTAGCATAAATAAACAGTTTCTATGTCAAAAACAGTTCTTTTTCAGACAATTCTGTTTAGCAAAAGTATACATTTTAGTTCTATTTGATCAATAGATAGGACCCGATCAGGTACCAGACTAGACATGGGAGCGATGGCAATGAGGTGGTACTCCGCATTCCCCAAAGCTCCAGCATTACTGGAACTTCACCATCAGATTGTTTAGTGTCATATCCAGTACACTCGTTGGTAGAGTCTCACCACTCAGCACAGAAGTAGTCGGTGTATTTCCAACCCCAGCCGACTGGGCACTTTGATTTCGGGTCGCAGAGTTCATTTCCTAGGGTGATAACCGTTATGCAAACGAGTATTTTCCGAATCTATCTATCTCGTTATCATGGTGGTCCCCACCTTTGTTCATAGGAAGTTTTTTTTAAAAGGTATCGAGACTGAAGTTGTATTTACCAAGAAAGAGAGTTAGAATCAATGAAAATTTGATTTTTTAAAAACAGTCCCATTTTCATTCAAGGTCCGTATTCCTGCGAGTCTTCCCTTTTGTCGAAGCATCTCTGAAATTCAAATCTGCCTTTTATTTTCTTTACTGTATGTATGTTTGTAAAAACACTCAGATACGCGCGAGCATTTTAGATATTTATTCCTCTTCTTCTTTTCCCTTTCAGTTCTTCTTCTTCTTCTTCTTCTTCTTCTTCTTCTTCTTCTTCTTCTTCTTCTTCTTCTTCTTCTTCTTCTTCTTCTTCTTCTTCTTCTTCTTCTTCTTCTCACTATTCAGTTGTTGTTGTCAATGTTGTTGTTGTTGTTGTTCTTCTTCTTCTTTTAACGTGAAACATTGAAACTTGGACGATACAGCCACTTGCTATATGAAGTTGTTTTAGAATAAAAGGTGTAAATCTCACTTTGTGTTGCATATTGATCTTTGATCGTGCCGTCAATCAGAGACACACTTGAGTAAATAAGCGGAAGAAGATCACGAGATTTAATCGGAAGTTGTTGGCGTTATGAAAAAATATATGCAGATGCCTGCTTGTCAGGCAGTCAGTGAAGGCTGAGTCAGAGCAAGGTTACAGTCACTGAGAACTCTCCGCTGGGCATGTGGCCCAAACTAAACCTCCGGTTGAACATCCTCAGCCGAGAAGCAGTAGAATAGCCAATTGGAGTCTTTAAGATAACATAGCGCGCTATGGTCAAGAGAAGAAGTAGTTATGGGTTAATATAGCACTCTGTCTTAGCCAGTCTTTGTCTTGCTCCGTCAGTCTCACACACCACAGAAGCTTCAACCCCTTGCGAAAGAATAAAAAGATGTCTGTATCTTTATAACCAAGTCTTGCGGTTTATTCCTCCATCCATTTATATTCTCAATTCATTGCTATTCTTCTCCTAGACTGTCAACCAAGACTACATAGGGAGCCCAGGCTTTCTTAACATTTTACTTATAGATCGAAAGAAAAGAAATCGATTCATTTCTTTCCAATAGGCATTTGTGGAAAGTGAACACAATTTATCACAGTCCAAATTTGCACCTAACTGGCCGGTTCCATTTTCAGAGCGGGTAACTGTCTTCCTTTCACCCCGCACCTCTTCGGCAAAAAGAATTTTAAAAATCGATGTCTAAGACAGAACTAATTCTCCAACTCAGAAGATTGCCGCATCACAATCTTCCCACTGTCTATGGTATTCTATTATTTATTGTACCAAACTGCTAAATGTGTTGATTATTGAATCTTCATTGTTGGCCTCAGAGACCGCAGCAGACAGCTAAATGTAACTTATTGAATTATAGTCTCCATTGATAGACACAAGTAGTGTTTGAAGAAGGTCAAAGCACTGACGAAAGATACCCAGGAGAGAAACAAGTTCTTCGTCTTTTCTTTTTATAAGATTCTGATTGATTATCGAAAAAGAAACATTAAAAAAATCGCTGTTGAATACTGCAAAACATAATAGAAGAAAAACGTTGATAAACAAACGAAGACTTCGAAAACGCTTTTAAGATTTAGTTCATTGTTAGTATGAATAACGTACAAAATACATACTAAAATCAATACAATGCTGAAGTAACTAATAAATGACTACATTTCTTGTTCACACTTTGTCTTCGTCTGAGAATCAGGATCTTATTTAGCCTCTCAGCCACAGTGACGCACCGATGTACTACATACCAATATAGAAAAATGGAAACATGACAGTCTTAGATTTTCTTTATTGAATAACCTTCCTGCAATACAAATCTTTCCTCAAATGCTTACTTCACATACGCGCTCGTGGCTAAGCATTTACTGTCGCTGGAAATGGATCTGGTGACTCGAGTTCAAATAATTGATTAGGCTGTTTGCATCTCATATAGCTAATACCCTTTGGAAAGGTGTGGTTTTATCGGAATTCTCGTCCAGTCACTATTTACACGTGGTCATTTTATTACGAGGGGGCTACGTACGTAAGGAGAATCATGAGAAGCGATGACAGAAAAATGCTTGATCTCCGTGGTATTCCTCTTTTTGCCGCTTCAGGCACCGAGCGAAAAATTTAGCCCTGCTCTGAATGTATTGCTTAGAGGAAAGCCTACAGGAATCAGGCGACCGGCTTCCAATGGTCCTCCTAGCATATAAACGCTAGGTGAACCCATCTGAAACCAAGTAAGTACGTATACCTGTGAGGAAGTTATAAACCCAAGTATTCTCTCTCTAGCTATGAGTAAATAGTTGGTCAGACGGATATTTACCCTTCATATGGAAACAGGTCTTAGAGAAGGACAAACTAAATTCAAATGCTGCTTAAAAATTGACCTTGCATCGCATTCCTGCTGTGATGGTTCTATATTGTTATTGTAGTATTTGGTGTGGGGTAGGTATTGGTATAGTTATCTAACAGTGACAGGTACACACGTGGTCACTCAGGCAGATGTCAGAGAACGCGAAGTTTGGTATAGAAAAACAACACGTACACTTTTGTATTTTCTTTTAGTGTTTATAGCTGCTGGCTACCGTGAGTTGTCCGACTAGAGAGAGAAGGACTGGTTGGTATTTTCGATTAAAAAGCTGCGCCTCTTCTTGGGATAAAACTTAGGTTCAACTTTCTTCGACGCCAGTCGCTTCAATTCTCTGTCTCTCTCTCTCTGTCTCTCTCTCTCTCTCTCTCTCTCAAAAACAGGTCGTCTCCTCACTTTCCCCTGTCGTGTCGGAGGCATAAACATATTAGTTTCTGGTGGTTCCATATCTGTGCCGAAACTTTCGAATCCCCAGGTTTTTTGGGAATCCTTTTTGATATGAGGCTTCTTAATCTGAGAATTAATTTTTTTTAACGTGGTGCGATAGACAACAACTATGGAAGGCAGTAATTACTGGGGATACGGTTACAAGACTCAGCATTCCTATCCGAGGTCGCGGTTAATTACCTGAAGAAGGCCAGAGGTGAAATTTGGCCGAAACTTAGTGAAGAAGAAACAACAAAAAACTACCAAGATGAGGACAAAAAGTCCGCAATAAATAGAATAAAAAAAATTAATTCTCAGACCCCAGTTTTTTTCTAGTTATTTTTCATCTCGACGAGTGCTTTGGACAGGCCGTTTGGAGACTGTCTGCTTTTTTTCTTATTTATTTATTTATTTATTTATTTTTTCAGTTTCAATTTTTTATGAGCTGTTCAATTATGTTACATTTGCGAGTTTTCACAAAAGTAGTGATCGGTGGCTAGTTACGTGCGTATTGCTTACCCATCAAAAATTATTCCATAAATGTATATATGTATAAATTTTTAAAATATATATATAATTATTAAGTTTAACGTATTATTTGCTTGAATTGTATCATACAAGAATTTTGTATCTCACGTGATTTAATGGGTAGTAAGTTAGAGGTAAGTGAGTTCGATTCTCACTGAGCTCCCCATGCTTTTAGGCTAACTAAATAACTGGAAAATTCAACAAATTAGACAAATTTTGTTAGAGAAATGAATTTATAATGACATCTAATACACACACACACATACACACATGTATATATATATATATATATATCATCATATCGTGCCGTCAGCACGGATATCCCTAACCCTCTCTCGCCACTTCTCCCTATCGTTCATCGCCTCTGGCAGGTCTTCAGGGACACCTCCCGTATCCTCACATAGCTGCTGTAAGTATGTTCGAGCTGGTCGTCCTGCTTTTGCTTGGCCATATGTGGGGGTCCATAGGAGTACATCTCTTATGAGCTCGTCCCTGCTTCTCCAGCAGTGTCCTACATGTCTGGTTTGTCTAACTTGGATAGTTTTCGTGATGGGAGGTAGGTGTCCGTATAGTTGGTGCTTTGTGGGGTGTTGCCTCCAGGACTTGTTCAATATTACTCGCAGCTTTTTCTCCAGCCGTTTAGTTAGCATCTAAGTAGTGCATTCATACAACAGTATCGACACGACAGCTGCTTAGAAGAAACTGCGTTTCATTTTATCGGTAAGGTCTGACTTCCATATGATCGATAGCTTATCGATGGCTGCCCATGCCTTCGCTATCCGCGTGTCGATGTCTTTTTCGGTTGATGAGACACTGCTTCCAAGGTAGGTGAACTTGTCTACCAGTTTCAGAGAAGTTCCATCTAGTGTGGAAATGTCGCCTGTTTGATTAAAGCACATGTATTCAGTTTTACGTGTATTGACATGGAGGCCAATTCCTGCGACGGCTTGTTCCAAACTTTGCAGTGGTGTTTCTGCTTGGTTGGGTGTATTTGCCTGAATCGCTGTCATCGGTGTAGTCGGCGTCGGTTGTTGTTTTTGCGAGGTACCTTCTGCGTCTTTTCTTTGACAGCTCGAAGCCGTTTTCTTTGATTTTATCAATCGATGTTCTAAGCACGTCGTCTAGACAGATGATAAAGAGGTATGGAGCTAGCGTGTCTTCTTGTAGTACTCCTGCTACAATGTCGAAGTATTCTGTGTCTCCATCCGGTGAATGTACTTTCACTTTGGTGTTTCTATAGAAATCGTTATTGCTGCGACGGTCTCTTTTGGTAGGCCGTATGCTAGTAGGATTTGTTCCCTCATCCCTCTGTGAATGGAATCAAAGGCCTTAGTAAAGTCGACAAATAGTATTGTCGCCTGTAGGTTTTTTTGCCCGTACACCTTCAAGGATCCTACAGATGGTCAATATTTGTGACGTCGTGGATCTATTTCTTCGGAAGCCATTTTGGTTTTTCCTAAGAATGTTGTCAATTTTGGGTTCTATGCGGTTTTGTAGTAGGGCATTGTAAATTTTGGATGCTATGGATGTAAGTGTTATACCTAGGTAGTTCTTGGTTAATCCGAGATCACCCTTTTTAGGGAAGGGGAGGATGCATCCCTTCATCCATCGGATTTTGATTATAGACTGCATTGCAGTGTCGGAGCAGAATGTCGTCGAATTGTCTGGTCTTCCATACTTATGGGGGAATCTCGTCAAGCCCAGCGGCTTTCCTATTTTTAATTTTTCTAAGAGCCAAGTCGAGTTCTTCTTGAGTGAACGGTCCTGTGTGTGTGTGTGTGTGTGTGTGGCGGGCAAATGTGTTGATGATTGAGTAAAAAGCGGATCTACAAATGTAAACATTTTTTCTTTAAATTGAGAAAAAATTGTGTTGACAAATTAGCAATTACAAAATATATTCTTATGAGAAAAGTTAATATTAGACCGTAAATATTTTGAGCGAGAAAGTAAAGTTCCATGCAGGAAGTGAAGCAGTTTGTTTTGCTTTAATCTAGTTAATATATTTTGTGTGTGTAAAAGATCTTTGTGTAAGTATATCAGTGTGTAAGAGAGTAAGTATATTTATTAGTTAATATATACACATCTACTGCTATAATATACATCAGTTCGAAGATGTCTATAAACTAATTTCGTCCATTTTAGAATAATCATGCGATTTTGAAATTAAAGGTATACTTGAAGGAACAGAATGTTAGGTCTTCACCAAAAAAATAAAATGAAATAAAAACCTAAATGCTAAACTGATTACGATAGAGAACAGTAAGACCTACCCCACATTGATTTACTTCATCCCTCTTTATAAGACTGAGGTCAGCTCGGAATTAAATGATTTATGTATGATTCGAACAAGTTAAAAATGTATTGTACATAATCGAGAATGAAAAGATTTCATAATTTTGGGGGGTGCAGGAGGTTGATCCAGCAAATTTTTAGCGGGAAGTTAAAAATTCTCGTCTGCGAATCTCAAAGAAAAAATTTAAAATATCACACGTAACGTCGATTGGTCAATGAATGCAAAAATATAGATACAAAAATATGGTTTTTGACGGTATGTTTAATCTTACTGTAAGAATTTATTTTCATGATCTTTTAGTGAGAATTTTTGTGATTTGGAAATATTACGATAGACATTTTCTTTAAGAAACACAGGACATATTGTTTTGGAATATTGATTTAGGTTGCAGCAGCTTTGTTTTTTTGCTTTCTTTGATATTGTTTATTTGTGAGTGTGTGTTTTGTGTATGTGTATTTGTGCGTGAGTGTGTGTGTATGTGTATGTGTGACAGGTTTATGTGCATTCAGAAAAGGCTGTTTTCTGCGCGTATTTCTAATGATGAACAGTACATTGAAACACTGTAATGATATATATATATATATATATATATATATATATATATATATATATATATATATATACTGCGTGCGATGGGTAACTTTTCGTCATTTTAGATTAGATTAATTATGTGCATCCACTTTGTTTGTTTCGTTTTTTTTCTACCATGCAGCAAACTAAAGTCGGTTGCATTTGGTTAGGTTTTATGGCATATCAACCATTGTAGGTTATTTAATGCCAAATCAATTTTATATATATAAAAAGTTCTATTTCAAACAGTTCAGATTAACATAAGTACAGTTTTTTTTATTACACACAGTTAAATGTCAAAATAGTTCAATTTCAAACAATTCAGTTAAGAATAAGTACAGTTTTTTGTTTACACACAGATGAATGTCAAAACAGTTTTTTTTCAAACAATTCAGTTTAGCATAATTCCACAGTTTAATTCTATTTAACCCATAGATAGGACCTTACCACTCTGGGTCAGAATGGACCTGGGAACGATGGCTGTGAAGGGGTACCCGCATTCTCCGAAGCTCACCATCAGATTATTTAGTATCCTATCCAGAACACTCGTTGGGGAAGTCTTACGCCTCTGCAGAGATGCAGTCTTTATATTCTACAGACCAAGCCTACTGGGTCATCTAGGACACTGTTTGGGGGAGAAATGCAGTCGGTGGATTCAACAGATCCAGATTCATTCGGGTACTATTTTAAGGAAAGCAACACTATGAAGCTCTTCACTCCTCAAGAAATTTGGGAACGGTTTGCTGTACTGGCATCCTCAGCGGAAGCCCAAATATGTTGATTTCTGAATATTTGTAGGTAAATCTTAGAGCTGATTCATATTCATAATGATGAAAATCCTTACACCCAGGCTACATCGTAGTGTTTGAGGTGGTCGCTAGCGATAGTGACTTTAAACACTATCTTAACATATAACCTCATACTCAACACAGAGGCTTATATCAAGTGTCTAGAGAAGATAGTACTTCCCTGGATCAAGAGGTTAGCTGCTCGAAGACCTTACGTCTGGCAACAAGACTGTACCATTCCACACAAGAATGATAACACAATGTTGGCTGTGAGAAAATTTCTTCTGACCGCCCAACTTCTCACTTTGCAGTCTCTTTCATTACTCTGTATGGGACACAGTTAATAGAGAAATCAAAAGAATCCCGTTCAACAGCAAAGATAAATTGAGGCAGAACTTGCCCACTTTTACGAAAGAGAATGCTGAAGATTCCGAAGTTGTCTGGATGCCATGGTTAAATTCAGTACCGATATTTTTAAATGATTCTAATCTATAGCATTTTAAAATATTTTCATGCAATTTTGCTAAATATATCTGATAAAGTTAGATGTTCGAATTATTTTCAGTTTTGTGTAATTTAGACGACAATAGACACATTGCAACCAATATATATATATATATATATATATATATATATATATATATATATATATATTGCTTCATTTGTATTCAGTTCTTCTAACATGACATTAATTAAAAAAATCGATTATCTAAATAGAATAATAATAATAATAATAATGTTATCTCCATCGATATAAATGGAGGTCTTCCGACTTCGGAGAACACGCAACCTCATATAAAAACAAATTAAATATACCACTACAAAAATGGAGATTAAATATCAAAAACACAATATAACCTTCTACACAATATAATAGATTCAATGATATAATTTTTTAAACATTTTTCTTTAATTTCATCTTGAAAATTACCCTTGGAGGTTAATTGTTTTTACTTTTATATCTACCATGGTCAAAAATGACTTCCAGTTCTTCTGGGAATTTCAAATTTATTAAAGTGTAGGATCGAGTGAAATGACTTTAAAGTGGGGGTTCAATTTACAATATATGCATAATACGAAATTGGACACCGACTTCGTGATTCATTTGACACTATGATATAATATAAATTTTATTTTCACTGAACACTGATTTATATTCATTCCGATTTTTATCGGAAAATATATTTTGACTTGCTATTTTAAAAAATAATTTACAATACTTTGTGGAATTTTTCCATTTTAACTATAATAACACAGCTTTTTCATTTTTGCACGTATATACTCTATACTCATTCATTATATATGTATATATATATATATATATATATATATATATATATATATATATATTAGTTTTTAAGATACATGGAATTTTAGAAAATGGACTGACCGCAGTTAATATGCAGATAAAATTAATATATGCTGAAGACCTCTGAAATCTAATAAAAACTACTTTTTTCTTTTTGCCCACAATATATGTTGAAACATGGATGAAGGGAAGGTTATAACAACCGCTAAAAACAGGAAATAATGTTATTAAGTGAATTTGAAGATATCGAAGAAGCTTTGCAGAAATCATCAAACGATAAAGAAGGTCGTTAAAAAAAACTGAACTGAGAACCTAAATCAAAAAGAAAGGCTTTTATAACTTGCTTTCTCGAGATGATCGTAAACTAAAACGAGGTTTAGCAAAACAACAACTTTTGATCCGCATTCAAGTCTTTGAAAAAGTTGGTATTGAGGGTGTCATAAGGGACAAAAGGTGTAGAATTTGTGAAGTGGAATCTCTAAAAAAAAGTCTCCAAGGCAAACCTCCTCGCAATAAATAAAAAAAAATTAAGCATCAAAATTGTGCTAAGAAATGCATGAAAATTGACTTTTCTAAAGTAATTCCCACGGACGAATCTCGAGTGACATTTGATGGACCTGATGGATTGGTCCAAAGAGAAATTTTATCTAATTCAGGCGTGCTTGTAGCTAAAAAAGCAAGAAAGAATCGGTAGTCTGAGGCTTTGGTTTCGAATTGCCAACTAAACCCATTCAAGATTGATGAAGGAATTAAATTGAGCAGTTTTTACTATATTATGAACAAGATTTTCTTTGCTGGGTACGAGTCCTAGTCCTGAAATTTCAAAGTAAACCGTGTGTTTATGCACGACAATATTCTTTTCCGTGTATCCATGCTTACCCGAGAATACTTGGACCATAAAAGATTTACAGGAAAGTAAATAATGGAATGGCCACCATCAAGACCTGATCTGAATCCGATCAAAAATTTATGGTCAATTGTGAACATGAAATTAAATTAACATGGCAAACAGTATAGCTACAAAGCTAATCTATAGCAAGCAAGTAAAATTACCATATGGGAAAGGAAATCTGATGAACTGTAAAAATACAGAACAGAAAAAAACAAAATGAAATGAAAATTAATGGATTACTAGTTGTTATTAAGAAGAAGGATCACGATATAAAATATAAAAGATTCAAAGATTTATCATATGTTTTTGTTATTTGTTTCTTTATTGGTTTTGATAAATTCTTGATGATTTTTTAAAATCTTATTTTAGTCATAAAGAATTTAAAGTAAAATGTGATTATCTGAGTTTTTCTAATAACTTTAGACAGCAGTTTTTTTTATAATACATCAAATAACTTCATAAACTTTAATATAACGTATTCATTCTACCTAATTTTTTTATTTATACTTTGTATTGACATCTACATTGAATTTTTTTAAAAATTCAGTTTCTTTTTAAACCAAACTTGAATCATTGAAATTTACTGGATTTGCAGAATAAATTCAGTCGGAGTATATATATATATATATATATATATATATATAAGTAAAGTGGGTCGCCCGAAGGCTACCCTTTCAATAGTTAATACACCTAGATGTAGGGGAGGGCGCTACTCAGTTCCCTGGATTCCTCTACTTTACCCTGGATACGTACCTTTTAATACTAAGTGTTAAGCAAGAAGGTATCAGTACCATTTTTGAGTATTTGGTATGACGCGACCTGGGATTGAACCCCGGTCTCCCGGGTCATTGTCGACCACTCTACCCACTAGCACAATGAGTCGGTATATACATACCGGCTCATTATATATATATATATATATATATATATATATATATATATATATATATATATATATATATATAGTAGCGGCCAAAGGAACAGCGCAACAACATATATCTAAATGATTTTTACTTAAAAAAATTTGTATGTACGTTTGTGAAATTTTCGCAAAATATATTTGGAACATATACGTATTTATTACATATAACTTTTCTAAAATTTCCTTTACAGTAAATTAATAGTCAACTGAAAAACAAAAAAATATACTTTTTGCCCTGGTCAAAAGTTAAGGAATGTATCATAAGTCCTAGTTATATCAATATATAAACTAAATAAAAATTCAATATATAGTGAATTTTCCTTTGCATTGGATTACCTTCGACCACATGAGCCAATTAAATTCTCACAAAATGTGGTACTGATACTTCTTTCAGAAAACCTCTTAAATCATCAACATTTTGAGGATTTCTGTTCTGAGCTTTCTCTCCTATGATTTTCCATACATTCTCTATAGAATTCCTTTCTGGGCTTTGTGGTGGTCACTTCATAACAGCTGTTCCTTCGTCTTAATGAAATCTTAATACAATTTTAGCTTTCTGCCTAGGCGCGTTGTCTTGCATAAATATTGGAGTTTCAATTGCCCCTTTACGTAAATGAAGAAGAACGTGCTGGCGAAGAAGTTCTTCATAAACACTGGCATTAATATTACGGTGAAAATGAACAATGGGTCCTACTCCCGCTGAAGAAATCATCTCCCACACCATTACAACCCCCTCCAAATTTCATAGTTTTCTTAACGCTTTGCGGCATGGAATCTGAGCCGATAATCTTTCCTTATTTAACCCAACGAGAAACAGTTTATTCCAAAGATTGGCTTGCCCGTTTGCTCACAAAATGCACAAGAAGTAGACGTTGCTGTATTGAAACGGTCTTTTAAAGACATTTTAATAATCATCCAATCTTCCCGTTTGGTAGTCGGTTGTCATAAAAGGCCTACCAGTTTTCAGTTTTGGTTCATGTATCTTGTCAGCCTTAAATTTACTAATTAGTTGATAAACAACGCTTTTTGACCTTCGTATGATGCCAGCTATTTCAGAATGCAATTTGCATTCTTCATGATTTACTCAAATGAGCTTTTTTTTCTCGAGTAAAACAATTATATGTGCTTTCACTTCCATCTTGCTTAAAAATTGTTCCAACGATGTAACACAAATGACTATAAATCAAAATTAGCAATCAAGTTGTTTAAAATTTACCTATATTACTATAATTCAACAGCGTTCCTTCACTTTTGACCCAGGCAAAATGTATATTTTTGCTTTTTTCAGTTCACTATTAATTTACAATAAAATATTTTTAGAAGACTTTATGTGTAATAAATACATATATGTTCCAAGTATATTTTGGGAAAATTTCGTAGACGTACATGCAAATTTTCAAATTGGCCTAAACGATATTTTATTCATAATGGCCACCAGAAAGAATGAAAGATAATAAAATGCCGTTTGGATTAACCCCTTTTTTAGTCAGAATTATCCGGATAATCCTATCGGTGACACATAGGTAGATTTGACCTGGTTCTTTAGTTATCACACACACACACACACACACACACATATATATATATATATATATATATAAATGATGGACAAAAGAGAGCAGACAAGTTTTTTTATGTTTTTTTTGTAGTTCTCAACTAATTTTAAAGTGAGGTCAGCATCAGGAGAAAGTATTTCGTGAAAAAATCTTGATTTTAGAAATGTTTTAAATATTTTTTAAAAAGTTGATATGTTATAAGATAGAAGATTTAAAAACTTGAAATCGTTCTTTTTTTTTTTCTTATTTTTATGGGGTTGGGAGAAAAATTTGGATATTAACTTCTAAACTGGACGGACACTTTTTTAATTCTTTCAACAATATGTGGAAGGCCACACTTGATTGTTTAGTTGGTCGCTGGTTCCCTATTCCTAATCTATACCAAGAACTGCTTATTCATACTGACCCTCGTATTAAAATAATCAGCTAACAACATTTCGTCAAGTACGAGTAACACGTTTTTTTTTTAATACCGTTTGATTAAAACAAAAAAAAAACGTTTTCTTACCCTCCTGAGAGCAGGAGCAGTAAATCATACACAGAAAAATCTTATCAATGTCGGCAGTTGAGACAAAAAAATAAATAAAAAACAAAGCAAAAAACACAAATGACTGATTAAAAGTGAGAATTATATATATATATATATATATATATATATATATATATATATATTGAAATATGCCGATTCTATCAACAGAAATATTGTCAGAAGGAAAAATATTTCCTCGATGAAGAAAGCAATTTCTAATTTTGTGATATTCTTCCTGATCCCTTGAAGCACTCATGCACTATATATATATATATATATATATACAAAGGTTATCGTCTTACAGAAATTACAAAAAATTATATATATATATGTATATATAGCAAGAGGAACTCATATGTACCCCTACACATGGACGTGCCAATGTTGATTGACTTGTAAGAATTTATTTACATCAGGTGTATGCGTATACAGGATGTAGTTCGGAAAACCTATCGGGAGCGATGGATAATCGGGACGAAAACAAGGAGATAGAGAGAGAGAAAGAAAGAGAGAGAGAGGTGGGGAGGGAATCTTTGCTGTTATATATATATATATATATATATACAAAAATTATATCGTCTTAGAAGGAATACAAAAAATTATATATATGTGTGTGTTTGTTTGTGCATTTATGTGTGTGAGAGTAAAAACCAAAAACCAATTATGTTTACTTCTTGGCCGCTGGATTACCATTATTTTCATACTATAGTAAGCCTGACCACATCTGAATATTGGGGTTTTCTTCCTCAAGAGAAAATAGCGTGGAACTGATAGTAAGTTGCTAGTCCAATAGGAGATGAGTGAACCATTTTCGCCTAAAGTTTTATCTAATGAGCTGACAAATTTTGACTTTACGTAAAATCAGCCAAGGAACTAAAAAGAAGTAATGTGGGGCTTGTGAAAATAAGTTCCCCCTGGCTTAGGATCAATGATTGGTTAATGCTAACGGCAGATAGACCCGTCGAGGATTATTTTATGCCAAGTGGTGAGGAATTCGCATTCATCGTGCGTTCATGTTTGCAACTTAAAGTGGACCTGGAAGTAATGCCAATAAATGGTGTACAGCACACTTCTGAGATATCCTGAACTGGAGCCTTATCATCAGATACATTTTAATTTTATACCCTGGGCCACTTGTTCTGTGGTGTCTTACACCTCGGCAAACGGGGGAATTCAACATAATTTAAGCTTTACCAACAGGATGAGCTTACGAAGAAAAGAACGTTAATTCTGGATCAAATGACAGAAGAAATAATCCAAAAGGTTCATAGGTTCGAGCTATTTTCAGCCAATTTCAAGAAAGATACGGTCTCTTTTATAGGATATTGACGTATCTAGGTGATTCTTATTTATGTAAAACGAACTTGGTAGGGGAACTGACGTATCAGTTGACATCTTGAAGCGGTAGTGGCCCAAATAGGATTGATAAAAGTGCCGTGGCAAACTGAGATGGAATGGGGTTGGCATTAAATATATTTACGACTCACCGTTCATGTCCGAAGATCTTGTTGAGGGTTAGGGTTAAATAATTTGTAGTTATCCGAGCCATGATGGTGAGTTGAATATTTTAGTCAGAACTTATTTTCATGCCAGCATTTGGATATTAGTTCTTGTCATTTATTTCAAATTTTTGGTGGCTGGAAATTATAAACATTTTCTCTTGGAAACAATGGATATATTCTTTTGGAATATTGATATAAGCTGCAGCAGTTTTCTAATTTTTCATGATATTGTTGGGGATCTTTTGTGGTATATGAGGTTTCACAAGTTAAGAAACGTGTTTCTAATTTCTTATGTATTTTTGGGTGCCTCTAGTGGTTTAATGGTTTGCAAGCTCGACTAGCAAACCTACTCGAGTGGGTTCAAGTCTCATTGGGTGCCCCATTCATTCAGCCTTATGCCACATCGAAGCAAAGAGCTTCGTAAATTACTATGTATTTCGTATTTCTTAATTATGATGAACAGTAGTTCAAAACGTGTTAATAATATATATATATATATATATATATATATATATATATGTCTCAATATACATAGAACCCATGTGGCTACTAATAATTATGTTTTGTTCTTTTTTGTTTCAGATTTGAAAATACTATACTATAACAACTATTAACCCCGATCACAATGCCTTGAAAAAGAGAGGAAAAATATTTATGTCACAGCTTATTTGGAGACGAAATCATTCAAAACTGTCTCGAAATAGATTCAATCCATTAATATGATAAAGATTTACACTGAGACAAGAAACTCAAAAAAAAAAAAAAGACTGCATGACCTGGAAGCTGATATAATAAAAATAAAAAAAAACAGCGATTTGATGTCTCAAGCTGAAAGGATGCATTTTTTACTGGACTTGTTCCAAGTGACCGCCATTGCGTTTGTCTCAGTTATACATCATTATCCTATTGATGAGTGGCATCTATATGGAGCCACCATGTATATATATATATATATATATAGCATGCACACATGCACATGAGGGTGAGTTAAATTTTTGCGATATTTTGGTTCATGCTAATTTGCTGCGTGTACATCATAAGCCCGCTTTAGTGGATAGTACAGCGGTAGAATGCGCGCAGACATGTACATTTGAAAGACACGTGTGATTTGAAAGCCACTCAGACGAACTTGCAATGTGATCTAATTCGGAATGTATTCTTTTCACTGCAGAAGCAGCCAACACTTTTGTGAGAAAGTGAAAGTTATGATAGTGAACCAGATGGTTCAATAAATATCGCTCGAGTTGAAAGATCTGATAGGCCTAACAACACGGATTCTGAGGTCACACTCTGAACTACAGATGTAAATCCAACGAGTAGCACTCACATAGTTATAAGGTAAGCTCATCACCTCAGACTCCAGTATGATTCGTCACTTTCATCCCCTTTTGCAAAATCACCCGAAGCTACTGAATTTTGTTTCACATTAGCAAGATACTGCAAAATTTTTCATTTACCCAAACATATATATATATATATATTGATAGATATTAAGAAGTCATTAAATGTTTATTTAACGAAAAAGTTGTTTTTTTTCCTGGAAAAGTTATGTTCGTTATCTCCATTTGAATTTTAACACATCTGAAGAGGCAATTCGTACTGAATAGATTGCCGAAATAAATTAATTATAACATAATATCTGTTGTGTTTTCTTGATATTACATGTACATATTTGCTCTGTATGTGAGTTCTTCTATATATTCCTATATATTAACAGCCATACATCGTCCAGTCTATTAAAATCATAGGAAACTTCTCAAATATTCTATATATGAATTATTCCATATAAGTGCATTTTTCTCTTAATTTATATGAGTGATAAATGTGCACACACACACATACACACATACATACACACACACATACACACACACATATATATATATATAATATAATATGTGTTGCTGTATCGTAATCTTCTACAATATTTAACTGGCTCTCCAGGCAAGCGCAGATTTTCTAATTTACCACAATATTTTGAGGTTTATTTTGTTTTTGTTGTGGAGTTTCCATTCGTATATTGAAAAGTCGGTTTTTCACCATTATTTCCTATCAGTGATTGATAGTTTCTGAAAATATCTTCTTTGTTTCAACGCCCTTCAGTCGTTCTCATCTAAAATTTCTCCAAGACTTCCTAAATTCACACGTTGGCTTAGTAGATAATATTGGTTTTGCCGCATTTTCCAGTTAAACACACACGACACACACACACACACATATATATATATATACATATATCTATATATACAGGCACAGTTGCATATATACATATATATATATATGTCAGTCACTGTTTATTGTTTTATCGGGCTGTCGCTTACATATATTCACACACACACACACACACACACACACACACATATATATATATATATATATTTTGGTCCAGTTAACCGGAGTTGGAGTAATTCCATCAGGACAAGAAGGTATTCAAGCATGAATATTTAAAATTTTCCTGGTAAAGAGCTCAATGTACCAATAATACAGAGCAATAAATTCTTTAAGAAAAACAACGAAACCGGTCAGATAGGATTATAAATTTATTTCAATCCTGTTACGCATTTTTGAAATTTCCAAAAACACGAAAAAAGTAACAGGACTTCTTCAGATCATTTTGGATAAAAAAAAAATTTTTATCCAAAATTTTTTTATCCAAAATGATCTGAAGAAGTCCTGTTACTTTTTTCGTGTTTTGGGAAATTTCAAAAATGCGTAACAGGATTGAAATAAATTTATAATCCTATCTGACCGGTTTCGTTGTTTTTCTTAAAGTATATATATATATATATAAACGTATGTTAATATCACACACATACACACAAACACATATATTTGCATATTTCACATATATCACTTATATTGCTTCAATGTCCCAGGAGACCGGGGTTCAAATCCAGGTCGAGTTATAGCAAAGACTCCAAAATGGTATTTGACGACTTTTTGCTTAACATTCAGCATTATAAGATAGGTATCAAGGATAAAGTGGAGCAATCCAGACAAAGGTGTATCGCTCTTCCCTAACACCTCCTCGGTGTGGTAGCTAATGAAAAGGGAGTCTTCGGATCTCCTTCGACATCAGTCGCCAACTTTGCTTTTTACTTTATATATATATATATATATGTGTGTGTGTGTGTGTGTGTGTGTGTGTGTTGAAATGATCGATTTTAGTGAATCTGACAGTATGATAGAAATATGTGGAAAGTTGGATGAATCGAACACTTAACTCAAATTTAGATGTGTGATATTTCTTTGGTTTTATTTCATCGAACTTCTTCAGACAGAAACTGTTCTCTGAGTTTTTCAATCTAAAAGCATGTGAGGAGAATTGATAAAATAGTGGAGCAGGTATAGTTGAAGTAGAAATGATGGGAGGGATTTAAATTCAGATGTATCAGGTTTCATTGAATATTCTTTGTTTTGAACGTAGAGATAGATTTGTAAGAACTGAGAAGAAAAAAAACAGGGAAGGGTTGGGTGAAGGTGTTTCAGCATACTTTTTTTTCGTGGAAAGATATTGACTATAATGTGATGTCGCAGAAATTTGTCTATATTAAAACATATCTATCAATCAAATCGTAAATATATATATACATATATATACACAGAAATATATATATATGCATATATATATATATATATATATACACACACGCATATGTATATATATATATATATATAAGTCCTGGCGGCAACACCCCACAAAGCACCAACTATACGGCCACCTGCCTCCCATCACGAAAACTATCCAAGTTAGACGAACCAGACACGCAGGACACTGCTGGAGAAGCAGAGACGAGCTCATAAGTGATGTACTCCTATGGACTCCCACATATTGTCGAGCAAAAGCAGGACGACCATCTCGAAAATACATACAACGGCTATGTGAGGATACGGGATGTAGCCCTGAAGAACTGCCGGAGGCGATGAATGATAGGGAGAAATGGCGAGAGAGGGTCAAGGATATACGTGCAAGCAGCACGACATGATGATAATGATATATATATATATATATATATATATATAGTTGTAGTTATTCTGTATAAGCCATACGTAATATAAGGGGGAAAGACAGGTCGATGAAAAAGATAGGCCATTTGTAAATATAAATAATGTGATCTGATTCATCGACTTCTGGGGATTATGGGTATGTTGAACCAATTTACTGATGAACTCATTTCAGTTCAATAAGGAGAAGCTACCTGGCCTGAAGATCGTAGAATGCGTGGAACTGATAGTCACATGTAGTACTGATTTTTGTGTATGGTCTGCTTTATACATATATATATATATATATATATATATTCTTTTAAATAGTTGGATAAGCCAAACAGTAAAACGGATTCAAATTAATGTTTCAACGAAAGACTCCTTCAGAATGGTGGTTGCGTTGAAGTGTGTACCAATAAGCGGAATATAGAGATCAACAAGAGAAGGGAGGGACCGAAAGAAGGAGAGACAAAAAAGGGAAATGAAAAAGAAAAATAGAAATATATATATATATATATATATATATATAGATATATGTGTGTGTGTGTGTGTGTGTGTGTGTGTGTGTATTTGAATTTCTGTTTTTTTTCTTTCTCTTTTCATTTCTCTTTTTTTGTCTCTCTTTCTATATATATATATATATATAGGCATATGCGAGGTTTGGAATAAAATGTTATAAGAAAAGAAAAGGAAGATGAAGAATGAATGTAACATGAATAGCTTTTTCAGAAATGAATTTTTTTTTCGTAAAAATGTGATTTTAATACTAAAGAGAAAAAAAAAGAAAAATTGTATCAAAAATACAGGATTTGGTGTAGTAGTTAACAAGCAGGAGCGCAACATCGTTGTTGGCGAGTTCGAACTCCAGTTGCGCTATTACGATCACTTCCGGACAATAGCCTTGCGAACGGTATGAACACCTTAATTCCCCGACTATGGGTTAATTGATACTACCTTTGTTCTTCTGTAAGGATGGCGTTGGCATTAAATAACCCACGAAGGTTGATATGTCATTAAACAAAGAAAGCAACTATAGAAAATGAATTGATGTATAAAACTGTAGCAATCAATTTACGACCAGTTTTCGACAACATATCCCGTGTTTTCACCAAATTAATATTCAAAGCTCTTGGGCTTCTGAATGACAGGCATAACAACAAAATAAATAAAATGATTCTCATAAATTACGTCCCAAACTTAAGTGACACTCTCTTGTATGTGCAAAAGTAAATTTAATTTCTATAGAAGCTATCCTCGTGTCATTTTTATTTGTCTTATTGTCTTTCATTTTTCATATATATATATATATATATATATATATATATATATATCATGTCATGCTTATGTAGCACGGAATTACTTGATTCTCTCTCACATCCGTCCCTATCATCCATCGCACCTGACAAACCCTCTAGACAGTATCCAGTGACCGTACAGAAATGATCTATATAATTCCTTTCTTGTTGACTCACACTGGTGTGTCCATTTGAGAACGTCGCTAATGAGTTCGTCCTTATTTCATTAGTAGTAGCCTGCGTGTCTTCTTCGTCGTTTGTGAGATGGGAGGTAAGTGGCTATACAGATTCTGTTTTGTGGAGTGCTGTTTCATAGATTTGTTCAAAATACAGCGTGGCATTCTTATATAGTTACCATCTATCTTTCTGTTGATAAGTTTTTTGAACGTCTAGGAAGTGGATCCATACCGTAGTGCTGATACAGCAGCTTGAAAGAAATACCGTTTTATTTTTTCTGATAGATCATATTTTAATATTATCGATAACCTCTCAATAGCAGTTCATGTCTTCCTACGTGTATGCTGAAATCACGTTCAGTAGATGTGATATGCCTGCCGAACTAGCTTACTAATTTTAGTGGCTTCCCACAAAAAGTGAAGATGGCTTCCTATTGTTTAAAACACACGTAGAGGCAAATGCCTAATGCAGCTTGTTTCAGGGTATACTGCAGGTTTCGGCTTGGGCAAATGTCCCTGTGAGAAGAAAGTGGTGAGAAAAGGTCTCTTAACCGATGAGCCTTTTCAGCTATAAAAAATGCACAATAAAATCCTTTTGAATATTCAAGTCAGGCAAAAGTTATCCTGTCATTTGAATCTCTCAGATTTCTTAACTTTCATTGTTATTAATAAAGAAGGTTAAAAAGTTTTAGGCAATGATAACCTGATTGAAAAGTTCTTATATCTCATCTATATAATACTTCTCTTTCTCTTATAAGTCTTTGCTAACTTGAATTTCAATCCTGCTTTAAATATATTGTGAGAAATGCTATATCAACGTAGTCAGCGTTTGCTATATATATATATATATATATATATATATAAATTTTTCTTCTAATTGCATTATATATATATTGCCATCCACTGACAGACTATTCCGTTGTATCACAGCTCTTCAGTGTGGCTAGACTTCGTGTCTAGCCACACGCTTGACGCTTGAAGCTGGCCAATTTTACGTTAGACTTAGTATCATATCGCTCAGCTGACAAGCGAAACACGTCAGCTCGGGAATAATAAGGCATTATGCTGTAGCTTTCGTCAGTTTGAATTTTTGCCTTATCGGATATATGGAAGTAAATAATGGAGTGTAATATGACAATACATAAGGAAAAATTGATAACTAGGTAATTAATTAGAAGGAGAGATTTATTGAGTCGACACTATAGCGTTTCAGTTCTAATGAACCATCATCAGGACTATGAGGGATGATATGAGTGATGTTAAATCAACGATGGATGTTTAAAAGTGCAAAATGCAAAAACCTAGGGAAAATTTGTATAACAAGGAAAAGTTGGCCGTTTAATAAGTGAATCTGCGTTTGTTTGTTTGTTTTAAATTAAGTAATTTGACTTATTAGAAATATTGTGTAGAATTTATGTTCCGTTTGTTTATCGAGAAAGATTTCGAATCAAAAGGGAAAAGAAAAAGAAAGACAAAAAGATATATATATATATATATATATATATATATACTGTAATCTGCGGTGTACACCTGGACCTTTTAAACCTGACGAAATCTTTAAAAGACTTGGTTTTGACTTGTATGGCAGGGTTAAAATCCAATTATTTAACGTAGAGTGATCAAACAGTGGAACCGTACTTCTCACAATCGACATATACCACTTACCATAACTTACCATAACTGCCTGAAACTTGTCTTTGGTGAAGATGTTTAAAAAAGGTAGAGAGATTAATAAAAAAAAAAACCGTAATACAAATAAAGTATGGTTTTAACGCTATATCACATCCTGCTTCCAATAGCTGATGCACCTACTGTAAGCGCAAAACGGATCATCATAGCACCCAGGTGACCAGTCAGACAACTATGGTATGTTATTTATCTGTTAAATTTTATGATAGTACAATAGATTGTAAATTCATTTAAGCTCTAACGTGTAAGATCTGCATGTTTCATATATTCTACCAGTTGCCTACTATATGTTTCGGAGTTAACCTATACAACAGCTATAAGTCTAACCCAGAATTTTGAGGAAAAGATTTGGGGTCGGTGTATATTCCAGATTGACTTGTACGCTGCTATATATATATATATATATATATATAGAGAGAGAGAGAGAGCGAGAGAGGGAGAGAGGGGGGTGCCCGTGGTGTAATGGTTATCCTCGTAGGAAATGGACACGGCGACACGAGTTCAAATCCTGGGCGAGACTGATGGCATTTCACATAGCACTAATACCCTTGGTAAACGTATGAATCCAATTATTCTCCCTCCAGCTATGGGTAAATAGTAGGACGGACTGGGTTCTTCAGCCTTGGTGAAGCAACTAGTCTAGGAGAAGAAAAACTCTGAATTCAAACCTGTTAGACTCTTCTTAAAAATTGACCTTGTGTCATATCCGGCCCGAGCGGAGGGGTTGGTAAATATATATATATATATATATATATAGAGAGAGAGAGAGAGGTAAGAAAAACTGCATCTTATTGGCAGCTCGTTTTCGTTCTCGCATGAATATGTGAAGTTACCATATGAAAAATCCACAAATTCTTTTTTGGTGGAGTTATTTTATTTGTTTAGTTATATATCAACCCTTGTAGGTTATGCAAAGCTGAAATTAGATTCCATTTTAAGTGATTGATGCTAATCATGATGGTATTTTTTAAGATAATCTTTTTATTTGACTACATTCTGTTATTATGTAGAATCAAGTATTCTTATCAAATACAAACAATTCATAATCAGTTGTATGGTTTTAAGCGACTATTCTTATTTAACCGGGTCATTGGCCAAATGAGTAGAGTGTTTGACAATGGTCTAGGAGCCTGGGGTTCAATCCTAGGTCGAGTCATACCAAAGACTCAAAAAATGGTACTTGATGCCGTCTTGCTTAACAGTCAGCATTATAAGGTAAGAATCAAGGGTAAAGTGGAGAAATCCAGGGAAGGAATAGCGCCCTCTCTTACACCTTGGTGTAGTAGCCATTGAAAAGGGAGTCTTCGGGTCACCCTCGGTTAAGGTCGCCAACTCTACTTACTTTTATTCCTGTTTAATAACCCCAACCGAGTCAATGGATTTTAGTATACGGTAACTGTACATCCTGCAGATTGGTAAGAGACCCCCCCCGCCAGAAGAATGGGGGTCTTGGATATGACACTTAACTGCATCTGATGTTGAGGATTTAGTTCTGGAAATCTGGGGAGTGTGAGATATCTGTTCATTGGCATTACTTCCAAATGATCTGATCTAGAGTTGTAACACTTGATAGTGAACCCATTTCCGGTTGAAATACATCGGTTTTAAAATTATTTATATTCGATGTATTCCATTTGCAAAAAAAAAAAACCCTCCTAGGTAACATCAAGAAAATGTAAATATGAACCTACAATAAACGCGATTCCATAACCAAGAGACATAGAAATAATCCTCGACGGGTTGACATGCCATTAAAATCAATCTATTTATTCAAAAATGATTTGTTTGTATAGAGTTATGCGGTTTCATGTTTTCCCCTTCAAATAATTTTCAAACAGATCTATTTGGACAATAGAGGGAACCCTAAAATGTCCTACTACTCCGGGCCATAGTGGACCTGGGAGTAATTACAATGAAGTCATGCTTCTTACTCTCCAGTCACCCTGTAGGCTGAGGCTGTAAAATATGCCGAATGAACCTCTGCAGAGGGGTAACCACGCGACCAACGAGTCCACCTTCTAGCCGTAGGGGGTGACCCGTAATGCTTGAAGACGGGGTCCAGGTGGTTGACCAGTCAATGTACTGGCAACCGAAGTCGTCACGTGACTGACAACACTCCACTTTAGCTCTTACTAGGCTAGACGGACGGTCGAAGAGGTCCGATCTGATCAATTGGGTGGTAATGTCAAACTTAGTATATATATATATATATATATATATATATATAAAACGAAAAGTATACATATATATTGTATACCTAGTATATATATATATATATATATATATATATATATTGTCAGAGGATATAATAATACTATTAAAAACATTCTCTGATATGAAATCTTGCTTTTATCATTCAGGATTTTTGGACTATTGTTTTCATCTTTTTTATTATTTTCACAACGTTTCGGCCGATGTATCCTCTGACCGTCTTCAAGTGTTTCCTATCGAACCACGTTCCTTATTTAATCTATGGGGTTTGATTGCTCTGATTTCATTAACCATAAGCGGGTATATGTGTTATGTATTCTTGTATTGTTACTCACCTTCTTTCAGGATTGAACCTGCAAACTCCAGATGATTGTCACTTTAAAGCATAGGGAACTAACGCCTATTAAATTTATGCTATGTGTCCTGCTGGGACTTATAAACTTAATGTTCTTGGATCACTATGAAATACTACTATTATATCATAGTTAATATTGTATTATATTAAGATTTTTTCAGATTACTAATGAAATCTTGTATATTTATGCAGAAAATACGTATATCACTCTGTCAATGAAACTAACAATACACTGATTGTATCAAGTATAGTGTACTAAATTTCTTCCTGGGGAGATACTTCAGTTTTAGGTCTCTGGGAAGTTAGTTTCTTGTTTATATATTTGATTTAATGGCATATCAACCTTCGTCGATTATTTAATGCCGAATTCCGTATTCTTCAATCCAGTAAATCCAGAGAAGGGAACAATTCCGTCAGGACTAATAAATTATTCAAATTTATATATTATATTATGTTATATTATATTTTATATAATATTTTATTTTATATATTATTTTATTTTATTTTCTCCCTCTCCTTCATTCATTTGACTATCCTTCCTCTCTGATTATAATTTATTTTATTTTCTCATTGACTCTGATGAAGTCCTGATTTAAGAGTCCTTGATTCATATAAATGCTCTTAACAGGATGGAAATGAATTTATTATCCTAATGTGACCGAATACTATTTTTTTCTTGAGATAATACACACACACACACACACACACACACACACATATATATATATATATATATATATATAAGTTAAGAATACATTGTTAAACTTCTGAACGTGGATTACAATTGTCAGCATTAGAGGTGCTCTATATCACAAAATATCAACCTATTTTCTGAAAGTAAAAAGGAATTTTGCAATCTTCTTATGTTCAACACAACCAACGATACTGCAACCAAGCCTGACTTAGTCAAAGGAAAAAACAAAATAAAGTACCAATCCCCAGAGGTAAAGGTTTTTTTTCTTTTTTCTCCCAGTTTGTTTTCTTTTTTCTTTTTTTTTTCTTTGTCGCCTTTGTCGACAACTTCCTTAACTTATTCCTCGCTACTGCTTGTTGTCACAGAGTTTCTCGGATGAGAGTTGACCGAAAAAGTGTCCTTTTTTTAGAACTTACAATGTTTGCTTAACTTACGGCTATTCAAAAATTCTGCACGTACCATAAGCTCATATATAAACACACACACACACACACACACACACACACACACATATATATAGAGAGAGAAAAAATTATTTCGTAAGTCAGGAACTAACCTACAACAGTTTTGCCTAAGCGGTACCTACCCGGGATTAGGTACCCTGATGAGCCGCTTAGGCGAAACTGTAGCAGGTTAGTTCCTGATCCATGAAATTATTTTTGTCACTGTTTTGCTCAACTTAGTATTGAGCACATTTTTGCACTTGTAGCTAAGCTGCAATTACGGTGTTTTTTTCTTTTGACCAATCAACTGCGTATCTGTTGATTTTTTTCAATTGGTATGACAAGGTTGGCCTTTTGATATTTACCCAACCCCTCCGCTCGGGTAGGATATGACACAAGGTCAATTTTTTTAAGTGGAGTTTAACAGGTTTGAATTCAGAGTTTTCCTTCTCCTAGACTAGATGCCTTGCCAAGGCTGAAGAACCTAGTCTGCCCTACTATTTACCCATAGCTGGAGGGAGAATACTTGGATTCATACCTTTCCCAAGGGTATTAGTGCAATGTGAAATGCAATCAGTCCAGGATTTGAACTCGTGTCGCCGTGTCCAATTCCTGCGACGGTAACCATTACACCACGGGCACCTCCAAGGTTGGCCTTTTCTTTCTTTTCCAATATATATATTTTCCCCAAGACAGTGATTCGTTGTATATTTTTATCTTTGAACTACTTGCGGGTTTTTTCTCTTACCGTAAGTGCTATTATTCAATAAGTTATTTAATTTCATATATATATATATATATACATATCATATGCATATATATATATTATATATATAGATAGGATTCGGCATTAAATAGTCCACAAGGTTTGATATGCCAATTAACCAAACAAACAAACGTGAAAGTTACTCCTCAGGACCCCAGAAATGGAGTCTCCCATTTGGATGATGCACGAGATACAGTCGGTGATTCTAAACCTCACTAAAAGAGTGTCACTCACATTTCATACGTAAATATAGAGTGTTCGCCAATGGCCCGGGAGACCTGGGTTCAATCCCAGGTCGAGTCATACCAAAGACTTTAAAAATGGTACTTGATACCACCTTGCTTAACACTCAGCATTATAAGGTACGGTTCAAGGGTAAAGTGGAGCAATCCTGGGAATGGAGTAGCGCCCTCCCCTACACCTTGGTGTAGTAGCTATCGAAAAGGGAGCCTTCGGGTCACCCTCGACTATGGTCGCTAACTTACTACTTACTTATATTTGTGGTGACAGAAGGTTTTTTAATGATGTTGTTATATCAACTGACAGTAGACGCCTGTAAAAGTTGATGGTAACTACCTATGCAGAGATATTAATCAATATATCTTTTATGTTTTGCTATATGCCTCCAAGGAAAAGGTAGACGAGCGTGCCATTTCCATAAGCATAAAAATACATACCGCTCCAAAAGTAATGCCTCCAATTCATTTCCACAGAAACTGAAAAAATTTTGAGGGAGCAAAATAGCATCGTATAATAGAGAAAGATTTCAGCTACAGAACATATAGGAACCACATCAGTGGCAATACATTTTTTGCCAGCGACGGCAAATTTAAACGATCGAGAAAAGTAATAATGCCTACTGATTTTCCATGAAAACTTCTACAGTTTACAAGGAACGAAATAACACTATTGTATAGAGCAAGTTTTCAGCTTTGATAAAACAAACAAACTTTATTTTCCCTCATAGTCGCCTCTATTGGTTATGCCTTTTTTGCCCCGATTGAAAAAGGTAGAAGTGCTCCGAAAGTAATGCCTCTCATTTTCACGGGAAATATTTCTGATACAGGAAGTGCATTAATATCGTTGGATAAAGCAAATTTTCAGCGGTAAAACCCTGATAGTACCTAAGCAGATATTCAAGTGAAGAGATATTGATACTGAGCAGAGTGCACAGATACTACACACTGATCCTAAGCAGAAATACTGAGAATAACACATTGATTCTGAGCAGAGAGCAGATACTACACTCTGATAGTAGGCAGAAGAGTGCACATACACTATACTATGATCCAAAGCAAAAGAGCCAAAGGGAAAGTTTGAGCCCAAGAAGAGCGCACAGATATTACACTCTTATCTTTGGCTGAAACTCTGAGAGTGACACAATGATTCTGAGCAGTGCTCACATATACTACTCTCAGATTCAAGGTAAATGGGCCAAAAGTGACACATTGACCCGGAAAGCACACGGATGCAAAACTGATCTTAAACAAAACGCACACATACTACATTCTGATCGCAGTTGGTAATGCCGAGTGGGTCACTTTGATCCCACTCAGAGTACTCATAGCCTATGCTCTGATTCTCGGAAGAACGAGTAGATAATAGCTTCTGATCTGAAGAAGGAATGCCGGAATCCTCGATCAAGGATCCTGGGTTGAGCGTACATTTGCTACACTTTGATCCGAAGCAGAAGGGCTGATTGATAGCTCATTTTTCATGGGAATTATGCCAGTCCATTACTTAATGACGAGTTGATGGGAAATACGAACTACTCTGATGTTAGTGGTTATTCCGAAAGAGAGAGAGAGACACAGAGAGAGAGAGAGACAGACAGACAGAGAGAGAGAGAGAAGGAAGGTTTACTTGCATTGTACTGTACTTGGGTTCAGAATTGATTTTTGGGAGGATATTTATGAATACTTATAGATATGTAGGCACCTCACTATGAGAAATCATTTACATGTCAACGGGAAATCGCTCTGAACTGTGGGAGATTGTTTCCGCTTCCCTGTGTCATTTGCAGTAAATCGATCAGTTCGGCACTCAGATGATCTCTGGTAATTGCTTAGAATTCAGTTCATAGTTACTGAGATTCGCTCAGTCTTCTACAGAATCTGGAAGATAGTTTTGCGTCAAATAGCTCTCTGTCTTGTAAAATCAACATTGGAATCTTGATTACTTTCTTTCTAACTCTATGCGAACACCGAACCCCTGCACCGGTGGAAGCTATTAAACCCTCTCGGTACTTATTGATCTGTTTGTTTACGAATTCACATTTTATGCTTTCGAAGAGATAGATAGATAGATAGATGCGAACAGAATTAGATAGATAGATAGATAGATAGATAGATAGATAGATAGATATGAACTGAATTTGATAGATAGATAGATAGATAGATAGATAGATAGATAAAGATCTGAACTGACTAAAATAAATATAACATGATATATGTGTGCAGATAGATAGATAGATAGATAGATAGATAGATATGAACTGAATTAGATAGATGGATAACGAATAGATTGAGAAAGAATGTATGTAGATAGATAGATAGATTGATAGATAGATAGATATGAACTGAATTTGATAGATAGATAGATAGATAGATAGATAGATATGAACTGAATTTGATAGATAGATAGATAGATAGATAGATATGAACTGAATTTGATAGATAGATAGATAGATAGATAGATAGATAGATAGATAGATCTGAACTGACTAAAATAAATATAACATTATATTTGTGTGCCGATAGATAAATTGATAGATAGATAGATATGAACTGAATTAAATAGATAGATGGATAGATAGATAGACAGATACATATGAAAACAATGTGTTTGGTTGACTGATTGGTTGATTGGTCGATTTTTATTGCCCTTGTTCACTAAATGCCAGATCCTGTTTAAACAAACGTTGTATAGTTATGATTTGTAAACACATTTATACGAAACATATTTAAACGAATCTGAGCTCATTTGTTGTACACACTTGATTGCTTTCAAGTATTCCCTTCGAACACTTATATTTTTTTGTACACTGTTAAATGGTCCCATATATTGCTATCTAATATTGATAATTCAATTTAATATTAACAATTTCTTGGTTCATAGCTAAGTGGTTTCAAGTATGAACAGGAAATACCACTCACAAGTAATTTTACTCCGGGTCAGAGTGGACCTGAGAGTAATGGCAATGAAGTGGTTCTCCACATGAACCAAAGCTCCAGAAATCGAGCTTCACCATCAGATGGTGCTCATTGGGTGGGGGGAGTTATATCACTAAGCAGAAATGCAGTTGGTGTATTCTACAGCACCATCTAATATATTGTCTGTGCATGATAATACATATATATATATATATATATATATATATATATATATATATATATATATATATAGTTGGACGGGTTTCGATCCCGGATTCAAGCGTCCGACGTGTCTAGCCACACTGAAGAGTTCTGATAGAACCAAACAGTCTGTCTGTGGATGACAATATATATATATATATATATATATATATATATATATATATATATATATATATATATATATACCATATTAAAAATCCTTTAGAATTAATTACTCATATTTTTTTTTATAATATTTATTTCAGCAGACCCTATATTTTTCTCAAATATTACATCTGCATCTTCAGACAAAGATATCTTAGAAGTATAGGGTCTGCTGAAATAAATATTATCAAAAAAAAAAAAAATGAGTAATTAATTTTTAAAGGTTTTTCTTTTATATGGAATTATGTGCTCAGTATTTTAATTTATTATCATTTTACATTGAGCTATGCAGTAGTGTTAGCTCAATCTAAAATGATAATAAAGTTTGGAACGAGCAGCCAGGCATAGGCCTCTATGTTAATGCACACACAAAACGGAATATATGTGCTATAATCAAACGGGAGACATCTCCACTCTAGACGGAACCCCTCTTAAACTAGTAGACAAATTCACTTACCTAGGAAGCAGCGTCGTATCAACCGAAAAGGACATCGACACGAGGTTAACGAAAGCATGGACACCTATCGATTATATGGAAATCAGACCTAACCGATAAAATGAAACGCAGTTTCTTCCAGGCAGCGGTCACATCGATACTGCTATATGGGTGCACTACATGGACGCTAACAAAACGGCTGGAAAAGAAGCTTGACGGCAATTACACAAGAGCACAAGAATGCTGCGTGCAATCTTGAACAAGTCCTGGCGGCAACACTCCACAAGACACCAACTGTACGGCCACCTGCCTCCTATCACGACAACTATTCAAGTTAGACGAACCAGACATGCTGGAGAAGCAGGGACGAACTCATAAGAGATGTACTCTTATGGACCCCTACACATGGCCGTGCAAAAGCAGGACGACCAGCACGAACATACATTCAGCAGCTATGTGAGGATACGGGATGTTGTCCTGAAGACCTACCTAGGGCGATGAACGATCGGGAGGAGTGGCGAGAGGGGGTCAGGGATATCCGTGCTACCAGCGCGACATGATGATGATGATGATGTTATTGAGCTAATCCGGGCCAGAACACCAAATCTAGTGCCAGTAAACAACATCAAAAAAGAGAACTTGCCGAATTGTGGATTGAATCACAGATTGAAAATCAAAGAAAACGAGAACAGAGACAAGTACTCAGACGTCGCCGGAGAACTAAAAAAGCTACGGAAGATATAAGTTGGCAATCGTAGTCGACGGTGACCAGAAAGCTCACTTTTCAATAGCTACTACACCGAGGTGTAGGGTAGGGCGCTAGACCTTTCCCTGGATTGCTCCACTTTACCCTTGATACGTACCGTATATTGCTGAGTGTTCAGCAAGGAGGTATCAAGTATCATTTTTAAAGTCTTTGGAATGACTCGACCTGGGATTGAACCCAGGTCTGCCGGACCATTGGTGAACACTCTACCCACAAGGCCAATGAGCCGGTGTGATTATTGTTATTATTATTAATCATGATAATTTATAATCAAATTTTTATTTTAGAGTCCAAAAGAGTTTGTAAACGTCAATGATTAAATAACATTGATTATAATTGAATATCAAACATATATATATATATATATATATATATATATATATAATTTTTCATAATTGAATAAAAACAATAATTAAAATGAAGTGTGTGATTATTCCATTGGATATTATATCCGAAAAATTGATTAGAAATTTTACTTAAAATCTGAAATGCGAGTCAAATCCTGTTTCTTACAATCTATCTATCTATCGATGTGTGTGTGAGGGTATGTGTATGTGAGAGAAATAAAGAGAGAGAGAGAGAGAGAGAGAGAGAAAGTTTTATATATATATATATATATATATATATATATATTATATTCAATTATTATACGTGTTTTTATTTAATAGTCATAATAGCTTGACATAGACACACACCATCTCTCTCACACGCATATACACACACACGCCTTATAACACACACACACACACACACACACACACACACATATATATATATATATATATATATATATATATATATTGGCGGAGGTATCGATTAAATGAGCTGTAAAAAAAGCGTGCCATCAACCACAGTGATCGATAAAACAATTGAGTGTTATAGATTTTTTTCCCCGCTTGCATACCCCTGTAATGAAGTCTCTGCTAAAGGAAGTACGCCTTCTCAGTTTTGTCACGCCCGATATGAGCTTGCAAGCGGCAAAATGAGCCAATATAGGTATGCGTAAACCCACTGGGCTTCATGGCAGGCTGAAGACTGGTTAAAGCCAAATGTATATACACCTCCCTAAGATAATACTCATCCATCGACCGTCCAAGTCTACGATAAATATTCCTAATATATCATTATCTAAATACGCCTAGCTTTATGGCTTTCCTAATAGTTTTATATCTTGGTTGGTTGGTTGGTTGGTTGGTTGGTTGGTTGGTTGGTTGGTTGTTTTAATAACATATCTGCTCTTGGTTGAACTATTGAATGCTGAATTTTGTCTTTTTTCTTAAATAAATATGTAGTTTTAAGTGATAAATGACTTTCACTTTTTATTAACATTTATATCTTCGAGTATTTTTTCTTGAATCAAATTATTTGCCAAGCAATATGGTTTCAAATGATCCAATTTAATTGTACGCCTTGTCGGCTGAGGCTGTAGAATACGCTGACTGCACCACTGCAGAGAGGTAACCCCTCCCCTCCACCCAAAAAATGTTCTGAGTATGACACTAAACTGCATCTGATGGTGAGACTCTATTCCCGGAGATTTGGGGAATGTATAGTATCTTTTCATTGCTATTAATCTAACGTCCACTCTGACCAAGACGGAGTGCCCCTTCATTTCCATCGCTCCCAGGTCCACTCAGGCCCTAAGTGATTGCACCTAATAGGGTCCTATTTATGGGTTGAATAGAACTGTTTGATATTTAAACTGTGTGTAAAAAATGACAAATGCTAAACTAAATTGTTTGAAATAGAACTGCTTGATCATTTAACTGTGTGTAAACAAAAGTCTGATGTTTTAAATTGTTAGTAAAACGTAACAGTATTTGAAATCATTTAATTTTGTTGACTTAGGCCGAACTGAATTGCTTTAAATAGAGCCATTTGATCACTTCGCTGTGTGTAAACAAATGACTGATGTTTGATTGAATTGTTAGTGAAACGTAACAATATTTGAAATCATTTAATTTTGTTGACTTATGCTAAATTGAATTGTTTGAAATAGAGCTGTTTGATCACTTCGCTATGTGTAAACAAATAACTGATGTTTAATTGAATTATAAGTGATACCTAGCAATACGTGAAATCATTAAACTGTGTGCAAACAAATGATTGATCATATTTACCAACCCCTCAACTCGGGCAGGATATGACACAAGGTCAATTTTTAAGCGGAGTTTAACAGGTTTTAATTGAGAGTTTTCCTACTCCTAGACTAGTTGCCTCACCAAGGTTGAAGAAACCAGTCTGTCCTACTATTTACCCATAGCTGGAGGGATAATAATTGGATTCATACCTTTCCCAAGGGTATTAGTGCTATGTTAAATGTAATCAGTCTCGTCCAGGATTTGAACTCATGTCGCCGTGTCCAT
The DNA here is from genome assembly GCA_963585895.1 of Sepioteuthis lessoniana. Classification (NCBI taxonomy): domain Eukaryota; kingdom Metazoa; phylum Mollusca; class Cephalopoda; order Myopsida; family Loliginidae; genus Sepioteuthis; species Sepioteuthis lessoniana. The sequence goes on along the minus strand of OY757926.1, from coordinate 31,674,830 downwards.
TTCCTACAACGATAACCATTACACCACGGGCACCTCCAATAAATTGATTGTAAACAGAACTATTCGTATAATATAGAAATAAGGGAAACCACTCCAATGGGTGAAAAAATGAGCTCGGGCTCGTTTTTGAATGTTATGTAAAAAATGTGTTTAGAAATCACATATCTAAGATATATGTATTAAAAGGATGTGGCATCAAATAATCTACAGTGGTTGATGTGGCATAGAACCAAAACGAACCAACCCAAACAACTCCGACTAAGGGAGGTAGCACTTCTTAGGGACTTATCTAAATGTCAAATAGAACTGTTCAATCATTATACTACGGATTATGACTTATTTAAAATCATACAGCCATGCGTAAATTGTTCGTATTTAATAGGAATATTTGATAAGTAGAATTACTAGTTTTAGATAGCAATACTTGAAACCATTTAACTGCGTACGAACAAAAGATAATATCTAATAGAATTATTAGTCTTAAAGATGGATCCTTGAAACCATTTAAGTATGAGCAAACAAACATGCTCTAACAAGTCGTTTAAAATTACCAATTAACTATTCACTTACAAATCATATATATATATATATATATATATATATATATTCATGATATCCAGTCAGCGTCCGAAGACAGTGGGTATGGATTATTCTTTTATAGAATATATGAGGAATATCATATAAATCTATGGGAGTGCTCGATGTGTGGCTATTGTTACATCACTGATTCTCTTACAGGTATATAACAAAATTCACATTTAGAGCATATAAAGTGCAATTAGAAGGAAACTCAAACCGGGTTAAGTTGTCATTATGAATTTATTTCGCCGGAACCTCAAGTTGAACATGTAAAGAGTCATCTGATGAGACGGAAAATATAATAATATTCTCCGGCGAAATAAATTTATAATGAGAACTCAATCAACTTTGAGTTTCCTTCTAATTCCACTATATATATATATATATGTGTGTGTGTGTGTGTGTGTGTGTGTGTATGTGTGTGTGTGTGTGACTCCAACTCTCTTTAACCCTTAGAAATCTGAGCTATATCAGCTTAAAAATAGACAATGAGTTGCATCATGACCATGTAGAGGGGTTGGATATATACATATACACACACATCCACAAACGCGCGCGCGCACACACACACACACACACATATATATATATATATATATATATATATATATATATTAGTAATATCCAGGATCCGAAGACAGTGGGTGTGGATTATTTGCGGATAGAATATATGAAGAATATCATATAAATCTATGGGAGTGCTCGATGTGAGGCTATTGTTACATCACTGATTCTCTTACAGGTATATTAATAAATTCACATTCAGAGCATATAAAGTGCAATTAGAAGGAAACTCAAACCGGGTTAAGTTGTCATTATGAATTTATTTCGCCGGAACCTCAAGTTGAACATGTAAAAATTCATCTGATGAGACGGAAAATATAATAATATTCTCCGGCGAAATAAATTTATAATGAGAACTCAACCAACTTTGAGTTTCCTTCTAATTCCACTATATATATATGTGTGTGTGTGTGTGTGTGTATGTGACTCCAACTCTCTTTAACCCTTAGAAATCTGAGCTATATCAGCTTAAAAATAGACAATGAGTTGCATCATGACCGTGCAGAGGGGTCGGATATATACATATACACACACATCCACAAACGCGCGCGCACACACACACACACACACACACACACACACACACACATATATATATATATATATATATATTAGTAATATCCAGGATCCGAAGACAGTGGGTGAGGATTATTTGCGTATAGAATATATGAAGAATATCATATAAATCTATGGGAGTGCTCGATGTGTGGCTATTGTTACATCACTGATTCTCTTACAGGTATATAAATAAATTCACATTCAGAGCGTATATAATGTAATCGGATGGAAACTGAAACCTGGTTAATTTGTCATGACGAATTTATTACGGCGGAGAATATATTATACTCTCCGTCTCGACAAATTAACCAGGTTTGAGTTTCTATCCGATTACACTATATATATATATATATATATACGTGGATCATTAAATAATTTTCCAGACTTTTTTCGTATGGGCACTTTTATTGATAATACACACGTGAAACTCAAGTCCCCTTCGAAGTAATCTCCCCCGGTTGCAATGCACTTGTTGTGCCGTTCCAAAAACTTCTGGAAGTCTCCATGGAAGTCCTCTTGTGTGAGAATGTCAATGACCTTCGTCACAGCCTCTTTCATCTCCTCAATTGTCTCATAACGACAGCCTCTGAGCTTTGGGAATAATCAAAAGTCTCAGGGACCAACGTGTAGACTATAGGGAGGGTGAGGAATTGTCTTGATGCCAATTTTGGTCAAATAGTCTGTGACAAAGATGGAGTTGTGGACTGGTGGATTGTCCTCGTGGAAATGCCACTGACCCGATTTGAAGGGTGCTGGCCTCTTCCGACGGAATCTCTTCCTGAACTACCTTAAAACCTCAACATAGTAACCCTAACTCTAACTCTAACCCATTGGCCAATCAACTCTGGTATACTGACTTCCTTACTCCTACCACACCTTTCATCATCCCTCACAGACTCCCTGCCTTCCTTGAATCTCTTATGCCACTCAAAGACTGATGCTTGATTCATGTAAGGAGGTCCAAAAGTAGTCTGAAGTATTCCATACGTTTCTGTGGCATTTTTTCCAAGTTTAAAACAGAATGTTATTGCATATCGTTCTTCTAAAATGTCTTCACGTCGAGATTGCATTTTTGAAATTCACCAGCTGTGACAATCAGACTTTAGTAATGTGTATTCCAATTGCTGCTGTAGCTGTTCATTTGAACGTGCAATCATAAAAATTAGTCTGTCATCTCATAAGATTTATAGCAATAAGATGGTGAATTTTCAAGAGTCTACAACAATTTTAAATGAATGTACAAAAAAGTCTGTAAACTTGTTGAATGTACCACGTGTGTATATATATAAAACAGGATTTGGCATTGAATAACCCACAAGCGTTAATATGCCATAATATAACATGATTAGTTTAGGAGTGCATATATTAATGCAATTAAGAATAGTGTCAAACATGTGAATTGTATTACAATGACCAGAAAATCTAGCGAAAAAAAAAAGAAGAAAGATGTTAAACTTATTTTAACACTCATTTGTGAACGATTATAGCTTCAAGTAACTATCTTTAATGCAAATAATTTCAACAGTAGAATGGTTTCAAGTATTCTTATCCGATACTAATGATTTTCAAATCGATCTCTTTTACCATCGGATGGAACTATAACATAGATTGTCAGATATTATGAAAGGTTTGGTTTGGTTTGGGTTCTCTGGTTAATGGCATATCAACCTTATCAGATTATCTAATGCCAAAGGCATCCTTCTAGAACGACAATAGTAGCACTATTTAACCCATAACCCATATGGGGGTTCATACATTTCCTAAGGGCATCTCTCCGAAAGTGAACGTCATAGCGCGACCGTCGTTCGAACTCGCTTTAACCATTACATCACGAGGACACCACCTGCACTGAGCCACAGCAACGTGTTTGTGCTAAAATCTTGAAGCTCCAAAAAAGGACCATCGATAAAAAGGAATTAAAATTGGATTTTTCCACAAACACTTTCTTTGCATTACTGGTGATTTCACAGGGAATTGCCAATCAGCAGACAACGAAAGTGATTCGATTTAAAAATTCGCGCCTTCAGCTTCATTGCAAAATGTTTTGGTTTCTTTGTTTAATGGCATATCAACCTTTGTAGGTTATTTAATGCCAAAGCCAATCTCCTAGAAGTACAGTTGTGGTACTATTTAAACCATAGCTGGGAGGATAAGGGGGTTCATACCTTACCCAAGGGTATTTGCCCGAAAGTGAACGTAATAGCGCGACTGGAGTACGAACTCGCTTACTACGATTCCGCAGTCCTTCGTTTAAACCATCCCCTCATTGCAAAATAGAAATATGAAATCGACTTTTGAAAGGAATCTCAATTCGCGTCTGATGATTGAGATCCCCTTATGACACTGGCAGCTACAAGAAAGAAAATGTTTGTGCATGAAATATTCTCTTAATTTGTTTTAATTAACGGTTTAAATTGAGAAGATAGAAACTCAAAGAAAGAGTTCAAAATGGTAACAGTTCTTTTGCATGACCTTAAAAGACATGGATTTTAAACAGTCTCCACCTGTTCACCATTGCTGTCAATTATTGGAATCTTTCTTAGAAGAAATATTTACTGACAGAATATTAGATAGCAAGAAGTTGAAGATCTGAATATAGTATACGTACGGGTTGAGAGCACTGTTCGAAAGACCTAAATTTGGAATCTTATCTAAGCATCTACTGTAAACCAGTTGCATAAAATGTATGTTTACTCTTGTACATATTGGAACATTTATTAAGAAAGAAAGAAAGAAAGAAAGAAAGAAAGAAAGAAAGAAAGAAAGTGTAAGATCAAAAATGAGAGAGAAAGAAAGAAAAAGAGAGTGTGAGAGAAAAAGAAGGGGAGAAAAAGAGAGACAGAACGAGAAAGAGATAGAGCGGGAGAGAGAGAGAGTGGGACAGAAGAAAAAAAAAAGAAAAAGAAAGAAGAGAGAGAAAGAGAAAAAAAGAGAAATTTCAAGAAAGAGAAAAAAGAGAGATCTTAAGAAAGAAAGAAAGAAAGAAAGAAAGAAAGAAAGAAAGAAAGAAAGAAAGTGTAAGATCAAAAATGAGAGAGAAAGAAAGAAAAAGAGAGTGTGAGAGAAAAAGAAGGGGAGAAAAAGAGAGACAGAACGAGAAAGAGATAGAGCGGGAGAGAGAGAGTGGGACAGAAGAAAAAAAAAGAAAAAGAAAGAAGAGAGAGAAAGAGAAAAAAAAGAAATTGCAAGAAAGAGAAAAAAGAGAGATCTTAAGAAAGAAAGAAAGAAAGAAAGAAAGAAAGAAAGAAAGAAAGAAAGTGTAAGAGCAAAAATGGGAGCGAAAGAAAGAAAAAGAGAGTGAGAGAGAAAGAGAAGGGAATAGAGAAAGAACGAAAAAGAGATAGAGTGGAAGAGAGAGAGAGAGAGAGAGAGAGAGAGAAGAAAAAAGAAAAAGAAAGAAGAGAGAGAAAGAGAAAAAAGAAAAATTTCAAGAAAGAGAAAAAAGAGAGATCTTAAGAAAGAAAGAAAGAAAGAAAGAAAGAAAGAAAGTGTAAGATCAAAAATGAGAGAGAAAGAAAGAAAAAGAGAGTGTGTGAGAAAAAGAAGGGGAGAAAAAGAGAGACAGAACGAGAAAGAGATAGAGCGGGAGAGAGAGAGAGAGTGGGACAGAAGAAGAAAAAAGAAAAAGAAAGACGATAGAGAAAGAGAAAAAAAAGAAATTGCAAGAAAGAGAAAAAAGAGAGATCTTAAGAAAGAAAGAAAGAAAGAAAGAAAGAAAGAAAGTGTAAGAGCAAAAATGGGAGCGAAAGAAAGAAAAAGAGAGTGAGAGAGAAAGAGAAGGGAATAGAGAAAGAACGAAAAAGAGATAGAGTGGAAGAGAGAGAGAGAGAGAGAGAGAAGAAAAAAGAAAAAGAAAGAAGAGAGAGAAAGAAAAGAAAGAGAGATTTTAAGAAAGAGAAAATAGAGAGATCTTAAGAAAGAAAGAAAGAAAGAAAGAACGTAGTAATGAGTTAGAGAGAATGACAGAGAGAGAGAGAGAGAAAGATTGTGAGTGATAGAGAACGAGTGATTCCTTTCATCAATTATGTATGTGCAATTTAACATAAGAGAAGGGGGATAGAGAAAGAGAGAAAGAAGGAGAAAGAGATAGTGCAGGGGATAGAGAAAGAGAGAAAGAAGGAGAAAAGGATAGCGCGGGTGAGAGAGGGGATAGAAGAAAAAAGAAAAAAAGAAGACAGAGAAAGAGAAAAAAGAGAGATTTTTAAGAAAGAGAAAAAAGAAGGATCTTAAGAGAGAAAGAAAGAAAGAAAGAAATACAGAGAGAGAGAGAGAGAAAGATTGTGAATGATAGAGAATGAGAGAAAGACAGAGAAAGAAAGAAAGAAAGAAAGAGAGAGAGAGAGAGAATCAGAGAAAAAGAAAGAAAAAGTAAAAGAGAAAGAGAGTGAGTAATAGAGAACGAGTGATTCCTTTCATCAATTACATATGTGCAATTTAACATAAATATACTTTTGTTTGGTGGGGAGAATGTTTCTTGAAATATCACTTCGCCAATTTTGATGGAATCTGATTTCGTGACTGCCAAGAGAAATGTCTTTTGGAGATGAATTTCTTTTCTTCCGAGTCGTGATCGTCTTCGAGAAGAAGGAATAATAAACATGGTCGACTTCTAGAAATGGTAACACCTCTTTTGACATTAACAGTTAAGTATTTGGCGGCTATTATGGCTTAAGGAATCTGTCGAAGACTTCGGAATGATTCCGAAGACGAAAATGGACGTTACACGAGGGAAGACTGGTAGGTGGTGAGGAGAAGGAGGGGAGGGGAGAGTAAAAAGTCAGCAGACAAGTTGAAATTGATTCGGAAGAAAATGAAAGAATACTGGGTGTGAAACCAAGGTCAGGCTTTTCTGTTTACGTTGCTAGAGTTGAAAATATTAAAACAATTGTTTGATAAACAAGCAAATTACCTTATAGAGACAAAGAGAGATTGACAGACAGACAGACAGACACATTCACAAGATGCTGCTAAATGTAAAAGATTCGATTTCTTTGTTTTAATGGTGTATCAACCGTTGTTGATTATTTGATGTCAAAGCCATTATCGTGTTGTAGTAGGTAACATATTGGACAGTGATATTGAAGTAAGTCATATTACTACGTTCACATTTAGACTAGTAACCCTTTGGAAAAGAGGGGGTGTCCTCGTGGTGTAATGGTTAAAGCGATGGACTGTGGAATCGTAGTAATCGAGTTCGTACAGCAGTCGCGCTATTACGTTCACTTTCGGGCAAATACCCTTGGGAAAGGTATGAACCCCCTTATCCTCCCAGCTATGAGTTAAATAGTACCACTACTGTTCTTCTAGGAGAATGGCATTGGCATTAAATAACCTACAAAGGTTGCATTAAACAAAGAAACCAAACCAAACCAAACCTTTGGAAAAGACTCTTATTATTTAAAAAGAGTAGTGTTACTATTTAAATCATAGCTAAGAAATTCGGCGGCTATTATGGCTTAAGGAATCTGTCGAAGACTTCGGAATGATTCCGAAGACAAAAGTAGACGTTACACGAGGGAAGACGCTTTTTATTTAAAAAGAGTGGTGTTACTATTTAAATCATAGCTAAGAAATAAAGGAATTCATAACTTTTCCAAAGGGTTCGCCAATGGCCCGGGAGACCTGGGTTCAATCCCAGGTCGAGTCATACCAAAGACTCAAAAAATGGTACTTGATGCCTCCTTGCTTAACACTCAGCATTATAAGGTACGGATCAAGGGTAAAGTGGAGCAATCCAGGGAAAGGAGTCGCGCCCTCCCCTACACCTTGGTGTAGTAAGCTATCGAAAAGGGAGCCTTCGGGTCACCCTCGACTAAAGGGAGACAACTTTAATTTTTTTACTTACTAGTCCGAATGCGAACGCAGTGATGTGACTTACTACAATATTGCTGTCCAGTATGTTACCTAGAACACCACGAGGACTCCCACCAAAATGAGAAGTTGTATCAGCGGGTTTCTTTGTTTAAAGTCATATCAATCCTCATGTCAAAGCTATCCTTGTAAAACAACAGTATTTGTACTATTTAACCATTAGGATGGAAGAAAAATCAATGAGTATTTTTCAGACAAATAGGAACAAACTGAAGTAGAGAGAATGATAGAATCACGTCTCTTCACCCGCCCTCTCTCTCTCTCTCTCTATATATATATATATATCGTGTAAACATTTCTGATCAAAAGGTTGATAAAAATGAATAAGAATTTTTTGTTCGGTACTCTTTTGAAACGGATCCTATTTAAAATCTAAACAATTAAAATGTTCATAATTCTAAATATTTTCCATAACTCAACCACATTTACTCTCTGTCTCGGTCTGTCTGTCTGTCTGTCTCTCTCTCTCTATATATATATATATATATATAATTTGTGTAACAATAACTATAATGGTGGAGTATCTTGCACATACACGCACGCACATATTCATTCATACATACAAAGATATATTACGAAATTGAGATAGATAGATAGATAGATACTACCTTGTGTAAAAATTATTGAATTAGCCCTTTTATGGGATGATTACCTTGGGTTTTATGTAGCAGTAGATAAACGGTTAACCGATAATATTTTCGTCTGCTTGGCTCAAAAGAAATTATACCCAAGACTTGAACAAGTTAATCCATTTTGCTTAAGGTGATATTTTGTGAAGCCAAACTGTTTTCCAACAAAATAAAAATATCCTATGTCTTATCTCTTATTAGTTTATCTACTGCTAAAAAAAAACAAGGTGAACATCATTTAAGTGCGGTAATTCTATAATTTCTACCATTAGATTAAATAATTTAATCCCTTTTGTTTAATCTGTTAGATGAAGCTAAACTCAGCAGCTATTAGATAAAGAAATGTTATATCTTATCTATCATTAGTTTATTTACTGCTAAATAAAAAAAAAGAAACTAAAGTGAATATTCAGAGAGTTATAATTCCATAATTTTTGCCAAGTGTAGTATATCTTCCGTATCCGAGAAAAGTCAGCTGAAAGTGGATATTGTACACAATCTGTTTCAAAGAACAAGTGACAAAGATTAATCACTGCAGCTGGGAATGAATTGAAAGAAAACTAAAAAAGCGAATTGATTTATAATCTCTGATATGACCAGAGAACTTGTCGTTGATTTAAAAGAAGAAAAAAAAAAGAGATTTTTAGTCCGATAATATAATACAACTTAAACATTAATCTCATGCTCAATGTTTCTGAAACGACTCTTTGTGTATACAACTCTTTTCATCGTCCTGTTTATTTATCAATTGAATTGGAATAATTGTTTGATTTTGATTGATAGAGAAATTGAGCGATTGATTTTTAACGGCATGTCAAACCGTTTAAAATTATTCTGTGCCTCAAAGTTAAGGAATCGTGTTAATTGTACGTTCATATATATATTTCGGAATAGCTTCTATAGATTTTTGAACCCAGTTATATCACATCAAGTATTCCTTCTTAATATTGATAATTCGTATATAGTTGTGTGGTTTCCAGTATTTCTATCAAATACTAATAATTATTTGGAATAAAATGATTATTTCTATTCAATAATAGTCATTTGTTTACACATAGTGATTTGGTTTCAAGCAACTTATTATAATACTAGCTTCGACGGTACATATGCTAAAATTGGAACTTATTACAATCTTTAATTAACACTGAGAGCTTCAAGTAACTATTCTTAATAAAAGTAATTTACGGCTATACAATATAAAGTTTAACAAATCGACTGATTGATTTTAACAGTATATCAGCCTGTCTAGGATTATTTTATACTTAGACGTTAGAGAATTATGTTCATTGTACATCAATGTTTCCATTTTTATGTTATCTATCTATTCTATGATATATGTATATATATATATATATATATATATATATAAACAATTTCCTTTATCTGTCTGAAGTTTTAAGATGAGTCTTGACGTGCAATATTTTGTGGATTATTTTTTGGACTGTTGTCCTCAACTTTATTGTTGTCAGTTGAAGCACAACGTTTCGGCCGCTCTAACCTACAACCTTCTTCAGGTGTCTCTTGTTTATCTGGGTATGGGAATGATTTAACCTGGGAAATCATATTTAAATTTTGACTGTTGGCCAAACAAGACGCCCAAGAAATATAAAGATGTTATTCAAATAATGACGTCATGGTTTTTCCCGCATATATGGGACTCTAACAGGTACGACCACACCGAATAAGAGTGAGCCTGAGAGCTCAAGACAAAACTAGAACTTCAACATGAGACACCGATTTTGGGGGCGGGTAAGGGAAGGGTATCACTCACCAGCAAGAAATACATAGTCAGTGGATGCTTAGCCTCATTGACTAGGCGTTGTTTGATTGACCCAAAAGCTTCCAGCTCGTTTTTGCCGAAAGGCTTTATTCATTTTTCTTTAAATCAACGCATCCCTTACTCAAAGTATTTTGGAGAAGCATTTTTGGCGTAGTGGTTAACGTGCAGGTATGTGACATCGTAGAAAGTGAGTTCAAACTCCAGTCACTCCATTATGTTCTCTTTCAGAATAATACCGATGGGAAAAGAATAACCCACTCTCATACCCCAGGTATAGGTTAAATAGTACCTCTACCGTTAAAACATTTGGCTTTAAATAACCCACAAATATTGATTAACCATTATACAAAGAAAGCAAATGAAAACAAGGTGTTTTCTTTATCTTTCTGTGAACATTTACAACTTTTTCGTGGACCAGGTTTTTACATTTGAAGATGTTCAAATTCTACGTCCGCCTCACTTCTTGACACTGACCTTGGGTTTGGTTTGGTTTAGTTAGGTTTTATAACATATCAACCATTGTAGGTTATGAATGCCAAATCCATTTTTATACATATAAACAGTTCTATTTCAAACGATTTAATTTAGCGTAAGTACACAGTTTCAGTGTAAAAAAAACTCTTCTATTTCAAAGATTTCAGTTCAGTATACAAAAAGTTATATTTCAAACAATTCAGCATGACATAAATACACAGTTTAGTTCTATTTGACCCATACATAGTTCCTTATCAAGTCCTACCACTCCGGGCTAGAGCAAGGGCAATGAAGGGGTATTTCGCATTCCCCAAAGCTCTGGCATTACTGGAACCTCACCATCAGATTGTTTAGTATCATACCAGGACACTCATTGAGGGGGTCTTACCCCTCTGCAGAGAAGCAATCGGTGTGTTCTACTGCTATAACCGACTGGGCAATTCGACCTTGGGAAACACAACAACCCAACCCTTTTTTTCCGGCTACTCAAGTCTTTTGGGTAAACAAAACAATCTAGTGGGGAAAAAAATTCAAATAGAATGACGACGTGGAAAGGTAACTTGCCGCTTTGTGTCAAGTTAATGATCAAGGATCATTTCAGTCGGTTATCAATGTTTGTTCCTTGCTTCTAGTACCATTACTTGGAGAGGAGATAAACACCACCAAATATATTTCCCATGACTTTGCCGAAGGCCATGTAAGAAACTCGCTTGATAGTTTGTAAAAAAAAAAAGAAGGACATTTAAGCAGACTAAAGAATGATCAAAAACACTCAAAGCAAAAACTTACAGATAATTTTTACCTTCATTCTAACAACTCAAACATTTTCTTGTAGGAAGAGAAGAGTATTAAAATATTGTGCGACGTTCTTCAATAGAAATAGAAATAGATAGATAGACAGACAGAGATATAGAAAGACAAACAGGTAAGGAGACATATATATATATATATATATATATATATATATATATATATATATATATAAATAAATTAAAGATGGTAACCGTGGTTGAGAGCGAACTTTTCATTAGCTACTACACCGAGGTGTAGGGGAGGGCGTTACTCTTTTCCCTCGATTGCTCCAACTTACCCTTGAGCCCAACTTTGTAATCCTGAGTGTTAAGCGAGAAGGTTTCAAGTACCATTTTTTTGGTCATTGGTATGACTAATTCTGGGATTGAACCCGGGCCATTGGTGAGCACACACACACACACACACACACACACACACACACACACATATATATATATGTATATATATGTAGAAACAGACTTAAATTTTTGTGTCCAGCCCCAACGCACGGGCAAAACATGACACAAGGTCTATTTCTAAGCGGAGTTTAACAAGTTTCAAATCGGAGTTAACCTTATCCTAGATTGGTTGCCTCAGCAAGGCTGAAGAACCTAGTCTGTCCTACTATTTAACCTTCTATTTATGAAGGGAGAATAATTGGATTCATACCTTTTCTAAGGGTAACAGTGCGATGTGAAATGCAATCAGCCTCGTCTAGGATTAGAACTAGTGTTGTCGTGTCCATTTCCTACCGCGAAAACAATTATATCAGGGGCACCTGCTAATAGAAACACGCTTAGATAGATAGATAGATAGATAGATAGATAGATTCATTAATTGGTTGGTTGGTTGGTTGTATTTACAGCATTTCAACCCATGTAAGTTATATAAAGCTAGATGCTCACACACACACATACACAACACACACACACACACACACACACATATATATATATATATGTGTGATTTATAAACAAATAGTAGGTAGGTAACGTTTTTAAACGAGCCAGAGCTTATTTGTTTGCACACAGTTAAATGGTTTTAAGCACCGTAAATGATTAAGCGGTTCTGTTTTACCAATAGATGAAACCCAAACTCCGAGTCAGAGTTGAACTGGTTGTAATGGCACATTCCCTGAAACTCCAGGACAGGAGCCTCGCTGGCAAATGGTTCAGATACATTTCCGGGACTCTCATTGAGAAGTGGGGGGGGGTCTTACCTCTTCGCAGAGATGCAGTAAGCGAACTCTACAGCCCCAGCCGACGGGGCTTAGATAGATAGATAGATAGATAGATAGATAGATAGATAGATAAGGTGATTTTGACCCCAGAAGTCGGCAATAATAAGCATTAATTATTGTTCAACCTTTTCCAAATAAATCAATTGTGATGGGTTATTTCGTGTTCCAGAAGGCAGTCAGCATGACCCTCTTTACTGACCGTTGCGCGCGGAACTTTTTCTTTACTGAATAGTCAGTGTGTTTCCACTCCATGGAATGTCTTTTCGATTCGGATTTATGGAAACAAACTCACGTTGATCTTATTTATAAACATTTTTTGACTAAAACACGCTTCTCCAAACACATCACACATTCTTCTTTGAATCTTATATGGTGTGTACTTTCCAGCTATTTATAATTTGATGACAGACCTCTGTTCAAAAGCACTACGTTTTGGTTTGCCGCCATTTTGAATAGCCTTGAAATAAATAGTTTCTATTTACAGAAAATATTCTGAAAAGCAAATAAATTTTTTTTTTTTCAAAAATTCCCCTCATTTATTGAATGAAGTTTCAAGATAGCTAGCTAGCTCGCTAGATAGATAGATAGATAGATATGAGTAGAATTAGATAGATAGATAGATAGATAGATATGAGCAGAATTAGATAGATAGATAGATAGATAGATAGATAGATATATAGAGAGAGAGATGTTGTGGAGTGTCCAAAAAAGAAAAGTGAAGTGTACATTTAGAAAATAGAATTTGACAAAGATATTTGACTCATTAATGAAAACGAAAATTTTAATATTCTATTATGGAGGATCAAATTAACAACCGTGTCTGTCTCTGTTTGATAGAAACTTGGATAGTGATTGCAGCATGTCCCGTGGCAGGAAGAGAAAATAGCCTTTCCCAAATGTCCAATCCTATTTGACCCCAGACTTTTTCAACCTCACCTCCGACTGAACCGCATCTTTGCGCCAGAAAATTTCCGAACTGCACTGTCTTCAGTATATATAATTACAGTAATCAAAGACCCGTAACTGACAAGTTATTATTGACCAATCACATACTGCCACGTTATCTCCGCCCAGTTCCCACAACAAACCAGTTGTTTCTGACTTAAGCAAGGGTTTGTATTTCTGGCTCCAGAGCGTCTTGACTTATTAAGGGTCTCTTTCCCTTTTCAGTCATATCCTTTGATGTTTTCCTTCGAAAAAGGATATAACTGTTAAGCAAATATTTCTTCTCAACAGATTGGTTGTGATAAGATTGATAAGACGTTTGGTTAGTTTGGGTTTTATGGCATATCAACCTTTTTAGGTTATTTAATGCCAAATCAATTTTTATACAAATAATCAATTTCATTTCAAACAATTCAGTTTAGCATAAGTACACAAAATTATTTCTATTTCAAGCTATTCAGATTAGTTACACTGTTCTAATTCAAATAATTCAATTTAGTATAAGTATAATTTTTTATTTCCACACAGTTAAATGTCAAAACAGTTCTATTTCAAACAATTCAATTTAGTTTAAGAACAGTTTCAATGTCAAAAGCAGATCTATTTCAAACAATTCGGTTTAGTATACAAAAACTGTTCCATTTCAAACAATTTATTTTTAAGTACGTAGTATAAAATTCAAAACAGTTCTATTTCAACAAATTCAGCTTAGCATTAGTACACAGTTTTGTTCTATTTGATCTATAGATATGACCCTATTAGATGCTCCCACTCCCGGCTAGATTGGACCTGGGGTTGATAGCAATGAAGGGGTACTCCGCATTCCCCAAAGCACCAGCTTTACAGAAACCTCACGATCAGATTGTTTAGGTGTTATATCCAGGACACTTGTTGGGGTGGGGGTGTCTCACCCCTCTACAGAAAAGCGATCGGTGTATTCTACAGCCCTAGCTAAATGGGCAAGCTGACTCGAGGCATAGGGTTTTGTTCTGGCCTGAATGTTAGTTTTGGGTGAGTTGTTTATGATGTCTTATACTGTATTTATAATTAATGAGTTAGTTCCGGAGATTATTACTCCCAGTCAGCGAAACTTAGAATATGTTAACAGCATCTTCTACTGAGTGGTAAGATCAACACCTCAAAAGTGGGGCCTCCAGTTCTGGAGACCTGGGAATTTTCGACTTGATGCCCAAGTTAACTCAGCTTATTACAAAGCTAACCCCGACAGTCCCAAGTCACGAAATTCAAAATTTAGTATCATTCGGCTTTCACAGGTGGTCGAATATGTAACGTGTAACCCGGCCCTTATCTGAAATAATACCGGAAAGGAATTTGAAAAGAAATGTCCACTGTGAACTTTCAACTCCATGTTGGCTTAGAATACTGAAGGTATCCGAAAAGTTATATCAAAATCACGATAGCAATATCTCTCTCAACGATCGTGGCCTACTAAGGACTTGATATTTTTACCAGTTTGTTCTACAATAGGAATCTATCTATCACAGACTATTCTTATCTATGTATAGCAGTCTGTTCATATCTATCTATCTATCTATCACAGTTTTTTTTCCAATTTATCTACGTATCTGTTGTTAATCGCCACACGAGATTGCTTCCTTGTGTTAATTAAATCTATCTATCTATCTATCTATCTATCTATCTATCTTCCGTCTTTTCTTATCTATCTCAGTCTTTTCATATTATCTTAGTATTTTCATATCTATCTATCTATCTATCTTCCGTCTTTTCTTATCTATTTCAGTCTTTTCATATTATCTTAGTCTTTTCATATCTATCTATCTATCTATCACAGTTTTTTTTTCCGATTTATCTACGTATCAGTTGTTAGTCGCCACATGCGATTGCTTCCTCCAGTTAATTGAATCTATCTATCTATCTATCTATCTATCTATCTTAGTATGTTCATATTCACTTCTCGCAATCTGTTCATATCTATCTATTGTTAATAACTATATGCTATTCCTTCCGCCCATCACGTGATAGTAGCACCTTCAGCCCTTCCCAATCTTAGGTTACCATACCAGAATCATTGCTATTTCTATAAACATTCTCCTGATATTTTCTCTCCTATTTCTTACTGTCATCCCTCCATTTTTTTTTTTGATGCACTTCTCCTGTGGCATCTCACCGGCCTTTTGACGAGTGCATTGCAAACCTGTTTATGTAACCGACTATAAATTATCAAGTAATTGTGTCAGGCATGCCGATCGGGAAGGAGGCCAAGTTAGTTCATGTTGAACCTAAAGACGATAAATTTCACTAGCAATTGTGTCAGACAAACAGATAGCTAGCTCTAGCACCAGTGTTAGGCAGTAGATAGATAGGAACTACAATTCTAGCATTTTAAAGCAATTCCCTCAGACAAATTGGGACAAAGCCAAGTCAATTTGGGTGTGCAGCCGTCTGTTAATGGACGGCGTACCGTCTAATGAGCCACTGACCTTCTCAAGAACCCACATTTCAGTCTTAAACGCAACGTTGGAATACAAGAGTAAATTCAATTCTGCTCGGTGAAAGATATTAAAGGGAGCGTTACTCATCGACCGTTTCATTTCGGAGAGAAAAACTATCATGTAGACTGGAGGATACTTGTACTTCAAACGAAAATAGATCCTACCAAGGCTTTGTCTGCATATATCCACTTTTGTTTTTCAAAATGTTATCCTTATCTTTGCTGTTTTTATTACAAGAATCTGTCAGGGAATTAATAGTCCGAAATGGAGTATTCTTTGAAATAGTATCTTCTTTTTTATCTGTTGTCTGGCCAGCACCCTCTTCAGCTTGAGTGTTGACTATTTAAAACGTGTAACTTTATCTTTCTTGTTTTTATCGTATGTCATGCCCGAAGTTCTGGGAGGAAGTTTTGTCTTTATTTACACGACCATCTTTATTTTTCTAATTGATTTTACAAAACAAATTGTTGTTGCAGTTTCCGGTTTGCTGAGTGTTTTCTGGATGTCAGGAAGTAGGTGTTGACTATTTAAAACTAGTAACTTTATCTTGATTGTTTTTATCATATTGGTTTTGTCTAGCAAACTAGAAAGATAGATATATAGATTGATGGATGGATCGATCGATATGAACAGACTATACTAGGGAGATAGAAATAAAGAAGCATTATCTTCAGTTTAGCGATTAAGTATTAGCACTATTTATTCTATCTTCACCTTTGTTGTCTAATCTCGATCAAGAATTGTCAATATTCAGATTAATATCTTTAACTTTATTATTTTTCTACCTATTCTTTTATGTGTCTTTCTCAATATTCTAAGTGTTATCCGAATTTTGCATAAAGTAAGTAAAGTTAGCAACTGTCATCATCATCATGTCGTGCCACTAGGACAGATACCCCTGACCCTCTCTCGCCACTTTTCCCTATCGTTCATCGCCTCTGGCAGGCCTTCAGGGCTACATCCCGTATCCTCATATAGCTGCTGAATTTATCTTCGTGCTAGTCGTCCTGCTTTTGCCCGGCCATACGTGGGGGTCCATAGGAGTACATCACTTATGAGCTCGTCCCTGCTTCTCCAGCAGTGTACTGCATGTTTGGTTCGTCTAACTTGGATAGTTTTAGTGATAGGAGGCTGGTGGCCGTATAGTTGGTGTCTTGTGAGGTGTTGCCGCCGGGACTTGTTCAAGATTGCTCGCAGCATTCTTGTATAATAGCCATCTTGCTTCTTCTCCAACCGTTTTATTAGCATCCATGTAGTGCATCCATACAGCAGTATCAATACGACAGCTGCCTGGAAGAAACTGCGTTTCATTTTATTGGTTAGGTCTGATTTCCATATGATCGATAGCCTATTGATCGCTGTCCATGCCTTCGTTAACCGCGTGTCGATGTCCTTTTCGTCTGATGAGACGCTGCTTCCTAGGTCAGTGAATTTGTCTACTAATTCAAGAGGGGTTCCGTCTAGTGTGGAGATGTCACCTGTTTGATTATAGCACATATATTCCATTTTGTGTGCATTGACATGGAGGCCTATGCCTGCGGCTGCTCGTTCCAAACTATGCAATAGTGTTTCGGCTTGGTTCGGTGTATTTGCCAGTATCGCTATGTCATCGGCGTAGTCGGCGTCGGTAATTGTTTTGCGGGGTATCTTCTGTAGTCGAGGGCAAACCAAAAGTACTCCTTTCCTTGGATTGTACCACTCTTGATCCATACCTCATAATGCTGAGGGTTAAGCAAGGAGGTATGAAGTACCATTTTTTAAATCTTTGATATGACTTGACATGGTATTCAACCCCGGTCTCCCGGACCATAGGCGAGCACTCTACTATAATCGTTCATGAGTATTTATATCTTTTTGTGTAGTTAGTTGAATTTTATTATTAAGGGTTTTCGGACTATTGTCTTCATCTTTATTGTTATTTCCACAATGTTTCGACCGATATGTCCTCCGGCCATCTTCAGGTGTTTGTTGAACTCGGGAACCTTCACGGAACTTCAAACTACGTCCTTTTATTGAAACCACGGGAGTCGCCTGTTCTGATTCAGGTTTTCTCATATTCAGTTTTTTTTTAATATGAGCGCAGGTAAAAATCATACATAATAGTAGTAAATGGCTAACGGAATCAGAACAGGCGTGGTTTCAATAAAAGGACGTAATTCGAAGTTCCGTGAAGGTTTCCGAAATCGACAAACACCAGAAGAAGGACGGAGGACATATCGGCCGAAACGTTGTGGAAATAACAATAAAGATGAAGACAATAGTCCGAAAAACTTCAATGATAAAAATCAACACGTTTCGTCTCAGAAATTTAGACAACTAGTTAGTTGAATGTTTCTTTTTTTTGCAAATGGTTATATGATACTAAGTATTCCTAACAAATACAAATAATTTGCAAACGGATCTATTTGACCCATAGAAAGAAGTCTGAGAGAAATTATCACTCCGGGTTCGAGTGGAACTGGGAGTAATGACAATGAAAGGAGGACATCCTACTTTTCAGAGCTCCTGAACTTGACATAACCACCAGCTGCAGTTTAGTGTCATACCCAGGACACTGTTTTTTTAGCGGGGGGTGAGGGTTTCTCCTGCCTTTGCAAGGGATACTATCAACGTATTATAAGCCTCTATAATAGGACAGAACAAGAATAATGAACCTAGTCTAAATTCTGAATAGAATATTGACAATTCTTCATTGTGATACTTCAGACAACACTTAGAAGGCTGGAGACTATAATGATTGAACTGTTGTGATAAAAAAAACAAGATCATAGTTGAAATGATGACAATCCTTCATTTCAAATGGTTTGGTTTGGCTTGGTTTTATGGCATATCAACCATTGTTGATTATTTAATGCCAAAACCATTTTTAAATATTTAAAAAGTTCTTAAAAGTAAGTTCTATTTTAAACAGTTCAATTCGGCATAAGTATATTTTTTTTGTTTTCATTCAGTTAAATGTCAAAACAGTTCTATTTCAAACAATTCAGGTTAGCATAAGTACAGTTTTTGTTTACACACAGTTAAATATAAAAATATTTCTATTTCAAACAATTCAGTTGAGGATAAGTACGCAGTTTAAATGTCAAAACAGTTCTTCTTCAAACAATTCATTTTAGCATGTGTCCACAGTTTAGTTTTATTTGACCCATAGATATGAAGGACTCTATCAGATGCTACCACTCCGGCCCGAGTTGACCTGGGAACGATGGCAATGAAGGGGTGCGCCGCATTCCCCAAAGTCCCAGCATTGCTGGAGCCTCACCATCAGATCTTTTAGTGTAATATCCAGGACACTAGTTGTGGGGCACTTACCCATTTGCAGAGATGTAGTTGTTATATTCTACAGTCCCAGCCGACTGATCCAATTTACTTTCGGATTGATATATTTTTATCCCCCGCAATGGATTAAATGGATTAAATTGCCGTTCTTCTTCAATGATGGCTTTGGTATTAAAACACTTATGACACTTCATAAAAAGGAGTGTCCTGCGTATGACACTAAACTTCAGCTGGTGGTGATCCTATTTACCCAACTGCCCAACCCCTCCACTCGGGCAGGATATGACACAAGGTTAAATTTTTAAGCGGAGTTTAACAGGTTTGAATTCAGAGTTTTCCTTCTCCTAGACTAGTTACCTCACCAAGGCTGAAGAACCGAGTCTCTCCTACTATTTACCCATAGCTGGAGGGAGAATAATTGGATTCATACCTTTCCCAAGGGTATTAGTGCTATGTGAAATGCAATCAGTCTCGTCCAGGATTTGAACTCGTGTCGCCGTGTCCATTTCCTACGACGATAACCATTACACCACGGGCACCTCCAGCTTCAGCTGGTGGTGATAGTGTGTACAGTACCTCCGTTCTCTGTCATTAATCCCAGATCCAGTCTGACCCGGATTAATAGTTTCAGTTAGGGTTCCTTCTACGGGTCAAATAAATCTGCTGGCAGATTATTAGAGACCAAACCAATGTAATCACCAGTTGTGTGAAAATATTATATTTTGATCGAGATGGTACAATAGAATTTCCAGTGTAAACAAATTTACATTAGGGTATTATATTTATCAGAAATTCTTTATAGAAATTCTTAATATGTTCATAATTAGATATCCCAAAACACGGCGAGCGCTTTCGGTGCAATGGCCATCATTGTAATCAATATTACCACTTTCTATTCACTCATTTTGTTTTTATTAATTCCACGAAATGCACCAAATTTTCAAATATTGAATTGGCTATAAAATAGTTTAAATTCGATTTAGCAAAATAGCCTCTGATGTCATTTTAGAAATTGTCCACATTGTATTTTCCTATAATTTTCAAGGTGATAAATTTATTACTTATAATTCAATAGAATCAAAAATTCCGACGTTCTTTTTTTTGCGAAAGCCATAGTAATAGTTTCCTGAAGTTATACTATTAAATGCATATCAAATTCGAAATCAAATCACTTTGTATACTTGTGTGTTTATTTCAGTAAATCGTTTTTTTATAGTGATAAATATTTACTAAGTTCTCTTCAATAAACTGCCCAACAAATTGAACGAAGGTTGATGAAATTGAATAGATGGCATAGAAATTGGGTTAAGAAAGTACTTGCTCCTTTGTACTGGACTTACCTGTAAAGCTGAGAAATGGTTTGAATCAAACTATTCTCCCTCAAGCTATAGGTAAATAGTAGGGCAAAGTGGGCTCTTTGACCTTGGTATAGCAATCGTTCTAAGAAAACTAAAACTCTGAATTCAAACCTGGTAAACTCGTATCTTTTCTTGCTTGCGCGGAGAGGTTGTGAAATGGGTATATTTTTATCTTATCCTTTGTTTGTATTCTTTAACGCTCGTACAAATAAGGCATAAACCCTCATTTTCTTAAAGATATATTTTTATCTTATAAAGAGTATATTTTATCAAGTTTGTATTTTCACGTCGTTAATATTTTTTGGAAAAGTATGTATCCAACTATTCTTCTCCATTAGTGGGGCAGACTGAGCTATTTACCCTTAGAATGGCAACCAGTCGAGAAGAAGGAAAAGTCTGAATTCAAATCCGATAAACTCCATTTAAAATCAGATCTTGTGTCACATTGACACGGGTGCATTATATATATTATGCAAATTATATAAATTATACTATTGCATTATAAATTATATTGGTGCATTATATATATTCTATAAATTTCATAAATTATGTATCATTGTCACTGCTGCATTATATATACATATATATATATGTGTGTGTGTGTGTGTGTGTGTGTGTGTGTGTGTGTGTAACATACTGGACTTCGACCCAGCCGTCAATCGAGAAACAGGTGCATCCGGTCGAAGATATCAGGGTATAGCCTTGACCATGGACGGGTTGAATTTGGTGCAAATATGAGGCTCACAGGAAGCAGGTGGACGACAAACAATTATATAACCCGATGCCACAGATAGGTTCAGTGAGTTTGGAGTCAGTTAGTTGGTGATAAGATGCTGTAGAGAGAACCAGCACTCAACAGAGGGCTATGAGCCCTCAGGACCCCCGATTGAGCAGCCCAGCAGAACGAGAAAGGAGTGCTGCTAAAGACAAAGGAACTGGCGGTCAATATGTTGCTGTTTGTTAAGTCTCCTACTTGCCTCTAACGCATGACCCTTTCGTAACCCTTTCGCGACCATTTCGAATAAAGTGTGAGAGGTATATTTTTCTAAAGAACTGTGTTCGTTCGTCATTATTGTGTTGAATATGCTTCTGCATGTATACATATAGTTGTATCATACGTCTATACAACATATATATGCGAATACCGAGAGAGTCTAAAAAACTCTACCTTGGTTTCACCCAACGGAATCATTAGGTTAATTATCAATATACATTGAGCTCCCATACATTTTAACTTAAGGAATTTTGATGGGATTTTTTTCTTTTTACTCGACATAAGTTATTGGTTGATTATTTTCAAAATAGTATGCACGTTTTAAGTCTCTGTCTTTTTTTCATGGATTTTTTTTTCCCAGATATCAGTTCATATATTTTTATTTGCAGATTGCATCATCTGGGATATTTCACATCGTCAAAATTTATAAAATTGCTATACAATTCTATTATATATATATATATATATATATATATATGGAAGCGCGCACACACACATGCACCTATATAAACACCCCCCATATATATATATATATATATATATATATATATATATATATATATATATATATATGTAGTTGGGTAGCAGTCCTTCATTTAAGCATGTTTGATTGAATTGTAAAAGCACATTTTATCAACATAATTTTATTAGCCTCCTATCAAGTTTCCTGATAAGTGTGTTGGTTTAAGTTGGAGTTGGTAGATGAATTTACCAAAATTGTCAGACGCTTTCGGACCATTTATTGGCCATCATAAGTGTAACGATTGCAAGTGTAGCGATTGCAAGTGTAACGATTGTCTTTTTTAAGTTTCTTTAAATTTTTTTTTTTTAATGTTGAAAATTTCAGTAAATATATAGCTGGATTAAACTGAGATGCTAATGACTTCGAACGAATTCGAAGCAAAACGTTATCAAAGGAAATAGAAAATTTATCGAGAGAAATAGAATATTACAAATATTCTATCATTTTCACTTCGTTAATTACTCATTAAAAAAGTATATTATATATATATATATATATATATATATATATATATATATATATATATATATATATAAATAATTGATATTAATTAAATTTACTATAACTTGGGGACTCAGCGGGTAAAATTCACGCTCTGCGTGGTCTTTTAACACACGGAATGATAATAAAGATTAATAAGACCATCTATTTGCTTGAAAATGGAATTCTAAATATATTTAACATCAAGAACCCTCGTCAATCTTTCTGGCTCAGTCTGACTGTAGCTCTGCAGAGGTGTAAGACACCCCCAACATGTGGCTCAGTAGACTTGGGCTGCAGAATTCACCGACTACATCTCAACAGAGGGGTAAGACTCCTCCAAGGAACTGGAATTTGAAAAAAAACTGATAAAATGAGCCAAAATTAAAAAACAAAACAAAAAAACAACAACCAATAAACAAAAGCATATATATTTAGGCAAATAAAAAAATATCCAGTTCGTCGACTGATTTTATTGATGACATTATGTAACATTTTTATCTTGTTCTTGTTCGACAGGAAAACGTGTTGTAATTTATAACCAAGTAAATAAAAAATTCTTCTTTTTCTTTTCACTCTTGCTTTTGTCACGTGGGAAAATGAATTTTTTAAAATTCATCCATTTTCCAATGTATTCTGTATAGATAGATACAGTGATGTTAGAACATTTTCAAGAACTAACTATATTTTTTGTTTATTTTTATCCTACTTTTGTCTAAATATATGTACGTTTTGTGTAGAAAATAATTTTCATTTTGAAATCTAATTGTGCAGGGCACAAAAGCAAATCTTAAACGGGAAAATGACCATTTTTTTAATACTTTTACATCATAAACAATTTAGAAATACTACATGAAATCCAGATACAAAGTTTGTCTTACATAAGATTATCCATAGTAGTAAAGTAAAGTTTGAAGGGAATTATGGCCATTTTCTATACCTTTACAACATCAGCAATTAAGAAATAATACTTACTATCCAGGAACAAAATTTAAAGGTTCATTTTCTAAGAGATAACTGGCTTCACAAACGTGGGGGTAATGTCAACGGAGTTAAGCAATGCTTAGCACAACACTCGAATTTTTATCACTGCCAAAAAAAAATTGAACTTGTGTTACATCGTCTCCATTGCTTTGAGTTTAGATAAACACGTTCTGTTCTGGTTTTTTTTTTTTTTTTTTCTTTTGCATTTTAATATAAGAGCAGAACCCGAAACAATAAACAAACATTCAATTAAATTCCTGATTGTTGTGCCTTGTACCAGACTAGACAAAACTGGTTGAATGTTGATAAAAGGAGTGCACCTCATGGTGTAGTTTATTTTATTTGCTAACAGACAGTATTTCAACTACTGCAATTTCACGGAAAGCTTTTACCATCGTGACAAATGCTGCAGCTTCTTGTGGATTTTTATCGATTGCTATCGATAACGCCTCACTTGGGAAATCCTGAATGATATTCCTCGATGGATCAAGTTAAGATAAAAGATTACCATTTCTATCCTCCATCCAATATCTGCAGGTGAGGAGAAAGAAAGAAAGAAAGAAAGAAAGAAAGAACGAAAGAAAGAAAGAAGCATAGACTGTATTTATACTGAGAGAAGAAGAAGAAGAAGAAGAAGAAGAAGAAGAAGAAGAAGAAGAAGAAGAAGAAGAAGAAGAAGAAACAAACAAACAAACAAACAAACAAACAAAGAAGTACTGTATTTATATAGACAGAAGAAGAGGGATGAGTTTAAATAAAGAAGAAGAAGAAGAAGAAGAAGAAGAAGAAGAAGAAGAAGAAGAAGAAGAAGAAGAAGAAGAAGTACTGTATTTATATTGACAGAAGAAGAGGGGACGAGTGGAGTAAAGAAGAAGAAGAAGAAGAAGAAGAAGAAGAAGAAGAAGAAGAAGAAGAAGAAGAAGAAGAAGAAGAAGAAGAAGAAGAAGAAGAAGAAGAAGAAGAAGAAAGGAGGAAAATATTATATTTGTAAGAGAGAAGTAAAGGAGTGAATTGTGTAAAAAAAAAAAAAGAAAGAAAGAAAGAAAGAAAGAAAGAAACATAGGCTGTTTTTGTACAGAGAGAATTAACAGAGTGATAAGAAAGGATGGGTTGAGTAAAGAAGAAGAAGAAGAAGAAGGAGAAGAAGAGTGGTTACGAAACAACCTACATAACTAGTTTTAGAGTGCCTTACCCCCTCCTACCCCCCACAAAAAAGAAACATTTAGAATGTTAAGAGAAATACAAGAAAGAAAGGAAAATGGATTGAAATCGTCAATGATTTTGTGTGTGCGCATATGCGGAAGTAATTGGCGGTGACACGTTACAAGTTCATGGCTGGGCGCCGAAAAGGCCACTAACACTTCGATCGACTCCGACAGCTCAATTCACTTAAAGCAAATCTCGTCACATCTCGCAGCAAACGGGAAACTGCGTCAATTGTCCATCGAGAAGGGAAGAGGAGAGGTATAGATGACGAGAACGAGAATAGAGTTGTAGATGCAAATTAAGAACATAGAAATCGGAACCTGGTTTAGGTGTAGGGTTAGAGAAACGGACAGAAGGTTTCATCGGACGAGACACCCTCCAAGGATTGGCGCATGTGAAACTGAAAAAAACAAAGACTATTGAGACTAAATGAAATATCGGAAATTGCAGCGTATAAGTCGACTTTTTAATAGCCTGAAAACATTTCGATATAACTAGGGGTCAACTTATACGGCAGGCTAAAATGCAAAATTTTACCACTAGCTAACCAATGATTTGGATCTGGATTTTAACCCTGCCGTTCAAGTCGACCCCTAGTTTTGTAAAAAAAAATTCCTGTCTTATAAAAGGAGGTCGACTTCTATGCAATGATCAAAGTTAGATTCCTAATGAAAGTAGTAAATTATTGAACGTTTGGCCAAATGCGGCACAAGGCCGTATGAATGGGGCACCCAGTGAGACTCGAACTTACTCGTGAAGGTTTGCTTGTCTAGCTTACTAACTATTACACCACCTGAGGTGTTCGATTTGGTCTGGGTTTTTTTTTTTTTGTTTAATGGCATATCAACTGTCTTGTGTTATTTAATGCCATAGCCATCTTTACAGAAGAATAGTAGTGGTACGATTTAACCTATAAATGGGAAAAGAAATACCTTTCCTTGGGTTATTTGTCTGAATGTGAAAGTAATAACGCGACTGGAGTTCGAACTCGCTAACTACGATTCACAGTCTATCGCTTTAACCATTACACCACGAGGGTACCCTTGAACTTTATTCTCCCATGTTACTTAGTCTAATACTTATGATGCCCCTTTTTGAGGGAGACCGAACTCCTCAGCAGGAGATACAGTCAGTGAATACTCTAAGCCCCACCGACAGGTCTAACGGTTATAAGAGATCACAAAAAGATTTTAACCCTATTTTCCAGCAAAAAAATAAATAAATAAATAAATAAAAAAACGTCGGTCCAAACAATGTTGCTCTAAAACCTTATAGATTAAAAGAATGTTTTTTCTTTTAATTTGAATCACCTTTTAAATGCACCAAGCAAAAAGAACGTACGGTGAAATTCGAGTATAGTTGCAAAAAGCATGGTTTTAGATATCTGAATATAGACGGACGTGGTAGTGATATGGTTAATACTTTTATTAATATTATTATTACATGTGTTTTTTCAAAAGTCATGATAATGTCATCATCATTATCATCATCTTCATCATCCTCATGTCGTGCTGCCATCACGTGTAATGGTTATCGTCGTAGGAAATGGACACGGCGACACGAGTTCAAATCCTGGACGAGACTGATTGCATTTCACATAGCACTGATACCCTTGGGAAAGGTATGAATCCAATTATTCTCCTTCCAGCTATGGTTAAATAGTAGGACGGACTGGGTTCTTCAGCCTTGGTGAGGCAACTAGTCTAGGAGAAGGAAAACTCTGAATTCAAACCTGTTAAACTCCGCTTAAAAATTGACCTTGTCTTATCCTGCCCGAGTGGAGGGGTTGGTAAACAGGATCACGGATCTCCCTGACTCTCTCTTGCCACTCGTCTCTATCGTCCATCGCTCTAGGGATGTCTTCCAGGCTACATCTTGTATTAACACAGAGCTCTTGTATACAGGTTCTAGCTGGTCGTCAAACCTTTGCCCATCCATGTGAAGAGGTCCACATGAATACATCGCTTATGAGTTCGTCCTTACTTCTCCAGCAGTTTCCCACATGTCTAGTTCGTCTAATTTTGATACTTTTTGTGATGGGTGGTTGGTGGCCGTACAGCTAATGTCTTGTAGGTTGCTGCCTCCAGGACTTGTTCCATAAAGCTCGCAACATTCTTGTGTAATTGCCGTCACGCTTTTTATCCATACGTTTAGCTAAGGCTCATGTAGTGCTACGCTGATGACGGAGCGCTTCGAGAAAATTCACCTGGCCAAGCCGAATCCCAGCGCCATAGCCAATGAGAAAAGTATGAAGATTTTTACTGCCCAGCACCAGCTATTGGGTAAATACTATAACTGCTGTCCTTCTACAAGGATGGATTTGCAACTAAGAAACCATTAAAGATTATTATAACATTTTAAAAGTAACCGATGGGGTAGAAGTATTTGCTCATCCAAAAAGAGATTGCAAACTGAGAAGTTGGGAGGCCAGAAGAAATTTTCTCACAGCCAACATTGTGTTATCCTTCTTGTGTGGAATGGTACAGTCTTGTTGCCAGACGTAAGGTCTTCGAGCAGCTAACCTTTAGATCCAGGGAAGTACTATCTTCTCTAGACACTTGATATAAGCCTCTGTGTTGAGTATGAGTTTATATGTTAAGATAGTGTTTAAAGTCACCATTACTAGTGACCACCTCAAACACCATGATGTAGCCTGGGTGTTAGGATTTTCATCATTATGAATATGAATCAGCTCTAAGATTTACCCACAAATATTCAGAAATCAACGTTTTTGGGCTTCCGCTGAGGATGCCAGTACAGCAAGCCGTTCCCAAATTTCTTGAGGATTGAATAGCTTCATAGTGTTGCTTTCCTTAAAATAGTACCCGAATGAATCTGGATCTGTTGAATCCACCGACTGCATTTCTCCCCCAAACAGTGTCTTAGATGACCCAGTAGGCTAGGGCTGTAGAATATAAAGACTGCGCTTCTGCAGAGGGGTAAGACCACCCCCAACGAATGCCTTGGATGACACTAAGAAATCTGATGATGAGGTTCCAATGATTCAAGAGCTTTGGGGTATGTGGACCACACCTTCATTGTCATCGCTCTCAGTTTCACTCAGGCCCGGAGTGGTAGCACCTATCAGTTTTAAAGAAGAGTACAACTAGTTTAACGTCAGGATTTTTCTTTTCCTAGACTAGTTGCCTGACCAAGCCTAAAGAACCCAATCTGATCTACAATTTAGCCATAGTTGGCGAGGAAAACCTAAAGATTCCGGCCTTTCTCAGATTTATAAATGTGCAATGAAACGTTAACGGCTTTGTTAGAAATTTGTGCAGTGGTTGCCGAATTCATCTTTATTTATCTAAAGAGCGCTTTTAATTCCTTGTAATCAATCTTAATATCACATCGTGCTCAATATTCGTGGCCTTCTATCGCACTAGGTTCAATAAAAGTACCAGTTTTGGTAAAAATTCGTGATTGATAGAGAGTCGATTGTTTTCATAGAAAGTACAGATTATATTGTACAAGAAATCTCCCTCCAGAAAAGAATATCGGTTTTTTTTTTCGTCCGTGATGACTACAGGAGAAACATTCACATTCACCAATCTCTTCATAGTACTGGGTCTCATAGCCGGAAGATATTTGGGTGGAAGCACGAACGGCCTGGCTGTATACGCTCTCTTATACTCACAAGATCACCTTACGAAAAACAATTTCTTTTGGAAAAGTTTCGTACATACAAAAGAGTTATTCAGGTTTTGCATCAACTGTGTCTCTTCGGAAAACTATTACCTTCTTCGAAATTTTTTACGGGTTTTGTATCAAACTGATAACTATGTGAAGAGAGAGAGAGAGAGGGAGAGAGAGAGAGAGAGAGAGAGAGAGAGAGAGAGAAAGTGAGATAGATAGATAGCTAGATAGAGACATGTATATATATATATATATATATATATATGGAAGAATAGATATAACAATGTAACGTTGTCTTTTTTCTTTCTATCTCTGTCCCTTCTTATGAGTATATACACTCTCACAATGCAAAATATCAGAAAATATCACAAAATACTGATATTAATTTGACAACCATACAGTCTATTGTACACACAACTCAGAGTAATAGGAAATCTTCTACACTCATCATCATCATGTCGTGCCGCTTTTATAATATTTCTCCTTACTTGAGCAAATCCATTTTAAATAGCTACAATATATTCCATCTTTAGTTAATATTTTCCACATATATCATATTTTTATGCTTTCTATTCTGCTTTTTGTCTTTCTTTTTCTTCCTTTTGACTCAAAATCTTTCTCGATAAACAAACGGTACAAGTGTTAAGTATTCCTGTATTGTTAATCGCCTGCAGTCAGGATAGAACCTGCAACCTCCAGATGCTTGTCTCCTTAGAAGCTTACGGAACCAACACCTATAACTGTTACACTTGGATACAGAGGCGAGTAACAATACAGGAATACTTAACACTTGTACCCAGTTATGGCTAACGGAATCAGAAGAGGCGACCCACGTGGATTCAATCAAGGACGTAGTTCGAAGTTCTGTGTAGGTTCCTGAGTTTGACGAGCACCTGAGAAAGGCCGAAACGTTGCGGAAATAACAATAAAGATGAAGACAATAGTCCAAAAACCTTTAATGATAAAAATAATCAAACTTCGTCTCAGAAATTTAGACAACTAATACTTAACTAAATATAGCAAAATCGTGTCTCAATCATGGAGCTGAAGGTCTTTTGTGCAATGACATATTAAGAAAATAAACTTTTCAAGATTGTTCAAGCAAGAGACAAAAGGAAGTTCAGTTTCAACACATTTCTAAACAGGAGTCAGGTTTTTAAGTTAACAAAGAACTTTGAAGCTTATAACACTTGTGAAAATCGTAGCGCAACAGATTCATCACCTGGCATCACTGAGAAGATTCAAGTGATTACCCTGGAGGAATGTGATGGCTTTATCAACAAATTTGCACGCCGTATTACAGTACCGTCAACAGAACAGCGGACATCAAAAGCATTTAATCTAGGTCTCCTCTTGGTATTTTTTATTCATGTGAGAAAGAAAATGGCTGCAGATTTTAAAATATTATCCTTTTACCATTTAATAAATGTAACTTCTATTACTCTCATTTGTGCTCCTTGATTTGAGTCCGATCATTTTGTTTTAAAATTTTTGAAACATTATGAATCTATTCGTAAACGAGTCGATCTCATGTATTAGTCGACCTTGGATTTATGTTTATGGAATCATTCATTGATGGAATTCATTTTTGAAGGCAAGAGTTGCTTCTGCTTCTTTTCATTATGTCTGAATTGTATTCATACAATAGTATTACCTATCGGCTGACCAGAATTTTTTAGACTAAAATTAGGTTTTCAAAATTCGATCTATGCCCAAGTATATACGGTAAATATTTCAGACTTCGTTTTATTAAACGAAAGAGAAAATGAATTGAAAAAATTTGTTTCTGTCTGTTGCTAGCGGGGTAAAAAAAAAAAACTCACACCAAAAAAAGAAAAAACGAATGGTAGTTATTTTGTGTCTGAAAAGAGCATAAGATGAAAACTAAGAACAGTTCTTGCTAAAAGACTCCTTACCAAAAATTGTTTCAATTTTCAACCTTACAAAAGCATAGTATCACCATCAATTTTATTTGCATATATTTACATATATATATATATATATATATATATATATATATATATATATTTACATACACACACACACACACACACACATATATATATATATATATATATATAAATATATATATATGCGAGGGTTCGATTAAAAATTTCATTTGCTGACCAAGATACACTTATGGAATGAGAGCTAATGAGGGCTTTTTACCATAGTTCCCTTTTAAATACGTACTCTTCTATCAGTTTTGCGATGTTTGGATCCAATTGGTAAAAAATATATTAATTGCTGATATGACGTCATCGAAAGAACTTTTCGGACCATGAACTTTTCAACCCACCATCACACACACACACACACACACACACACACACACATATATATATATATATATATATATATATATATGGACACGAGCGTTATTCAGAAAGATCTAAGCTGCACTCAGATTTTAGATTTGTCACCGGCCTCTCAGATTTGTATGGATCTCACCCGCACATCAATTGAGACATCTGAATTAGTTTTTAAAGATTTTTAAGGAGTGCTTTTGTTTGGTTTCTTTGTTTAATGGCATATCAACCTTTGGAGGTTATTTAATGCCAAAGCCATTCTCCTAGAAGAACAGTAGTGGTACTATTTAACCCATAGCTGGGAGGATATGAGGTTCCATACTTTTCCCAAGGGTATTTGTCCAAATGTGAACGTAATAACGCGACTGGAGTTCGAACTCGCTTACTACAATTTCGCAGTCCATCGCTTTAATGAGGACAACCCCCAAATGGTTTTGTGTTGCCACAATAAAAAAATGTTTATGTATGGCTCCTTTTTAACATTTCTTATATATATATATATATATATATATATATATATATATATATATATAATTTAAACATTTATATTTAAATTCACAACTTGGTGGTGGTTATCGTCGTTGATTGATTTATCCACCCGAGTTGGGAAAGACATAATACCATCAGTCTTCTCCCACCAGCTATTGGTAAATATGAAGGCAGGTCGGTTCTTTATGAACGGTTAGTCAACCAGCTTAGTTGGTTAGTTGGTCGATTGGGTGGTTGGATTTTATTTTATATCAACCCTATAGGTTATTTAATGCCAAATACTGTTTACACATACGATGATTTCTCAATGAATAGTTGGTAGGTAACATTTTAAAACAAACCAGGGCTCATTTGTCTGCAAATAGTAAAATGGATTTATGTATTGCTTTTTACTGTTTGCACCAAGTTAAATGGTTTCAAGCACTGCTATCTAAAATTAAGGTTTGTTGCTTGGCTGTGTTTATAGTATATTAACCCTTGTAGCTTATTTAATGCCAAGTCCTCTTTATATATATATATTCTAAATATATGATTGGTAAACACGTTTTATTGGTGACATTTTTCAACGAGCCTGAGCTAATTTTTTGCTTACAGTTAAATGGTTTCATGTATCGCTATATGTCAGTAATTATTTAACATCAGTCATTTGTTTGCACAGATCTAAATGGATATAGATACATTATTTGTGAGTTAATAGTTTCTAGATAATTTTATTTCAAAGTTTTGACTCATTTGTTTTGGTTTTATGGCATATCAACCATTGTTGGTTATTTAATGCCAAATTCTTTTTTCCCATACCTATAAGATATATCATTTGTAAACACATTTACAAGATACACGCAGTTAAATGGTCCAACAGTTTTAACAATTTACTCTAACACGAGTCAAAGATAAAGGGTTTCAAGAATTGCTATGTATAAACTATGATTCTATTTAACATAAGTCATTTGTGTAATATAACAGCCGAGAGATTTCGGTTCATGCCTTTGGGTTTAGTAGGCTGAGAACCTTTCGGCTCAGCACATGGGTTAGTTAGGTGCAAACACTGATGCAGGTGTAAACGCGGGCGCGCACGGGCGGACGAAGGTGTCACTCAGAGATGTCACAATAGTCCGAGACGAAACGGGTGACGGAGTGCGAGTTACGTCACGCACCGGAAGCGCGCAGAGGTTTGTGGAGAATTGAAAGAAAGTTAGAAGAGTTGAAAACTAGACGCCGAACGAGGAGGTTCGACTTTTGGGGCTCTCTGAGGCGAGACGAATTTGCGTGCCGTGGGGGCCAGAGGAATAAGACAGCATAGCAAGATTGTGTCTCTCCTCCTTATGTCGAAACCTTTAACTCAAAGTTAATAAAAAGGTTTCGTACCTGAACAAGAAGTCCTTACGTGTTTTCGAATTCCGAGATTCCTATGTTCTTTATATGTTCTATCGTTATGAATATTATATGTCTATTTCGCACATTGTGTTAATTGTGGATATGTAACATTTGTTTGTACTCAGTTTAAATAACAAGCAGATATATTTGACCATAGATAGGACCCTATCAAATGCTACCACTCCGGCCCACAATGAACCTGGGACCGTTGGTAATAAAGGGATACTCTGCATTCCTCTAAGCTCCAACATCACTGGAACCTCACTATCTGATGGTTTAATGCCATATCTAGGAGGGTGTCGGACCCCTCTGAAGAGATGGAGTCAGTGTATTCTGCAGCCCTAGCCTACAGGGCTGTTAACCATTCAAGGGGAATAAAAACTCTGAATGTAAACTATGCTTTTTCCTCTGCGTAAAAATTGACCTTATGTCGTATCCTGCCCGTAACGAAGATGTAATGGAAACACGTTCATTTAAATTGATTAAATGTAATATCAATTAGATAAATTCTCAAGCAACCGTTGGTTGGTTGGTGGTTTTAAAGACCCGTCAAAACTAGCTGGGTTATCCTGTGCTCAAGTCAGTTTAAAAGTTTTGGTTTTCAGTTATATACGGTACAAAAACTTTGTGAATAGTTAAACATTTCCGACGTAGTTGCCAATCAGTGCTTTAATTGGCAATGTATTTATCAAATTTCACAATCATATAAAACATCATCTCAAGTAGATATATTGCGAGGGGAATCCCTTGGGCGTATCAGTTCTCTCAAACCTTTTTCAATATGCCATTAAAAAATGTGTACAAAGTCATGTAAAATGCGGAGAATTCTAAAAAGTCATGTAAAATGCGGATAATTCTATAAAGTCGTGTAAAATGCGGAGAATTCTAAAAAGTCATGTAAAATGCGGAGAATCCTAAAAAGTCAAGTAAAATGCGGAGAATTCTAAAAAGTCAAGTAAAATGTGGAGAATTCTATGAAGTCGTGTAAAATGTGGAGAATTCTAAAAAGTCATGTAAAATGCGGAGAATTCTTAAAAGTCAAGTAAAATGCAGAGAATTCAAAAAAGTCGTGTAAAATTGCGGAGAATTCTAAAAAGTCGTGTAAAATGTGGAGAATTCTAAAATGTCATGTAAAATGTGGGGAATTCTAAAAAGTCATGTAAAATGTGGGGAATTCTAAATAGCCGTTTAAAATGCGGAGAATTCTATAAAGTCATGTAAAATGTGTGGAATTCTAAAAAGCCAAGTAAAATGTGGGGAATTCTAAAAAGTCATGTAAAATGTGGAGAATTCTAAATAGAAATGTAAAATTTGGAGAATGCTATAAAGTCCTGTAAAGTACGGAAAATTGTAAAAAGTCGTGTAAAATGCGGAGAATTCTAAAAAGTCAAGTAAAATGTGGAGAATTTTTAAAAGTCGTGTAAAATGTGGAGAATCCTAAAAAGTCATGTAAAATGCGGAGAATTCTAAAAAGTCGTGTAAAATGAGGAGAATTCTAAAAAGTCATGTAAAATGTGGAGAATTCTAAAAAGTCATGTATAATGTGGGGAATTCTAAAAAGTCATGTAAAATGTGGAGAATTCTGAAAAGTCGTGTAAAATGTGGAGAATTCTATAAAGTCATGTAAAATGGGGAGAATTCTAAGAAGTCGTGTGAAATGTGGAGAATTCTAAAAAGTCGTGTACAATGTGGAGAATTCTAAAAAGTCATGTAAAATGTGGAGAATTCTAAAAAGTCATGTAAAATTTGGAGAATTCTATAAAGTCATTTAAAGTGCGGAGAATTCTATAAAGTCATGTAAAATGGGGAGATTTCTAAAAATTCGTGTAAAATGTGGAGAATTCTAATATGTCGTTTAAAATGTGTACAATTATAAAAAGTACCCCACTATCAAAAGGGAGCTAACTTAGTTTCTGTTTTCCAAGTGCACTTACACAGAACTTATTCACACGCGGTAACTATAAAAAGAAAAAAAAATTGCAAATTAAAATCTTCAAAACATTTTCTTGTTCTGTATATGAAAATATTAATTCGGAGTACTAAGTCGTTTTATCTTTATAAAATAGATTAAATTTAAAAATTTAAAGAGAAGAAAAAGCTGTACCAAAAAAACTTCTCACCTTTCTGTCTGGGTGTCTTTGATTCGATTTTGAAAAAAGGAATTGATTGGAAGAGAAAACAACGAAAACCCTGCTGGAGGAAAAATTTCACTTACCTGAAAATAAAAAAGAAAGAAAGAACAAAATTATATATATATATACATATATTTAAAAAAAGAATCTTTTTTAAACAATTACCAAACCAATTCAATGGGAGAGCGTAAGATATATAAAGATTCCTACATCACCCATAAATAAGCATACCTTTAAAATTATTGTATAATAAAAGCCTACTTTTCTACTAAACGCTAACAGACAATATTTAATTATATCTTATGAAAAATTACACAATAATAGTTTTAGCCAGTATATATTACCAAACTTTACAGCAGTGAAAATCTCTAACCGGAAATAAATAAATAAGAAGGCGTTTGTGGGGTAATGGTTATCGTCGTAGAAAACAGGTAGAGCAATCAGAAAAATATGAATACAACTTTTATCCCACTAGCTATGACAAATAGTAGGATAGACGAGTCTCTTTAACTTTGGTGTGGACATCTGTCTACGAAAAGAAAAAACTATAAATGCAAACCTGCTAAACTTCACTTAAAACTGACTTTTTGTCTCATGTTACTCGTGCAGAAGAGGTGGGTAAGAGTTTAAATTTCCATCTTTAGCGCTAGTTTCCTCGTGGCTGAGTGGTAGAATCTTGGATTGGCATTTGAGTCAAC
Source organism: Sepioteuthis lessoniana (assembly GCA_963585895.1). Classification (NCBI taxonomy): domain Eukaryota; kingdom Metazoa; phylum Mollusca; class Cephalopoda; order Myopsida; family Loliginidae; genus Sepioteuthis; species Sepioteuthis lessoniana. The sequence goes on along the minus strand of OY757926.1, from coordinate 31,639,462 downwards.
CCGGTTTCGATCCCAGCTTCCGGACTGTAGCCTGTCTAGCCACACGGAAGAGTTCTGAAAGAACGAAACAGGTCTGTCTGTGGATGACTATATATATATATATATATTGCAATAGAATACACCGACCGCATCTCTGCAGAGGGATAAGACTCTCCCAACGAGTTTAAGACACGAAACAATCTAATAGTGAGTTTTCAGTTATGCTGGAGCTTTGGGGAACGCGGAGTACCCTTTTATTGCCATTGCTTCCAGGTCCATTTAGGTCTAGAGTAGAAGCACCGTATAGGTTCCTACCTATAGGTCAAATAGAACAGTTTGACATTTAAGCGCTTTACTTATACTAAACTGAATTGCTTGAAATAGAACTGTTTTTTACATTTAAACTCTGTACTTATGCTAAGCTGAATTGTTTGAAATAGAACGGTTTTGACATTTAACTGTGTGTAAACCAAAACTATACTTATACTAAACTGAATTGTTTGAAATAGAACTGTTTATACAAAAATGGATTTCGCATTAATAACCTACAATGGTTGCTGTGCCACAAAACCAAACCAAACTACTTAACTTTGATGGATTGGGTTGTCTTTATGGTTTTATGGCATATCAACCTTCGTGGGATATTTAATCCAAAAGCCATCCTCGTAGAAGAATAGCCGTGATACTATTTAACCTAGAGAAAGTAAGTTCGCTGACCGTTGTGGGAGAACAACTCGAAGGTTCCCTTTTTAATAACTACTACACCAAGGTGTAGGGGAGGGTGCGTCTTTTTTCCTTGGATTTCTCCAGTTAACCTCGATCCGTACCTTATTATGCCGAGTTTTAAGGAGGCATCAAGTACCATTTTTTGAGTCTTTGGTATGACTCGACCTGGGATTGAACCCAGGTCTCCTGGACCATTGGCGAACACTCTAACCATTATGCCTTGGTCGATAATGGGGTTCATATCGTTTCCAAGGGAATTAGTCTGAAAGTGAGCGTAATACCGTGACTGGAGCTTGAACTCGCTTACTACGATTCCACAGCCCAGCACTTTAGCATATAGTCCACGGAGACGGTCAAACGAGATAGTGTGGCTGGACTATATGTGTTCTTTTACTTTAATCTTCATTTTTAATCTTTGCCGAATCTGGCACATTGAACTTTGCTAGTGGTCACCCAGTTAAATACTGACCAATCACATCATAGCTTAACTTCAGTGACTTGACTTCACACTACCATAATGGATCATAACATTGCATTTACTTATTGGCAGTATCATTGGTTTTGTTAAAATTGTTTGGTTTTCTTTCTTTTTTGAATGGTATATCAACTTTTGTGGGTTATTTAAAGCCAAAGAAATTCTAGAAGAAGAACAGAAGTGATACTATTCGACATAACTGAGTAGGGAGAATGTTCATGCCTTTTTCTGAGAGTATTTATCCGAAAGTGAACGTAATAATTCGACTGGAGTTCGAACTTGCTTACTATGATGTCGCAGTCCAATATGTTAGCCACTGTGCCATGGAGAGTTACCTCGTTTAGCACCATTTTCCGACTACTAGGCGTCTCCAGCAAGTCGTCTTAGATTAAGCCCCGGCCGACCCGAATGACTATCACAAGCTGATCGAATAAAATGGAGTTATATCAAATGCATGATTTGGCACAGGATCAATTAGAACTGGCTGAAACAGAACAGACACATATATATGCATTAATTTTTCTCGCTAAAATGTGGAACGTATGAAAAAAAAATTGGTTAATTAATTTTTAAGCCAGCACGGACCTTATCTCACCACGTCGGACTTCTGTCTGCGCCAAGATCTTCGTTTTATGAAAATGTGTCTCTTGGCTTCAACGTGAGGACAATTTGGTTCCTTTTTTTGAAATCAATAAAACCCGAGCGTGCGATTTTTATCTCATAACAAACAGAAGAACAACTGTGCTGAGAATTCTAATGAAAGTTGTACAAAGGTGACCTTGGTGTTTATCGTGACACGATGGCTATCAAGATCATCTTAGTGACCAGTTCGTTAGAGGGCTAGTGAAATTTAATCCACATCGGTGAAATTTTTATAACGCGAGAGTGGGGATTATACGTAGTGTAAGGATGACCGTCTAGTAAAATAGATTCGAATTCGAATTCCAGATGGGGTTAGTTCTGTTTTTTCTTCGCGCTCATGGTTTTACGAAAGGCATAATTTCAACTCGTCTCCCTTCTCCAGATATGATTAAATCGTAAATCAGACTAGGCTATCCCTTTTATTTTCGTTTGGTTTGATTTGGTTGTGTTTTTGGCATATCAAACTTTGCAGGTTGTTAAATGCCAAATTATGTTTATACATGTGTATATATGATTTGTAAGCAAATGGTTTATAGGTAAGGTTATTTTAAAACGTTCCACCGCTCATTTGTCGGCACACCGTTAAATAGTTTCGAGGATAGTACTATTTTACCTAAAGATGGAACCCTAAAAGTTTCTACCACTCCGTGGACCTTGGAGTAATGGCAATGAAAGGATAATCCACGAAACTTCGAAACAGGAGCATCACAATCTGATGATTTAACGTCATTTACAGGACACTCGTTGGGGAGGCAGGGCTTACCCCTATGCCGAGGTGCAGTTGGCGTTTTCAGCAGCCTCAACCAACAGGGAGTTATTTCGCGCCTTACATTTCCCGAACTTTTTAAAGGAGTACAGCTCAAACCCTTTCATCCATCCCTGCAATACTCAGGCCTACCCAAAGGTCATAGGATTTAGAGAATCATCTCTCTTACCCGAAGACGTTGGCAATAGATTTGAATTCAGCTGCCGTCTTCAAAACGTGAGCAAAACTAAATTCAAACGGTTGTGTAGCTTAAAGCACTAACGATTAATAATAATGATAATAATAGCAGCATAAAATGTAATATATTAACGTGACCTGCGGGTGGGAATACGGAGGATGTTGTTGACAGATAGATTGATAAGACTGGCGTGATCACCGAAATATCATCATGTCCACAGGTGCTGTGTATCAGAGGATTTTGACACAGCTACATCCGCTCAAGGATAATATCAAGAAGGTGATTGCCGAAATATCACCATGCCCACAGTCGCAGTGAATACGGTGGATGTTGAAAACAGGTGCATCCGGTCGATGATATCGGAAAATCACCTGAACGGTGGGCGTGGTTGAATTCGGTGATAGTGGCAGATGCGTACGCCCACAGAACCGGGCTTGGGCAAGTAGCCAATGGGAAGCAGACAACATAACCAATGGAAAGCAAAGAAGTGAGATGTGAGCGTAACCATGGTTAACGAAAAAGAGGAATTGCTGCAGGTCACGTGAGGGTTGTAGACTGTGTAAGTTCCGAATTTCGGCTAAAGTCAGTTGTTCACTGGCTCTTCCGTCTCCCGACAGCTCCTCCGTGTGCGCGAATTCTCTGCGATAGCTTTTCTGCTCCACACAAGTATCATCGCCGAAAATAAAAATATAATCTTATATTTTTATATACATACGTGTTCCTCGTTGTTAATAACGACACAGTATACTATACAACAAAAACAACGCCATAAGAACCAATTATATTTAAGCCAAAATGGATAAGACTCAAGAGAACAGCAAGTGTAAGTTATTTAATGATAGAAACGAAACCATTAATCACATAATAAGCGATTTCAACAAACTAGCCCAAAAAGTGTACAAGACTAGACACGACTGAATGGGGAAGGTAATCCACTGAGAATTGTGCAAGAAATTGAAATTTGACCATATTACCAAATGTGGCATGCACAAACCAGTATCCGTTCGAGAAAATGAGACGCACAAAATTTTCTGGGATTTTGTGATACAAACAGTTCACCAAATCCCGGGCAGAAGACCAGACCTAGTGATAATTGACAAGATTTGTTTGTTTGTTTTTTGGCTTTTATGGCATATCAACCTTTGTAGGTTATTTTATGCCAAATCCATTTTTATACAAATAAACAGTTCTATTTCAAATAATTCAGTTTAGTACAAGTATACTTTTTATTTACACACAGTTAAATGTAAAAAAGAAACATTCTGTTTCCAACAATCCAGTTTAGCATACAAAAACAGTCCCATTTCAAACAATTCAGTTTAGCATACGTACGTTATTTAAATGTCAAAACAGTTATATATCAAACAATTTAGTTTAACAGAAGTATATAGTTTAGTTCTATTTATCCATTGGTATTAGCGCCGAGTGGAATGTTAACAGTCTTGTCGAGAAACAGAGTTAGATTAATGAGTAAGAAAACAAAAACTTCCCACTTAATGGATTTTGCCATTCCGGGAGACCAGGGAGTAAAAATAGAAGAAAGCGAAAAAATGAATAAATTCAACCAGAGAGTTGAAAAATCTGTGCAATGTGACGGTGGTACCAATTGTATTTGGAGCACTTGGAGTAATCCTCAAAGGTTTGGAAGAAAATATTGGAAGAATTGGAGATCAGAGTTCATCCAAACCACTGCTTTGTTAAAATCGGCAAAAATACTGAGAAGAGTCCTGGAGACTTAAAGAGACTTACTGTCACTCAGACTTCAGTCGAAGAACATTTACTAACGCCGGTGTAAAAAATTCGACAAAATGATAAGGATTTGAAAATAGTTACATTTTACCATTTCTGTCTTGTACAAATAAGTAATAACTTTTATATCACTTGGAGTAATTTTTCTGACAAAATTCAAATACTTTTATCAGTATTATAAAATCATAAGGATTAGTAATAAAAAATATCGAATAAGAAAAGTTTTGATTGTATAATTCTCCTTTATTAGGCATAGAATTCTGGTATTTTTGCTTTAGAAGGAAATGAATTTTTTGTTAAAAATTCTGTACTTATTTATGGCCGATATAGTAATACCTAATAATATCCGTTTTGATTGTATAATTTTCAGATGGAAATATAAATTTTTTTGCATCTTTGATTGAGAAGAAAATAGATTTTTTTTTTTCAATTCAAAGATTGTGAACATGTAACCTATTTCTGGGCGATACAGTAAATTTGGATTAATATATTTACAGATATGAGTGCTGTTAGCATTAGATTCGAAATTTACGTAATTCATGTAGTTAGTGTTTTTGAGAATAACTTGTTAATTACTATTACTCAACACAATGAGGGTAAAACGAATTGAAAGTATATTTAATTCTTTTGCAATCAAGGGAAGATATACGAGTGTCATTGAAAACAATGTATTTTATGTTTTATTCCTTGAAGCACGGAAAAAAGAACGCCAAATCCGGAACTGATTACAACTGAGTGTGATGCGATTTTAAATTGGTTTCGTGATTAGTAAAGCCGAAATCGCTTTCGATCTTCAATTACCAATATCTCAATTACTTTGGTGATTGTATATTGGAACGCAGCTGCAAACTCCACAAATTACAAACCGGTTTGTTACTCTTTCCTCTCCTCCTCGGAAAATAGAATAATAACAAAAAAAACAACAACAAAAAAAAAAAAGCAAAAATGAACTAAAAATGATGAATGACTAAAGTGAGAGAGAGAAAGAGAGATAGAAAGAGAGAGAGAGAGAGAGAAAGAGAGAGAGAGAGAGAGAGAAAGAGAGAGAGAGGTAGAGACAGGCTGAGACAGAAACAGAGAGAAAGACAGTGAAGATAGAAAAACCAAAAACAAAAAAAAAAACAAGCAAAAATGAACCAAAAATGATGACTGACTAAAGTGAGAGAGAGAAAGAGAGATAGAAAGAGAGAGAGAGAGAGAAAGAGAGAGAGAGGTAGAGACAGGCTGAGACAGAAACAGAGAGAAAGACAGTGAAGATAGAAAAACCAAAAAAAAAAACAAGCAAAAATGAACCAAAAGTGATGAATGACTAAAGTGAGGGAGAGAAAGAGAGATAGAAAGAGAATGAGAAGGAGAGAGAGAGAGAGAGAGAGAGAGAGAGAGAGAGAGAGAGAGCGGTAGAGACAGGCTGAGACAGAAACAGAGAGAAAGACAGTGAGAGAGAGAGAGAGAGAGAGAGAGAGAGACGGTGAAACAAAGGGATACTGAGAGACTGAGAAAGGAAGGCAGAGAACACTGAGAGACACAGAGAATGAGAGAGATAAAGATAAAGACAGAGGTAGAGGCAGAGAAAGACATAGAGACAGAGAGACAAAGAGGGACAACAGATAGAGACACACAGATAGACAAAGAGAAAGAGAGATACACAGAGACAGAGAGAGATGGCAGGAAAGACAAACAGAAAGACAAAGAGAGAGAGAGAGAGAGAGAAAGAGAGAGAGAGAGTGAGTGCGTGTGTGTGTGTGTGTGAGAGAGAGAGAGAGAGAGGAGGAAAAAGAGATGCAGAAACAGAAAGTGAGAGAGGCAGAGACAGAGAAAGAGAATGAGACAGATAGAAAGAGAGAGACAGAGAGAAAGAGAGAGACAAACAGAAACAAAGAAAGAGAGAAAAACACTAAGTGTGGCAGACAGAGCGACAGAGAGTGAGAGGGAGAGTGAGAGAGGCAGAAATAGAGATAGACAGATTTAGTGAGAGGAAGAGAGAGAGAGAGAGAGAGAGAGAGAGAGAGAGAGAGGCAGAGACTGAGAAAGAGAGGTGACAGAAATCAATTTAGCAGTTGAAGTGATTGAAGCAATCACAATGAAAGATAAGCTCCTGAGGCAGAGTATACGAGTTCAAATCATCCCAGAAGTTGCTTGGTTTTACATTATGTCAACCATTGTTGAGTCCCGCCCTACTGACAGAGCTTAGAACCCGTTTTAGAGATAATATTCAAAATTACTTTATTAATATATTGAACGATCATTCGCAATCATTTTAAGTGCGCGAACTCGCGCCTTTCTGGGCCATCGGCTGGCATACATGCCACCTGGCCCAAGAATGGCAAGCATAGATTCACATTGTTCTAGACCTTCGGGTCTAGTGAATCAATGACCAGCTAGGTCAGCTGGTATACGTGCCGGTAGACTTAGTAAAGGCTAGCATAGTTCACATTGCACCAAGTAATCCAGCATTGACCGGCGGTGCACGAATTTCAGTTCGTGCCTGAACTACCCCTCCCTTTAATCCCCATTATGAAAAATGACTTTGCATCAAATCCTGTCTGGTGAGAGTCACAGATAAAAATTGCTGCCTGGCATTCGTGCCGGGGGGTGTTGTTTGCGTACAATAACATCTTGGCTTCAGGAGTCTGTCCTACCAGGTCTTTGCCTGCTTCGACAGAACTATGTTTATTGCTTGGTACCTGAGGCGCTCCATTTAGGGAATGCCGACGGATTAGAGTATTTTTGCACCTGATGCTCATAAGTCTTAATTTGTCGCCATCACAAAACGGTCCTATGCCATATTCTGACACGGTAGGATGTCAACTAAATTGCAGTTCGCAATCATTTTAAAGAGGTAAAAACTTCATATTTGGTTGCAATTTCAATGTTTTGATTGTCAATGTATTAATAAAATTCATTATTATTTCAAACAGATAAACAAGTCACGTTTAATTGTCATATCAAGGCTTTGAAAGTCAATGTACTAATAAAGTTCATAATTATTTTTAACAGTGAAAGATTTCATAAGTAAAGTTGGCGACCTTAGACGAGGATGAACCGAAAGCTCCCTTTTCAATAGCTACTACACCAAGGTGTAGGGAAGGGTCCTACTCCCTTCTTTGAATTGCTCCACTTTACCCTTGATCCTTACCAACCCCTCCGCTCGGACAGGATATGACAAAAGGTCAATTTTTAAGCAGAGTTTACAGGTTTGAATTCAGAGTTTTCCTTCTCCTAGACTAGTTACCTCACCAAGGCTGAAGAAAAACCAGTGTGTCCTACTATTTACCCATAGCTGGAAGGAGAATAATTGGATTCATACCTTTCCCAAGGGTATTAGTACGATGTGAAATACAATCAGTCTCGTCCAGGATTTGAACTCGTGTCACCGCGTCCATTTCCTACAACGATAACCATTACACCACGAGCACCTTACTTCTAAGCAAGACGGCACCATGAATCATTTTTTGAGTCTTTGATTTGACTCGATCTGGTATTGAACCCTAGTTTCCAGGACCATTGGCGAACACTACTGTTCCAATGGCCGGCCAAAGACAAGATATTTAGTTGCAGTATCAATGTTTTAACTGTCAATGTATTAATAAAGTTAACAATCATTTTAAATTGGTAAATTCTTGATACATAATTGTTGTATCAATGTTTTCTGAGACAATATGTTAATAAAGTTCGCAACTGTTTTAAACCGATTAATACTTCATACTTGGTGGGCCTGTAAATAACACTGACTGCTTCTCTGTAGAAGGGTGAGACCCTCCCCCAACAAGTGTCCTGTACATGATACTAATTAATCTGATGGTGAGGCTCCAGTAATTCTGGGGTTTTAGGAAATGCAAAATACGCCTTTATCATATTTACCAACCCCTCCGCTCGGGCAGGATATGACACAAGGTCAATTTTTAAGCAGAGTTTAACAGTTTTGAATTCAGAGTTTTCCTTCTCTTAGACTAGTTGCCTCACCAAGGCTGAAGAACCTTGTCTGCCCTACTATTTACCCATAGCTGGAGGGAGAATAATTGGATTCATACCTTTCCCAAGGATATTAGTGCTATGTGAAATGCAATCAGTCTCGTCCAGGATTTGAACTCGTGTCGCCGTGTCTATTTCCTACGACGATAACCATTATACCACGGGCACCTCTAAAATATACCTTCATTGCCATCGCTACCAGGTCCACATTGACCCGGAGTTATAGCACTTAATAAGGTCCTATCTATGCCTCATATAGACAAAACTGCATATTTATGATAAACTGAAACGTTTGAAATAGAACTGATTTGACATTTAACTGAATGTAAACAAAAAAAATTACTTATACTAAACTGTATTGTTTGAAACCGAATTGTTTTTCTTTTTGTATAGTGCCATAAAACCAAACTAAACCAAACCAAACTTCATACTTGATTGTAATATCGATGTTTTAAGACCCAATCTCTTAATAAAGTTAACAATTATTTTAAAGAAGCAAACATTTATTAAAAGTTGGCGACCGTAGTCGAGGGCAATCCGAATGGAGTAGCGCCCTCTCCTACACCTCGGTGTAGGAGAGGGCGCTACTCCATTTCCAGGATTGCTCCACTTTAACCTCTCATACGCATCTTAAAATGATGAGTGTTAAGCAAGGAGGACATTAAGTATCATTTTTGAGTCTTTGGTATGACTCGACCTGGAATTGAACCATGGTCTCCCGGCAATTAGCGAACATTCTACCCCTTAGGCTAACGGGAATTCAATATATCAGTTCAGTTTAAAATCTTTTCAAGAGATCCAGATACCAGTCTGGTTTAGTGTGGACCTGGGAGTAATGTCAATGAAAAGGTGACTCCATCATTCTCAGAGCTCGAGAACTGGATCTGTTGTATTTTGGCCTTTGACCCGGCCAAAAATGCCATTCCACCGGAAGGAAGTGACACATTCTGATGGCAGTTATGAGAGGAAATCGCGTGGGCAGAAATTGGCTGATGAAATGGGACGAGGTAAAAAAAATTCCCATGGTACACTCATAGACTGATGCACCGGAAGAGAGTGACCTGTGAACTGCATGACAGTTATTTCCGCTTGATGACGATCAAACATGCGATTTCAAAGATCGAGTAGGCGACTGAGTGGTCGTTGAACTATTATATAACTCAGTCAAGACAGAAGTCAAGGCAGTTCCAGTTACAGTTGGAGACGGAGTTATAGACAAGGTGTGGTAGGGAAAGCCACACCTGGCCGAAAGGGCTTGGGGCCCTGATGAGTTGGGGTCCAGAGAAGATGCTGATAAGATGCATTAAAGAGAGCCATCATCCAGCTGAGAGCTGGGCCGCTGCGGTTGAGCATCAGGAGAACAAGAAAGACACAACGCTGACGGCCATAAGAGTAGGGGTCTAAATGTTGCTGTTATGTTCGGTCTCCAACTCCCTCTCACACGCAAACCTTGAGTAACCTTTTCGAACCCTTACAATAAAGTGAGAGGTACATATATTTATAAAGAAGTCTTCCTGCGTCTGTCTTTATTATTGTGTCGTTATGATGCTGTAGATGACTATATAACAGATCCTCACTACAGATCTTAGTGTGAAAAGGATATTGTTATCTAAGCTTAGTCTGGCAAAAATCTTAAGGTACTCAATTGAATCCTTGGGAGTAAAAATCATCTGTGAAACTAACTAAACAATCTTGGCTGCACGGTGTGGTGATCCTCAGGTCTACAAATATCAAGATCAGAATACGTTCAGTGATGAAGACGGTTGATCGCACACGTTCAACACAACGAGATTATTCCAGATGATAAAGATATTAAAATTTGTTTTTCGCCATCTGCTTCTTCCTTCTTTCCGCCGGTCTTTCTCTTTTCACAACACACCATGGGACTCCAGCTGAAGACAGGTTATCTCAAATCCCGATGCCAAGGAGAACTAATTGTCCCCGCTGATAAGGGAGAACTTCTTTTTTTTTATAAAAAAAATGCAGATGGGGTTTTATCTAAACAGATTTTTGATGGCTTCGTAAGCCAGTGACAAGCGTAGTGGGCATATGCAGGCCATCAAAAGAAAAAAAGCCGCGTAAATCTAAATAGCAAATATAGGTGATATTTTCTTTATATATATATATATATATATATATATATATGCGTGTTTGTGTGTGTGTGTGTGCGTGTGTGCGTGCGTGCGTGTGTGTGTGTGAGGATGGGCTAAAAATGTGTAGGTTGAAAGGATCTTATGATGACGTCATATCTGCTGCTGATAACTTTTTGAGGAATGGAGTCCGAGTGAACCACAAGGAGGACTATGTTGAAAATTCAATATCACTTGGTCGAAGTATCTTGTTTAGCCTATTAACTTTACAGCTGACCCTTATATATATATATATATATATATATATATATATATCATCATCATATCGTGCTGGCAGCACGGATATCCCTGATCCTCTCTCGCCACTCCTCCCTATCGTTCATCGCCCTAGGCAGGTCTTCAGGACAACAATAACTGCATGCAACTAGACTGAATACATCTCTTTATTCCTTTTATGAACACAGACACACACCCTAACACACACACACACACACACACACACACACACACACACACATATATATATATATATATATGATAAAATGAAAGAATCGTTTTAAAAACTTTTTTTTTTCTTAAATCAGAGAAGTGCTCAAATAATGGTCTGTAGAGCAAGTTGAAGCCAAAGATAAATAAAGTGTCTTCTCTCCTTAGGTCAGTTGTATATGCAAATGTTTTCCCTACTTGTGTTTGTTTCATATATTTGCAAAAACACCATCTGATAAAACACCGTTATATACATATATATAAGATTTAATTAAAATACTGAATTCGCCAGATGCGCTGGACACTGAATTATAATATCTTTTTCATTTTGGGTCTTTTAGTCTTGCTAATCTAATTTTAATTAAACTTGGAGGAGCAATCTCCACTCTAAGTATTGTGCTTCTAAAATTAATAGACATCTTTACATACCTCGGCAGCAATATCTCATCTACTGAAAGTGATGTTAATATACGCCCAACAAAGTCATGGACTGCAATCGATAGGTTATTCGTCAGGTGAAATCTGATCTATCTAATAAGATAAAACGGGGTTTCACTCAAATAGCGGTTGTATCAGTACTACCGTAAGGATGCACCACACGGAAGCTAACAAAACGCATAGATAAAAAACTAGATTGGAACTACACCTGAAAACTGCACGCTATTTAAAAAAAAACTGGAATCAACGCCCCACGAAACAGCAGCTGTAAGGCCACTTGCCTCTCGACTCAAAAACCATCCAAGTAAGACGAACAAGATATGTTGTACACAGATAATGAAGCAAGGAGGTGCCCGTGGTGTAATGGTTATTGTCGCAGGAATTGGACACGGCGACACGAGTTCAAATCCTGGACTGTTTGCATTTCACATAGCACTAATACCCTTGGGAAAGGTATGAATCCAATTATTCTCCCTCCAGCTATGGGTAAATAGTAGGACAGACTAGGTTCTTCAGCCTTGGTGAGGCAACTAGTCTAGGAGAAGGAAAACTCTGAATTCAAACCTGTTAAACTCCGCTTAAAAAATTGACCTTGTGTCATATCCTGCCCGAGCGGAGGGGTTTGGTAAATATGATAATGAAGCAAGGACGAACGCATAAGGAATTTTTTCTATGGACGCCGACACATGGACGTGCCAGTGTTGGCCGACCAACAAAAACTTATTTACATCAGTTCTATGCGACAATGGATGACGTTTGGAAGTCCAGCCGGGAGCGATGGACAATAGGTACGAATGGAAAGAGAGAGAGAGAGAGAGAGAGAGAGTCAAGGAAATCCGTGCTGTCAGACCGACTTGATGATTATGATGATAAGCCCAACTTGCTAACTATGGCACCACTGGAGGTACTCATTGGATGAAGTGCGTTCCAAATACACGAAATTAATTTAGAAAATGAAGATTCATGGAGTAAAATATGTCATTTTTTTCATTGATAGACCGCGAATTACTTAATATACCCACATATACGAGTGAACACACATATATTCGTGCGTTTACGTATAGGAAGTAAAAAAGAGACAAACATCATCAAAATCCATCACAAGATATTTGTAACATACTCATATGCAGATGCATGCAGAAACATATTCAACACAATAAAGACGAGCGGACACAGTTCTTTAGAAAAATATACCTCTCACTTTATTTGAAAGGGTTCGAAAGGGTTACTAAAGGTATTATCTGTGAGAGGTGAGTTGGAGAGTGAACAGAACTGCAACATATTGACCCCCCCCCACTCTTCTGGCCATAGCAGCATTTCTTTCCCGTTCTCCTCGGTTGCTCAACCGGGGGCCTGGGGGCCCAGCCTCTGCTGAAACATGGTTCTCATTCCAGCATCTTCGCTCCAACTGGTCTGAACTTCCTTTCGCCGGAGTTATATAATAATTTGACGACCACCTACTTCTTGCGAGTGTCACAATTCGCACTCAATTCAACCGTTCGACAGTCAAGGTTGTCCCTTGGTATCTTCGACCGGATGCACCTGTTATTTACACAGGTGCATTTCTTCTTTTGACAGCTTGGCCGGGGTCAATATGTTATATATCTACAAACATCAATCTTTTAAAGCTGAAAAAGCGATACTAAAAAAAAAAAAAAGAAATGAAAGATACTCCTATATCTTAAAACCAGGCATTATAAAAATATACACTGGACACCTGTCATTATTTTAAGCTAACTAGTCTCGGTAACCCGTAATTGAGTCAAAGAATTGGGTTCTTACTAAGTTCTTCACAATTTTGGCCCTGTGCCGGAATAATACAAGCCCAGTAAATATCTAAAGCGTGGCCAAGATTTTGACTGAATTCTGATATGTGAATACCAACAAAACCTATTCGTTATTAGTCGCTTCCGTACAATGACCTTTTGCTAGACGTAACTAATCTTAGTTAAACAGAAAAATTAGTCAAATCTGAGTGGATGCAGAAAAGTAACTATTTTCAACCAGACTGAATAAGTTTAACTGGTCGTACAATGTTATACGCTACTGAATCACTATATTGGTCTTATTAAAGTCTCGTTGTGATAAACCGGTAAAGACTAATATATCTATGTATTGTCATCACCAGACAGACGCTTTTGTGGTATCACTGAGAGAAGACATACGAGATACTTCAAGCTGGGATCAAAAGCCGGCTGACTTTACGTCAATCGGATATCTTAACCCAGAGTCATCGTCAATTTCTGTGTTAGAGAAGGAATTTTTTCATATATCTTTTTCTCATAAATTATCGGCTACCGGGTGTGTGCAACTAATTAGCAGAGCTTTTGCACTTCAGCTTATGTAGTAGCTAGCAAATACCCCACTAGAGTGCTCAATCGATGAGGGGAACATACATATATATATATATATATATAAGAACGGAAGTTGGCCGAACGTAATCGACGGTGATCCGAGGTGTAGGGAAGGCGCTATTCCCTTCCCTGGATTGCCCCACTTTCCTTTTATCCGTAGCTTAATGCTTAGCAACAAGGCATCAAGTACCATTTTTTGAGTCTTTAGTATAACTAGAACTGGGAGTGAACCCTAGTTTCTCGGATCAATGGCGAACACTCTAACCATTATGCCTATAGGCCGGTAATATATATATATATATATATATATATATATATATATATATATATATATATATATAATCACATATGTGAGAAACTGTAACCAAGCACCGTTGACTCTATGTCAGCACTCTCCTAGCTTAGATATATATGCACTTTCACCGATGTTGAGAATTCTTTATTTATCAGCATATCAAACTAAATCATTAATATATATATATATATATATATATATATATATATATATTACTTCAACAAATTTAAAACTTCCAACCTAATTATTTCCAATAACTGTTCCCCCTCCACCGATCTTCTTGATAAAACAAACATGGTATATATGTTCAAAAGTCCCTTGGGAGACTGTGTCTCCAACGAAAATAATATGTACGTTAGTCTTACCACTGCGACTCTTTCAAGACGTCTTACTATGTGCCTTGGGGTTCTAGTTCCATAATACTGCTACATTGGCTCATGAAATTAATAGACGACGACTACAAATCTTAAAAACCTGACATATAAAAAAATATAATTAATAAAATTAACTTTGAAAACAGCAACCATGTTTTGAAACGCTTTTAGATTTTTTTTTGGGTAATTAACGAAGTGGAAAAAAAATTAAATATTCTATTTCCGTTGAAAGCGTTTTCTTTTAAATTCGTTCGATGTCATCAGTATCTCAGTTTAACCCAACTATACGCTTATGTAATATTTGTAATGTTATAAAAAGCTTAAAAACTTTTTTTAAATCAATGTTCACACTACAAATAACCCAAGTTGATGACCTATGAAGTGTCCGAACGCGCTCGGGACAATTTCGGTAAATTCATCTACCAACTCCAACCTAAAACCAAAACACTTGTCAGGAAACTTGAGAGGATTCAAATAAAATTCTATAGACAAAATTGTCTTAACTACTTAATCAAACATGCTTAAATAAAGAACTGCTGCCTAACCACACATATGTATATAAATTTAACACACACACACACACACACACACACACACATATATATATATATATATATATATATATTTGTCGATATTCAAATATCATTGAAATACTTATATGATAGTAACTAGTAAATGTAAGAAATTAAGTCGGCGACCGTGGTCGAAGATGACCTGAAGGTTCTCTTTTCGATAGCTACACCACCGAGGTTTAGGGGAGGGCGCTACTCCATTCTCTGGATTGCTCCACTTTACCCTTGATACGCACCTTTTAGTGCTAAGTGTTACACGAGGAGCTATCAAGTATTTTTTGAGTCATTGGTATGACTCGAAATGGGATCGAACCCCTGTCTCTCCTGGGTCACTTGCGAACATTCTACCCATTTGAGTAAAATAGCATATAGAAATTCATCTGCGGACCTCTTTAGTTAAAAATATTTTTTTTTATCTAATTGGACTAAAAAAAGATTTCTAACATTATATGTATATATATACATATAGGCGATTGCCGTCGTCATTGTGCACTCAAAGGAAATAAAAGTACGATCACCGGATGGAGACACAG
The DNA here is from genome assembly GCA_963585895.1 of Sepioteuthis lessoniana. NCBI lineage: Eukaryota > Metazoa > Mollusca > Cephalopoda > Myopsida > Loliginidae > Sepioteuthis > Sepioteuthis lessoniana. The sequence goes on along the minus strand of OY757926.1, from coordinate 31,623,833 downwards.
AATACTTTGACATTGTAGCAGGAGTACTACAAGGGGACACGCTGGCTCCGTATCTCTTTATCATTTGTCTAGACTACGTACTTAGAACATCGATTGACAAAATCAAAGAGAATGGCTTTAAACTGACGAAGAAAAGAAGCAGAAGATACCCCGCAACAACAATTACCGACGCCGACTACGCCGATGACATAGCGATACTGGCAAATACACCTGACCAAGCCGAAACACTTCTGCATAGTTTGGAACGAGCAGCAGCAAGCATAGGCCTCCATGTTAATGCACACAAAACGGAATATATGTGCTATAACCAAACGGTGGACATCTCCACTCTAAAAGGAACCCCTCTTAAACTAGTAGACAAATTCACGTACCTAGGAAGCAGCGTCGAATCAACCGAAAAGGACATCGAAACGAGGTTAACGAAAGCATGGACAGCTATCAATAGGCTATCGACTATATGGAAATCAGACCTAACCGATAAAATGAAACGCAGTTTCTTCCAGGCAGCGGTCACATCGATACTGCTATATGGATGCACTACATGGACGCTAACAAAACGGCTGGAGAAGAAACTAGATGGCAATTACACAAGAATGCTGCGTGCAATCCTCAACAAGTCCTGGCAGCAACACCCCACAAGACACCAACTGTACGGCCACCTGCCCCCTATCACGAAAACTATTCAAGTTAGGCGAACCAGACATGCAGGACATTGCTGGAGAAGCAGAGATGAACTCATAAGAGATGTACTCTTATGGATCCCCACACATGGCCGCGCAAAAGCAGGACGACCAGCACGAACGTACATTCAGCAGCTATGTGAGGATACAGGGTGTTGTCCTGAAGACCTACCTAGGGTGATGAACGATAGGGAGGAGTGGCGAGAGTGGGTCAGGGATATCCGTGCTTCCAGCACGATATGATGATGATGATGATGTCAAAATAAGTCTAAACCGTTGACTGCTTTCCTCGGATTATACGAACTTATATATATATATATATATATATAAGTGTATATAATCTCTCTCTCTCTCTCTCTCTATATATATATATATATATATATTTATATATATATATATATATATATATATATATACGTATAGTTCGAGGAAAAGTGTACAATTTAGACTTATTTTGTCATAATCCAAGGTTAATTAGAATTTCCTTTGAATTCTTAATGACGACGGCTTTCGGATATATAATGATTTTTCGATTAAAAATATACCGAAAATCACATGCAGAGCGAAAACAATTTTTGAAATATTTAACGAAGAAACTTCAATTTAGTGTAATCATAATAAATTTATTTCCGGTCGTTATGACCTTCATCAGATGATGATACAATGGTGCTTTTGTTATGTAAAATTTCTTACCTCGTTTCCGCCTAGAAGAGACAAAAATAAACTATTTCAATTACTTATAAAATCTCTTTATATATTAAGGTTTAAATATCCCCCTTTTTTATTCTATTTTAAAGAACTCTTTACTTATATTTGATACTTCTTTTTATCATCTAAAAACCGGTGAATATCGGAAGGTGTTCTTTGTGAGTTTTTGGTCTAGTTTGAATAAGAAACCTAAATTCCTATAATTAGATTAAAGATAACGTTTGGAAATAATGTTTGTATTCGATATTTAACAAACATAAAGTAGTTGGCTGTATTTATAAATAAATGCAATTCGATTTATATAGATTTAATTTGACAGCTGATATGTAGTAATATATTCGAAATAGAAAACCCATGTGGACGGAGCTCAAAATATGCCGACTGCATACGCTGCAGAGTGGTAATAACTCCTCCTCAAAAGGCTGTCTCCTGGGTATGACACTAGACTGAATCAGTTGGTGAGGTTACATTAGGGGGAGTGTAGAAAACCCATACGTTGCAGATTCTCTCAGATCTAGTCAGACATGAAGTGGAAGTATCGTTTAGCGTGCCTTCTATAAACCAAGGAGATTTTTTTAATTATTAGGAATACTTGAAACTAAGTTAATTTGTGCGGACCATGGATAATTCATATGAAGTATGTATAGTTACTTGAAAACTTATAATCTTCTATAAATTTTATTTTTTTGTTTGTGTTCTTGGCATATCAACCCTTGTAGGTTATTTAATGCCAAATTCATTTTATACAAATAAACAGATCTATTTCAAACAATTCAGTTTAGCATAAGTACACAGTTTGTCAAAAACATTTCTATTTCAAGCTATTCGGTTTATTCAAACAGTTTTATTTTAAACAATTTAATTTAGTATAAGTATAGTTTTTGTTTACACACAGGGAAATGTCAAAACAGTTCTATTTCAAACAATTCTAGTTAACATTCAAAAACAGTTCCATTTTAAACAGTTCAGTTGAGCGTAAGTACAGATTTTAAAAGTCAAAACAGATTTATTTCAAGCAATTCAGTTTAGCATAAGCGAGTTATGGCAATGAAGAGTATTCCACATTCCCCAAAGCACCAGCATTACTGGAACCTCATCATCAAATTGTTTAGTGTCATAATAGGACACTCGTTGGGGGAATCTTTCTTCTCTGCAGAGATGTAGTTGGTTCACTCTACAGCTCCAACCGACTGAGCAAGCCTATAAATTATCTTATTACATAGGAATACTTTGAACCATACAATCGTTTGGTTAGGTTTGGATTTGTCTCATATTAACCATTGTAAGTTATTTAATGCCAAATCCATTTTTATGCATATAAAGAATTTCATTTTAAACATTTCAGTTTAACATTAGTACACAGTTTAAACATAAAAAACAGTTCTATTTTAAACAATTCAGTTAAGTATTAGCACTCTATTTAGTTCTATTAGATCCATAGAGAGGATTATATCAGTCAGGTGCTGCCACTTCGAGTCTGAGTGGACCTGGGAGTGATGGCAGTAAAGGGGTATTCTGCACCTACCAAAGTTCCAGCATTACTGGAGCCTCGCCACCTGATTTATTTTATATATATTTATCTATTTTATATATTTTATTTATATTTCTTGTCATATCCAAGAAACTCGTTGGGGAAGTCTTACCCCTCTGTAGAGATGCAGTCGATATATTCTGCAGCGCCAACCGATATTGCAATGGGACGTTGAAAATATAGTAATATTTATCATCAATTATTTTTTGAATTAATAAAATTTCTGCGTTAAAAATTAAACTCGGCATTGAATAACCCAACAAAATTTTGATACGCCCTACCCCCAACCAACCAATCAACCATCCAATCTTGTTTGAGAAAGATATATTTCCATAAATAAGTTGAGATTACATTAGCCTTCGCTGTAAACAACACTGAAACAATAAAAAAAAACGCAAAATGTCTAAATAGTAATAATCTATGATGACTTCGTTACGTCAGAAGTGAAAATATGCGTAGCAGTTTATGAAAATTATTTTCATAAGTTTTAGGGACAAATATCTTATCTAAAGATTAGAATTTTGTTTATATTGCAAAGCCTTGGTTGGAACTTTTATTTATTTATTTTTATTCATTTCAATATTACTTGTTTTATTGATTTATCTGTTCAAGTATTTATTTATTTATTTTTTGCTTGAGTGGGTCCCTCCGATTAGGACCCTAGAAAATTTAGAAAATATTGGATGGGTAAATAATGTAAATATATTACAGAATTTTATAGATTTTCCATCTTTTATTCTTTTCTTTTAGCTCCAATGATTTGCCTTGAAGTGAAGATAATAAAAAGAGAGGAAAAATAAGGCGATGAAAGGGGAAAAAACAAGAAGAAGAAGAAGAAGAAGAAGAAGAAGAAGAAGAAGAAGAAGAAGAAGAAGAAGAAGAATGAAAAAAATGTTTCAAAAAGTCTGACAATATGTGAAAACATGCAAGTGGTTCGTGTGTGTGTTTGTGATTATGTTTGTGTGTGTCGATGTGGATGCACACAGTCAAGCCAAGAAGATAAAAATATTGTACAGATAAAAAAAGTAATATTTCGAAAATGAAAACTTTATATATTCATTTATTTATTCATTATACTCTTACTTTATATAAACATGCCCAAAATATCGATATTGACTTGAATTTTGCATGGCATACCCTCTAATCATCAGAAGATACCCATATTCAAATTTAATATAAAGCCCTTCATGGATAATAATAAGACCCTTTTTTTAGAGTCCTTTACTCAAGAGTTTATTTCTGGTAAACATGTTAAAACTATCTAAAATCCCACTATCATTTTCACTCTATACGAGTTTTTTTTTTTCACCAACAATAACTTGAAGCATTTCACTGAAGTCTGAGCGACATATGTTCTCATATCTTAAAAACTCTTCTAAATATTCTTGCTTATTTTAACAGCGCCGCAGTTTAAATGGTCTCTCATCTACAGCTTCCCAGTCGACTGGGAATGAAGCAATACACCGACTGCATCTCCGCAGAGGAATAAAACACTTCCCCAACAAGTGTCCTGGATATAACACTAAACAATCTGATGGTGAGGTTCGAGTAATGCTGGAGCTTTGGGGAATGCAGAACACCCATTCACTGCCATCGCTCCCAGGTCCACTCTGGCCCGGAGTGGTAGCATCTGACAGAGTCCTATCTATGGGTCAAATAGAACTAAACTGCTTACTAATGCTAAACTGAATTACTTGAAATAGAACTGCTTTGACATTTAACTGTATGCCGACAGCAACTATACTTTCACTAAATTGAATTGTTTGAATTAGAACTGTTTGACTAAACTGAATAGCTTGAAATAAAAATGTTTTTGGTTATTAAATTGTATTCTTATGCTAAACTGAATTGTTTGAAATAGAACTATTTATATGTATAAAAATGGATTTGGCATTAAATACCCGACAAAGGTTGATGTGCCATAAAATCCGAATAACCAACCAACCAAAATCTTATCTATAGTTCTATAGTCTCTTTTCAAGATATTTCAGGACCGTTCTAAGGACACCAATTACTGTCAGTTTCACGTCACCCACCTGTTCAGCTCCCTGGCAAGGTTTTAGTATTTGTGTATCTTTACACTTCCTTCTGTGATCAGGTGGAATAACAAATTCCACAAGATAAAAGTTCTTTTCTTCTTTTTGATTAAAACTGGCCCTGATTTTCCGAGCTGGACTTAATGATCTGCTTTTATCTCAAAGCCCTAGAGAATTTCATTCCTTTAGAGAAGAATCAATATCACCTTTACCTCAGCACTATTAAAATACCCAAGAATACTGAGAAGGATCCTGGAAACCTGATGAGACTTGCTGTTACTCAGACTTCAGTGAAAAATCGCCAGTTAAAGCTGGAGTAAAAAATCCCTCCCCAATGACTATCCTGGATATGAGACTAACAAATCTTATGGTAAGCCTCCAGAGACGGTGGGGCTTTAGGGAATGCGGAGTACCTCTTCATTGTCATGGCTCCCAGGTCCAATCAATGAGTCAAATAAAACTGTTTGACATTTAAACTGAGTGTAAACTTATGCTAAACTGAATTGTTAAAAATAGAACTGTTTGATCGTTTAGCTCGGTGTAAACAAATGACTGATGTTTAATTGAATTGTTTGTTATACATAGCAATACTTTAACTGTGTGTAACAAATGATTCATTGTAAATAGAATTTTCTGTATCAGAAACACATTCAGGGTCATTTAAAAATGTTATCAACAAAACATGCTCACAAATAATAAACATAAAAAATATACGTATAAAAAGGATTTGGCATTGAATAAGCGACAATGGTTGGTATGCCATAAAAGTCAACCAAACCAAATCATATATATTTAATTTATATGTATCAAGAGGATTTGGCATGAAATAACCAATAATGGTTGATATGCCATAAAAGTCAACCAAACTAAATCATATATATTTAATTTATATGTATCAAGAGGATTTGGCATGAAATAACCAATAATGGTTGATATGCCATAAAAGTCAACCAAACCAAATCATATATATTTAATTTATATGTATCAAGAGGATCTGGCATGAAATAACCAATAATGGTTGATATGCCATAAAAGCCAACCAAACCAAATCATATATATTTAATTTATATGTATCAGGAGGATCTGGCATGAAATAACCAATAATGGTTGATATGCCATAAAAGTCAACCAAACCAAATCATATATATTTAATTTATATGTATCATGAGGATCTGGCATGAAATAACCAATAATGGTTGATATGCCATAAAAGCCAAGCCAAACCAAATCATATATATAAATGGTCCAAAGGACAAGGAAAATGATGTCGATACACAATGCCTCACATCCAAGAGATGAGATAGGCAGACTGTATGTGCCAAGAACAAAAGGAGGAAGAGGACTAGCCAGCATTGAGGACTGAGTAGATGCATACATACAGGGACTAGAGTACTAAATTAAAAAGTTGCCAGTAAAACCAACAGAGACACAAGGGTTAATTATAAAACAAAAAAAAAAGAGGCAAGAAAAACCGCTGTACTGATGCTTCAAGCGGCAAACTGGAGAGATTTTACTCGTTAAAACGTGGAACTGACTAAGAAAATCGAACCTCAAAAGAAAAAGTATATCTCTTTTAATACAAATTTAGTACAAAATAACACCGTAAGAAACAATATTAAAGCGAAAATCGATAATACGCAACAGAACCGAATACACCTAAACGGCCCCAAATAATTACAAGACTTGGTATGAGTGAGTGGGAAAGGTGATCACTGGTAATTATGCAAGGCGCTAAAATTTGACCTTTCCACCAAACAGTAAATGCACAAACCAAAACCGTCCTAAAGAATGAGACGCTTAAAATTTTCTGGGATTTTGAGATCCAAACAGATCATCTTATCCCAGCCAGAAGACCAGGCCGAATCTAAATTAAGAAAAAAAGAAAGAACTGGTCTTCTTCTGGATTTTGCAGTTACCGCAGACTCTTGAGTGAAAATAAAAGAAAGCATAGGTAGAGTGTTCAGCAATAGTCCGGTAGACCGGGGTTCAATCCCAGGTCGAGTTATACCAAGGACTCAAAAAAGGTACTTGACACCGCCTTGCTTAACACTCAGCAATATAAGGTAAGGATCAAGGATAAAGTGTCGCAATCCCAGGAATGGAGTAACGCCCTCCTCTACACCTCAGTGTGGTAGCTATTAAAAAGGGAGCTTCGTGTCAAACTCGACTAAGGTCGCTAACATTACTTAACTTTGCTTGAACCTTGCAAGAGAACTAAAAACAACAAGCGTGGAACATGAGTGTGATGGTGATGCCAATTGTTAATGGAGTCCTAGGAACGGTCCCCAGAAGCTAGGAAAATATTGTATGAACTGAAAATTAGAGAAAAGAACTGAACCAACCCTGACTACAGCATTGTTTAGATCGGCTGGAATACTCAGAGACCTGAGGAAACTTGCTGGTACTCAAACTCCATTAAAAGACGAATAAGAAAAAAGACAAAAGAGAAGAAGAAAAGCTAAAGAAAGCAAAGAAGAGGTAAAAGAAGAAAATGAAGAAGTACAAAAATAAGTAAATAAAGAAGGAAATCAAAAAAGAAAGAAAGAAAGAAAGAGAAAGAAAAATAAACGAATAAAATAAATGAAGAGAAAATGTGTGAGAGAAAAGAGAGAGGTAAAGATTAAGAGGAAGGAAGGTCAGTAGAAGGAGAATGAAACAAAAAAGTGAAAAAGGATAAAATGAAAGAGAAGCGGGGAAAAAAAAAGAGGGTAAAGAGGAAAGCAAAGAAGAAGAAGGCAAATGAAGAAGAAGAAGAAGAAGAAGAAGAAGAAGAAGAAGAAAAATGATAAGGAGGCAAATAAGAAAGAGGGCAAAGAAGAAGAAGAAGAAGAAGAAGAAGAAGAAGTGAACGAGAAACAGGAAGAAAAAGGCAAATAAAGAAGAAGAAGAAGAAGAAGAAGAAGAAGAAATACGGAGGAAAAGCAGTATGTTGTGGCAGAAGATGAAGGAGAAAAAGAAATGAATTAGCGAAAAGGAAGTAGAAAAAGGAAAATCATAAGGGTGAACTGCACACGCACTCACGCATGCGTACTCGTCAATTTTAAAGACAGCAAACATTTTCTGAATAGTAGAAGTAATCACATGGAATTTTGGATCCGGATAAAAAATACCCTCATCTTTTGTAAAAAAAAAAAAAAAAAAAAAAAAAGGAAAAGAAGAAGGAGAAAAAAGATTTTATTCAAAATAAATTATTAACACCCAAGATAACGCAAACTACAGGACGCATATAAGAAAACATAGAAACGCCGGCAAGAAAAGCTCTCATGTATTTGAAAGCAACGCATCGACATCTTGTCTACTTATTGCCAATGTTTTGACAGTTCATGCATTATTAAACAGAACAGTTTACGGTAAAAGCCGACACTGGGCGAATTAAAAGCTGACTCGGTTTTTTCCGTGACTTGCTTGGGATGAAAGGCCTTCATTTTGAAAGCTGAACGGTTAGTAATATAAATGCAACGATCCGCTTGTCTTTCTCTCTCTCTCTCTCTCTCTCTCTCTCTCTCTCTCTCAAAAAGAAAAAAAAAGCGAGGAAGATCGCTTAACGAATCGTCAAGTGTTTTACTGTAATCCGTTCCTTCTGCACCTCCCGCAATCAGTGGGTTTTAGAATCATTTATACAGGAATCAGACCCCCCCCCTTCCCTAAAAGGGGTGTCCTTGGTATGACACAAAACTGCATCTGGGGTTGTAGTTCCAGCTCAAGAGATTTGGAAAGGGAGAAGTACCTCTTCATTGACAAGTCCAGAGAGATTGGCTTTGTTTGGTATTGTTTTATTGCATATCAACCCTACAGGGTTATTTAAAGGCAAACTTGTTCACCCACACTCACGCACACACACACACACACACACATATATATATATATATATATATATATAAGAGAAGAGAGAGAGAGTTAGGTTGCGTTTGATTTAGTTTCTTTATTTAATGCCATATCAACCTTCGTGGCTTATGTAATGTAAAAACCATCTATCTAGAAGAACAGTAGTGATAATATTTAACCCATAGCTGGGAGCGTTCATACCATTCCCAAGAGTATTTGTCCGAAAGTGAACGTAAATGCGCGACTGGAGTTCGAACTCGTTTACAACGATTCCGCAGTTCTGTGCTTTGACCATTACTATACGAGGACACCCCCTTGCCAACTGTATCCTCTACAGAGTGGTAAGATTCCTTCAAGGAGTGTCCAAGCTATGACAGTTCTGCGTTTTAAGCATTACACTGTGATAATTTGAACTCCGGTCACTGTGGGTTTTTTTTTCCAACGCCGATAACCATTACAATCTAAGTGCCTCCACACACACACACACACACATATATATGTATATGTATATATATATATATATATATATATATATATATATATATATATTGTCATCCACAGACAGACTGTTTCGTTGTATCACAATTTTTTCAGTGTGGCTAGACACGTAGGACGCTTGGAGCTGGGATCGAAACCCGCCTAACTTTACGTTAGACTTAGTATTATAACGCTCTCGCCAGCAAACGAACCACGTCAACTCGGGGATTATTAGGCATTATGTAGTAGCTATCGTTTGTTTACATATTGCCTTACGGGATACCAGAGTGCTCAATTCATTCGAAGAGCCTATATATATATATATATAACTTTTCAGAATATTAGATATATGAATATATATACAAAGAGAGACAGACAGACAGATAGCATTTTCCTAAATCTATAGAAATAGAAATTGCTTTGGAATGATCTCACAGTTCTCCAAGGAAATATCGCCATTCTTGAAGATTGTAGCAGCGTTCTCCTCATCTCTTGAAGAATTCAAACATCCCCATTGTCTGTCTGCTTGTGTGTGTTGTGGAGTTGACAACCCAAGAAAATTGTGTTAGTTACACTTCGCTGCTTTTCAATGCGACGTTGTCACTTGCGATAAAAATAAAAATGGCGTCAACGAACAATAAACACGAGCTAATATTTTTTTTCTTCTCCGAAATCCCAAAAAAGAAAATTACGATTGCAAGAATTATGAGAACTTTTGAACCACAGTTTGAAAAGATGCAGCGCTTCTTTTTTAGCAACCGAGCGTTCTGAATCAGTTGAAGTTCGCTTCACTTCGAAACCATTTGATGCATAATGCTTAAAAAACATGCCGAGGTAGACTGCATGCGAGATTAGCAACCATCTTCTTTCGTTACAGCACTTATGTTGTCCAATTGCCCAGTCGGCTGGGGCTGTAGAATACACCGACTGCACCTCTGCAGAAGGGTAAGACTCACCCAGTGAGTGTCCTGGATATGACCTTAAACAATCTGATGGTGAGGTTCCAATGATGTTGGGACTTTGGGAAATGCGGACCACCCCTTTATTGCCATTGCTCCCTGGTATTAGTAAAAATACGCGGTTTAGTTCTATTTGACCCATAGATAGAACACTATCAGGTGCTACCACTAACCTGATAGCTGAACCAGCTGATACAAAGAGTAAAAATGAAATAAAGCGAAAAGAGTGACAAATACTTGGATCTTGCCCGACAAGAAAAAAATGGGAGATAAGAAGCTGATGGCGATGCCAATAGTTGTTGTTGGCGCGTTTAGAACAAAGGTTAGGAGGAGAGAAAGAAAAAATAGAAATCAGAGGAAGAAACGAGATTACACAGATTACAGCATGGTTACGATCGGCCAAAATGGGTAGAAAAGTCCTGAAAACCTGAGGACACTCGCTGTCATTCATACTCCAGAGAAAGACAAGTTAAGACTGGCAGGAAAAAGTTTTAAGGAGAATAATAATGATAATAACACACATAAACTTCTATGGAACTTTGACATACACACGGATCACCAAATCTCGGCCAGAAGACCGGACCTAATAATAATCAAAAAAAAAAAAAAAAGAAAAAAAGAAGAGAAATTGCAAAATTGTCGACTTTGCTGGCCCGAGTAACCACAGAATAAAACTGAAGTGGAACTGTTTTTGACTTAAAAACTCTACTTACACTAAACGGGATTGTTTAATATTGAAGTGTTTTGACATTTAACTGTGTGTAAACAAAATCTGTATTTATACTAAACTGAATTAGCTGAATAAGAACTGTTTGAATAAACTGAATAGCTTGAAATAGAAATGTTTTTGACAATTAAACTGTGTACTCATGCTAAAATAAATTGTTTGAAATAAAACTATTGGCATAAACATGGATTTGGCGTTAAATAACCTTCAAAATGTTTATATGCCATAAAACCCAATCAACTGACCAACCAACCAACCATTTAAATATGTGAAAACAAATGACTGGTGTAAAATTCTTACTGATACATAGCCAGAATGGAAACTATTTAACTTTGTGCAAACAAATGATTAATAGTCAATAGAATAAATCATATTAGATTGCAAACTATTTCACTGTGAACTAAAGCTTGGCTCAGCCTCGTTTTAAAATGTTATCAACAAAATGTGTTCATAAATCATATATTTAATGCATATGTATAAAGAAGATTTGGTATTAAATAACCTGTAGCATATTCAAAATACGAATACGTAAAATGTATGGAACTGTAAAACGTTCACATGCATAGGAATCCGAAAAACACTCGAAACACTGACGACTCTCTTGGTTCAGATACGAAACTTTTATTACCTTCTTGACTTTTAGGTTTTTCGACACGAGGAGAGAGAGACACAATTTCTACTATTCTGACTGTTCCATCTGACCAAACAATGCGCGGGCATCCCGTAGTCCATAACTGGACTGGCCTCACTCGCTTCGTCCAGGTCCGAATCTCAACTAACTGCTTTTTTTCAAAAATCACCCAAAATCCTCAGCCCATCGCTTCCAGGTATGACGTCATTCACATCCCCAGTCCCATTTCCTATTTGGGTTTTTATCATGACATTTGTGATTATCACATACTCCCCGCGCGAGCGTGAACACCTACGCTCAATGTGTGCCCCTACCCGTGTACTAAGCCGAATAGTTCTAAGCCTAACTAAACCGAAAGATAAGATATAACCAACGAAAAATGATAATATAAAAAAATCCTTCCGCAATTATATAACAAACCTACACTGGTTGATATGCCATAAAACCCAACCAAGCCAAATTTTATATATTTAATATATATGTATAAAAAGAATTTGGCATTAAATAACCTACAAGAGTTGATATGCCATAAAACCCAACCAAATCGAATCATATATATTTAATATATATGTATAAAGAGAACATGGCATTAAATAACCCCCAAGGGTTGATATACCATAAAATCCAACCAAATAAAATCTTATATATTTGATATACATATATAAAGAGAACATGGCATTAGATAACCTACAAGGGTTGATATGCCATAAAACCTAACCAAACCAAATCATATATATTTAAACATATGTATAAAGAAGATTCGGTATTAAATAACCTACAAGGGTTGATATGCCATGAAATCCAACCAAATAAAATCTTATATATTTAATATATAAGTATAAAGAGAATATGGCATTAAATAACCAACAATGGTTGATATGCCATAAAATCCAACCGAACTAAATCTTACTTAACAGTATGCACACCCACTAAACAGGCACGTAGACACATTTATATACATATGTATGTATGTGTGCTTGTGTCATTTGAAAGATGGTATTTCCGATAATAATTAAAGGAAACTGTCTCAGTAAAATATATATATTCATGAAGTTTACCATAGTACAGCATTAAGAAGATTAATTTTCGCCGCCCAGGGTGTTAAAGCATTTTCCGTTCTCAGAATATTGTAGGCGAGTTAAAAACTAGTCTAGATATTCTTCCTTTTTGAAATTTTCAGCTATCTATTCACGAAAAAAGATGTAAAACTGTCAAATTCAAGAACGAGCTTGTATCGCACCGTGCTCGTTTTGAAGGGTTGATAAATACTTATTTATTCAAATAGCTTGATCTTAACGGAGTTTCAACCTGTGTAGGATTAGTTTATGCCTAGAGGTAAGGGAATCACGATTATTGAATATTTGCATAAGCATGAGAGTTTTTTGTATTCTCTTATATGCTATCAAGTATTACGGTCTATTATGAATAGTTTTCACACGATCCTACGGTTTCAAGTAAGTTGGCGACTGTAATCGAGGGGGACCTGAAGGCTCCTTTTTTAAGGGCTACTACACCGAGGTGTAGGGAATGGTGCTACACCTTTCCTTGGATTGCTTCACTTACCCTTGATACGTACCTTATAATACTGTGTTAAGCTAGGAAGTATCAAGTACGATTTTTTGAGTCTTTGATATGACTCGACCTGGGACTGAACCCCTGTCTCCCGGACTATTGGTGAACACTTTACCCAATTGGCCAATACTTATAATGATTAGATTTTTATTAAATACTTATGTTGAATGTTTATACATACGTCATTTGAAGTAATCATTTCTGTTTGATAATTGTCTTTTGTGCCCGTGGTGTAATTGTTATCGTCGTAGGAAATTAACACGGCGACACGAGTTCAAATCCTGGACGAGATTGGTTGCATTTCACATAGCACTAATACCCTTGGGAAAGGTATGAATCCAATTATTCTCCCTCCACCTATGGGTAAATAGTAGGACAGACTAGGTTCTTCAGCCTTGGTGAGGCAACTAGTCTAGGAGAAGGAAAACTCTGAATTCAAACCTGTTAAACTCCGCTTAAAAATTGACCGTGTGTCATATCCTGCCCGAGCGGAGGGGTTGGTAAATAGGATAATTGTCTTTTGTTTGAACGATTTACATAACTTTCTCAGTTCTGTACAAACACTCGATAGAGTTAAGAGGATCAATCATGTGCGATGAACAATAAGGATGGAGAGCAAGAGAAAGTCAGAGAACTCTATGTAATAGAAATGTCTTGATGATGATAATGATGATGATGGTGGTGGTGGTGGAGGCGGTATTGTTTCAAGTATAATGCTAATCCCATGTAAGAAATGATAGCGTTAAGTAACAAAATATAATTTGAGTAACATTATATCAAGAAGGAGATGCCCGCGGTGTAATGATTATCCCCGTAGGAAATGGACCAGGCGACACGGGTTCAAATCCTGGACGAGACTGATCGTATTTCACGTAGCACTAATACCCTTGGGAAAGGTATGAATCCAATTATTCTCCCTCCAGCTATGGGTAAATAGTATGGCAGACTAGGTTCTTCAGCCTTGGTGAGGCAACTAGTCAAGGAGAAGAAAAAATCTGAATTCAAACCTGTTAAACTCCGCTTAAAAATTGACCTTGTGTCATATCCTGCCCGAGTGGAGGGGTTGGTAAATATGATTACATCAAGAATTCTTATCAAATACGAATAACACTTTAGAATGTTCTTGAGCGTCATTTTCTATTAATGCCCTTAGGAAAGGCATGAATCAATTTCTTTTCTATCCAGCTATTGATATATAGTAGGGTGCGATATTTGTCTCTGCCTACCACCAGACAGGACTTGACGCTAGGTCAATGACCCGAAGGTCGGATTATAGTGGGGATTAGTGGGGGAAGGTTCGCACGAGCTGAGGCTCTAGCTCAGCTTGTTTATACTGGTTATTGGTCCACTTAGTGCAATATAGGCCTGATTAGCTTAGCTGGACATGGACCCAAGCATGGGCTTGGGTACGGATGCCCGATTATAGCTTAAACTGGACAGCCAGGTCTAGTGCTATACAAAGGTGAGAAAAGTGTTAATGATGCAACTTGCCCACTCAAAGATGGCCCAGCCGAAGCCGTGGGCCTTTCGGCCTCAAGTCTGTCAACAGCAAGTTAATGCTGTCGGCCTCGTCCCCGTATATATAGTATAGTCTAGGATAGTATATATATATATATATATATATATATATATATATATATTCAGTGTGGCTGTTAAATAGATTGTGCTATAGCTTTCTCACAGCCACCGTTTTAGTAGAAGGAAAAATTCTCTATTGTACCATATCCTGTCCTTGGTGGGTGGAGAGGTTGTTTGGTTTGGTTTGGTTTGGTTTAGTTGGGTTTTATGGTATATCAACCATTGCAGGTTATTTAATGCCAAATCCTTTTTTATACATATAAACAGTTCTGTTTCAAACGATCTAGTTTAGTACAAGCATATATCTTTCGTGTACACAGTTAAAAGTAAACTTCTCTTTTTTAAAAAAAATCCACCGTAATTATAGTGTTTAGTTCAATTTGACCCATAGATTGGAACCTTTTAGGTTCTCCCACTCCGAGCCAAATTGAACCTGTTTGCACTCAATTTAAATGTCAAACAGTTCTTTCCTACCAATAGATAGAACCATATCAGATGCTAGCACTCAGGCTAGAGTGGACCTGGGAGTGATAGTAATGAAGGGGTACTCCACATTTCCCAAAGCTCCAGCATTACTGAAACCTCACTATCAGATTGTTTAGTGTCATATACCTGACACTCATTGAGGAGAGGGTCTTACCCATCTGCAGAGAGGCAGTCAGTGTACTATATGGTATAGTACATACTAAAATAAAAGTTCTCTGATATACTGCAAATTACAATGGAATCTATGTGGTATACTACATAGTACAATAAAACTTATGATGCCCTGTCTGCTGGGGTTGCAGAATACACTAACTGCATCTTTGCAGAGGGGTAAGGCTCCCCTAAAGAGTGTCCTGGATAGGACACTGAACAATCTGATGGTGAAGCTCCAGTAATGCTGGAGCTTTGGAGAATGCGGAGTATCTCTTTATTGCCGTCACTCCCCGGTCCATTCTGGCTCACAGAGGGTCATATCTATTGGTCAAATAGAACTAAACAGTGCACTTTTGCTAAGCTGAATTGTTTGAAATAGAACTATTTTGACATTTAAACTGTGTAATTATGTTAAACTGAATTGGTTCAGATAAATCTTTATATGTATGAAAACGGATTTGGTATTAAATAACCCACAATGGTTGTTATGTCATGAAACTAAACACAACCAAAAAACAAAACGAACAGACAAAACTTATGTGCTATACTGCATACTACAATAAAAACTATTTGGTCAACTGCATATAACGGTAAGAACCATGTATATACTGTATACTACAATAAAAACTATTAAGTAGTCAGCATACAACAATTGAAATGATTTGATATAGTATACACTACAATTAGAGCAATGTCGTCAACAGCATACTATAATTGAAACAATGACTTATAGCATACTACAATTAAAATTATGTAGTATATTGCAATCTAAAATAGTGACTGTGTGTATAACGTGTATAATTATGATAACGATGCGGTAGACTGCATACTATAATAACACTCACAACACTATCTCCAGTTCAAAATCGCAAAGACACCAAACAAATTTGAGAAGCATTGTACAGATCTCCTAGAATATCAGACCAAATTGGGTAAGTATGAATAAGTACTTCATAATAATCCAGACGTTGACTTTGTTTCTGCAACGCGATATATGTCATTTATTCATTTCTGATATTTGGTTGCAATATAATGTCGAGTTTGATAAAGTTAATTTTTGTTTTTCCACAGCATATAACATTTTTATGGGTTATTTAATACCAACATTTTATTCATTTATAAGCGTTGGATCATAATCCTAGCTACTTAGATTTTCAATGTTCCATTGAAACCATTTTTCAAAACTGCACTTTTTAATTTGTCTATAATAAGCATTTGTTGGCAGGCAATCATACGGTTTCAAGTATTCCTATCGAATACAAATAATTTATCACGAAAACTATCCAAGTCAGACGAACCAGACATGCAGGACACTGCTGGAGAAGCAGGGACGAGCTCATCGGATTGAACCTGAAAATATGTCCATTAAAAATAAATGAATGGTACTCTACAATCACGAGAGCTTCATAACTGGAGCCTCTCCACCGGTTTATAAGAAACCCAGGATATCCATTTTTTGAGTGGGTGGATTTTTTTTCCTTCTACAACAGATGCTGTTGGCATATTCTAAGCACGGCTGACAAAGCGATTGATGAGTTGAAATATTTAAAATTTGGATTCATCCCAAATTTAGACCATAACTATTTAAAATTATAAATATCAACAAATATTGTCCATTTAAGATTTTAAAAAATCTACTTACATAAGATGAATATATAATAAAATAAAAATTATTTAAGCTAATGTCAAGTTCTCGGGGGATTTTGCTATATGTTTGTTCGTTTTGTTTTACGGCATATCAACCTCATCGGTTATTTAATGCCGAATCAAGTTTGGTTTATTTTGGTTCAGTTGGGTTTTGCAGGTTATATAATGCCAAATCCTTTTTTACACATATAAACTGTTCTATTTCAAACAATTCTATTTCGTATAAGTACACATTCTTTGTTTACGCAGTCAAATGTAAAATCTGTTCTTTTTTTTAAATCCAGTTTAGTGTAATTATACAGTTTAGTTCAATTTGACCCATAGATGGGACCCTTTCAGGTTCTCCAAATCCGGGCCAGATTTAACCTGGGAGCGATGGCAATAAAGGGGTACTCCACATTCCCGAAAGCTCCAGCATTACTGGAACCTCACCATCAGATTGTTTAGTGTCATATACTGGACACTCATTGAGGGGAGGGTCTTACCCATCTGCAGAGATGCAATCAGTGTACTATATGGTATAGTACATAGTACATACTAAAATAAAAGTTCTCTGATATACTGCAAATTACAATGGAATCTATGTGGTATACTGCATAGTACAATAAAAGTTATGTGGCCCAGTCGGTTGTATTTGCAGAATACACTAACTGCATCTCTGCAGAGGGGTAAGATGTTTGTTTGTTTATTTCGTTTTACGGCATATCAAACTCAACGGTCATTTAATGCCGAATCAAGTTAAGAGAAAAAAGTCTGAAAAGAACTTCGAATGAAAGGTCTAAGGAATTGATGATAAACTTTAGATAATTTATTGGTTATTTGTTTTTTATTAGGAGTTTATTTGCAGGGAACCATAATCATAAAAAATGCTATTATGACATAAACACACACACACACACACACACACACACACACACACACACACACACACACACACACACACAAAGAATGTAAACTGCTTGAGAGTTGCTATGTGAGAGTATCGTCGTTGGTTTGCCCTGTTTCACCTTTTGAACGACCTCAACCCCACGTTGTGTTTATTCAAATTAACATTCGCCGGTTTTGTTTGGTTTGATTTTATGACATATCAATCATTGTAGGTTATTTAATGCTAAATCCTTTTTATACATATATGTATTAAAAATGATTAGTAAATACATTTTGTTGGCAATATTTTTAAATGAACCTGGCCTCATTTTTTGCACACAGTTAAATGGTTAGAAGTATTTCAAACACTAATATTTCTATTTACTATTAATCATTTGTTTACACACAGTTAACGTCTCTACACATACATCAAACTTATGATTTGTAAAAACCTTTTGTAGATATACACAGTTAAATTATCTATTTCTAACAATTCAATTTAGCATAAGCCAACAAAATTAAATAGTTACAAATATTGCTATGTATCACTAACAATTCAATAAGATATAAGCTATTTGTTTGCACATAGATAAATGATCAAATAGTTCTCTGTCAGACAATTTCATTTAACATGAGTAATTTGTTTGGACTTAGTTTAAATGTCAAACAGTTCTTTTTTACCAATAGATAGGACGATATCAGATGCAAGCACTCAGGCTAGAGTGGACCTGGGAGTGATGGTAATGAAGGAGTACTCCGCATTCCCCAAAGCTCCAGCATTGGTAGAACCTCGCCATCAGGTTGTTTAACTTCATATCAAGGACACTTATGGGGGAACTCTTACTTCTTTGCAGAAATGCAGTCGGTGTATTCTACTGCCCCCAGCCGACTGAGCTACTGTTTAAAATGAATGTGAAATATTTTTGTACTCTATGTAATTGGAGACCGTAATTGTTAAAATGACTTTACCTTAAAGAACTCAACACAAGTTGATAATCTACCAACCAGCCTGCTAACCATTTAATCGATCGATCATCATCTCTCCTCAAATCCTCTCAGCACTCCTAAATCGATTACGACCTTAGCTTTCTTTCTTTCTTTCTTTCTTTCTTTCTTTCTTTCTTTCTTAATTCATTTATTTATTTATTCATTTTCCCCTTGTTAGCTGGGTGTCTACAATACGTCGACTGAACCTCAGCAGCGAGATAACAGCCCACCAATGGGGCTACTTGCTGCCCGTGGTATTTAGTGATCATGTGATTTGCAGTATTCAACTGAGTTCGACGGGCGGTCGGCGGAGGGGGGCTGATCCAATCAATCGGCTGGACATGTCAAGCCAAGAACCGTACGACTGTCCTGACCGTATTCTTCAATTTGTCCTTAGAGCAGAAAATCAACCGACTCTTTCTTATCTTAAAGGTACTTGAAGGCAGTGGCTGAGGGTAAACCGCACCGGGAAAAACAGGTAATGAAAATTATTTCTCCCAATATATTCATACTCTTGAAATCACACACACACACACACACACACACACACACACACACACACACACAAACATTTGCCATTAAATAGCCTACAAGGTTTGATATGCCTTTAAAGAAAATAACGAGCAATCAAAATTATCTACTACCTTTTGGTTTGGTTTTGTTTGGTTTTATATGCATATCAAACATTATAGATTATTTAATGCCAAATTCATTTTTATACATATAAACAGTTCAATTTCAAAAATTCAGTTTAGCATAAGTGCACAGTTTAGTTCTATTTGACCCATAGATTGGATCCTATCAGATGCTACCACTCCGGGACAGAGT
The DNA here is from genome assembly GCA_963585895.1 of Sepioteuthis lessoniana. Taxonomy (NCBI): domain Eukaryota; kingdom Metazoa; phylum Mollusca; class Cephalopoda; order Myopsida; family Loliginidae; genus Sepioteuthis; species Sepioteuthis lessoniana. The sequence continues at coordinate 31,604,141 of OY757926.1, read as the reverse complement.
GGAACTGGGAGGGATGACAATTAAGGGGTACTCAGCATTCCCAGCAATACTGGAACCTCATCAGATTGTTTAGTGTCTTTCTTTCTTTCTTTCTTTCTTTCTTTTGTCATTGCTTTATCGTTCTCTTTATCTTTCCTTGAAGTCAGACTTTCTTTCTTTCTTTCTTTCTTTCTTTCTTTCTTTCTTTCTTCGTCCTCGCACTGTGCCAAATAATGTGCCATTCATTTCTTTTTCTGTCTTCTTTTCTTTCGTTTTTTTTTATATGTATCTTTTGGTCTTCTTTTTTTTTTTTCTTTAGTAGTGAAATTTTCGCGAATTCTAAAACGAAATCGTCCACTGTAAAGGATTTTTGTTTGTTAATGTGAAATTACAGACCTCGTAGACATCCAGCGTTTGTTTCGGGAAATGCCCTCATTTTTCTTTTAGTTTATTTATTAATCCCCCCTCCTCATTTTTCTTTTTGTAACTGAACTTTACTATTGTCTCAGACACATGCCTATTTATATCACTGTCACTTTGTAAAGGGTGTGATACCCTGGGGGAGTTGGCCCTCCTTCTTCTCCTTCTGATGCCTTACAGAAAGAAAGAAAGAAAGAAAGAAAGTAAAGAGAAGGATGAAGAGAACTATAAAGTAAGTTAGTAGGTAAAGTTGGCAACCTTTGTCGAGGGTGACCCGAAGGGTCCCTTTTCAATAGCTACTAAACCAATCCCAGGATTACTCCATTTTAACCTTAATAAAACCTTATGATGCTGAGTGCTAAGCAAGGTGGCATCAAGTACGATTTTTGAGTCTTTGGTATGACTCAACCAGGGATTGAACCCTGGTCTCCCGGACAATTGGCGAACTTTCTACTCATTAGGACAAGTATTAGAAATAAATAGATAAATAGATAAATACTATCTGGGTAAAGAGAAGGACGAAGAGAACGATAAAATAAAAGAAAGAGAGAAAGAAAGAAAAAGTTAAAAGAAAAATAAACAGAACGTATCATCAATACTGTAATTTCTGTCTATATTTCTGAGATGAGGTATTATGTACACTATTTACATTTTTCGGACTATTGTCCTCGTCTGAAAGTTCACATGGCAAGGACACATGGCACAGTGGATAAAGACGTTGATTAGATCCAGTGACATACACAAAGAGTGTGAGTTCAATACCCGGTGGAGAACTATAAGAGAGGAGATAACTGATAACTGACATCCATTAAACATGGCTCGTGGAACTAGAACAGTCTACTCCGGTAAGCGATATAAAGGGTTAAGTTCGACTTTCCAACCACCTGAAGAAGGCCGGAGCGAACAACAGCCGAAACGTTGTGATAAACATGGCAACAAAGTTGAGGACTATAGTCCGAATAATGCACAGTAATTTCTAATATTTATTCTTACAAAAATATGTAAATATCACAAAAGCTTTCACCTTTTCTTTTTCCTTGCCAAATGTATTATTTCCAAATTGCTTATGCTATAAATAAATAGATACCCCCTATTTTCCTCTTTAAAAATGTAATTTTGTGACCGGGTCAATAAAATTTTAAAAAGATTAATAAAAGACAATGTTTTATTTGTTCGTCTTTTTTTTCTTTCAAATCTTTCCCAACTTCCGTGATTAATCTTTGTCACTTTGTCAGAAATTAAACATTTCATTAATAATTCTGAACAACATAACATAGATAATACCCCAAACCATAAACAATCAATAAACCTTTACAACAAAACCCAGTTTCATCATAATCATGCGGTAGATAAATATATATTAAAATACTTAAATATGTTCTCTCTACTGATCTTACCAAAAAATAAGACTTATCATTTACAACACATCTAAAACCTCCAACCTAATTATTTCCAATAACTCTTCCCTCCTCCACTGAACTTCTTGATAGGACAGATGCTGTATATATGTTCAAATGTCCCTTGGGAAACTGTGTCTAAATAATACCTACGTTAGTCTTATCACTACAACTCTTTCAAGACGGCTTACGATGCCCCTTAATGATTTTAGCTCCATAGCCTTATATCTTAAAACCCTCTCTATTCTCAAATCCAAATTTCGAAGGATTCTTGTTGAAAACACTATTATAACAGCATCCGAAATTAATAAGCCACGACTAGAAATCCTAGAAGTCCTACATATAAAAACAACAAAAACAGAAAAAAATGCGGTAGAATCAATAGAATTAATTTTAACAAATCTGAAACCTCCAACCTAATTATTTGCAATAACTCTTCCCTCCTTCACTGAACTTCTTGATAGGACTAACAGACTGTCTACCATTTCCCCTTTCAACTGATTTCTTGCCGATTCAGAAGATATACGAACTACTCCAGGCAAAAATTATGGAATTACAATTTTCTGAATGTTTACTTGTGATTCTTTTAAAAATTTAGCTGTAATTAAACTAAAAATACATAAGATATTTCTTTATTCAACAGCGAAAATCTTTAGCTTAATAAGATAACACCTTAAATAAAACAGATTTAATTATTCGAATTAATGATATATTTTTCCAGCTCGGCAGAGGAAAATATTGTCGGTAATCAGTTTATTTCCTGATAAATTAATCCCAAGGTGAACATTCTCTAAGTGTGCTAATTCCGTGATTTTTGCCCGAGGAAGCATCTATCTATCTATCTATCTATCTATCTATCTATCTATCTATCTACATCTGTGTGTGTGTGTGTGTTGTGTGCGTGTGTGTGTGTGTAGTTGGGCAGCAATCTTTCATTTAAGCATGTTTGATTAAATAATAAATATTTTGTCTATATAATTTTATTAAGATCGTTTCAGGTTTCCTGATAAGTGTCTTGGTTTCAGGTTGGAATTGGTGGATGAATTTACCTAAATTGTCCTGAACGCTTTCGAACCTTTCATAAGCCATCATCAGGGGTTGTTTGCATGTATAAGAGTGTTTTTTAAAGAGTTTTTTTTAATTTTATTTTTTATAACATTACAAAATTACGCAAATCCAAAGTTGGATAAATCTGAGATGCTAATGACATCAAACCAATTTAAATAACGGAACGCTATCAACGGAAATAGAATATTATCAAGAAAAATAGAATATTGAAAAAAAGAAAAAAAACGAAAGACATTTCAAAACATGGCCGCTATTTCTAAAATTAATTCTATTGATTCTACTGCATTTTTTGCTGTTTTTGTTGTTCTTATATGTAGGGCTTCTAGGATTTCTAGTCGTGGCTCATTAATTTCGGATGCTGTTATAATAGTGTTTTCAACAAGAACCTTTCGAAATTTGGATTTGAGAATAGAGAGGGTTTTAAGATGTAAGGCTATGGAGCTAATATCAGTAAGGTGCATCGTAAGCCGTCTTGAAAGAGTTATAGTGATAAGACCAACGTAGGTATTATCTTCGTTGGAGACACAGTCTCCCAAGGGACATTTGAACATATATACGACGTTTGTCCTATCAAGAAGTTCAGCAGAGGGGGAAGTGTTATTGGAAATAATTTGGTTGGAGGTTTTAGATTTGTCGTAATAAATGATAAGTCTTATTTTTTTGGTTTGATCAGTAGAGAGAACATATCTTTTAATAAGTATTTTTTTAATATATGTTCATCTATCTAATAATTATTATGAAATTAGTTTTTGTAGTAAAGGTTTATTGATTGTTTATGGTTTTGGGTATTATCTATGTTATGTTCTTCAGTTTTAACAATGAAATGTTTAATTTCTGTATCAACAATGTAGTTGGAAACCCATTATAAATAAGTGTTTGTTTTATATTTTTTAAGTTTCTTAAGGAAGATAGTTCGAGGGGAAGATAAAGTCTAGCACTTGAAATAAGTGTTTTTTATGATTGTTCTTTTATAACTGAAAGGGCATTCACAATGGAAATTAATGGTGTAGGGATTAATTTTCGTAGTTTTTTTTTTATATATGAAGGTGATAAAGCGGTCAATATTGCTTGTGTCTATTAGTACACCAAGTAATCGGATTGTTGATCTTGATTTCTTGAGTGGAATTAAGAACGGAATTATTTTAAAAGGTCCTTGTTTTATATTAATTTCATCAGTGCTATTAATAAGAAGGAGTATGTCACCAGCGTATCTTGAATAAATATAAAGCTTATTGATGGTATTAAAACCCTTATTTTCAAGGTCTGACATGAAAAAGTTTTGCCTTTTTTTTTGGTATATTCTATTTTTCTAGAAAATAATCTATTTCCACTGATAACGTTCTGTTTTTTAAATTCATTCATTGTGTGACAGAAATCATATATATATATAAATTTCAGGTGCTACCATTCCGGGCCAGAGTTGACCTGGGTGTGATGGCAATGAACGGGTATTCCTTATTCCCCAAACCTTCATCATTACTAGAGCCTCACCATCAGATTGTTTAGCTTCATATCCAGGACACTTATTGGGGAGTCTTACCCCTCTGCAGAGATGCAGTCGGTGTATTCTACAGTCCCAGCCGACTGGGCAATTCTGTATAAATGTACGTATTTATAAATGCATATGTATATACATGACTGTGTGCGTCTATGTGTGGATATTATCAAGCAACTTTCCCAGGCATCCCCCCCAAATCATCTATTATCTATGTTAGTGTGTGTGTGTGTGTGTGTGTGTGTGTCGGGCAATCCACTGTTCGTGAGTTATGAACAGTATTTAATAGTGTAAACCTTTTTACATTCTAGATTTTAAATCTGTTCTGCTTTTTAAAAAATCAAGCACAAAAAATCCTCATTCATTTTTAGCAACCTTTCCCCTAAAAGTTTACAATATATATATATATATATATATATATATATATATATATTTTTTTTTATGTGTGTGTGTGTGTGTGTGTGTGTGTGTAAAATTGAAAAACTATGTCATCTGAAAGTGATGATTTCATTACAAAGGAAAGTCGTCATTAAACGTTTCGGTTTTGATGAGCCTTCATCAGAAATTTAAAATGGTGAAACAAGCGTTGATAGAACAACGATGGATGTTTTATTTAACATCCATTGTTGATCTATGAACACTTGGATTCAATGGTTTTTCAATTTTCTCCATACAGTTGGATTCCTTTCCGATATATATATATATATATATATATATATATATATATATATTCGTATTACTTTAGTTTCATTTTCTTGTGGGAATTCTGTTCATTTCTAAATGTTATATAATTGCGGAAGGATTTTTTTTATTTAATCATTTTTTGTTGATTATATCTTATCTTTCGGTTTAGTTAGTCTTAGAACTATTCGGCTTAGTTCACGGGTAGGGGTACACATTGAGCGCAGGTGTTCACGCTCGCGCGGGGAGGATGTGACAATCACAGATGTCATAATAAAAACCCCGGAGAGGAAATGTGACTGGGGATATCAATGATGTCATGCCCGGAAGCGATGGACTGAGGATTTTGGGTGATTTTTGAAAAAAAAACAGTTAGTTGAGATTCGGACCTGGGCGAAGCGAGTTGATTTCTGAGCTTCGGCGAGGCCAGGCCAGTTGGCTCTACGAGATGCGCCGCGTGTTGTTGGATCAGATGGAACAGTCAGCATAGTAAAAATTGTGTGTGTGTGTGTCTCTCTCTCTCTCTCTCTCTCTCTCTCTCTCTCTCTCTCCTCGTGTTGAAAACTTAAAAGTTAAGAAGGTAATAAAAGTTTCGTACCTGAACAAAGAAAGTCGTCAGTGTTTCGGGATTCCTATACATAAGTACATTTCACATATCACATTTTGAATATATTACATTAATGCTCGATAGCAATCATAACTATATATTCAATTATCTATCTCATTTTTTAAAAAATTGCAACTTAATTTTTCTATAATCATTTGTTTGCACAAAGTTATATAATATCAAGTATTCCTATCTAATGTTAATAATTTTCAAACAAGTCCATTTGAGCAATAAATGGGAGCCATGACCGGTACGAACGTGGATGTAAAAGCAATAGAGCTTATACCAAACTCACCAGAGCTCAGGAAGTGGAGCCTCACCACCTGATGATTTGGCATCCTATCCCGGACATCCTACCCAGGACATGTGTTTTGGGTGGGTCTTAACCCTCTACAGAGGAAACAATCAGCCTTTTCTATGCCGGTCAAATTTATTATAAATAGTAATTTACGAAGCCCTTTGCTTCGATGTGGCACAAGGCCGAATGAATGGGGTACCCAATGAGACTCGAACTCACTCGTGTAGGTTTGCTAGTCTAGCTTGCTAACCGTTACACCACCAGAGGTGCCCAAATTTATTATAAATAGATGCAAATTTTGGATCAGAGATTATTTTATTAAAATTTTGGCGCATAGATTATTTTATTAAAATCTTATGTGAATGGAAATGCGTAAATGTGTTCCTTTTGCTTAGAAATACTTCAATTCAAAATTTCATTATTGAGGAAAGGAAAGCAAAGTTGGAAGCAAATATTTGCTATTTTCTATTCTTATATCCAGGATCAGAAGAGTAGAGTGTTCGCTAATGGACCGGGGTTCAGTCCCAGGTCGAGTCATACCAAAGACTTAAAAAATGGCACTTCATATCTTTTTACTTAACACTCAGTAATATAAGGTATGGATCAAGGGTAAAGTGGAGCAATCCAGGGAAAGTAGTAGCGTCCTCCCTTACACCTCGGTGTAGTAGCTACTGAAAAGTGAAACTCCGGGTCTCCCTCGACGACAGTCGCCAACTTTTTTTTTACTTTTTTTATTCTTTTATAGTCAAAGTCATTAAGAATCTACACATACAAATAAGGAACCATATCTATATTACATAGTATTATGTCAGGATTAAAATAGTCTTATACAAAGTTTGAATTATAAGGCACCTTATGAGAATAGAAACTAACAATGATTTGCTAGGCTAGAAAGTTGTCTACTACACTATGAAAGGAGCTGAATAATTCATTAAGCTTAATTTGGTATTGTAACAAAATATGAAGTGTTTCCCTGTTTAAAATGATTGTAAGCATTATTAATAGATAAGCTCTTAAAACATTGATATTGCAATTAAGTTTGAAGTGTCTGTTCAAAATGATTGTGAATTTTATAAATACATTAGCTCTGAAAATATTGATATTGCAACTAAATATGAAGCGTTAATCCATTCACAATGATTGTAAATATTATTATCACATTAGCTCATAAAATTGATATTGTAACCTGGAAAAACTTCAGAAGGTGCAGGGTCCTATTAGGAACACACACACACACACACACACACACATATGTATATAACAGTATATTGTTTTTACTGGTCGTGCCGAGAACAAATTATACTAGCATGGACCCAAATAAGTGCAGGGCTTAATTGACAGCTATTGCTTTCATTTGGTTGGTTTGGTTTGGTTTGTTGGGTTTTATGGCATATCAACCTTCGTAGGTTATTTAACGCCAAATCCATTTTTATGTTGATAATATGCTCTATTTAAACCAATTCAGTTTAGAATAAGTACACAGTGTGATTGTCAAAAACATTTCTATTTCAAACTATTCAAGCAGATATATGTAACAATTCAGTTAAGTATAAATACAGTTTTAATGTCAAAAAACAGTTCTATTTCAAATAATTCAGTTAAGCATAAGCACGCATTTTAAATGTAAGTACGGTTTAATTGTCAAAAACATTTCTATTTCAAGCTTTTCAGTTTACTCAAGCAATTCAGTTTAGCATAAGTATGCTGTTAGTTCTATTTAACCCATGGATAGGGCCCTATCAGGTGCTACCACTCCGGGCCAAAGTGGACCTGGGAGCCATGGCAATGAAGGAGTACTCCGCATTCCCCAAAGCTTCAGCACTGTTGGAACCTCCCCATCAGATTGTTTAGTGTCATATCCAGGACATTCGTTTGGGGAAGTCTTACCCTTCTGTAGAGTTGCAGTCGGTGTATTCTAAAGCTTTCGTTTGGCCGACTCTGATTGCAACTTGGTATAAAGTGCTTGACTGGATTTTGGTAGGATTTTATGGCATATCAACCGTTATAAGTTATTTCATGCCATATCCTGTTTATATATACATTAAATACATGATTTCTAAATACATTTTGTCGATAACATTTTTATCCAGCCTGAGCTGTTTTTTGTACACAGTTAAATGGTTTCACTTTATTTCAAGCAATTCAGTTTAGCATGAGTACAGTTATTTTTGGTTACACACAGTAAAACAATGAAACAGTTCTATTCAAAATAATTTAGTCAAGTATAAATCAAGTTTAGATATCAAACACCTCTATTGAACCCTACACATATTTACCAACCCCTCCGCTCAGGCAGGATATGACCCAAGGTCAATTTTTAAGCGGAGTTTGAATTCAGAGTTTTCTTTCTACTTGACTAGTTGCCTCACGAAGGCTGAAGAACATAGTCTGCCCTACTATTTACCCATAACTGGAGGGAGAATAATTGGGTTCATACCTTTCCCAAGGATATTCGTGCTATGTGAAATGCAATAAACCTCGTCCAGGATTTGAACTCGTGTCGTCGTGTCCATTTCCTACGACGATAACCATTACACCACGGGCACATATTCAATCCCTATATAGGACCCTATCAGGTGCTTACACTCCAGGTCAGAGTGAACCTTGGAGCGGTCGCCATGGCGGGGTACTCTGCATTCACCAAAGCTCCAGCATGACTGGGGCCTCTCCATCAAATTGTTTAGTGTCATATGCAGAACAAATGGGCCATTAAAATGATTATGAACTTTTTCATATACTTTGGCTTCCAAAATATTGATATTGCAGCTAAATATGTATTGTGTAACTATGATTATGAAGACACTTTTTTGTACTGCACATATGTATATTATGGGAGACCATAAGTGATAAACTTAAAATAAATGACCCAGTCGGCTAAGGCAGCAGAAGACACCGACTGCATCTTTGCAGAGAGGTCAGACTCCCCCAAGGAGTGTCTTAAATATTACACTAAAAAATCTATTGGTGAGGTTGCAGTAATGCTGGAGCTTTGGAAAATGCGGAGTACCCCTTTATTTCCATGACTACCAGGTCCACTCTGGCCCGGAGTGGTAGCATCTGATAGGGTTCAATCAATGGGGTTAAATAGAACTAAACTATGTACATATGCTAAACTGAATTATTTGAAATAGAACTGTTGATATTTATATTAATGGAGTTGGCGTTGAATAACCTACAATGGTTTGATATGCCATAAAACCAAACCAAATCAAACCAAACCAAACCTTAAAATAACCCAGGAAGTACTGGTATGTCGCAAAACCAACCAACATACCTTCAAATTTGTGCTTCCATTATTTTGCCAACACTTTGACTCAGCTAAATCAATACCGATATCCGCGTCAATTCTGGAACAAGTGTTTAAAGACATCACGTGTAAATGCTTGATAAGAAGGAAATGCACGCTGTAAGAGCTTAAATAAATCCCAGCCGTCAATAGAGAATCAATTGCATCCAATGGTGTTCTCCATTGGGTTGGTTTGGATTGCTAGCGGTGAGTGTGTTGTGCGGGTCGCTGATAAAAGAAGACCTTTTATCTTTTTTTTTTTTTTCAAAATCGCAAGAGACTAGTAAGGTATCGTGGGAGCAAAGGTATTGCGCGTGGATTATTTGTTAGCGTTCCACGGCTCAAACGCTGGGGACAGGGTTATTTCAAGAAAATTAATTACGATATAGGGCAGTTGCAAAACTCAGGATTTGTGTAGCGTTGGGATTTTAGGATTTGTGCGGTAGACAGACGGCAGAAAAGTAAATTAATTCAAAAATAGAAATATAAAATAAGAAATAAAAAATTAATGAATAAATAAAAAATAAAAGAGAAAGTAATAAATCCTTTCCCGTTGTCATGTTGAGACCCTTTCAAGATTGATTGCAACTGTTTACGGCCACGGTGGATTGGAGAAATGAAGAGTAAATGATGGGGGACGGTTATCAGAGCGGAAAACAGATTCGGCGAAACGAGTTTCAGTTTCTGTCAAGCATGTTTCCATTTCAGTTCCCACTAATGCCGTTGGGAAAGGCATGAAACTATTTCTTCCTCAAACTATAGCTAAGTAGTAGAACAATTAGAGCACTTTAGCTACGAGGGTCTTTCAAAAAGTTCTAAGCTAGATTTTATGATAGTCTCACACTTTTTACATTTGTATGGGTCTCACCTGCCCAGAAATTTACATAGAAATCTAAATTGTTTTTTTCTAGATTTATAAGAAGTGGTAGTGTGTTGTTATCTGAAAAATGATCAGCGATTGATTGTTCTTCTTTCTGGGTGAGGCTTAGAACTTTTTGAATAATAGATAGATAAAGATATGAACTGATTGAGATGTAGAGATTCGTGGATCGTTCAAAAAGTTCTAAGCTTCATCCAGATTTTCGATTAATTGTTCACGTCTCACCTTTTTATGGGCCTTGCCAGGGCAGAAATTATAACAGAAAGCTGAATTAGTTTTCCTCGTTTTATGGTACGTGGTTGCGTATTGTTGCGACAAAAATGTGTGACTATGTCTCATCTTTCGGGAGGAAGTTTTGAATTTTTTTAACGACCTTTGTATGAAAAGATAGCATGCATTACTTAATCTAATTATGGAAGCTATTAGTAAACTATTAGGAAAATTGAAATGTTGTAATAGTGCGATTTTGAAGAGTACAATCAGATTAATCGTACTATTCATTGAACTGATGTATATTGAAATCTTTAATAGTGCGATTTTGAAGAGTACAATCAGATTAATCGTACTATTCATTGAACTGCTGTATATTGAAATCTTTAATAGTGCGATTTTGAAGAGTACAATCAGATTAATCGTACTATTCATTGAACTGATGTATATTGAAATCTTTAATAGTGCGATTTTGAAGAGTACAATCAGATTAATCGTACTATTCATTGAACTGCTGTATATTGAAATCTTTAATAGTGCGATTTTGAAGAGTACAATCAGATTAATCGTACTATTCAATAATTTGCTGTTAATTGAAATATCGAATAGTGCTATTTTGAAGAGTGCAGACAGATTAATCGTACAATTCAAGATATCGACTCATTGAAACCTTGAAGTGTTAGAACAAATTTATGGCATTATTTAAGTTATTTCCGGGAAGTAAGACCCCATAAAACGACAGGTGTATGACCATTTACATCCCATCTCAAAAAAATCCAAATAAGACCAACATGACATGCAGCACACAGCTGGAGAAGCAAGGATGAACTCATCAGTGACGTTCTTCTATGGACCCCTACACATGGACGTGGCTGTGTTTGCCGACCAAGAACTTATTTACGTCAGCTCTGTGTGGACACAAGATGTAGTTTGGAAGACCTGTATAGAGTGAGGGTTGATATGGATGGGTAAAGAGATAGATAGATAGAGAGAGAGATAGATAGAGAGAGAGTGAGAGAGAGAGAGAGAGAGAGAGCGAGAGTAAGGGAAATCTGTTGTGTCAACGTGACTTGATGATAATTCAAGATATTATATTTCATTGAAGAATTTAAAAGTGGGGATTTAAAGGGTACACTCAAAATTATGAAAGAAATATAACATATTTAGATGTATTCATTATTTGTTTTATAGCATGTCGTAACTGGTTAGGTTCTTTGAAGCTTAAATCAGTTCTTATCTTTTTCTTCCTTTTTCTTTTTTTTTTTTGTTTTTGTTTTTCGCAAATAATTCTACGGTTTCAAGTAACGAATTATATAACTATTTGTAAACAATTCTAGCTTCAGGTACCGCTTCTAAATAGAAAAAAAACTTTGAACACAGAAAGAAATATTTGAAACCATATAACTGTATTCAAAGTTTTTTCTATGGGCTGTAGAATTCATCAATTGCTTTTCTGCAGAGGGGTAAGACCCCTACCCCCACCACCGCAATGGTTGTCCTAGATATGACACCGAAAAATCTAATGGCGAGGCTCCACTACAACTACTTGACATTTAAACTGAGTGTAAATAAATGACTTATGCTAAATTGAATCGTTTCAAACAGAACTGTTTGATCATTTAACTGCGTGTAAACAAGGGGCTGATATTAAATGGAATTGTAAGTGATTCATAGCAATACTTGTAACCCTTTAAATTCGTTGATTTAAGTTAAAGTAAATGGCTAGAAATAGAACTGTTTGATCATTTTACTGTGTGTATCTACAAAATGTGTTTGCAAGTCATATATTTAATATATATATAAAAACAGGATTTGGCATTAAATAACCAACAATGGTTGATAATCTATAAGACCAAAGCAATTCAAATACTAAGAATTTTTCACAGTTCTCTTTGAACCAGAGCATGTAATACTGCTTAGGTCAGAGTGGATATGGGATTAATGACAACGAAAGAATGACTCCACACTCCTAGAAGATCTACAATTGGAACATCACAAACGGAAGCGGTTTAATGTCATACCCAGGACACATGCTGTGTTTGGTGCAGGAGATCCTTTACTTCCATAGGGTAAGTAATCAGAGTACTCTGTTTATCCATTTCATAGAGAGAAAAAGTAAAAAGATAGGGAGAGAGGGCAATAGCTAGCTTGCTAGATAGATAGATCAGAGAAAGCAAGAAATGCTCTATTTGTAAGCCCAATAGATCGTTAGAACGTTACTGAGCAGGGCGCCGAATAACTTGCAAACCCTCCTGAATGAGTTCGAGTCCAACTAGGCGTCCCATTCGTACGGCATTGCGCCACATCTTTGTAAAAACCTTAGTAAATGACTACCCAGTTATTGGGTCCTCAATGCGCCAGTATTCTTTAATATCATTTCGCATTTACTGCAGTCGTTCTTAGAATCCTGGTCGCCATTTTGATCTTTTGTTCACGCAATCCATTTTGAGTGATCCAAAAGATACGGCTTCTTGGCAAAAACTTCAGCCAGCAATTGATTATCTAAGCATCTGGAGATAATAGCAGATGATTTTAAATGCTTTCAGTCCTCTTTTCTGATTGGCCAGTTTTTAGCGGAAGTGCCTGTTATTGGCGGGAAAGTTCGTAAATAGAAATGACGATCCTTTATACAGCTTTTACCAAAGATAGTCCAACACTAGCAACAGGTGGCTTTCACATGAGATCAATTTACAAGAACAGAACTCAAATCCCCAGCACTCTCCGCAGTATTCTACTTGATTTTTGCAGTGAGGTTGTCTGAGTGGTTTTAAGTCTTCCTCAGTATTAAAATCATTCTAATCATATCTTAAGTCATTTCAGCACCGTTCCGAGTTTTCATATTATCACAGTTACGACTGCCTTCACTTTTCCCTTTCTTTTTTTTAAAGAAAGCTTCAGTCAGTTTTCAGTCTTTTACCTCAGTGCACGTGTACTCCCATTATTATTATTATTATTATTATTATTAAATTGGCGGCAAGAAAATCCAATTATTGAAAGTGAATTTTATTGAACACAACGAAAAGCAATTGTTTGGACAAAACAGAAGATTCTTTTGTATTCGATAATTTTTTGCTCACGGAGTTATTTTGAGATAAATAAATATTGTACTTAAGTAAATGTCATTGTAAATTGCTACGTTATTTACAGAGGAAGATCGATAAATATGAAACAGACTGAGATTGATAATTAGATCTAAAGAGAACAGATAGATAGATAGATAGATAATGAACGTATGAAGATATATATATATATATATATATATATATATATATATGAACGGACTGATATAAATAGATATAAAAAGGGGAGGATAGATAGATAAGGAACAGATGAAGGTAAATAAAGAGACCTATATATATATATATATATATATATATATATATATATATGTGTGTGTGTGTGTGTGTGTGTGTGTGTGTGTGTCTGTGTGCACGGGAGCGCCAGTGTGAGTGTATGTGCTCGTGCGATAATCTTTCTGCCTGCACACACACACACACGAACACACGCAATCGCACAGACAGACAGACAGACAGACACACATATATATATATATATATATATAGTATGGTTTGTTGTTTAGTTGTTATGGGCTTTATGCCATATCAACCTTTGTAGGTTATTTGATGCCAAATCAATTTTTTACAAATAATCAGTTCTATTTCAAACAATTCAGTTTAGCATGAGTACACAGTTTAATTGTTAAAAACATTTCTATTACAAGTTATTCAGTTCAGTCAAACAGTTCAAATTTTAAAAAAATCAGTTTACTATAAGTTTAGTTTCAATGTTACAAACAGTTCTTTTTCAAACAACTCATTTTAGCATAAGTACGCTGTTTAGATATCAAAACAGTTCTATTTCGAGCAGTTCAGTTTAGCATAAGTACGCAGTTTAGTTCTATTTCACCAATAAATTGGATGCTATCAGTTGCAACCACTCTAGTGGACCTGGCAGCGATTGCAATGAAGGAGTACTCTGCATTCCCCAAAGATCCAGTATTACTGGAACCTCAGCATTAGATTGCTCAGTGTTATATCTAGGACACTCCTTGCGGGTGGGGTCTTAACCCTCTGCAGAGATGCAGTCATTTTTTTTTCTTGCATCCCCAGCCGACTAGGCCATGTTAAGAGAGAGAGAGAGAGAGAGAGAGAGAGAGAGAGAGAGAGAGAGATCTAATTTATTTGTTTGTTTCTGTTTATATCTCTCAGGAGATAGATAGTTGTTTACAAAATTGTCAATTCATTTACTCACACGTATTCTCGCAGATTATTACGTTATTTACATAAACATGTTCACATATCAAGTTAGCCTGAGAATTAGATTATTTGCATTCAATCAAAAAAAAAAAAAAAAAAAAAAAAAAACACATACGTGTGTGCGTAAATTATACCCAGCATAATCTGTTATTTTTTTAAACGACATTTCGATGTACAGGTTATTTAAAGCCGAAATTTGATTTGTAAATGTTTTATTGTAATTACAAGAATGTATATACCCAACCCCTCCACAATGATCATAATGCGATACATGGTCAATATTTTTAGAGCGTTTTAATGGCTTGAATTCACAGCATTCTTTCTCCCTAGAACGATGGTCATTCAAGGGTTAAAGGGCACAGGCTGAACTACTGTTTACTCATAGCTGAAGGGAGTGTTATTGGACGCATACCTTTCCTAAGGGTATTAGAGCTATGTGAAATGTAAACAGCCTTGTTCAGAATTTTAACATGAGCTGTGACGTTCATTTCCTACGATGATAACCATTAAACTATGTGCGCAAAGCAAAACTCGTGGGGATTCTAAGGAACGAAAAAAAAGAACAAAAAAAAAAAAGAAAACAAAATCATCTTTATTTGTCTATCAACAAAAAGTACAAACTTCTCTCCAGAGATGTGGACCCATTTAACGAAAAAGCTATTCTCCTCAAACAACCCGTTCGTGATCTGGTTCTTTTTTGTACTAGTTTTTGCTTGCATATATGTATATATAGCCTAGCTCCAATCAATACAACATCCATTTTTATCCATGTATTCTTTAAAATACACAGCCAAGGCATCTCTGCAGAGGGAGTAAGATCACTCCAGCGAGTGTCCTGAATATGGCACTGAACCACCTGATAGTAAGGTTACAATTTAGGAAACTTAGGAATGTGAAGTATCCCTTCAATATCATTACTTCCAGATCCACTCTGATCCAGAGTGGTAGTACTTGTTTATGGGTCCAATAGAACAGTTCAATCTTTTACGGGAGATTGTCATTAATATCAAATAAAATTATCAGTGTTGAATAGCAATAATTGAAGCCATTTAACTGTGTGCAAACAAAGAATATCAATATGTGAATCCATTTACAAATGATTTATATTGAATAAAATTATTAGTATTAGATAGCAATACTTTAAACTATTAAATTGTATGCAAACGAACGATTAACATTAAATTGAATTATTAGTATTAGATAGCAAAATTAGCAACCATTTAACTGTGCGGAAAGAAATGAGCTTCGGTTTACTTGAAAATAATGGTTGGTTCGGTTTGGTCTTCCAGCAAATCAACCATTGTTGGTTATTCGATGGCAAATCCATGTTATACATCTATCAGTTCTGTAACATAGGGCCACGTCCAAAAATACGACCAAGACACGTATACGTGAAATAGACATAGGGAATCCCGAAAAACACGAAATTGATTCAGGTACGAAACTTTTTATAACCTTTTTGTGTTTAAGGTTTTTCGACATGAGGAGAGAGAGAGAGACACACAATTTCTTTTTATGCTGACTTTTTATCTGACCACACCACATGCGGCTCATTTCGTAGACCTTCCTCTAGACTCGACTCTCAACTCACTCCTTCGGAGTTTAAATCTCAACTTACTGTTTTTTTTTTTTCAAATTCCAAAATCCTCAGCGCTTCCGGGCATTACGACATTCACGTCCCCGGTCCTATTTCCTTATCTGGGGTTTTTATTGTGATATCTCTGATTGTCACATCCGCCCCGCACGCGCGTGAACACCTGCACTCAATGTGTGAACCCAACTTACGCATGCACTAAGTGAAAGGTTCTCTGCCAAACTAAACTGAAAGGCAAGATATATAAAACGAAAAATGATATTTAAAAAATCCCGCCGCAATTATATTACAGTTCTATTTCAAACAATTCAGTTTCATATAAGTACGCAATTTAGTTCTATTTGACCCATAGATAGGACCCTAACAGGAGCTATCACTCCACGACAGAGTGGACCTGGGAGCGATAGCAATAAGAGGGTACTCTGCATTCCCCAAAGCTCCAGTATTATTGGGGTCTCACTATCAGATTGTTTAGTGTCATATTCAGGACACTCGTTGGGGGAGTCTTACCTCTCTGCAGAAAGGCAGTCGGTAAATTTAGGAGCGTCAGCCGACTGGGCCAAAAACTGTTACCTACAAATTATTCACTCACAATCATATATATATATATATATGGCACAGTGGTAGATTTTCGGCTTTACATGCTGTGGTAGCTGGTTCGATCTCTAGGGGTAGTGATCACGGTATACACTGCTGATGAGACCAAATATGGTCGAAACAGCGGTACAGTGTTCCGTATGTCGTATGTGAGGGTTTGCCGGGTTTTCTAGTCATGGTTATTACATTATATATATATATAACGAGGATTTGGGCTTAAAAAAGTCACATCACTGATACTCCCGTGGAGAAAGTTGGAAGAGAGAGACCTTCTAATTTAGAATTTCTTTTTTAAGTTCCTTCATAAGATGACAGTGAAACTTTCTTGAAGATCTTGTAAATGTCTTTTAGGTAAAGCCATGGCCAAAAATTCCGGAAAAAAGTATCTCTTGAATCTCGAAATGCAAAAGAACCGTAACATGCAACACAGAAGAATCACCATCTATGCAGAAGAATATTTTACTTGGTCAAAGAGGGAGGCTGGAAATACTATCCCACTTGGATTCAGGGAGGATATATGGATGAGCGTAACGTGTGAACAAACAGACCAAACACTTGCAGAATAATTATATTTTCAATATTCCATTGTGTTTCTTATTCCACTTTTTATTTGTCATGTGTTTGTACACAGTTGTATCATTGCAAGTATTCCTATCTAACATAAATAATTTGTTGGCAATGATATGGTTTCGAGTAACTGCCGTAAGTTGTAGCCTACAAGTCGATCTGGCATGTAAGTCAACCTCAAGATCTTTTGCCAAAATAATTACTCTATAGGTCAAACTCCTCACCAAACATATAACAGGCTACTAGAAGACAAAAACTTACCTAGTTACCCTATATGAGAGTAGGCTAGGATAACCTTTATTCAAAATGTGCTGTATAAGTACAGGAATAATGCCAATGTGTGTATATTCAATAAACTACCATTATGTATCATTAAGCTGTCATTACTCGAGTAGTGATTGGTAAACGTAATTTTTATCTGAAATCGGAATAACATCAGTCACTTAGGAAACATGAAAATCATAACCATTAGAATGTATATTCATAGGAATTTATAATCCAATGAGATATCAAGAAATTGTGGAGATAATTAACATACCGCATTTATGTGACTGGCCGTTTAGATGTGGTGCCGTTCCCTCTAGGATTAACAATCGGTTAATCAGCTATTGAAAATGACGTGTGTTTGGGCGTTAATATAATACTTAATTACTATTACAGTCTTATTTTATATTAATCTCTGCGTTAACTTGTTAAATAAGTTCTCCAAACCCGAGTTTAAGTTGGAAATGTTTGTGGCTGGGTGGTTAGTTGGTTGGTTGGTTGGGTTTTATAACATATCAACCTTTGTCGGTTATTTGATGGCAAATCCCTTTTTATACGAATAATCAGTTCTATTTCAAACAATTCTGTTGATCATGAGTACACAGTTTAATTGTCAAAAACATTTCTATTTCAAGCTATTCAGTTCAGTCAAATGATTCTTATTCAAACAATTAAGTTTAGCGTGAGTACAGTTTCAATATCCAAAACAGTTCTCGTAAGTACATTTTCAATGTCAAAAACAGTTCCATTTTAAACAATTCAGTTTAGCATAAGTACGCAGTTTAAATGTCAAAACAGTTCTATTTCAGATTAGTCCTATTCAAACCATCGATAGGGCCCTATCAGGTGCTACCACATTGGGCCAGAGTGAACCAGGGAGCGATGGCAATGAAAGGGTACTCCACATTCCCCAAAACTCCAGCATTGCTTTAACCTCACTATCAGATTATTTACTATCATATCTAGAACACTTGTAAGGGAGTTCTAACCTTCTGCAGAGATGCAATCAGTGTATTCTGCAGCCCCAGCCGACTTGGCAATACAGAGTTAAATGTTTTATTTCGGATAATTCAGTTTAGCATAAGTACGCAGTTTAGGTGTCAAAACAGTTCTGTTTCGAGCAATTCAGTTTAGCATAAGTACGCAGTTTAAATTTCAAAACAGTTTTTTTAAACAATAAGCATAAATACGCTGTTTAAATGCAAAAACAGTCAAATTTGGAAACCACAGTTTAGTTCTATTAAACCCATAGATAGGACCCCTATCAGGTCCTACCACTTTGGGCCAAAGTGGACTGGGAGTAATGGCAATGAAAAGGTACTCCGCTCTCCCCAAATTTCCAGCATTACTAGAACCTCACTATCAGATTATTAAGTGTTATATCCAGGAAACTCGTTGGTGGGGGGGGGGTGTCTTACTTCTCTGTAGAGAAGCTGTCGGTGTATTCTACAGCGCCAGCCGACTGGGCAATGTTAGTGGTAGTCTGCTAAATTTACGGTAAGTGGTACTATTTACCAACCCCTCCGCTCGGGCAGGATATGACACAAGGTCAATTTTTTTAAGCGGAGTTTAACAGGTTTGAATTCAGAGTTTTCCTTCTCCTAGACTAGTTGCCTCACCAAGGCTGAAGAACCTAGTCCGTCCTACTATTTACTCATAGCTGGAGGAAGAATAAGGGGGTTCATACCTTTCCCAAGGGTATTTGCCCGAAAGTGAACGTAATAGCGCGACTGGAGTACGAACTCGCGTACTACGACTCCGCAGTTCATCGCTTTAACCATTACACCACGAGGACACCCAATTTACGGTAAGTGGTGTATATCGATTGTCAGGAGTACTGTTCCAATTGTTGGGTACTCCGTGGTAAAGGTTTGTATTTTAGCCCTAAATCGACCCCAAATTTTGTAGAGTTCTTTTTTTTTCAGGATTAAAAGGTCGACATTTTTGGCAACAATGATAATTCTTCAGAAACAACTATATGCTTCGCAGCAACCATTCTTTATGCAAATTATTTAAAGTTATATATGTTCAATAAGGGTTTTCAGTCTGTTGTCTTCATCTTTCTTTATTGTTATTTCCACAACGTTACGGCCGATATGTCCTCCGGCCTTCATCAGGTGTTTGTCGAATTCGGGAACCTACACGGAACTTCGAACTACGTCCTTTATTGAATCCACGGGGCTCGCCTGTCTTGATTCCGTTAGTCATAACCGGGTACAAGTGTTAAATATTCCTGTATTGTATTTGTAGGTTCCCGAGTTTGACAAACACCTGAAGAAGGCCGAAGAACATATCGACCGAAATGTTGTGGAAATAGCAATAAAGATGAAGACAATAGCCCGAAAACCCTTAATGATAAAAATAATCAAGCTTCATCTCAGAAATTTAGAAAACTAATGTTCAATAAGAAATAACGAAAACGGAGGTTTGAAATGAAATGGAATCTTTATAACATTAACAAAGTAAAATAATCGCTGACAGCGTAAAGAAAGTACCAACTGTTAGTGGTGACCACTTAGCACAAATATTCCCCTAGCAATAGCGTCCATTGTTTTTATGAGGAATGGGACATACCCATTAATGATCACCGGCCGGGTATATAACAATATAGTGGCAAGTGTTCCTTTTAAATACAAATAATTTTCAAACAAATCTATCTCTGGGAGAATTGCCCATGAAAGGATAATTCCATTATTTCCAAAGCTCCTAGGAGAACCCCAGTGACGTAATAAGCTGGACTGCAATTTTGAGGCAAGTAAGTTGGAACCCCCACTCGTACCATTATGTTCACTTTCAGAGTAATACCCAAGGGGAAACCTAGTTATTTTTCTTGCAATGGTTTAAATAGTATCACAACTGTTCTTTTCGTAAATATGATTTTGGCATCAAATTACCCACTAATGTTGATATGCCATTAAACAAAGTAACTAAACCTGACCGCTCAAACTAACTTTACATCCAAATGCACTTTAGCTTCATATTTAAGGGTGGCCTAATCGGTAGACTGTCTGCCAATTGCCCGGGAGACCGGGGTTTAATGCCTGGTCCAGTCATACTAAAGACTCAAAAATGGTACTTGATATCTCCTTGCTTAACACACAGTATTATAAGGTAAGGATCAAGGGTAGTGGATCAATCTAGGGAAAGGAATAGTGCTCTCCCTTACACCTCGGTGTAGTAGCTTAGGAAAAGGCAGCCTTCAGGTTGCCATCGACTGTAATCGCCAACTTATACACACTTTGCAGTCGATGAAGTCGACGTATTTTAAACACTACCGACAAACCTGGCAGAATATTCTTTCTTTCATGGCATATCAACCTTTGTAGGTTATTTAATGCCAAAGCCATTCTTCTTGAAGAACAGTAGTGGTATTATTTAACCCATAGCTGGGAGGATAAGGGGCACATACATTTCCCAAGGTTATTTGTCCGAAAGTGAACGTAATAGCACTACTGGAGTTCGAACTCGCTGACTACGATTCCGCAGTCAATCACTTTAACGACACCCACCTCGCAGAATATTAGGAAAATCTTACAAGTTTCTTTGGCTTGTGCTTATTGATTTATGCTTTATCCCGTATAATCCCTCCCCACCACCAAGTTACATTTTTTCGGTATAATCGATATTTCAACTTCATTTTTCTGAAAATCCTGGATGCACTTAAATTATGCGTTTACATTTGATGTTTGATATTAAAAAAAATCAGCAAAAATGAGGCTATGGATCGAAGTTTTCTGCCACGGATAATTGGTGAAGTTTAAATTTGAATATTTTGAACTGACGATCAAACTTTTACGTGGTCGACGCTCATTATGACATTCTTGTTATAGGACGACTGACTACGAGGCAGTGATAGTTTAGCGGTCGGGAGAAGCAAATTAACACAAGTATGATCTTCTAGCGACGAGACTAACTTAATCTTTTTTATTTCATTTTCTATTATTTACAAACTAACACTGATTCATCTAAACGCCAAAATAATAGTCTTGACATGTTGCATATTAACCCTTGACTTGAGCCGTCAATCAGAAATTTCTCTGAACGATACGCACATGTGTAAATAAGCAAAAGCAGCCACGTGGCTTATCGGAAGTCATCGGCGTTATGAAATGATAAATGCAGATGTCACGTGAAGGTCCGGAACTGTTGGGGTCAGTCTGAGTCGGTATTTGTCGAACGTCCCACCGACCGGATGAATGTGGCACAAGGCCTGTTTTAGGTGGATCTAGGCGCAGGGCCGTATCCCAGACACGCTCCGCGGCTCCAAAAATGCCTTAGGTTCCGTCGGCATTCCCTCAAAAAGAGGTGCCTCAGGCGCCAAGCAATAAACCTAGCCCCTCTGAGGAGAGTTAGAGCCTGAGGAGACAGCCACCTGATACTCGAGGATGCCGGTCTTGGCACGCCTGACTTGAATGCCGGCTTCCCAGAATCTATGTCAGACGACCTCGACTAACTGGGGTCAGTTGGAGTCAGTGTGAGTCAGACGCAGCTTGCAGTCCCTGAGAGCACCCACAGCGGTCTTCTGGTTGAGTAACTCGTCTGAGAAGCAGAAGAGGTGACAAGTGGGGTCTTGAAGATAACATAGCGTGATATGGTCAAGAGAAAAAGAAGTTATGGGTCAGTGTAGCAGTCTGTCTTTGTTTTCCTGTCTCCGTCTGTATTTCTCAAACACCTACAAAATCTTTAGCCCCTTTCGAGAATAAAGCATCAGAGTTATATTTTTATAACGATGTATTATGGTCATTCTTCATTCACGTATATTCCTCATCACGGTTTACAAAAACAGACAGAAAAAAAACTCGGTAGAAGATAGACAATCTCGACTTGCGTGGCTGACATTAACTGAAATGAGTAAAGAAAGAGCACTTCCACAGCTACAGTAAAAGCAACTTGCCAAGAAGAACGAATACAGATGTGGGAAGAACATTTCAAGAATCTGCTTGCAATATCTCCTAAAGACACAGATAAACCTATCACGAAAATTAATAATAACCAACGAGACATCAAACTAGGACAGTTTACCCAAGAAAAACTCAAGGTAGCATTTACTCAAATTAAAAACAGAAAAGCAGCTGGCCTCGACGAAATAAACCCAGAAATATGGAAGACAAGGAAATTCAATTACAGTCTGCTCCGATTCTGCAATGAGGTATATACATTTACCAACCCCTCTGCTCGGGCAGGATATGACACAAGGTCAATTTTAAGCGGAGTTTAACAGGTATGAATTCAAAGTTTTCTGTCTCCTAGACTAGTTGCCTCACCAAGTCTGTAGAACCTAGTCTGCCCTACTATTTATCCATAGCTGAAGGGAGAATAATTGGATTCGTACCATTCCCAAGGGTATTATTGCTATTTGAAATGCAATCAGTTTCGTCCTGGATTTGAACTCGTGTCGCCGAGTCCATTTCCTACGACGATAACCATTACACCACGGTCAGCAATGACGTATACAACCAGAACACAATAGAGAGATGGACAAAAGGGATGCATTCCTTTCCCAAGAAAGGTGACCTCGGAATTGGCAAGAACTACTGAAGCATAACTCTTACGTACATAACGACTAAGGTTAATAATGCTCTGATCCTCAATCGCCTCGAAACAGAAATTGAGAAAATTCTAGGAAAAAAATCAAAACAGTTTTCAGAGAAATCAATCCACAACTTCACAGATTCTAACAGTTCTTAGAATCATAGAAGGAGTTCATACAAAAAAAAAACCTCGAGGTGACACTCTTGTTTTTACATTTCTCCAATGCATTCGATTCCATACACAAAAAGAAGATGGAGAAGACACTTCTAGCTTATGGTCTCACCAAAAAAACTACCACAGCCATAAGGATGCTCTATAGTAACACGAAAGCCAAGGTTTGCTCACTGGATGGAGACACAGACCTCTTCGACATTGTTGCTGTTGCTCTGTAAAAGGATACATTAGCACCATATGTATTCATAGTCTGTCAAGACAACGCACTTTGAACGTCGATAGATCTAATGAAAGAAAATGGCTTTACGCTAAAAAAGCAAAAAGCAGACGATACCCCTCGGAAACTATTACAGACGCAAATTATTCAGATGACTTTACGTTTCCTACAAATATACCTGACTAAGTCTAAGTAGACAACAGGACACAAAGACCTCTATTTGAATGTAGACAAAACGGAGTACATATGTTGTAATCAAGAAGGAGATATTTCCACTCTAAAGAGCGGTTCATGTACATCAGTAGCAGCGTCTCATCAACTGAAAGTGATGTCAATATGCACCCAGTGAAGGAGTGGACTGCTATCGATAGGTCACCAATCATTTGGAAGTCTAACCAGTTCCATAAAATAAAACGGAATTTTTTCTAAGCAATCCTACTTTACGGATGTACAACATGGACGCTGACAAAACGTATAGAGAAAAAGCTTGACAGGAACCACATAAAGAAGCTACGTTTTATATTGAACAAATCCTGGAAGCAACAACCTGTAAAACAGTAGCTGTACAACCACCTACCTCCTACCTATAAACCAATGCAAATTAGACGAACAAGACACGCGGGACGCTGCTGGAGAAGCAAGGACGAACTCACAAGTGACGTTCTCTTATGGACCACTTTACATGGACGTGCAAGTGTTGGCCGTCCTACAATAACCTACCAACAACAGCTTTGTACAGAAACAGGATGAAGTCTAAAATACCCACCCAAAGTGATAAATAGTTGGTGCGAAGAGCGAAAAAGAATCATCGTAATCTGTGCTAGCTGGATGACTTGTAGAGGAAGTTTTTTTTTTCTTCTTTGCTAGAGGAAAAATGCTTGAACTAAAAAAAAAAATCGAATAAACTTAATAATCGTTTTTTTTTTCTTTAAGAAATATCATGCTGCTATATTTTATATTTTGTGAATCATTTGATACTGAAATTGGCAGTTTATTATCATTGTGTTATAATAATAATTATAATGTTAGAAAAATGGATATAAACTCTACAGAATTTATCATCCATGTTTCACTTATTTTAACCCATTTCAGATCTAAGTTTTATTTTAGAGGTAAACCTGACCAGATGTGATGTATTCTTTTAACTCAGTACTGGAGTTTATGGAATATTGAGTACCCCTTCATCACCATTACTCCCAGGTGAACGACGGTTTATATGCCATTAAACCAACCAACCAACCAACCTATCACTTTTTTATCTCAGTCTATCTCTCTCTCTCTCTCTCTCTCTCTTTCTCAATATATATATATATATATATCGTAGTCTTCTCCCCCTATTGGTCTATGTGTCTGTCTCTATTTTTCTCTGTCTAGGTTTGCGCTCTTTTAACATGAAGCAATCTTTTTTAATGTAACACTCTCATATTTGTTAAAAAATTTACTTGATAATTTTTTTTCAAAATTCCCCATATTACTGAATTTTCAGTACTTTTTCCAATCTAAACTCAAGAAATGCGTTATGACCAGGCCATTGATAAAATGGATAGAGTATTCGTCAGTGGTTCGGGAGACCTGGGTTCAATCCCATGACGAGTCATATGAAAGACTCAGAAATGTTACTTGATGCCTCCTTGCTTAACTCTCAGCATTATAAAATACGGATCAAGAGTAAGTGGAGCAATCCAGGAAGGGGAGTAGTGCCTTCCCTTACATGTAGGTGTAGTAGCTATTGAAAAGGGAGCCTTCGGGTCACCCTCGATTACAGTTGGCCAACTTTCTTTGATGGGCCTGTTGACATAATGGTTAGAGTGTTCGCCAATGGTCCAGGAGATCGGGGTTCAATACCAGGTAGAGTCATGCCAAAGACTCAAAAAATCGTACTTGATGCATTATAAGGTAGGGATGAAGGGTAAGTGGAGCAATACAGGGAAAGAAGTATCACCCTCTCCAACACTTCGGTGTTGTAACTTTTGAAAAGTGATTCTTAAAGTCACCCTCGACTAGGTTTAGCCAACTTATATATATATATATATACAGTCTGGGTCATTGGCCCAGCGGTTAGAGTGTTCGCCAATGGCCCGGGAGACCTGGGTTCAATCCCAGGTCGAGTCATACCAAAGACTTTAAAAATGGAACTTGATACCACCTTGCTTAACACTCAGCATTATAAGGTACGGTTCAAGGGTAAGGTGGAGCAATCCAGGGAATGGAGTAGCGCCCTCCCCTACACCTTGGTGTAGTAGCTATCGAAAAGGGAGCCTTCGGGTCACCCTCGACTATGGTCGCTAACTTTACTTACTACTTTTTACTTATATATATATATATATATATATATATATACCAAACCTTCTGCAGTAGTAGGATGGAACAAAAGGACAATAAAATTGGTTTGAATTTAGACTTTTTCTTTCCCCTAGACCAGTTACAATACCAAGATCAAAGACCCAGTCTGCCCTATTATCTATCCATAGTTGGAGAGAGAATAGTTGAATCCATACTTTGCTCAAATTTATTTGTGCTATATGCAATACACCATTGTCCAGGATTTGAACTCGAGTCGCCGTGACTATTTCCTACGACGATAAACATTACATCACGATGTATGTCTGTATATACATATTTACCGACCCCTCCGCTCGGGCAGGATATGACACAAGGTAATTTTTTAAGCGGGGTTTAACAGGTTTGAATTCAGAGTTTTTCTTCTCCTAGACTAGTTACCTCACAAAGGCTGAAGAACCACGTCTGCCATACTATTTTACCCATAGCTAGAGGGAGAATAATAGGATTCATACCTTTCCTAAGGGTATTAGTGCAATGTGAAGTGCAATCAGTCTCGTCCAGGATTTGAACTCGCGTCACGGTGTCCATTTCCTACGACGATAACCATTACACCATTACACCTAATGCGTTATGTATTTCTGTGTATATGTGTATGTATGTGGGTGTGTTTATTTAGTAAGTTTGTCTCTCAGATCTATTGCTACTCGGTAGCGAGTTTGATCCCCGCTGTATGTCAACTACTTCTAGCCTTGGACCAAATCTAAGCTAACCTAAAATCGGGAAATCTTGCGTAGTATATTTAGCTAGTTCGATTCTCACTAAGTGCTACGTCTTTTCAGCTGTGTGTAAAATCTAAGCTTACATAAACTTGAGGCGTCTTGCTTTGAACTCTGACAGAATGGGAAAGAAAAAGTTTTGGTTTTGTTGTGTTTATTTAACTTTCATGCGTAAATTAATGTCAAAACATTCATTTGTAAATTTATCAGGAAACAGAACAGTCAATTGAGGTTGTAGAATTTCCCGACAGTTTCTATGCAGAGGCCTAGTACCCCTCTCCAACGAGTGTCCTGTTATTACACTAAACCATCTGATAGTGAGACTAATCCTGGAGTGTTGAGGAATGTAGGGTACCCGTTGATTGATATCACTCACAAGTCCACCCCGACTGATTAGATCCCATCTATGGTTGAAATAGACATGTTTGACCAAGGATTATTAAACCATCTCATCCTGTTCAAATAAACGACTGATGCTGAATTAAATTGTTAATATAACATAACGATACTTGAAACCATTTAACTGGGAGAAAATAAAACTATCGATGTTAGATAGCCACACTTAGCCGCAATTTAACTGTGTGCAAACAAATTATTAATACTAAATAGAATTATTCGTGTGAGATAAGAATGTTTGAAAACGTGTAACTGAGTGCGAAAACTGAATTATTGGTATTACATTACAATACTTGGAATCGTTTTACTTTGTGCAAATAAATAATGTTGAATCGAATTATTAGTGTTAAATAGCAATACTTGAAACCATTTAACTATTGTGAGCAATACTTGAAACTATTTAACTATGTGCAAATAAATCTATTAATGTGAACAATACTTGAAACCATTTAATTATGTGCAAATAAACCTGTTAATGTGTACAATACTTGAAACTATCTAACTATGTGCAAACAAACCTATTATTGTGAACAATACTTGAAACCATTTAACTGTGTGCAAACCAATGAGCTTTGGCCCGTTTAAAAAGTTATTTACAAACTATATGTTCACAAATTTATATATATATTTCTTTATTATATTATAACAGAGTTGGATGTCACTAAATCACTTTCCGAGTTAGTGTCGAACCAAGTGCAATATAATATGGAGAGTGCTCAATATCTAGGATAGAGCTATTATATAATAATAAAACCATGGGCTGCGTTTGTACGTTCACATACTCGATATGCCGCCCACACATACAGACAATAATACACTGCTAAAACCCACACAAACACACGCACACACCCACACTCACAAACTCGCAATCATACGTAAAGATTCCTAAAAAAAATCCCAACGGTTTTTAGACTGTTTTTTCGATTTTGTTAACTGCCTGATGAGTGTTGTTTTGCAAAAAGCTCCATGAAACCCAGGGATCGCAGTCTAAATTCCATGAATTATATATATATATATATATATATATATATATATATATATATATATATATACATATATATATATATTCATTATTATTATATATTACTATGAGAGCAATATTGAACAAGTCCTGGCGACAACACCCCACGAGACACCAACTATACGGCCACTTGCTTCCCATCACGAAAACTATACAGGTTAGACGAGCCAGACACGCCGGACACTGCTGGAGAAGCAAGGACGAGCTCGTAAGTGATGTACTCCTATGGACCCCCACATATGGCCAAGTAAAAGCAGGACGACCGGCCCGAACTTACATACAGCAGCTATGTGAGGACACAGGATGTAACTCAGAAGACCTGCCGGAGGCGATGAATGATATGGAGAAGTAGCGAGAGATAGTCAGGGATATCCGTGCTGGCGGCACGACATGATGATGATGATATGTAACTCACATATATTTATAAACAGAATTTGATAATAAATAACCTAAAAAGATTGATATGCCATGAAACCAAACCAACCAACCGACCTATTATTTGTAAATGGTTGATGTTAATAATTGTATTTTCGACGTTCGTTGGCAATCATTACACTTTTTTTTATTTATCTGTAATAGCCATTTGTTTGCACATAGTTATATGGTATTAAGTATTCTTATCTTATATAAATAATAGATAAGATCTACACATTCAACACATAAATAGAACCCTAATAGTTGACCAGAGAGCAATAAATAGGTAATACATACTCCCTCGTACTCCATAACTGGAACCTCACAACCGAATGTAGTTTTGAGCCATCCATAGCACATCCCTTTTTTGAGGAAAGTATTTAATGGTAATATTATGTTTATACTTTCCTCTAAGGAAAACACAAAATTGTATATATAAAAAATATTGCAAATTCTAATCGTAAATAAAGCTTTATTTGATTAAATGCTTGTTTATTTTTCCCTTTGTTTACTTGGCCTACTTACTGAATAAATTGCGGAAGAAATGAGGTATATATTTCTGCTGGGTAACTCAACTTTATATATATATATATATATATATATATATATGGATGTGTATAAGTGTTATATTAAATCTTCATGTAAATTGTCAGATCAAGGCTTTAGGAAAACAAACATATATTAATTAACTGTATTGAAAGATATTGTTGCCTACCTGAAAATCAATCTTCAATAAACAAAACATCTGGCAAGAAGTTCGATCGACATCTTGCTTAATTAATGACATCGGCGCCCACACTCATCGGTATGAGTATGTTGCGCGTACTCTCTTGCATAAGACGATTTTTGAAGATTAAATTTTTCACAGAAAATCTGGAAAGACCACCTACACAATTTTAGTTTGGTTTGGTTTGGTTTGGTTTGGTTCTGGTATTAACTCTTCGGGCAAGAATTCTTAATGGACAGGGATTCAGTTCGCAATGATATTATTACACAGGCTTTGGACTCAGCTGAATTTCTCTCGTAACTGCAGCCAGCGGAGTTGGGTTGATAAGACAATAAGAGGCCGTATGGTATACCGGTTTGTACGTTCTCTTGTGTGGGATGGTAAATACATACAAAGCTTGAAGTATGGGGCACTAAGTGAGGATCAAACTCTATATCAACTGTCGGCTTGCAGTTTCTTATATGGGATGCTACCTGCAGTGATACTGTCTCCCAGGGGGTAACTTGATTAAATCACCAACTAATCATTTAATCGTCTCCAAGTAGGCTGAGGATCGCTCACTGGCAAGATAGCGATCGATTTCGAACATGATCTTTAGTAGCAAGTGCAGTTAAAACATTCAGCGTGCTTTGCTTTCAGCCTACCTACTTCGTCAGATTGGTTCAAGCAATCGCTGTTGTAGAGCCATGAGGAATGAATGAAGGACAATACCACTTTTCTTTATCAAAATATATATCTCTCTTTATTACTCAGAACGTCAAAAATTAGTTGTAAGTGTAAGAGAGAGACAAAAACGAAAGACTCGGTCACAGGACGGAGGACTGCTATATTGGCCATATTCAGAGCCCCACACAGTGCATCTTCTGTTTCTTCTCTTGGGGGCCACTGCCTTCCCTGCAGGTGGCGCCCAGGGCTGCACTTCCCTGGCTTGACTGCTCTTTTGACAGCGACTGACCGACTGACTGTTCTGTCTGTGGGAATCAGTGTATATATAATGTTAATAACGCTTCCGGTTCTCAATCCAAGTGATCTGCTTTCGCTGTTCTCTTATCCTGCACAAATCCCCAAGTAATGGATCCCCAAGTAATGGATCTGTCAATGATCTGGATGCTACACGCCGACTTGAAGAACCATCCGTTAACAGAGTAACTGTATCTATTATTTGTGTTGCAATGTAGAATTTGCATGCGCTGTTACCGTTAAACGGTGTGAAAAATGTTGTAGAGTAGCTAGCACCCCTTCAGCACTCTCGCCTTAAATGTTCTACAATTAAAGATTTCGAGGGTTGATTTTAATCAGCTGAATCCAGTTGATGGGACATACTTCGGCCGGCCGTGGTGTCAGTGGCACGTCTCTGGACATACCTCAAGCCTCAGGAGGCCGTCCCCACAAGCTTTAACCCCCCTTGGAGGAGTTGGGTTTATCACTTGGCGCCTGAGGTACTCCTTTTTAGGGGAATGCCGACAGGGCCCGTGGCATCTTTGGGAATTCCAGGCGTGTCTGGGCTACGGCCCTGTGCCCGGAACCACCTTAAAAAAGGTCTTGTGCCACACTCGCCCGTTTGGTGGGGCGTGCAACAAATGCCGTTGATTACTAAGTCGATATTAAGCTGATTAATATTCGAACTGATCTTACTTCGTTTGGCAATACAGCATTTTACCCCTCCTCTTTTTCTTGTAAGTTCTCTTGTTAATTCAACTGTGTCTGTTAACTGAGTGAGCACAACATGATAAGTTACTGTGCATATATACTATGTGGATTTCTCCGAAAACCGTTTCGATTTTTTTAAAGAATTTTCTCAATGTCTGTTTCGATGCGATTGAGGATCAGAGCATAATTAACCTTAGTCGTTATGGAAGTAAGAGTTATGCCTCGGTAGTTCTTGACGATTCTGAGGTCAACATAGCAGTCCCCGTCAGCCTTTGGCCAAGTCCTGTGTCCGAGTTCTTCGTTTCTGTCTCTCTCTCACATTTACAACCAATTTCCGGGGCATCTTGGGTGGTGTAATGGTTTGCAAACTAGACTGGCAAACCAACAGAAGTAAGTTCGAGTCTCATTTGGTGCCCCGTTCATATGGCCTTGTGCCACATCTAAGCAAAAAGCTTAGTAAATTACTTCAACCAATTTCCGACCTTCTGATTAATAAAGAGAGATATATATTTTGATAAAGAAAAGTGGTATGGTCCTTCATTCATTTGGCCCCTCCTCTTTTTCTTGTAAGTTCTCTTGTTAATTGTTTGTAACTTATTCCACTGTGTCTTTTTGTTTATATCCGTTAGCACCAGATACCGGTTCTGAATAAATAGTTTAAGCACTCACTATTCTCTGCGTATCATTCACCTCGATAATACAACAAACAAAAAAAAAAAGTGGAAAAATCGAGCTGAGTGATGGACTCTAAATCAAATGAAAGCTCGTCTCTCATTGGATGAAATAATCTCACGATCCCAGAAAGTTAGAAGTTAGAAAAGTATTGTCAGTTGGTGCCAAGAAAATGAGATACATACTCGATAACAAATAGAGTGTGCATATTTTTCCACGTGTTCCTCGGGTCATTACCGGAAATAGATGGGTTACATAAGAGAAAAGACATCATTGCTAAGAAGTTATAAAAACGAGGATACACAAAAAAAAAGTTACTTCGTGGTTATTCTTCCCAAAATTAGGATTTTAGCCCTGCCATAAAAGTCAACCCCTGGTTTCTTAAAGATTTGAGTCAAGTTTAAAAGTTAGAATTGCACACCGCGATTTACAGTAACTAGTTGTTGTAAGTTTCCTGTTCTTGTTATATCTATTAAACAAATTATCAATTGGCTCAAATTAATCAGCAAAAAGTAAAGTTCTAACCATATTTACCCAACCTCTTCACCCGGGCAGAATATGACACAAGGTCAATTTTTAAGCGGAGCTTTGCAAGTTTGAATTCAGAGTTTTCCTTCTCCTAGACTAGTTGCCTCACCAAGGCTGAAGAGCCTTGTCAGTCCTACTATTTGCCCATAGCTGGAAGGAGAATAATAGGATTCATACCTTTCCCAAGGGTATTAGCGCTATGTGAAATATAATCAGTCGCGTCCAGGATTTGAATCGTATCGTCGTGTCCATTTCCTACGACGATAACCATTACACCACGGGCACCTCCATTACACTACGGGCACCTCCAAAAAGTAAAGTTCTAACGATTGATAAATAAAAGCTTTCCTTTGCTCCCACCACTGGAGGTGTATCTACAGAAAAAAGCACCTATGGCGAGCACTAGAATTACGCATCTGTATAAACATCTGATAGTCATATTTAGATAACTTCTCCATAAGATCACGGTCCTCTCACATAAAGCTCTGAAAAAAAGAAATGACACTTAATTTCTTAGATATTGCAAGAAATCGTTGACTAGCTCCCTACTTTAAGTAGATCAATAGTCCTCCTGTCAGTACCTTTCAGTGGCACCTCCACTAAGTGACGCCCAGAACATGTTCCCTTCCTGATATACCATAGCTACACCGGTGGGCACCATTCCTCAGCTAGGACTTACGCTCCGCTTCTGGATATTTTCCGTACGTTCACGCACAGATGCGACATTGGGTCTCAGTACGAGAACGTCACAACTAAACAGCTAAAAGCAGGCAACGAGAGAAAGAAAATGGGTTACTGAACACGACGTGGGAGACAGAAAGATCATTGTCTTTATTTAAAAAGACATCCAACAAAGTCCCAAGACGGTGAATAGCTATTTCAAAGAGTAATCCTTAAAGGATAACACATTTTAAATTTATTCAGATGGAGTTTTCGATCGGAAATAATTTCTCTTCCCTTATCATTTTGATGATTATTTTGATAATTACATGATTATTCTATTAAAAATGATATTCTCTTTTACATCCAAATTTAGAGATAAAACGTGTTAATGTACATATTCAGGGCACCTAACGTGATAAAATAACTACTCAACTAGCCAAGCAGAAAATTGCCCGAGAGTTTGATCCTGACTTGGTACCACATACCTCTAGCCTTGTATGTATTTACTTGACCCCTCCACGCGAGCAGGATGTGACACAAAGTCCACTTTTTATGGGGAGTTTAACAGGTGTCAATTCAAAGATTCTAGATAGGTTTCCATACCAAGTTTAAAATGCCTAGTCTGCGCTACTGTCTACCCATAGCTGGAGGGAGAATTGTTTAGATTCGTAACTTTCCCATGAGTATCAGCGCTATGTGAAATGCGCAGAGACTCATCCAGGATTTGAACTCGGATCACCGTGTCCATTTCCAACGACGATAAACATTACACAACGGCCACATTTAGCTTTGTATGTCGATAGCCAAACTTTTGACGCGAGAAGGATGTGACCCAAGTTCAAGTTTTCCTTCTAGATTGTTTGCTCTACCAAGGCTAAAGAACTCATTTTGTCCATCTATTTAACTATAGAGAGAAGAAAAATACGAATTATTGTATTTCCCAAGCCTATTTGCTTCAAAGGAAACAGGAATTGTCTTCTCACCGATTCCATTCCTGTAGACGCTGAGGGTGCCACGTACCAAAATATCTTATGGAATGACTGCTAAAATACATTTTCGCGGAAAATATAATATTTTGAATTTAATCATTCAATTTCGTTTTTTTTATGCTGAAATATTTGGTCAAAATATCATTAAAACCCAAGAAGGAGTAGTGTATGGTTCAGTAGGTGTCTATGAAACAAAAATGATTTTAAGATAATCAAAGGGTTATTAAGCAACTATATCGAAAACAAGAGAGAGAGGTTCAGTTGGCTATGTAGAATTTATTGTCAATTGAACCCTTTTGGAATAATCTAATAATACCCCCGGCAAAAAAAAAAAAAATCTTTTATTTTTTTGCTTTCGTATTTCTGATGTCATGGTTAACGTCCTGGGTTGCAACCTGGTAGTAAGTGAGATCGAACCCTAGTCGTGCGATTACGTTCGATTTCAGACTAATAACTTTGGAAAACATATTATCTATTATTCCCCACCCACCCAGTAGTGGGTTACATAGGTCCATTACTGTTCGATAAAGTAGGGTTATAGCATTAAATATCCGACGAAGATTGATGTGCCATTAAAGAAAAAAATTAATTAATTAAATAAACCAAAGAAATCATCTCAAAATGAAAAAAAAGAATCATTTCCTTTTTTTCTGGAATAATGGGTAAAAATGGGATTTTTTTTTAATCACTGACAGGCATTAGGCAGCGTTCACCGTTTTGTTATTTACATTAAAACAATTTTAATGTAGAATAATTAATTCAAAGATGAAATATAATATTTTAAACATCATACTTAATGATATACTTTAAAAAAATGAATATACTAAAATAAATGAATATACTTTTAAAGAAATGAATATACTTAAAAAATGAATATACATAAAAAAAATGAATATGCCTAAAAAAAAATTAATATACTTTTAAAAAAATGAATATACTTTTAAAATAATGAATATACTTTTAAAAAAATGAATATACTTAAAAAAATGAATACACTTAAAAAAATGAATGTACTTAAAAAAATGAATATACTTTTAAAAAAATGAATATACTTAAAAAAAATTAATATACTTAAAAAAAAGGAAAATTCTTTTAAAAAAAATGAATATACTTAAAAAAAATTAATATACTTAAAAAAAATGAATATACTTAAAAAAATTAATATACTTTAAAAAAATGAATATACTTTTAAAAAAATGAATATACTTCTAAAAAGAATGAATATACTTCTAAAAAAATGAATATACTTTTTAAAAAATGAATATACTTAAAAGAAAAACTTTAAAAGTGAAATCTTAGATCATGACCATTATTATCTGACACTGTAGAATGATTAAAATGAACGAAGATTTTGGTGAACATTTTTCAGAAATCTTCGACTGATATGATAGTTTACATAAACAATAATTATTAGAATAATTTCCAATGAATTTTCATTGATTCTTTCCGTCTTTATTCTGTTACTTGGTATGTAATGATTAGATTACTGGCAGTTGCATGTTTACATAAATACGCACTTATTGGATGTCTCAATATATATGAGACCCAAGTAACAGCTAATAGTTCTAATAATAATAATAATAATAATATATTCTTATTTGTTTCAGATTTAAAAATCGTATACAATAACAACTATTAATCCTTGATCACCATGCCTTAAAAAAGAGAGGAAAAATATTTTACGTCACGACTTATTTGGAGACAAAATCATTAAAAAATGTCTCAAAATAAATGCAAACGATAAATAGGATTAGGATTTTTTACTGAGACTAGAAACGAAGAAAAATTGCATGTCCTAAAAGATGATATGATATTGATTTGATGTCTCTTGCTTAAAGTATGCATTTTTTACCGGACATGAACACCATTGCGCTGATCTCAGTAATAAATCATTATTATATTAATGGATTGCATCTTTTTTGAGACACCCTGTCATAAAGTGTGAAATATTGCAGGTGTTGATCGCTAGCACTTGCTACCTGACAGAAATTAAAGCATCGATTTTCATTCTTGTCTAGATGACGAAAGAAGTTGAATACACATTTTATAAATTGGTTCGATTCGGTTTCTTTGTTTAATGGCATATCAACCTTCGACGATTAAGCATCCTTTTCCAAGAACAGTACGCAACCCCCAGCATGTCACCCCCCCAGCATGATCAGAATGTGACACGAGGTCAATTTTTTATCGGAGTTTGAAAGGTTTCCCAATTCAAAGTTTTTATTCTCCAAGAAGGGTTGTCAAACCAATGTGAAAGATCTTAGTCTATTTAGACATAGCTGGAAGAAGGATATTTCGATTCATACGTTTGCCATGGGTATTGGCACAATGTGAAATGCAAATAATGTTCGTCTTGGATTTGAACTCGGTTCCCCATACCCATTTTTTGCGGTGGTAACTATTACACCTCGAGAGACCCACAAGAACAGCAGAGATACAATTTGACTCATTGCTGATGGGGATGCGGACATTAATTACTTTTACAAGGAGATTAGTCCGACAGAGACTATTACGTTCACTTTTGGACAAATACCCTTGGGAAAGGTATGACCCCACTAATCCTCCCAGCTATGAGTTAACTAGTACCCCTACTGTTCTTCTCGAAGGATGGCTTTGGCATTAAATAACCTACAAAGGTTGATATGCCATTAAACAAAGAAACCAAACAAAACCGAAAGTAATCTTTATTGCCTGAGTAGATTGTTTGTTTGTTTGTTTGTTTGGGTTTTATGGCATATCAACTTTTGAATGTTATTTAATTCAGTCCAGTATAGGTATAGCTTTTGTTTACACACAGTTAAGTGCCAAAAACAGTTCTAATTCAAACAATCCAGTTTAGCATACAAAAGCAGGTCTATTTCCAATAATTCAGTTTAACGTAAGTACGTTGTTTAGATGTCAAAACAGTTTTATTTCAAGCAATTCAGTTTAGCATAAGTACACAGTTTAGTTTTATTCGACACATAGACAGGACCCTATCAGGTGCTACCGCTCCAGGTCAGAGTGGACCTGGGAGCGATGACAATGAACAGGTACTCCGCATTCCGGCGTCTCTATTGTTTAGTGTCATATCCAGGACACTCATTGGAGGTGGGTATTACCCCTCTGCAGAGAAGCAGTCGGTGTATTCTACAGCGCCAGCAGACCGGGCAAAGCCTGGGCGGAGTTCGAACTCGCTTTCTACGATTTCACAATACGAGATAGTTGCCACAACGCCATGAGGACTATCAATCATTTCACAGGACGAATAAAAGTCTTTGGATTTACTTTTGATTGTATTGAAGACCCTCAAAAGGGGCTTATAATTTTTGAAGCTTCCAAAACATGTCCAACTATTTATGTCATAGAGAGTACAGGTCTTTTTGGAAGACCTCTGCAAATGATGCACACTGTGTATTTACCCCCCCACCACCACCACCACTGTCATGGTGTTTCGACATATTACGTTGTTTTTTGTTTTGTTTTTTGTTTTTTTCTTTGCATACAAACCCCACATAAAACAGAAATGATTCTAGCCCAGTCTGCTGGGGCTGTAGAAGACATTGATTGTATCTCTGCAGAAGAGTAAGACATCCCAAACAAGTGTCCTGGATATGACATTAAACCATCTGATAACGAGGCTTCAACCTTGTAGGTCTAGGGAATACGAAGTACCTCTTCACTGTCATTACTCCCAGATCCATTCGGAACTGGAGTGGTAGCACCTGATGGGTTCCTATCAATGGGTCAAATAGAACAAACTGTGTGCAATCAAATGACCGACGTTAAATTGTGACTGTTATATAGCAATATTTGAAACCATGTAACTGTATGCTAAAAAAAGAGCCCAGGCTCGTTTAAGAATATTATCTACGAAATGTGATTGCCAATCTCATATATAGTTGATATAAATATATAAAGAGTATTTGCAATGAAATAACCTACGATGGTTGATATGCCTTAAAACCAAACCAAACCAAATCCTATA
This sequence comes from Sepioteuthis lessoniana, assembly GCA_963585895.1. Classification (NCBI taxonomy): domain Eukaryota; kingdom Metazoa; phylum Mollusca; class Cephalopoda; order Myopsida; family Loliginidae; genus Sepioteuthis; species Sepioteuthis lessoniana. The sequence goes on along the minus strand of OY757926.1, from coordinate 31,566,533 downwards.
TATTTAATATATATGTATAAAGATTATTCGGAATTAAATAACATTCGATGGTTGATATACCATAAAATCCAATCAAACCAATACGGGCTCATTGGGCTTGTGGGTAGAGTGTTCACCAATGGTCCAGGAGACCTGGGTTCAATCCCAGGTCGCGTCATACTAAAGATTTTAAAAATGGTACTTGATACCTCTTTGCTTAACACTCACCAACATAAGGTATGTATCAAGGGTAAAGTGGAGCAATCCAGGGAAAGGAGTGGCATCGTTCCCTACACCTCGGTGTAGTAGCTATTGAAAAGGGAGCCTTCTGGTAGCCCTCGACTACGGTCGCCAACTTTACTTACTTATATATATATAAAGAGGATTTGGTATTAGATGCCATAAAACCAAACTAAACAAATGATTCATCTAACCAAATTATCGAGCAAATCAGGGAATGCTTGTCCGAATTAGGGAGGTTTCTGTTATAATATTTTTTGACTGACATAACTCACATTTCTGGCTGTCATAGAATTCGTCTCATCTGGTAAACTCGAGCTCCAGTTAACCTACGTGGTGCATTCAATAAGTTTCCAGATTTTTTTTGTACAGGCATTTAAAATTATCGTAGACACTTAAACATTCAGTATGTTATTGCTATACATCTCATGAGATAACTGACCAATTTTTATGATTTGACGTTCAAATGAACAACTACAGCACTAATTGGAATACATCCTACTAATGCCTTATTGTCACAGCTGGTGAATTTCAAAAATGCAATCTGGACGTGAGGAGGACACTTTAGAAGAGCGATATGCAATAAAATTCTGTTATAAACTTGGAAAAAATGCCACAGAAACGTATGGAATGCTTCAGACTGCTTTTGGAGCATCTTGCATGAATATAGCATCAGTTTTGAGTGGCATAAGAGATTCAAGGAAGGCAAGGAGTCTGTCTGAGAGGATAAGAAGTGTGGGAGGAGTAAGGAAGTCAATACATCAGAGTTGATTGGACAAAGGGTTAGGGTTAGGGTTACTATGTTGAGCTTTTAAGGGAGTTCAGAAAGAGATTCCTAGGGAAGAGGCCAGCACTCTTTAGATCGGGTCAGTGGCATTTCCACCAGGACAATGCACCAGTCTATAACTCCATCCTTGTCACAGACTATTTGACCAAGATAGGCATCAAGACAGTTCCTCAGCCTCCCTATAGTCTAGACCTTGATCCCTGTGACATTTTCTTATTCCCTAAGCTCAGAGGCTGTCGTTATGAGACAATTGAGGAGATGAAAGAGGCTGTGACGAAGGTCATTGACATACTCACACAAGAGGACTTCCATGAGGCCTTCGAGAGGTTGTTGGAACGGTACAACAAGTGCATTGCAGCCGGAGGAGATTACTTCGAAGGGGACTAGAGTTTTATGAGTGTACTATCAATAAAAGTGCCCATACGAAAAAAGTCTGGAAACTTATTTAATGATGCTCGTATTACGTTCACTTTAGGCCTAATTCCCAAAGGAAAGTTCTGAACCTTTTTATTCTCCCAGCTATGAATTTAGTTGTACCATTCCATTTTTTTCTACGGAGATGGTATAGCATTAGAAAACCTACAAAGGTTGATATTCTATTAAACAAAGAAACGAAACGAAACGAAACTAAACACAACATAGTGTGCGTCATTTTTCTTGCAATTCATCTCGTATACATTGACAAATTCTACGATTATTACCATACTTGTCTGTATACAAAAGGAAGCAATTTTTAAAAAAATGCTATCTACAACTAAAAGGAAATGAGTAAGAGTTTTTGGCGACCCATTATTTATTTAAATATATATATATATATATATATATATATATATATATATATATATATATATATATATATATATATATATAAACAGCATTTAATTATCTTGAATTTCGATATATGCATGAAAAAATGTGATTAGGCTCCCTGCGGAATAGCAACATAAATTAACAATGATTTAATTACACGGGGGAACAAGGAAAGAGATTAGTTTCGTCTCGTACGTCTGGTGCAATGTTTAGTATAGAATTTGCGAAGACAAGAATTTATATCTTTGGAATGAAAAACACATTTTCATTCATGCTGCTCGCTTTCGAACACAGTCTCCTCCACACCCCTAAGGTTTCAGATCGTACAATTAAGTATTAACACGAGATTTGTAATAAAGACTCTGTTGTCTTCATGCCAAGAGACTTGATAAATAAAAAGGAAGCAAGGAAAAGAAAAGGCCGCTGGGAAAATCTTTAATAAATCTTGTTTTTGAAACAAAGAAAAAAAATTTAAAAAAAAGAAGAAAAAAAAGAAAAAGAGAGCCAACCATTGATGTGGCCTGGGGTCGTTTTGGATTAGATTTGGTTTCTTTTGAGTAAGCCATAACCTGTTTAAACAAGGCTAATCTCAGGATGAAATCGTAGTTAACAACATGTGCAGTATGTAAGATAGTGATTTCAAAACAATCATTTTTTTTCTCTCTCTCTCTCTCTCTCTCTCTCACTCTCAACCTCTCTCTCTCCCCCCACACACAATCTCTCTCTCCCCCCCACACACAATCTCTCTCAATCTCTCTATTTCTATCTACTTTTCTCTGTCTCTCTCTTTCATCCTCTATCTACATCTATCAATCTCTCTCTCTCTCTCGCACTCTTTATCTATCTCTCTTTCTCACCCTCTCTATATCCCACGCTCTATCTTCTCTCTATCTCTCTATTTTTTGCCCTCGATCTACTTCCGTCACTCTCTCTCTATTTCCCACGCTCTATCTACTGCTCTCTCTCTCTTTCTCTCTTTCGCCCTCTATTGACTTCTGTCACTCTCTCTCTCTTTCTCTCTCTCTCTCTCTCTATTTCTCACTCTCTATTTACTTCTCTCTTTCTCTCTTTCGCCTTCTATCTACTTCTGTCACTCTCTCTTTCTCTCTCTATCTCTTTATCTGTCTCTTTCTTTCTCACCTTCTCACTTTTTTTTCACTATCGCTTTGGCTCGATTTCTACCTCTCTCTCTCTCCTAATTCTCTCCCATCTGCTCATTCTCTCTCTATCACACTCTTTCTTTCTTTCTTTTTTCTTTCTGTCTGTCTGTCTGTCTGTCTCTGTTTCTCTCTCTCTCTCTCTCTCTATATATATATATATAAATTACTCTCTCGATATATCAATCAATCTCTCTCTCTCTCTCTCTCTCTCTATATATATATATATATATTTATCATATTTACCAACCCCTCCGCTCGGGCAAGATATGACACGAGGTCAATTTTTAAGCAGAGTTTAACAGGTTTGAATTCAGAGTTTTCCTTCTCCTAGACTAGTTGCCTCACCAAGGCTGAAGAACCTAATCTGTCCTACTATTTACCCATAGCTGGAGGGAGAATAATTGGATTCATATCTTTCCCAAGGGTATTAGTGCTATGTGAAATGCAGTCAGTCTCGTCCAGGATTTGAACTCGTATCGTCGTGTCCAATTCCTACGACGATAACCATTACACCATTACGGGCGCCTCCATTACACCACGGGCACCTCTCTCTCTCTATTTATATATATCGCTCTTTCACTCTCTTTTGCTCGCTGTCTCTCTCCCCCTCTCTCTCTCTCTCTCTCTTGTTCTCTTTCTCCCCCTCTCATTCTTTATATATATATATATATATATATATATAATATTGCTCTTTCTTAATTTGTTTCTTTGTCAATGTATGTCTGTCTTTCTCTAACTCTCTCTTTCTCTCTCTTGATATATATATATATATATATACAGATAGATAGATAGAGAGAGAGAGAGAGAGAGAGAGAGAAATACGTCCTTCTCTTTTTTCTCTATCTCTGTCTCTGTCTGAATCTCTTGCTGTCAAGTGTTTGTCAGGGTCTCATCAATGGGTGAGATAGATTCGTTTAAAATTGATTAATATTTGATGGAAATACATGTAGACATGTAACTATGTGCAAACAAATAGTTATTTTTACTCGAGGAGAGTTTTTTCCCACCAGTTTTACAAGAAGTTTTTCTCTGAAGTCTAAGTGCTGACAAGTTTCGTCAAGTCCCCAAGACTCCTCACAGAATTCTTGCTGATTTCGACAGTGTTGTGGTCTAAATGGTCTTAACTCTTCTTCTGGTCTCTAATTCCATTAGTCTCTTCTCCAGGATTTTGGGAATGTTTATTATTTCTATTTTACTCTTTTTTTTCACACCAGCGTTAGCTGATAGTTTTCTACTGGAGTCTGAGTAACAGCAAGTTTCTTCAAGTCTCCAGGACTCTACTTAGTATTCTGAATGATCACTACAATGCTGTACTTTGGATGGTCTCCACTTATTCTCTTATTTCCAACTCCTCCAGTCTCTGAGGGGGTGTCCTCGTGGTGTAATGGTTAAAAGCGTTGGACTGCGGAATCGTAATACGTGAGTTCGTACTCCAGTCGCCCTATTATGTTCACTTTCGGGCAAATACCATTGGGAAAGGTAAGAACCCCCTTATCCTCCCAGCTATGGGTTAAATAGTACCACTACTGTTATTCTAGGAGAATGGCTTTGGCATTAATAGCCTAAAAAGAGTTGATATGCCATTAAACAAAGAAACCAAACCAAACCAGTCTCTGAACCAATCATTTGGTGACTGTACCGAACACACCAATTACAAATGGTATCGCCGTCGCCTTCAAGTTTCATATTTTTTTTCAGTTCTCTATCAAGGTATTATTGTTGAAATTCGTGGACCCATCTGGTCACCCATTTATATTTTAGTTTGGTTTGCTTTAGTTTCTTTGTTTAATGGCATATCAATCTTTGTGGGTTATTTAATGCCAAAGCCATTCTCCTAGAAGAACAATAGTGGTACTGTTTACGCCATAGCTGGTATTACAAGGGGGTTCATACCTTTCCCAAGTGTATTTGCCCGAAAGTGAACGTAATAGCGCGACTGGGATACGAACTCGCTAATTACGATTCCGCAGTCCATTGCTTTAACCATTCCACCAAAAGGACCCCCACTTATTGTCACTTGGCACTGACGTATGAATTAGAAGTAATGTTTTTTTTCTTCTTTATAACCCTTACGCTCTCTATCTGGACTATTACTCCTTATTTTCAAGTTCCATTGAATGATTAACCTTACATATGAACGGATGATAAAAACCTGGTCCAGTGGGTTCCATTGAATGATTAACCTTACATATGAACGGATGATAAAAACCTGGTCCAGTGGGTTCGCTAATGGTCCAGGAAACCTGTGTTCAAGCCCAGGTCGAGTTATACCAAAGACTTAAAAAATGGTACTTGATACCTCCTTGCTTAACACTCAGCATTATAAGGTAAGGGTCAAGGGTAAAGTGGAACAATCCAGGGAAAGGAGTAGCGCTGTCCACTACACCTCGGTGGTGTAGTAGCTATTGAAAAAGGAGCCTTCTGGTCTCCCTCGACTACGGTCGCCAATATGACTTGACTTGACGAACGAATACTTAGAACCATAAGGCTCTGTTAAAATTACTTCCATTAGATGTGGATACTTTATATTACATAAATGTGTGCAAACAAGCATTTGCAGACAAATAAAGAAAATGCTTACGATGACCCGTTGAAACTATTACGGACGTGGACTACGCTGATGACATGGCACTTCTGGTAAATACACCCGCCCAAGCCGAATCCCTGCTGCATAGTCTGGAACGGGCAGCAAGTGGCATAGGTCTCCATGTAAACGCAGACGAAACAGAATTTATGTGCTTTAATCAAAGAGGCGACATCTCTACATTAAATGGTAGTTATCTGAAACTAGTTGACAAGTTCACCTACATCGGAAGCAGCGTCTCATCTACCGAAAATGACATCAGTACGTGACTAGCAAAGGCATAGACAGCTATCGATAGACTTTTGATCATATGGATATCTGACCAATGTGATGAAATTAAAAGCATTTTTTCCAAATAACAGTCGTATCAATACTACTATATGGATGCACCCAATGGACGCTGACTAAGCGTATGGAGAAAAAGCTTGATGGTGATTGCACAAGAATGCTACGAGCTGTATTGAACAAATCCTGGATGCATCATCCCACAAAACAGCAGCCACCTACCAGAGAATTAAGGACTAACTTCTCCGCGACGTACTCCTGTGGACTCTTTCACATGGACGAGCAAGGGTTGGACGACATCTAGAACCTATCTACAACAGCTCTAAGGATTAAGGTTGTATCTTGGAAGAACTGCCTGGACTGATGGACGATAGAGACGAGTAGCGAGAGAGAGTCAGAAAAACCCATGCTAGCTGCACGCCATGATATATATATATATATATATATATCATCATCATCATGTCGTGCTGGTAGCACGGATATCCCTGACCCTCTCTCGCCACTTTTCCCAATTGTTCATCGCCTCAGGCAGGTCTTCTGGACAACATCCCGTATCCTCACATAGTTGCTGAATGTATGTTCGTGATGGTTGTCCTGCTTTTGCACGGCCATGTGTGGGGGTCCATGAGAGTACATCACTTATGAGTTCGTCCCTGCTTCTCCAGCAGTGTCCTGCATGTCTGGTTCGTCTAACTTGAATAGTTTTCGTGATAGGAGGCTGGTGGCCGTACAGTTGGTGTCTTGTGGGGTGTTGCCGCCAGGACTTGTTCAAGATTGCTCGCAGCATTCTTGTGTAATTGCCGTCTAGCTTCTTCTCCAGCCGTTTTGTTAGAGTCCATGTAGTGCATCCATATAGGAGTATCGATGCGACCGCTGCCTGGAAGAAACTGCGTCAAAAGCAAAAAAAAAAAAAAAAAAATGATGACATGCCTAGCCTCCCCCCCCCCGTCTTAAACAGTAGACCTTCTCCAAGTATACTCTAAATTCATTAGTAAATAAACGCTAAAAGGGAAGAGGAAGGACTTGAACTCGCACCTGCCAGCAGAGAAAATTGTTTCACTATATATATATATATATATATAGTTGATTTGCGGTTAATTAATCTAAACTAAATCAGATCGAACCGAACCATCCGACTTTATTCGTACATTAATATAAATGTAAAATCGTTGATAACCATATGACGGAACTGTTTACTTTTTCGTACATCCAGCCAGACGTTTATCAGCAGGTGACCAAATATTAGTACATCGTTTCTTCGTCTTTCTTTCAAGTTGTAAAAAGATAAAGTAACCCTCGGGCTCTTATCAGGATGGACACTACGGCTAAAGTAAGTGAAACTGAGGTCAGTCAGACACTTCTGAAGTGGGTCAGACATTTTCTAGACTCTAGCTCGGAGATTGTGAGCGGTTTTTTTTTTTCTTGTTCGCAAATTACCAGTAAGAAACTCAAAATTATTTTCCCAATTTTTTTTTTCTCAAGTTCGTCATGTGGTGACGAACATTTTATTTATTCATTTATTTATTTATTTTTATGCTAGCAACTCAAATCAATGTACAATCAATATTTTTTGATTTTGATTTCTCAGAAAATCCAACCTTAACAGTGTCTCACGAGAAAACCGATTTTTTTCACGCGCAGCACACGTCAACGTATCAATATTTTTCAAAATTAATTTCCCACTTGAACCCTTCATGAAGTCAATTATAATAATAATTAATAAATCAATCATGTTTTTCATGTGGTGTATAATCACATAGTAAGATGGACTACCCGTGGCATTGACACGTGAATATATATATATATATATATATATATATATATATATAGAGAGAGAGAGAGAGAGAGAGAGATAGAGATAGAGATGCCTGTGGTGTAATGGTTTATCGTCCATTTTATATATGGACACGGCGACACAAGTTCAAATCCTAGGCGAAGCTTTATTGCATTCCACATAGCACTAGGGATAAGTATGAATCCAATTATTCTCCTTCTTATAAATAGTAGGGCAGACTATGTTCTCTAGCTTTGGTATAGGAGAAAGAAAACTGAATTCTAATATGTCAGACTTGTGTCGCATCCTGCTCATGCACAGGGGTTGGTAAATACATAAATACACACAGGTACACAAACAGACAGACAGACACACACACACACACACACATATATATATATATATATATATATAGAGAGAGAGAGAGCGGGGATGAGGAGAAAGAGGAGAGAGAATTAAAGTAGACAAAGAAAGGAGAATAAATATGAAATTAGTAAGGTAGCAAATGGTTCAAGAAGAATATATTAATATGTCTACTCTTCAATATCAATTAGCTTTTGTTTTTCGATGTTTTAGAATGCATAATTTTTCCTTTTTAAGACTGAGTTTTTTTGGGGTTTTTTTTTCATTATATCCCATTTTATTAGTGGAAGTTTGTTCATTTTTATCTTTCTTGGTTATATATGTTTAGAAAAAATTGTATTGTTGGTGTATTTTCCATTGTTAAAGCTGCATTTTGTATGATAGGATGAGTCAAAAGTTTGCCATATTTGGGTACATGTTGGTGTGCAGCGAATACATTATGTGACCAGGTGGTGTAATGGTTTGCAAGCTAGACTAGTAAATCTTCACAAGTGAGTTCGAGTCCCATTAGGAGCCCCATTGTGCCACATTGGTGTAACTAGTATATTTAAATTAACAGAGAAAACAGAAAAACGCAAGTAGTTTGACCAGATTGTACTACGCAAGATACAGTGAACGAACAATCAGTACTTGATAGGTGGCAGGTGCGACATAAAACCTTTTTGAACCCTGTCGGCATTCCCCTAAAAAGGAGCACCTCACTCACCAGGTGATAAACTTAGCCTCTCCAGAGAGGGTTAAAGCCTGTGGGACGACTCCCTGGGACTCGAGGAGAGCCGGTCTTTGCACGTGTGACATGAATGCCGGATTCCCGTTACCCATGTCAGGCGGCCTTGACCGACGCGACGAACCCAAGCGACCAAGCCACACGAACCGATCTTCGCAACGAGAAACACGGAACTGGGCCATAAAGTTGAAGAAGGAACCTAAAACATTTGTTATGCGAAAGGGGAAGGCACAGTCAATCGTAGTACAGTAACCAGGTGGTTCAAGACATGTCATACGGATTGCAAGAACCTCGATGATCAGGCAAAGTCAAGTAAGCCTAAAACCATGGATTCCGAGTCCGTGGTTCAAGTTTTGGAGGCCAATCAGGAGTTTCAGGCGACTGAACTCTCTCAAAATCAAGTGTGCTTCGTTATTTTCATGACCTCTGCAAAAGCACCTCAAGATCCCGATCTGTGCTTCACGTGACCAAAATATTGCAAAACTTTTGATTCAATCTAGGATCACATATTTAATTGAATAACTCCTCTTCAAAAGGTATCTAATTCTAACAATGCTGTGGCCCAGCCAGCTAAGGCTACAGAATAAACTGACTGCACCTCTGCAGAGGGGTACGACTCCCCCAACGAGTGTCCTGGATATGACACGAAACAATCTGATGGTGAGGCTCCAGTGATCCTAGTGCTTTGGGGAATGCAGAGTACTCTTATTGCCATCGCTCCCAGGTCTGTTCTGTCCCGAAATGTTAGCACCTGATAGGGCCCTATCTATGGGTTAAATAGAACTAAACTGCATACTTATGCAAAACTGAATTGTTTGAATTAGAACTGTTTGACTAAACTGAATAGTTTGAAATATAAATGCTTTTGACAATCAAACTGCGTACTTACATTTAAATTGCGTACTTATGCTAAACTGGATTGTTTGAAATGGAACCGTTTTTGACATTGAAAGTGTACTTACGCTGAACTAAATTGTTTAAAATAGAACTATTTTGACATTTAACTGTGTGTAAACAAAATCTGTACTTATACTAAACTGAATTCGTTGAATTAGAACTGTTTGATTAGAAGGAATAGCTTGAAATAGAAATGTTTTCACAATTAAACTGTGTACTCATGCTAAACTGAATTGTTTGAAATAGAACAGGTTAATTGTATAAAAATGGATTTGGCATTAAATAAACTACAAAGGTTGATATGTCATAAAACCAAACCAACCAACTCTGCTGTTGTATGTGTCAATTTGATTACATTTTCATTTAATGTTTTAAAATTATACATCCTAATATTTTTTTTATATTGTTCATGCAGCAATAATTAAATTTCAAGTTGTTTTTGTTGGAAAGATTCATTAGTGTACTAGATTTTCCAAGCGTTTTCTTGTTAATTAGAAATATATAATAATAAAATTAGATCATTACAATCAACTCAAATCAACCAATCCGTTTTCTTTAATTGGTTTACCAACATGTCTGCCACAAGGCCATTTAAAAAAGTCAAAACATCATTTCATCGTCATTAAGTTTATTCACTCTGTGGGCGAGGCTTAGAATAAGATGGCTGTATTCCCTGCAGATGGGCCAAGAACCCTAGAAGAAAAAAGTAACCTTAACTTAACTGCATCTGATGGTGAGGCTCTTGTTCTAAAAATCAGGGAGTGTGGATTACTCTTTCTCTGCTATTGCTCGCATGACCTCTTAGTTCTGGTGTGGTTTCGTTTGGATTCTTTGTTTTATGGCATATTAAACTCCTGGGTTATTTTAAGCGAAAGCCATCCTTCTAGAAGAAAAGTAGAGGGAGAATTTAACCCATAGCAAGGAGGATAAAGGGCTTCATATCTTTTCTAAAAGTGTTTATTCGAAGGTGAACGTAATAGCACGACTGGAGTTCGAACTCGCTTTCTACGATTTCTCCTGTTATAGCACCTGTTAGATTACAGGTCAAAGAAATCTGCTTGAAATTTTTGGTATTCGATACGACCTTGTGCAAAAAAAAAAAAAAAAAAAAAAGAAAAACAACCCCTAAAAAACAACAACAAAAATGTAAAGAGGCATATACCATGAACCCGATTCCAAACCTTAAGGCATAAGATACCCCTAGACAAGTTGACATACATTTATAATCAATCAATTTTTTGTGTTTATAAGCAACACATATTACAATTTTTTTTTTTTTTTTTGCTGTAGCAATCTGCTAGTCAAATCCTTAAAACGGAAGCTGAAAAAGCACAGAACCGGAAATTCTGATAAAGCAAACGAAAATTCTAAGCAGCTGCTAGTTCTCCGATATCAATAAATATAATCCAGCCCGTGGGGTGGGTTCTCAATCTGCAGCTGTCTTTTTGCCTTAACCGAGGGTAGAGAACGGGCCTAAGACTTATGGACATTTCCCAGCACCTTCATTCTGATCTCATACTCTATCATTCTGGGTTTTTTTTTCTTCCCACCTTTTTAACTTACTCAAAAGAATTACGTGGGCACTTGCACGAACAGCATGGGTATTATAGCAACGAGTTAATAGTCACCGAGGTAAAATTAGGAAAAGTAAAAAAAAAAGAATATCGAAAACTGGACTGATCATATAGTTCAATGTGAATTTATATATATATATATATATATATATATATTATTAAATTTCTGGTACAAGCGAATTTATATATACAGATTAACAAAGACGTCATTGGAAACAAAAGAGGGGGAACTATAATAAAATAGTAAAAAGAACGATGGCCCTTTCGTTCGGCGTTTTTCAAGTTTTATACACCGGAAATCAATAAAAAACGGGGGCATAGATCATATAATTTGGATTGCAGGAACGAGGTGAAAAAAGTGAGACTTAGACAGCATATACCCAGATTTCTCTTGTCAGGCTGATTAACATCCGGACACTCTCAGGCAATGGATTCGGCTATTGGTGAGCATTTGCTTACTATAAATAGTTGCAGAACCAGTTATGAAGATGATTGTTTCTCCGTCCTGCATAGAGCTAGAGACAAATCCCATCTCAAAGTCTTGGAGGTGATTTATATTTCTATGAATCGCCCCTCTCTAAGCAGGCAGTTAAACAATCACATCTTAAATATTTTGGGGGAACTTCTTGAGACTGAGGTGACTTAAGGTTTTTTTTCACCTCGTCCCTGTAATCCAAATTATATAGTCTATACCCCCGTTTTTACCGATTTCCGGTGTATAAAACTTAAAAAGTGCCGGACGAAAGGGCCCTCGTTCTTTTTACTATTTTATCATAATTCCCCCTCTTTCGTTACCAATGACGTCTTTGTTAATCTATATATATATATATATTATTGAACATTATAGACATTTTTTGTCTATACTTTTTTTGTTAATCCTTCCGAGTTGCCGCAGCGATCTTATGATATTCGGCAGGAATTGGTTGATAAACCTTCCATGATTAATTATTTCCCAGGTACTTTCTACCCTACCTTGGGCCATCATCAGGGGAGGATGTATTACAAAAGTGATGTAACTTTTGTACGTACATTAGTACTTTGTAAGAATGAGTATACATACTGCTGTGTTGTGTAGCGTTTACTTTTCAAATTTGTTTCTATAGATAATGTCAGTAGCTAACGACATTTAAGTACTTTAGCACTGGATTTAAAATTCATTCTATTAAGTTTAGGTTGTATATTTCTAAAATGTAGCGCCTCGAGATCTGTAGGTTTTGCTTATTATTTTGTAGTTCTAATATTGTTGTATTTTTGGTAAGAATTTTTATAAATTCAGTTGTCAGGCATGAACGGTTTTTTAGATGTTGTGCTATGGAGCTGGTATCAAAATGGTGCATAGTAATGGTTTCTTCTCGATACGTAGATGAGGTTAAACCGACGTATATATTGTTGTTTTCAGAGGTACAATATCCTAAAAGTTTGTTAAATGCTTATTTACAAAGTAGAGTTTTTATCAAACTTTTTTTTACCGCAAACAAATGTATTAGGATTATAAATTAAATGAAAATATATTAATAACATTAATTCAAAGAAACATACTACCGACTGATCCAAATGAAAAGACAAAATTTATCTGGTACTATAATAAATTTAAAACCTCCAACTAAGTCATTAAAGATAATTCCTCCCCCTTGATTAGAGTTTCGTAAAAAAAACTAACGTTATATATCAATTTAAATGTTCTTTAGGAGATTGTATCTCTGAAAACAACAATATATACATCGGTTTAAACTCAACTACTCGATGGAGAAGACTTACTATGCACCTTTCTGGGACCAATTCTATAGCACAACATCTAAAAATATATTCATGCCCAACAAATGAATTTCGAAAAATTCTTTGCGAAAACACAATATTATAACAACAAAATAACGAGTTAAGAGAGACTAGAGTGAACAACGGTTGGTGACGGTCAGTTTTTCGCCTATGCGATCACCATATCAAATGATATCGATATAGCAGATACGCTTGTGTGAAGAATGATGAGAAGGGTGATCTAGTTTGTTGAGTATTCTGGGAAAGACCGGTCTTATTTATACTGTGTGGTCATTTTCGTGGTTATATTATATCAATTTAGGAACTCGTTAATTTATTTACTCTGTTGTACATAATTTTTTATTGTTTTTATTTATCAACTATCATATTATTCGTTTGAGAGTTTTTCATACCAGTGTTAGGTAATGGTCTTCCAGTGGAGTTTGACTGACAGCAAGTCTCTTCAAGTCTTCTGGACTGTTCCCAGTATTCTGTCCGTTATAAATAATGCTATAGTTTGGATGGTCTCCTCTCTTGCTCTCATTTACAATTCCTCCCGTTTCTTTACCAATGCTCTTGTGACTATCAATCGTACCAATTAATATTGGTATCACTGTCACTTTTATGTCTCAGTTTTTTCAGTTCTCCAGCAAAGTTGCCCAGTCAGCTGATGCTGTAGAATACACCGACTGCATCTTTGTAGAGGATAAGACCTCCCGACGGGTGTCCCGGATATGACACTAAAAGATCTGATGGTGAGGCTCCAGTAATGCTTGAGCTTTGGTGAAGGCAGTGCTCTTCTTCATAGTCATCGCTCCCAGGTCCACTCTGACCTGGAGTGGTAGCATTTGATAACGTCCTATCTACATATCAAAGAGAACTAAACTCTATTTTCATGCTAAATTGAATTATTCGAAATAGAACTGTTTTTGACATTGAAGCTGTGTACTTATGCTAAATTGAATTGTTTGAAATAGAATTGTTTTGTATACTAAAATGAATTGTTTGAAATAAAACTTTTCATATGTATAAAAATGGATTTGTTATCCATAACCTAAAATGGTTAATATGCCATAAAACTAAACAGAACCTATCCAAATCTCTAGCAATGTCTTGGTATTCATTTCGTTTTTTGCTTTCTTCCAATTTTAGTCAGTGATCTGCCGCGTATTATTATTATTTTTGATATCATAATTATTATTATTATTTATAGTATTTGTAGTAGTAGTAGTATCTTTCACTGGAGTTTCAGTGAAAAGTGACCTCAGGTCTCCAGGGCTCTTCTTAATATTCTCACCGATCTTATTAATGCCTTCACTGATTTCCAATTCCTTTAGGCTTTGGAGACCATTCTAAGTGCACCAACTACAAATATATTATGATCAAGGGGAGGTTCAAATGATGACACGACACAGAAATAAGTGTTAAGAAATATATTGAAGGAAAACAGTTCATACACAAATGATAGCTGGGAGAAACCCCTCCTCAGCTTAACAATCAGGAATATTACCGCTCTTGGTAACAGCTCGCTGGGATTGAAACGAGACTGAGACTGAGACTGCACAGAAGAGAGCTCAGTTGGTATATGTCACATGAGGACGAATCCATCTATAGGGGGCACCCCAACAAAATGGTTGGGTTTTATTTTTTCGATGCAGTTATTAGTTGCTCTAAGTCTTTCTTGATTATTTTTAGTGTATTTCTCTATTACATGAACTCATGCATTAACGTATTCCTAAATTCTCGTCGGTCTCCTTTCTCATTCTCTGACACAGTCTTCTCATGTCATCTTGCAGATAGTCTTTTTATATCATCTCTCGGGTGTAAGGCCTTGTGCATCGTCATTATTTTTTTCATTTCTTTCGAGTTTTTCCCACCATCATTAGCTTGCGGGCTTTTACGGAACTCTGAGACAGCATTTCTCCTCAGGTCTCAATATACTGGCCGGTTTGGAAAAAAAGGTTGTAGGGATGGTTTCGATTCTTTCTCTTATTTTCAATGGTTCCAATTCCTTTTCCAAGTTTTAGGGGAGCGTTCTAAGCACCACAACTAGAACTAACCTCATATCCTGTATTTTTTTTTTGTTCTTTTAAAGTCTAACTATATGTTCATCTTTTCGGTTTCAATTATTTTCACTTGGATGTCTGCCAGAAGGGGAATATCTTCTATTATAGTATTTCTTGCGAGTTTTTTTTTTTTTTTTTTTTTTTTAGACCAGTCACGTCTAGGATTTGAACTCGTGTCGTCGTGTCCATTTCCTACTCAGTGACAATAAGTCTCCTCGAGTCTCCAGGACTCTTCTCAATAATCTGGTCGATCTCAGCAATGGTGTAGTTTGGATTGTCTCCACTCGTCCTGTTATTTCCAAGTCTTCTAGCCCTTTTACCAATCGTTTGGTAACTGTACCAAGAGCACCAATTACAATTTGTATAACCGTTACTTTATTGAAACCATATACAAACACGTGATTATTTTCAAATGATATTATCAAATGAAACGATAAAATTGTGTATAAATTATTAGTATTAGAAAGAAACATTCGGAAATATGTAGATCGGTGTAGATTATTTGTATTAGATAGGAATACTTGAAACCATACAACTATGCAAACAAATCATTATAAACAAAGAAGTGCAATTGTAAAAAAAAAAAAACACAATAGAACATTGAAAATATAGATATGATTACAAAGATTTTCAAATAAATCAAATAAACCAAAGTAATCAGACCTAACCAATAAAATGAAACGCAGTTTCTTCCAGGCAGCGGTCGTATCGATACTGCTATATGGATGCACTACATGGACACTAACAAAACGACTGGAGAAGAAGCTAGACGGCAATTACACAAGAATGCTGCTAGCAATATTGAACAAGTCCTGGCGGCAACACCCAACAAACAACAATGGCCACCTGCCTCCCATCACGAAAACTATCCAAGTTAGACGAGCCAGACATGCAGGACACTGCTGGAAAAGCAGGGACGAGCTCATAAGTGATGTACTCCTATGGACCTCCACATATGGCCGAGCAAAAGCAGGACGACCAGCACGAACATACATTCAGCAGCTATGTGAGGATACGGGATGTAGCCCTGAAGACCTGCCAGAGGCGATGAACGATAGGAAAAAGTGGCGAGAGAGGGTCAGGGATATCCGTTCTAGTGGCATGACAAGATGATGATGATGAAATTTTGTCTGGGAAAATTTAGTGATTTTTAAATTTCAATTAATAATATTGTAGACGTATTAATGATATTATATCATATCATACTACATAATATATGTGTAGTAACAAATCTACCCTATGTTGAGTTGTACAAAAATGCTTAAAAAGATTAAAAATAAAAACTAAGAAAAGAAAACGATATATACACATATTCGGCTTTTTTTTTTATTTAGCGTCTATACTTAATGAATCGTATTCTGACACTTGAATAATTAATTTTTAATATCCGTCTCCATTTCTGATTTTTGTTTGATATTTATTTTGTTTTATTGATATTTATTTTGTTTTATTGCTTTATCGTTTTATTTTCCTGAAGACTTTCGTGTGATTATTTTTTGCGTGAAAACAAACCCGCCTACTAAAGAAGTTTTCCACTGAACTTTCCTAATATCAATGTATTAGGATTTGTTTTGTATGGCACAGGGCCAATTGAGTTTTGGGAAAGATCACGCTGTACCTTTTTCTAATATCATGTGCCTAAATCGTCAGGTACCAAGTAATAACCATTTACCGTATTTCTCAGTGTTTTTCGGGTTTAATTCATGATGCGCTTTCCCAAGTAACATATGACAGATTTTACTGAGTTATATGGTACCAGCCACAGAATAAAAGCTCTGATCAGGCCTACTACCAAACTCTCAAATGGGGTGATTTTTTATAAGGCTAAAGAGCCCCAACTTCCCTATTATTTAACCATACGGAAGACAGAAGAGGATTCATGGTGATCACTCTGTAATTATGAAGAGAGCAAGCTAAACTACCCTTAACACACACACACACACACATATATATATATTAATACTCCCCCACGCACACACACACACACACATAGACATACACACACACACACACACATATATATATATCTCCTCGTGGCTGAATGGTTAGAAGCGTTGGTTTGACGTTTGAGTCAACCGGGTTTCGATCCCAGCTACGGGAAGATACTGTCTAGCCACACTGATGAGTTCTGATAGAACGAAACAGATCTGTCTGTGGATGACTATAGAGATATATATACTCCCCTACCCCCGTGGGGTTGAGTTCTCTGGCGAAGAAGTAATCGTGTTGCCATTAGCGTCTATTGCAAGCCTCTTCGAGTTGAATTGAGGTCTCGGCTACCGTTGAACGGATGTATGTAAACAATAGCAATTGTGATTCATAACAGCTTAAAATTTACTTCGCAGCTAATATCTCCTCGTGGTTGAATGGTTAGAAGCGTTGGTTTGACGTTTGAGTCAACCGGGTTTCGATCCCAGCTACGGGAAGATACTGTCTAGCCACACTGATGAGTTCTGATAGAACGAAACAGATCTGTCTGTGGATGACTATATATATATATATATATATATAGATTCTTGTTCGTTCAACGACAGAAACTCCCCGCCCACACTCACTAACGCAGACATATACACACACTACCTTAAAATACAGATATATGTGGAGTCAAATAGGTTCTCATTCACTTTCAACTCAGATAAGAAAAGAGAGAAAGTAAAAAAAAAGAAGCAACAACAGTAAAAGTATATGTGCATACGGGTGTGCATATACATGGATGTAAGTGCATGTATGCAAATGTACATGCAAAAATACGAAGTATATACATACATCGTATTTTTATAAGTATATACATACATATAAAATGATGTCTGCAGAAGCCAATTGTTTTCTTGCAAAAATACGAAGTATATACATACATCGTATTTTTATAAGTATATACATACATATAAAATGATGTCTGCAGAAGCCAATTGCTTTCTTGCAAAAATACGAAGTATATACATACATCGTATTTTTATAAGTATATACATACATATAAAATGATGTCTGCAGAAGCCAATTGTTTTCTTGGACAACTAACTCTTACAGGACACAACAAATGTTTTCAAAAAACCATAGCCCTACCAAAACAATCTTCACTAGAAACATAGACGACACTAGACATTATAATTCTCCTGAAGAAGACTGAAAATCTGAAACACGTGCAGTGCAATAAATGAATTACAAAAAACTGAGAATATCAAATTCAGATTCATTTTCATAATATATTTTATAATATATACATACATATATATATAAATATATATATATATGTATATAGTACAATTAAATGGAGACTCAAACTCGGTTAAGCCGTCATAATAAATTTATTTCGGCGGAGAATATTGTTGGTATATTCTCCGTCTCGTCAGATGACTCTTTTATATGCTCTGTATTGTCCCAGAGATGCGAATGAGGAGTTACAGTTCATATTCAGAAGATAAATAAGGAAAATTAAAGAAATTAAAAAATGAATTAAAAATCAGAAAATATAAATAAAAATAAAAATAAAAACCATAAAGTGGAAAAGTTACAAATTCTTTGGTTCACAGGCGTGAGCAGAGGGTGTTAAGTAAGTAAAGTTGGTGACCTTAGTCGAGGGTGATTCGAAGGCTCCCTTTTCAATTGCTACTACACCGAGGTATAGGACACGGCGCTACTCCATTCCCTGGATTGCTACACCTTACCCTTGGTCTGTACCTTATAATGCTGAGTATTAAGCAAGGTGGCATCAAGTAGCATTTTTTGAGTATTTGGTATGACTCAACCTAGAATTGAACCCTGGTCTCTCGGACGATTGGCGAACACTCTACCCATTAGGCCAATGGTATAGCGCACCATAAAGCCTTACACACAAGAGAATAATTAGGAATAATTCAATTAGTTGTCTTTTCATACATCCATTTCAATCAAGAGTTTAGCAATGGTCTTTAGTTGAGAATTATGAATATATTAATTCTTGAGATAATAATATAATAATTTATTGATATATTAATTCTTGAGATTTATTAATATATTAATATATTTATTAAGATATTAATTCTTGAGATTATAATATATTAATTTCTTTTTCAAATGTAGAGAGATTCGAGCACATACCATCCCAAGTAGAAGTAGTTGATTCATTCTTTTGGTTTTTTGGCATATCAACCTTTGTAGGTTATTTAATGCCAAATCCATTTTTATACAAATAATCAGTTCTGTTTCAAATAGTTCAATTTAGCGTAAGTACAGTTTCGATATCAAAAACAATTCCATTTCAAACAATTCAGTTTAACATAATAAAGCAGTTTAAATGTAAGTACACAGTTTAATTGTCAAAAAACATTTCTATTTCAAGCTATTCAGTTTCGTCGAACAGTTCTAATTCAATCAATTTAGTTTAGTATCAATATAGTTTTTATTTACACATATTTAAATGTCAGAATAGTTCTATTTTGAACAATTCAGTTTATCATAAGTACGCTGTTTAGTTCTATTTAACCCATAGATAGGGAGTTACTAGGTGCTACCATTCCAGGCCAAAGTGGACCTGGGAGCGATGGCATTCCCCAGAGCTCCAGCTTTAGTTGAGTCTCACCATCAGATTGTTTAGTGTCATATCTAGGACACGTGCTGGGGATGTCTTACCCCTCTGCAGAGGTGCAGTCGGTGTATTCTATAGCCACAGACGACTTTGCAAAACTAGAAAAAGGGTACTTTTGCTGAGACACACTTTCTGAAAACTGTTTTATGGCGTCATCTGGCGCCTGACTAGAAAGCATTATCTTTCTTTGAATCAAAACAGTTGCATTGACGTAAATTAAGGCTTCAGTAACCAAAATAAACTCCATCAGAAATAACCCAAATTTGTTAAAAGTCAGTTTAAAATGGCTCGAGACAATGAAAATTAACCTTGTTTAAATTCTATGAGAATAAATTGCTCTATTCTTGAAAATGTTTGGAGACACAATCGTTAGCGGTCGAAACCCTGATTGTTTTCTGACGATTTCTACGATTTGGATTTTCGTCCCATTGTTCATCGATAAGAAAAAAAAGATTAATGTTTCATTTATATTCGTGGCATTAACAAATCATTGTGAAAAACGTTTGTTCTTAAATCAGAAAAGAGCTCAAATACTGGTAAATAATGGTATAGCAGGCAGAGTGACATTGGTTCAGGAGACCTGACTTGAGTCATACTAAAGTCTGAGAAATGGTACTTTGTCTAAGAGTAAAATGGAGCGATTAAGGGAAAGTAGCAGCGCCCCCCCCAACTCCTCGGTGAAGTAGTTTTTGAATAGGGAGCCTTCGGGTCGTCACTGACTACTGTCAGCCATATAGAACAGGATAAAATCTAAAATAAAGGAATGTTTTCTCACCCTCTCATCTCAGTCTCAGGACTATGAGTTTCACGTATCTGTATAAAGCATTCAGTCATCAGATGAAACCTGCCAGTAGAAGGTACGAAGAAAGACTAATAAAAGCTCTTTTTTTATTCTTTTTTATTTGCACCAAGGCTAAAGCACCCAGTCTGCTCTACTATTTATCGAAAGCATTTTAGCTTGTTGATTCTAATTTCATCTTATAGTACATCATAAATTGGTTAGATCTCCCACTGACATAGGTACAATATCCGAATTAAATACTTGACCGTTAAGCGCGTGGGAAATACCATGCAGTATGACTGAAAACTTTTGAACACGAGGTATATTTGAGACCTCGTCTCTGTTTTCAATCAGGTGGCTCAAACAGCATTAGAAGTTTAGAAATTAAGAATAAGATTATAAATTGTTGATAAATGTTCGAACGAAACGGCTGGGTTCCAACTGTAAAAATCACACAGGTGAAATGGTTGTAGTAAAATTAAAAGGTGCACATAAGAATGCTGTCTCAGCTGAAAAGAACTGAAAGAACTTGGCTTAAAGCAACTAACAAGACCACGGGAGAAGACACAAAAATGCAACACAAAGCGTCTACAACAACTAAGATGGCGGCCGACGATAGAAAGCGGACAGCATGACAAACGAAACACGAGCCACAATAAGATTGAGGATATAACCCTGAATAAGAGTAAAAGTAAATCCAAGATAAAAAAAAAAAAGTCAATGGAAAACTTATTCGTATCTCTTTTATCTTATTTTTGTTGCTTTTTATTGCAAGGCTCGTGTAAGGAGATTGAATCAAATGCAAACAGCTCGGACGGACGGACGGACGAATAATACGCCGACTGCATCCCTTACAGAGGAATAAGATACCTCTGACAACGAAAAGAAATACTCTGGGTTTAATATCAAACTGTATCCGGTGGTGAGACTCCTGCTCTGCAGGAACCTCTTTGCTGCTAATACTCCTGTCTAAACTCAAAATCGGAGACGAAATAAAAGTTTGGATCCAGTATGTTGGTCAGATATATCTGCTTGGAAACTACTTGTATTAGGTAGGGAGGGATACTTGAAACCATATAATTGTGTATAAATGTTTTTTTAAGTTAACAGTAGCGACTGTATCCGACGGCATAATAGACGGACTTTTTTTCAAAAATATGTATAGTATTTATTGTTATCTGTTATTTCCTCAATGGAATCTCTCAATAATGATAATGATGATAATACTTTCTTACTCTTATGAGAGTTTTTCATAGCAGTTTTAGCTGATGGGTTTTTACTGGGGTCTGAGTGTCAGTAAGTCTCCTCAAGTTTCCGGAACATTTCTTTGTATTCCGGCCGATCTTATTAATGATGTACTTGGAAAGTTCCTCCTTGTCCTCTGATTTCTAAGTCTTCCAGTCCCTTTATAAAAACTTGGGGATTGTCCCGAGTGCACCAATAACAATATGTATCACCGTCACCTTCCATAGTTTTTTAATACTATTTTCGCTTTCTTTTATTTTCACTGCGTGGTCCAAAGAGAGGCAAAGTCCACCATTTCGCAAGTTCTTTCTATCTTTTTTTTTTTTATTGTTGATTATAACTAGGTCTGATCGTCTAGCTGAGATTAGATGATCCGTTTCTATCTCAAAATCCCAGAGAAGTTTGTGCATCGCATTTTCTAGGACGCATTCTGAGTTATGCATATACCATTTGTTCGTATTGTCAAATTTAAACTTATAGTGCAATTCCCGGTGGATCACCCTTCCCATTATTGTTTCACACTTTCAGAGTATTTCATAACTGCGTTAACTGATGGTCTTTCACTAGAGTTTGAATGACAACAAATCTCCTTCACTCACCCGGATTCTTCTTAGTATTCTGTCTGAACTTATTAATGTTGTAATCTGGTTGGTCTTCACTTTTCTGATACCTCATTCTTCCAGCCCCTTTCGAGTGGTAATTGGTATAGACATCACCTTTACGTTCTATAGTTTATGTTTGTTTTTTTTTTTTGTTTTTGTCTGGCAAGGTCTAGGTACTTTCTCTTTTTTCGTTTTCTTTTATTTTTATTCTGCAGTCTGCCGGGCCGGCTAAGTCCACTATTCGGCGGGTTCTATTTGTTGTTGTTGTTGACTATCACTAAGTTTGGTTGTTTCGTTAGTCCTAGATTTAGTGATTTGTTTGTATCTCAAAGTCCTAAAGACTTTTATGCGTCTCATTCACCAATTTCTTGCACGATTCCCAATTGATCACCTTTCCCACACAGATATGTTTAGTCTTATATTCTTTTTGTGCTAGTTCACCTCATTCGCTTATTATGTGTGTAATCGTTTCGTCTCTATTACAACATAACCTACAATTGATATTTTTTTGCGTCTAATCTATTTTCACTTTAACGTAGTTGGTTCTTATGCCGTAGTTTTGTGCTGCATTTAGCTAAGATTCAGTTTCTCTATTAAGGTTTTCTCTTCATAGCCATGTCTAAATCTTCTCGTGTGAGATTTCATCAGCTTGTTACTTGAAATATCCGTACATTTGTTGTGCTTCCTATTTCAGTTTTTGTTGTTCTGTCGATCATTGTGTTGTTTTTGTTGTTTCTGGTCGCTGTGATTAGTCTTTCTTTGCTCTTTTTTTTTTTTTTTTTTTTTTTGTAGTCTTCGATGAATCGATGTTATCTTCAATACTGGTCAGTCTATTCCTCCTTCTTTTCTTAACAAATATCATCATCATGTGCTGCTATTACGGATTTCCCTGACCCTCTCTCGCCACCCAATTCTGTCGTCCATCGCTTCCAGCAGGTCTTCCAGGCTACATCCTGTATCGGCATAGAGCTGCTGTAGACAGGTTCCTGCTGGTCGTCCAACCTTTGCTCGTCCATGTGAGGGGTCCTTAATTATCCAGCAGTGTTCCGCATGTCATGTTCTTTTAATTTGGATGGTTTTCGCGATGGGTGGTAGGTGGTAGGACTCTTCTTAGTATTCTGGCCGATCTCAACAATGCTTTAGTTTAGATGGTCACCACTCGTACTTTGGAGGTGCCCGTGGTGTAGTCGTTATCACCGTAGGAAATGAACACGGCGACACGAGTTCAAATCCTGGACGAGACTGGTTGCATTTCACATAGCACTAACACCCTTGGGAAAGGTATGAATCCAATAATTCTCCCTCCAGCTGTGGGTAAATAGTAGGACAGACTAGGTTCTTCAGCCATGGTTAGGCAACTAGTCTAGGAGAAGGAAAACTCTGAATTCAAACCTGTTAAACTCCGCTTAGAAATTGACCTTGTGTCATATCCTGCCAGAGCGGAGGGGTTGGTAAATAGTACCACTCGTACTATCGGATGTAAGGCTTTGTGCTTCGTCATCAACTTTCTCGTTCTCTGGTTTACTGGTCTGATTTCTTCTTTTGTTAATTTAAAAATGGTCCCGAGTATTTTACAAGGTGGACGACTCGGCTGTTTATCCCTTTCATGAGATTTCTGCTATTGGGTGTAGTTTTGAGAACTTTTCTCATTACTCTGAAGGTTTTTCACACCAGCGTTAGCAGATGGTCTTTCACTGGAGTCTCAAGTCTCCAGGACACTTCACAGTATTCTAGCTGATCTCAACAAAGCTTTAGTTTGGAGGTTCACCAATCGTCTTATTATTTTCAAACCCTCCAGTCCCTGTATAAATCCTTTAGTGACTGTACCGAACGCACCAATTACTATTGATTTCACCATCACTTTCATATTCCATAGTTTTTTGGGGTTTTTTTTCCAGTTCCCTACGAAGGTCCAGGTACGTATCTCTCTTCTTGCTTTCTTTCAATTTTTCTCCGTGGTCAGCCGGAACGGCAAAGTCCTCTTTTCAGTACGTTCTCTTTTTTTTTTTTTGTTAACTATCACGAGGTCTAGCCGTCAGGCCGAGGTTAGATAATCCGTTTGTATCTCAAAATCCCAAAGAATTTTGTGCATTTCATTTTCTAGGACTGATTCGGGGTAATGCGTGTACCATTTGTTTGTATGGTCAATTTTAAACTTCTTCCACAGTTCCCAGTGGATTTCCTTCCTCACCCTTATTATGAAATTGATCATTTCGTCTCTTTAACCGTATAATCTACATTATTATTAAAAATAATTAAGGGTTTTTATGCAAGTTTTAATAAATGTTTTTTCTCTGAAGTCTCAATGACAGTAAGTTTCCTCAGGTCCCAAGCTGATTTTAGTGATGCTGAGGTTTGGATAGTTTTAGTTTTTCCTTTAATCTTAACTTCATCTTCCATTTTTCAAAGCATTTAGGTAGCGTTCCAAGTGCACCTACTACAAATGGTATCACTGTTTCCTTGACATTTTACATCTTCTTCAGCTCTCGAGCAACATCTAGGTATTTGTCTAACTTTTCGCTTTCTTTTATTTTCATTCAATCGTTTGTTGCAAAGGCAAGATCTACTATGCGATAAGTTCTTTATTATTGTTACTTCTTTTCGAGTTTTTCACACCAGCGTTAGCCGTCGGTTTCTCACTGGAGTTTCAGTGATAGCAAGTCTCCCTGGACTCTTCGCGGTATTCTGACCGATTTCAATAATGCACAAGACTGGATGGGCTCCGTTCGTCCTCTTATTTCCAAGTCCTCCCAAAGCAGTACCAGTCCTTTGGTGACTGTACCGAGCGCACCATTTACAATTAGTATCGCCGTCACTTTCATATTGCGCGGTTTTTTTTTTCAATCCCCTCGCAAGAACTAGGTACTTAGCGTTCTTTTTGCTTTCTTTCAATTTTACTCTGTGGTCAGCCGGGACAGAAAAATCTACAATTCGACAAGTTCTATTTTTACTGGGCCTGGTCGTCTGGTCGTCTGGCCGAGATTAAATTATCCGCTTGTGTCTCAAAATCCCAGAAGAGTTTGTGGGTCTTATTCTCCAGGAGAGATTCTGGGTTGTGCACATACCCTTTCTTCGTAAGGTCAAGCTTAAATTTCTTGCACAATTCCCAGTGGATCACCTTGTCCACCCAGTCGTGTCTAGTCTTAGACTTTTTCAGTGTTAATTTGCTGCATTCGCTAATTATGTGATTGATTGTTTCCTCTCAATCACCAGATAACCTACATCTGCCGTTTTGTTGTGTCTTATCTATTATGACTTTGATATGATTGATACTAATGGCTTTATTATTATTATTATTTATTCGAAATTATGTAATTGCTGGAAATATCTAAAATTGGGTGCAAATTAGTTGTATTAGATAGAAATACTTGAAATAGTATAACTTTGTGCAAACGAATGGTTATTATCAGTAAATAGGAATAGTTACTTGAAAACAAATAATTGTGAGCAAAGTACTTGTCATCCTCCTCATCATCATCATCATCATCACGTCGCACCATCAGCAAGGATCTCTCTGACCCTCTCTCGCACACCCCTCCCTATCGTCCATTGCTTCCGGTAGGTCTTCAGGGCTACATCACGTATTGGCACAGAGGTGCTGTATGTAGGTTCTAGCTGATCGTCCTGCCTTTTCTCGTCCATGTGAAGCGGTCAACATGTCCTGCATGTCTGGTTCGTCTAACTTTGATAGTTTTCGTGATTGGTTGTTAGTGGCCGTACAGTTGCTGCTTTTTGGAGTGTTGCCTCCATGAATTGTTCAACATTGCTTGCAGCATTCTTGTGTTGTTGCCATCGAGCTTTTTCTCCATACGTTTCTCCATATGTCTATGTAGTGCATCCATATAGCAGCATCGACACGACCGCTGCTTGGAAAAAACTGTGTTTTATTTCATGTCAGGTCTGACTTCCATATGACCGATAATCTATCGAAAGCTGTCCATGTCTTTGCTAGTCACGTGTTAATGTCTGTCTCTGTTAATGAGACACTGCTTCCTGTGTAGGTGAAGTTGTCTACTAGTTTCAGAGAGCAACCGTTTAGTGTAGATATGTCGCCTCTTTGATAAAAACATATATTCCGTCTTGTGTGCATTGACATGGAGACCTATGCCTGCAGCCGCTCGTTCCAGACTATGTAGCAGGGTTTCGGCTTGGGCGGGTGCATTTGCCAGAAGTGCAATGTCATCAGCGTAGTCGGTGTCGGTAATTGTTTGTGCAGGGTACCTTCCTTAATACATGACTTACATGTAACTGCTAGCTAAAAAAAAGTTTTCGGTAATCATAAATAGATAAATAAAAATACTCCCACCTAGAAAAGGTTTTCAGCATTAAATATTTCAACAAGGATTGACATGCCGTAAAAATAACCATATAAACTTATTTTATATAAAACAAAATATAGAATTTTTTTTAGGGAGATTTGAATTCATATACTGTAAACAAGAAAGACTTTCAAGCATAAAAGAAGATTTTCTCAGAAAAATTCATTTACTCACTCAGACACAAGGCTACAGATATAGAGAGTTTGATGATGATCGAAATATCTACAATATTAATGGCGTGTGATGCTACCTTTGTGTTTGTGCTCGGCCTGTCTGACACGGACGGCGGCTTCGAATAACAAAAGTCTATTGTTATCTGGAGATATATTTACTGTGTCAATTTCGCGTTCATTTCTCAGAACTGCCCAACCTGCACCGTAATATACGATCTGGCCGGTGAAAATCTACGACGCGTGTGAGTGAATGGAGAAAAACGCAGGTAGCAAGGGTTAATATTTATAGACGGGCTTTTCTAGCTCTCAAATTGACAGTGATATACTGTAGGGACCAAAAAATAACCGGATTTATTTAACGCTTTTCAAGATGGATCGACCTGGTCTGTTTTAGTTTCAAACAATTCAATACAGTTACTAAACATTTTTTCGTCTCCTAGAATGGCTATATTTTAATCGTGTGAAAAGGATCTGTATTAAAAATAGTTACTATCTTATAAAGCTATAATTGTTTACAGGGTATTATAACTATTTTAATCCTAACGAGGTTTTCAAATGAGTTATAACAGGCCGTTTTCTCGGAAATCTAAGTTGCTGCAAATTTCCTCAAGTTTCCGGAACTCTTTTAGCTATTCTGGCCGATTTCCACAAGAATGTAATCTGAATAGATTAAGATAGATAGATAGATAGATAGATATCAAATGATTTTGATATATATATATATATATATATATATATATATCTTAATTGACTAAGATATATATATACATATATCTTAGTCAATTAATAGTTAGAGAAGTACAAAAGATACATAAGATCAAGATATATTTATATATATATATATATATATATATAGAGAGAGAGAGAGAGGGAGAGAGATAGTGATAGATGATATCTAAAGACTAAGATAGATAGATAAATAGATAGATATCAATACACTTATATATATATATATATATATAGAGAGAGAGAGAGAGAGAGAGATCTTAGCAGACTGGTATTGCTAAACAGGCAGAAAGACATGAACAGGTTGGTTTGATTTGATTTCTTCGCTTAATCAACCTTCGTGGATTATATAATGCCAAATCCATTGTTGTGGAAGAATATTGGTAGAACTACTTAACCCATAACTGGAAAGAATAAAAGGTCTCATGCCTTTCCCAACGGTATTAGTCCAAAAGAAAACTTCAGAGCACGACTGAAGTTCGAACTCACTCACTACGATCTCACAGTCAAGCACGTTAGCCTCTACATCAGGGAGATCTGAGGAGACTTTATTTCACTCAGACTCCAGAGAAATTATAGAAGCGTTAGCTGGAGTGATAAACTCACAAGGAATAATAATAATAATAATAATAATAATAATAATAATAATAATAATAATAATAATAATAATACGATTGGGTGGCCAAGGTGAACCACAGGAAATTGTACAAGAAATTTCAATTTAACCATATGAACAAATGTTATATGCCCAACTGAGCAGTTGTCCTGGAGAATGAGACATATAAACTCCTATGGGATTTTAACATACAAACAAATCACCTAATCTTGGCCAGACGACCAGACCTTATAATAATCAAGAAAAAATAAAAGAACTTGCAAAATTGTGGACTTTACTGTCCCGGCTGACCATTAAGTAAAATTGAAAGAAAGTGATCCAAGGGATATGTACCTCGACCTTGCTTAGGAATTGAAACAACTGTGGAAGATTTGAAAATGAAAGTAACGTTTTTGCCTATTATAATAGGTGCTCTTGGTACAGTCACCAAAGGATTGATAAAAAGACTGGAGAACTTTGAAATAAGAGAACGAGTTGAGATCGTTAAAACTACTTCACTATTGAGATCGACCAAAATACTGAGAAAAATCCTGGAGACTTGAGGAGACTCAAACTCCAGTGAAAGTCCATCACCATTAGCTGATGTGAAAAACTCTCAAAGAGTAAATAATAATAATCTTAATTATGACTATTATCATAATAATTATTGATATCTAATATCAGCATAAATACAACCGTAAAGTTCAATATTACAGCAAAAATTGATGAAACACCGAAGAACAGCACGTGTATGTGATGTGGAGACAGAGATGAAACGGTTGATCACATAATAAGCGAATGCAACAAACTGGCAAAATAGATATGACTAGGTGGATAGGTGATCAACTGAGAACTGTGCAAGGGATTAAAATTTGACGATTCTGATAAATCGTAGATGCACAAACCAGAACCTGTCATAAAAAAAAAATTAGTCGAATAAAATTCACTGAGATTTTGAGACTCAACCGGTTTAACTATTTCAGGCCAGAAGATCAGACTTAGAGTTCAAAAAAAAAATCTTGTGGGTTTTGCTGTTTACTAGCGGAACACTGAGCGAAAATAAAAGAAGGCGAAAAGACAGACAAACTCTTGGGTCGAGCCAGAGAGTTGAAAGAGCTGTGAAATATGAAAATGTAATTAGTGCATTTGGAAAAGTCCCAAAGGGCTTAGAAAATGAACAGGAAGAATTGGATATCACCGGCTGGATTGAAACCATTTATAACTAAAATCGGTATGAATAATGAGAAGAGTCTTAGAGACCTAAGGAGACTTGCTGTCACACAGACTTCAGTGAAAGACCACAAGTTAAAACTAGTGAGAAAAACTAGTGACGAGTGAAATAACTTGCGCTAAAGGAGCATAAGACTAGACACGGCTGGATGGGAAAAGTTATCCACAAGGAATTGAAATTTGAAAATACAATCAAATGTTACATGCACAAAACAGAATCCGTCGTAGAGAAAGAGACGCAAACAATTCTCAAGAATTTTAAGGTACAAACAGTTCTCCTAATCACGGCCAGAAGACCAGGCTTAATGATAATAAACAAAAAAAATAGAACCTGCCGTAGAGTTGACTTTTCCGTTCCTGCTAAGCACCAAGTGAAAATCAAAAAAGGTGAAAAAAAAAGACAAGTGTTTGGACCTTTCTGGAGAACTAAGAAAGCTGTGAGGAATGAAGGTGACGGTGATACCATTGGTAAATGGCATGCTTGGAACAGTCCCCAAAGGATTGGAAAGGAGGCTGGAAGTGTTAAAAATTCGGTGGACAATCCAAATTATAGCATAGGTATGATCCTGCAAGAATACTGAGATGAGTTCTGGAAACCTGAGGAGACTTGCTGTCACTCGGTCACAAGTGAATGACCATCAGCTAACGCAGGTGTGAAAATTTTACAAAAAGTAAAATAATGATAATAGGCTAAGAATTGAATTGGCAAGCTTGTGCTTCTCGTTTGAGGAAGAAACTTCGTTCTCCGATTTGCTACTAATTGATAATATATATATATAGCCATCCACAGACAGATCTGTTTCGTTCTATCAGAACTCATCAGTGTGGCTAGACAGTAACTTCCCGTAGCTGGGATCGAAACCTGGTTGACTCAAATGCCAAGCCAAAGCCTCTAACCAGTCGGCCACGAGGAGCGATTACCTGCGAAGTAAATTTTAAACGGTTATGAATCACAATTACAATTGTTTAAATACATCTGTTCAAATATATATATATATATATATATATATATATATATATATATATATATATATATATATATATATATATATATATATATATATATATATATATATATATATATATATATATATATATAAGAAATTTGATACATAAATACAGATGTCCACAACCAATCTTCCAAGAGCAGGAAAAAGATATATTTAGGAAATATATCTTACTGTTATCCTTGATATAGGATGAGCATTCCACTGAAGAAGAATATGCTGCTCTTACAGCTATTAATTGTGTAAGTGCATATTGCACTTAGAACTAAGATCATGATCAATCGCGAATAGTAAGAAACCCTATTTTAAATATTGGGTCAAAATGACGTATTTATCTTGGGGTAATGGTAGGAGTAAATTGTCTTTTTGCTGCCGCAAGAAATTTATGCCTTTGCTTTTTTCTTTAATTGTACCATATTCACAATTAACGCTATGTGCGAAATGGACATATGAAGTTCATTACGATAGAATATAGGAATCTCGGAATTCGAAAACACGTAACGACTTCTTGTTCAGGTACGAAACCTTTTTATTAACTTTGAGTTAAAGGTTTCGACACAAGGAGGAGAGACACAATCTTGCTATTTCGGGCAAATATGCTTGGGAAAGGTATGAACCCCCTTATCCTCCCAACTATGGGTTAAATAGTACCAATACTGTTCTTCTAGGAGAATGGCTTTGGCATTAAATAACCTAAAAAGCGTTGATATGCCATTAAACAAAGAAACCAAACCAAACAAATAATTATCTTTTAATAAAAGTGAATCTACATTAAACCGTCAGATAGTGAGGTTCCAGTAATATTGGAGCTTAGGGGAATGCAGAGTATCCCTTTATTACCAACGGTCCCAGGTTCATTGTGGGCCGGAGTGGTAGCATTTGATAGGGTCCTATCTATGGTCAAATATATCTGCTTGTTATTTAAACTGAGTACAAACAAATGTTACATATCCACAATTAACACAATGTGCGAAATAGACATATAATGTTCATAACGATAGAACATATAAAGAACATAGGAATCTCGGAATTCGAAAACACGTAACGACTTCTTGTTCAGGTACGAAACCTTTTTATTAACTTTGAGTTAAAGGTTTCGACATAAGGAGGAGAGACACAATCTTGCTATTTCGGGCAAATACCCATGGGAAAGGTATAAACCCCCTTATCATCCCAACTATGGGTTAAATAGTACCACTACTGTTCTTCTAGGGGAATGGCTTTGGCATTAAATTACCTAAAAAGCGTTGATATGCCATTAAACAAAGAAACCAAACCAAACAATCTTGCTATGCTGTCTTATCCATTTGGCCTCCAACTCGAGCGGCCCTCATAAGGCGCACTTTCGCCTCGCGTCTGCGAGCTCCAAAAGTCGATCCTTCTCGTTTGGCGTCTAGTACTCAACTCTTAACTTCCTTCAGATTCTCACACAAACCTCCGCGCGCTTCCGGTGCGTGACGTCACCCGCACCCTGTCACCCCGTTTTGTCTCGGACTATTATGACATCTGAGTGACAACTCCATCCGCCCTCGCGCGCCTGCTTTAACACCTGCCTCAATGTTGCACCTAACTAACCCATGTGCTGAGCCGAAAGTTTCTCAGCCTAACTTAACTAAAAGGCATGAACCGAAATCCCTCGGCTATTATATAACATAATGTAATTGTATTTATAAAATCGTGAAATTAGATGATATGCCTGAGGCAGCATAATACACCGACTGCTTCAATGCAAAGGAGTAAAGCACTTCCAAAAGTGTCCGGCATATGACGTTAAACAATCTGATGGTGAGGCTCCAGTAATTTTGGAGCTTTGGGGAATACAAAATACCCATTCAATTGCCATCGCTCCTGAGTCCACTCAGGCCCGGAGTGGTAGCACCTGATAGGTCCTATCGATAGGTCGAATAGAACTAAACTGCGTACTTATGTTAAACTGAATTGTTTAAAATAAAACTGTTTTTGACATTTAACTGTGTGTAAACAAAAACTTTTCTTATAAACTGAATTGTTGGAAATAGAACTGTTCATGTTTAAAAATGGATTTGGCATTAATACCCTCCTATGGTTGATGTGCCATAAAACCAAACCAATCTACAATCTAGATATGTGTTTTGAAGTTATCTCCACGTTAAGTAGCAAGCGTTTGAAAATGTTTGACCAGTTCTCATCTGTATCAATTTATTTCAACCTGTTCCTTCATATCTATCTATCTATCTATCTCAGTATATTCATATATATATATATGTGTATAGTTTGCTGACTAGCTGGCTAATTTTCTTTCTATCTATCAATCTATCTATCAGTCTATCGATCTCAGTCCGTTCGTACCGATTTATCCGTCTATTTCATTTTATTGATATCTATCTATCTATCTATCTATCTAATTCTATATACATATATATATATATGTCTCTGTGAGTATCTGTCTTTCTATATCTCCGTCTATTTGGATCAATCTTTCTCTTCTTTTCATAACATGAACAATTCATACCGAATAAGCATCTATCTCTTTCTATTTAGCTATTGTTATCTTGTTCAGTCTCATTTAGATCATCATAAACTGTTTTCAATATATGGAAAGAAAGAAGGAAAGAAAGCGGCTTTAATGGATACAAAATTACCCCCTACCAATAGCTTTTTCTCTATTTCAACCAGATATTTGTTATATATACTTATATTTTTATTTATCTTTTTTCTTTATATCTCTCTTTAAAGAAAATTCAGAAGATTTCTTTCATTCTCGAAATCTCCTGGCCGTCTGTCCCTGCTTTAGTTCCCAGACATCTTAGTCGAGGTATGGCTGCCCATCGCGATTCAGCGGTCACCGAAATTTCCATATCGATTGAATCGGCTGGCAGGCTCGGTCAGTGACTGATGACTGACTAGCTATCGGCTTCCCGTCGTGGCAACCTATCTTCTAGATTCCATCCCCCATCTTCCCTCTGTTCAGCAGAGCGCCATCTGTGAACTGTTGGCCAGACTGGAAGTGTTCTATCGTCTCCTTTCACTGCATCGGTCGTTTGAGCTGACGTCTACCGGCTCCACTGAATCACCACCGGCTATCTCTGGTGCCAAGACACCCGTGCGCGTGAAAACACTATATACCCACGTACCCACACAGATACATATATGAACAGACATACATATGAACGTTTACACCCAGGGATCCCAAAATTTGTACGTTCCTACTCGGTTTGGTACTTTAGTGTCAGTTGGTGTGTTTGGTACCGCCTCTAAAGTATTGAATACGTTTTTTAGCTGATTAAAGACTCTTGTTCACGTTGGTTTTGTTTTGTTTGGTTTGGTTTAGTTTGGTATGGTTTCTTTGCTTGATGGCATATAAACCTTCATGGGTTATTTAATGTCACTGCTATCCTTGCAAAAGAGCAGTTGTGGTGCTATTTAACACAAAGCTGAGGGATAAGGGAGTTCATGCCTTTCCCAAGGGTATAAGTCTGAAAGTTAACGTAGTTACTTTGTTTGATTGTTGGGTTGGGTTTTATGGCATATAAACCATTTTAGGTTATTTGATGCGAAATCCTCTTTATATATATATTAAATACATATGATCTGGTTTGGTTGGCTTTTATGTCATATCAACCATTGTAGATTATTTAATGCCAAATCCACTTATTACATATACATTATATATTAGATATATAGGATTTAGTCTGGTTTGGTTTTATGGCATATCAACCATTGTAGGTTATTTAATGCCAAATCATCTTTATACATATATTTTAAATATATATATGATCTGGTTTAGTTGGGTTTTATGACATTTCAACTATCGTAGGTTATTTAATGTTAAATCTTGTTTACAAATATATATCAAATATACATATAATTTGTCTAACTTGGATAGTTTTCGCGATGGGAGGCAGGTGGCCGTATAGTTGGTGCCTTGTCGAGTGTTGCGGCCAGGACTTGTTCAATATTGCTCGCAACATTCTTGTGTGATTGCCGTCTAGCTTCTTCAGACATGCAGGACACTGCTGGAGAAGCAGGGACGAGCTCATAAGAGATGTACTCCTATGGACCCCCACATGTGGCCGAGCAAAAGCAGGACGACCAGCTCGAACATAAATACAGCAGCTATGTGAGGATATGGGATGTAGCCCTGAAGACCTTCCAGAGGCGATGAACGATAGGGAGAAGTGGTGAGAGAGGGTCAGGGATATCCGTGCTAGTGGCCCGACACGATGATGATGATATAATTTGTAAACACATTTTATTCATAACATCTTCAAACGAACTTAAGCTCTTTTGTACACGATTAAATGGTTTCACTTATTGTATTATAATAATCATAATTTAACATCAGTCATACGCACACAGTTTATTGTATTTGACCCATAGTCAGAGATGTCTTGGGAGCAATGGCAATGAAGGAGAACTCGGCATTCCCCAAATCTCCAAGGCCTGAATCTCACCATCAAACGGTTTAATGTCATATCCAGTCACTGCCCACGTGGCTATAACGTAGTTCCGTGACTTGAATTAGTCACTACTCTAGGGGTACTAAGCCCCTTATGTTACATTCTCATATGCAGTATCATCTACATACATATGCATATACATGCAGCATCATAACGACACAATAATTAAACATACGCACGCACCCAGACTTCTTTATAAATATATGTACCTCTCACTTTATTGTAAGGGTTCGAAAAGGGTCACTCAAGGTTTGCGTGTGAGAGGGAGCTGGAGACCGAACATAACTGTAATATTTTGACCCCCACTCTTATGGCCGTCAACGTTGTGTCTTTCTTGTTATCCTGATGCTCAACCGGAGGCCCAGAGGCCCACTCTGCTGGGTGATGGCTTTCTTTACAGCATCTTCTCTGGATCCCAACTCAATCGGGGGCCCCGAGCCCCTTCGGCCTGGCGTGGCTTTCCCTACCACATCTCGTCTATAACTCTGTCACCAATTCTAACTGCAACTGTCTTGACTTCTGTCTTGACTGAGTTATATAATAGTTCAAAGCCCACTCAGTCGCCTAATCGATCTTTGAAATCGCACGTTTGATCGTCATCAAGCGGAAATAACTGTCATGCAGTTCACAGGTCACTCTCTTTCGGTGCATCAGTCTATGAGTGTACCATGGGAATTTTTTTACCTCGTCCCATTTCATCAGCCAATTTCCGCCCACGTGATTTCCTCTCATAACTGCCATTAGAATGTGTCACCTCCTTCCGGTGCATCACTTTGGAATGGCATTTCGGCCGGGTCGAAGGCCAAAATACAACACTTATTTACTCCATAATTTCTCATTGATGTTGTTACATTGTAAACCCGTAAGTTGAATATACTGACCACAAGAATGAAGTGATTGCAGGGTGTGAATCGATAGCTTTAAAACCCAGGAGAAGATAAACTTGGTAAACTAGTTAAAGATCAAACAAAAATCTAGATACCATACAATTCGTAATAAAAACCTATACGCTCAATTTGACAGCCAAATATGAAAACTATAATTAACGTAGTATTGCCAAAATTTTCAAAACTCCGTCGTTCATCAGAATGGTCACGGTAACGGGACCTGTACCAGCACAGGCAAAATTTAGGCTTCCCAAGTCATCTTTTCAGGACGATAATGCATCTTTTGGGAAGGAATATAAAATCGATAACTTGGTCAGCGAATAGATTTTGGGTGTTTGTTTGTTTAGGTTTTACCGTTGTTGGTTATTTAATGCTAAATCCACTTTCATACAAATAATCAGTTCTATTCAAAACAATTCAGTTTAGCATGAGTATGCAGTTTAATTGTCAAAAACATTTCTATTTCAGGCCATTCAGTCAAACAGTTCTAATTCAAACAATTCAGTTCAGTATGTATAGATTTTGTTTGCACACAGTTAAATATCAAAGCAATTCTAGTTTAAAAAAAAACTCAGTTTAACATTAGTACGTAGTTTCATTGACAAAAACAGTTCCATTTAAAATAATTCAGTTTAGCTGTCAAAATAGTTCTATTCAAGCAATTCAGTTTAGCATAAGTACGTAGTTTAGTTTTATTTGACCCATAGATGGGACCCTATCAAGTGCTACTACTCCGGGCCAAAGTGGACCTGGGAGCGATGGCAATGAAGGAGTACGCCACATTTCCCAGAGCTCCAGCATCACTGGACCCTCATCATGAGATTTTTTAGTATCATATCCTGGACACTCGTTGGTGGAGATGGGGGGGTCTCTAAACCATCTGCAGAGATGCAGTCGGTGTATTCTAAAGCCCCAGCCGACTGGGCCAGAACAGTCCGGATCTAAATCCAGTTAAAATTCAAGTTGAAAATTTAAAAAAAAAAGGGTCATGAAAGACTTCATCCGACAAAGACCTTTTAATAGCTATTCGGTAAAAGTTGGAACCACTTTGGTAATGAATATTTCTTTAAATTAGTGGATTCCATGTCTGAAAGAATTCAAGAAAGAATAAATACTCTAGGAGTAGCAACTAAGTATTATTTTTAATATTTTATCAAAGAATTCCATAATTTTTTCCTTGGTATAGGATTATTCCATATTTTTCTCAGCATGGCTTGGAAATATTATAATTTAACCTTATTTTTAAGGAATATTTTATAACCTTTAAGAGAAAATCCTTTGCATTTTATCTGTTATTAGCTTATATACTGGTAAATGAAACACAATGTAAACACCCTCTTAATGCGGTAATTCCATAATTTTTGCAGAGACAGTAGATGGAATATGGTTTCTGAATATCAGAGATTGAGGTCTGTGGGGCTTTGGTTTTGTCCAAAGACAGGAAGAGAGGCACTCGTAAAAAAACTTCTTAGAACCAAGCTTCCAGCCTATTTTTTTCACGTGAAAGCACGTGCGATACCCTGCCCTCATCAACCGTCAACTAAGGGTGATAACACAGTTTCGGCAGCTCAAGGTGGTACTGCCCCTCCAGACGCAAGCAAGCAGCTTCTGCCACCAGACAGTGTATTTAAAAGAATTATATATATCTTCATTTTTGGTGCAGTTTTTATTTCCATTTGGTACAAAAATGGAAGGCACGAGGCCTTATGGTTTTGTGGGGAAGGGGAAGGGAGCGGTAATGCAATTAATAATTGTTTAAGGGATCCTTGTTAGCCACATTCACCGACCCATTCAACAGTACAATAAATAGAAATTCATCCTTCACCAACCACGCTACATCCACCAAAATATCGCATATACGATATGAGAAGACCTACTTAAAAACCTGAGATGAAATGAATGATTTTATTTACAAAGCATGATTTTATTTACAAAATGTTGTATGTTGGGGATGGCAGAAAAAAGACCCGCAATGAAAAAAATTCCCCGTTCATTTTTAGTGCAGTTTGTGATTTTTAAAAACGCGTTTACTTTCTGTTGTTGATGTCATTACGCGCTTACAGGAACCGTTTCTTGATTTTACCAAATCACACGGGAATGGTGGTTCTGCGTGCATTTCTTTCATGCTGAAGACTTTTTCGCTCTTAACCAAATCCAACTTTATGCATATTGTACCATGGTCAAACGGCGCTTCAGCATTCTCTGTTCAGATTTTAACTTTCCCTTCTGTATCTGTCGTCTATTCGGTCATTTTTCTTCGGTTTTATCTTGTTTGTGCGTTACTACATAATTCTACAACTCTGTGATAGGCTTCTTTAACTTCGCGTCTCTCGGCTCTAATGCTGCATTACCATTCGGCACCTAAAGTACCAAAATAGGCATGCAGTTACACGGAGATATACCCGTGAACTAAATAAACATTTACATGAACACAGGTATACCCCTGTACACGTGCAATTCTACAGGCGGGTAGGATTGTATTGTAATTGCAAGTGAGCAAGGCTGGCAGACTATTACAAGTGGGTTCGATTCTAACTGGGTATCCCTAACACCTGGCCTTGTGCAGAACTAATCTCAGCTCAGCAAATGTTAAACGCATCTCAGGTTTACAAGATACGCGAGTTACTCTTTGTTGGTTCTGATAAATCTAATATTCTTGAATTTTTAAAAACTTTATGAATTATTGTAATTTATCTTGTGTACTACTTGACGTAGGAGTACCCCATGAAATTCGCTTGTGTACCCCTCTACATAAGAGTAACCCAGTAATTTGAAGTTCTTGTATTTTTCAATTATTGCGTATCATTATGATTTTTCTTGAGTACCCGAGATGTTAGATTACCCAAGTATCTTCTTTTGATTACAGCAAGCGCACCCCAGTATTTTTCTTGGGTATCATTAGACATAAGAGTATCCCAATAATTTCTTTTGTGTACCACTAAATGTAAGAGTACCTCACTAATTTCTCTTGTGTATCCCTCGGCGGATGAGTTCCACTATAATTTCTCTGGAGTGCCACTAGACATAAGAGTATCTCAATAATTTCTTTTGTGTACCACTAAATGTAAGAGTACCTCAGTAATTTCTCTTGTGTATCCCTCGGCGGATGAGTACCACTGTAATTTCTCTGGAGTGCCACTAGACATAAGAGTATCCCAATAATTTCTTTTGGGTACCACTAAATGTAAGAGTACCTCAGTAATTTTCCTTGTGCATCCCTCGACAGATGACTACCACTGTAATTTCTCTGGAGTGCCACCAGACATAAGAGTATCCCAATAATTTCTCTTGTGGA
This sequence comes from Sepioteuthis lessoniana, assembly GCA_963585895.1. Lineage (NCBI taxonomy): Eukaryota > Metazoa > Mollusca > Cephalopoda > Myopsida > Loliginidae > Sepioteuthis > Sepioteuthis lessoniana. The sequence goes on along the minus strand of OY757926.1, from coordinate 31,527,669 downwards.
TCCCCAGACTTAAAAGTATCTCAGTAATTTCACTTGTGTTTCACTATCGGCTGTTTCCAATGTGGCAATACAGAGACCAGTTTTAAGAGCCTTTAAACTAACGTCACTTTTCTGTCTATTCAACCAGAGCATGTATGTTTTTTTAATTGTTTACTTTTTGTGACTACAACAATGAAAAGGAGAATAGTAGTCTTAAATGTCTTACGTTTACCAATAGGTAAGCGTATCTTTATAGGTGAGCGCACCCGTGAAATTTATCTTGCGTACCCCAAGATGTAAGTGGACTCCAATTAGTAGGCGTACCCCTGCACTTTCTTTTGCCTACCTGGAGAGTTAAGCCTACCTCTTAAATCTATTTTGCGTACTCGTAAAGGTAAGCATATCCCTATAGGTTAGTTCAGTTCTGGAATTTCTCTTGTGTACCTCGAAAGGTAATCACACTCTTAGAGGTAACCTCTGAGGCAACCGTGTTCACCTATGGCCCGGGAGACCTGGGTTCTAATCCCAGGTCGAGTCATACCAAAGACTCAAAAAATATTACTTGATGCCTCCTTGCTTAACATTATAAGGCATTATAAGGTACAGATCAAGGGTAAAGTGGAGCAATCCAGGGAAAGGAGTAGCCCCCTCCCCTACACCTTGGTGTAGTAGCTATCGAAAAGGGAGCCTTCGGGTCACCCTCGAGTAAGGTTGCCAACTTAACTTTTACATCTTATTTGTTTAACAATACATTAGAACACCAAAACAAATTCTTAAAAATCATTAGATTTTTCTCATGCTTGTAAAACCTGTTGAAGTCATTTGGTTAATCAGAATCGCATCATTCCGTTCAAAGAAACTACCTCTCAGCAAGATTTTATATTTTTGGAATCATAAGTGGGAAGTTTCATTTTAAAGGTACCAAAACCATTGTCTACGGTTCTAGGCCTTTTCCTCTCTATCTAACATTTTAACGTCAATAATCTCCTGACCCCAAATATTCTTTTAATTCAAAAACAAATTCCTCGACCCAGATCTCCTAGTAAAAATTTTTTTTCTCCGACTCCCCTCAGTGATTACGAGAATTACTGCTGCTATTCCCAGCCAGAACAAACCGGAAATGAAGAAGATAAACTATTCTGACCTTGTGACGTCATTTCCTAAAAAAGAAATATGAGAAGAAAGATAAATTCCTTGTTTCTTTTTCTTATTCTTTTACAGGCATTACAGTTTTAAAATATTGTTGATTTTTATGTCGGACTTTAAAAGAATTCACTGCCAGCTTGGATCTCCCTGACTCCCTCTCGCTACTTGTCTCTATTGCCCATCGCTCCGAGGAGGTCTTCAAGGCTATATCCTGTATCGGCACCGAGCTGTTGTATATAAGTTCTAGCTGGTCGTCCTGCCTTTGCTTGTCTGTGTGAAGGGGTCCACAGGAGTATATCGCTTATGAGTGCGTCCTTACTTCTCCAGCAGTGTTCCGCATGTCTGGTTCGTCTAACTTGGATAATTTTCAGGATTGGTGGTAGGTGGCCGTACAGCTACTCTTTTGTGAGTATTAACTCCAGGACTAGTTCATTATTGCTTTCAGAATTCTTGTGTAATTGCCGTCAAGTTTTTTCTCCATACGTTTAGTTAGCGTCAATGTGGTGCATCCATATAGTGGTATTGACATGACCGCTGCTAGGAAAAAACTGCATTTTATTTTATAGGTCAGGTCTGACCGATAGCCTATCGATAGCTGTCAATGCCTTTGCTAGTCGCGTGTTGATGTTTTACTTGGTTGATGAGATACTGAAAAGTGAATTTTTTCAACTTAAAACCTTTTAGAAAATCCTTCCTTTTTTAAATGAAATGTTTTTATTTATTAATATCACTTAGACGTCTTATACTATTTACCAACCCCTCCGCTCGGGCAGGATATGACACAAGGTCAATTTTTAAGCGGAGTTTAACGGGTTTGAATTCAGAGTTTTCCTTCTCCTAGACTAGTTGCCTAACCAAGGCTGAAGAACCTAGTCTGTCCTACTATTTACCCATAGCTGGAGGGAGAATAATTGGATTCATACCTTTCCCAAGGGTATTAGTGCTATGTGAAATGCAATCAGTCTCGTCTAGGATTTGAACTCGTGTCGCCGTGTCCATTTCCTACGACGATAACGACTACACCACGGGCACCTTAGACGTCTTATACTCTAGTATTTATCTTGGTTGCTGTATTCACAAAAATTAGAAATATATAAATAGAACTAAAAAAACAAAATTACAAGTGTTCTGTTTGGAAGCTACATTAAGTTAAAGGTTATAAAAAAGTCTCTAAATTGTCCCCACCGAAACAACCAATTGAAGCATTAGTTATTTGCTTCTATTTAGTCTAATTTGAATTTGTAAGTTCAATCCCAGACCTGGAATTCCTTCTCAGGGCATCGTATTTTTAGATTATAGAGCAGTCTGTTCTTTCTTGCTTTAGTGAGCAACCCCACTAAGAGAAGGAAAGTTTAAATTCAAAACCATCTGTGAGAATTTCGTCACGCCAGCTGGAATTTTTCAACCTATGGATCGGCATTTCTCAAAGAAAATAAGAAAGAAGAGAGAATCAACCGATAGATGTTGTCCCAGTTTACGGACAGTGAAATGAAAACAGTCTACCCAAAGTGTAATGAAAAAAAATGGGGTTGAGTCTAAAATTCCCCGAATTTTACAGACTATGACAAAAGACATGGTCAGAGATATGTAACCCCCCCACAAAGAATCTAAATTTACACCACACAAGGCGTCCTAGACGCAATATAGTTCATCAGCTTATACGGTTTCTTTTATTCGTTTAACTGCATATCAACTCATTACGGGTGATTAAAAGCCAAAGTTTGATTCATTTATAAAGGTTTGATTACATTCCTAATTATTTCTTTTTTCAACATTCAATTGCTATAATGTTTTTAATATAACTATATTATATATAATATGACTGATAATAATCGTTCCTTCGCGCTGTTACCTGGCATCAAGTATTCCTATCTAATAATAATAATGTATACACAATTATCTCGTAAAAAGTAACTCTTTCTATTTAATAACTGTAATTTGTTTGCACACGACTATATAGTTTCAAGTATTCTTATCAAACACCTATAATTTGCCAACAATTATGTGGTTTCAAATAACTAAAATGCTTTACACACCAAATTAAAAATTAATTTTCCCAATCATTTAAAACAAGTAAATACTTCATAGTTAGTTGCAATATCAATGTTTTTAGAGCCAATATATTAATAAAGTTAACAATCATTTTAAACATGTAAACACTTCATACTTAGTTGCAATATCGATATTTCAAGAGTCAATGTATAAATAAAACTCTCAATCATTTTAAACAAATACTTTATAGTAGCTATACGAAATCTTTAAATCCAATTTATGAACAACCTAGAATATTGGTAGTTCTTAAGATTTCAGATAAAAATTCTGGTTTATACACCCACTGTATGAAGAATATATATATATATATATATATATATATATATATATATATATATATATATATATATATATAAGTGCTATAAAGGTCAACCCCCAAATATGAAGTCGAGGAAAAATTACTCAGTAGACCTAAAAGCAGATATGAAGCATACAATAAGTAAACTGAAGTTCAACTTTTTTAATTGGCATAAGTAAACACTTTTAATATAACAATGCGATATCGTAGAACCAAGGTTTTCATCATCAATAAGATTAACTCTAATTAACCTTTTTATAAAACGTTGCGTCATATAAATATAGAGTGATAATGCCCATGTGTAAATATAGGGTATCTTAATATAGACGGGACCCACGTGACTGCTAATAACTTTACTAATAATGATATTGTGTTCTTTTTTGTTTCAGATTTGAAAATAGTATACTATAACAACTATTAATCCTCAATCATAATGCCTTAGACAAGAGAGGAAAAATATTTTATGTCACTAATTATTTGGAAACAAAATCATTCAAAAACTGTCTCAAAATTGATACAACCCATTAAGATGATATTGATTTATTATAGAGAAAAGAAACTCGAAAAAGGATTACATGTCCTCAAAGCTGATATAATCACAATTAAAAACATTGATTTGATATGTTTAGCTTAAAAGATGCATTTTTTTCATGGCGTATTCCAAATGACCACCATTGCCCTTGTCTCAGTTTGGTGTTATGGCGTATAAACTATCGTAGGTTATTTAATACCAAATCTTTTTATGCATATTTGATAAGATTTCTATACATATTTTGTAGATAACATTTTTAAAAGATCCTGGGCTCATTTTTTTACACACAGTTAAATGGTTTTACTTATTTCTATATAATACGAATAATTCTATTTACTGTGAATCATTTCTTTGCACACAGTTAAATGTTTTCAAATATTGCCATTAAGATAAACAATTCAATTAAACATACGCAGTTAAATGATCAAACAGATCTATTTCATACAATTCAGTTCAGCATATTTTTTTTTTTTTGGTTTTATGGCATTTCAATCATTGTTGGTTATTTAATAACAAATCCATTTTTTAGACATATAAACAGTTCTATTTCAAACTATTCAGTTTAGAACTTGTTTGCACACAGTTAAATATAAAAACAGATATATATCAAGCAATTAAATTTTGCATAAGTACACAGTTTAGTTCTATTTGATCTATAGATAGGTTGGTTGAGTGGTTGCTTTTTTCACGGTGTATCAACCCTTTTCGGGTCATTTAACACCGAATTAAATTTCAAACAATTCAGTTGAGCATACGTACGCAGTTTAAATGTAAAAAAGAAGTGCTGTTTCAAGCAATTCCTTTTAGCATGAAAACACAGATTAGTTCTATTTGACCCATAGATAGTATCCTATCAGGTGCTTACAACTCCAGGCCGGAGTGCACCGAGGAGCGACAGCAATATTGGAGAACTCTGCATTCCCCAAACCTCCAGCATTACGGGAACCTCACCATCAGATTGTTTCCTGTCATATCCTGGACATTCGGTGGGGAAGTCTTACCCTTCTGCACAGATGCAGTCGGTGTATTCTACAGCCCCAGCCGACTGGGTCACCCATAGATAGGACCGTATCAGGTACTACCACTTCGGCACTGAGCGGACCTGAGAGCGATAGCAATAAAGGAGTACTCCGCATTCCCCAAAGCTCCAGCATTACTGGGGCCTCACCATTAGTTTGTTGAGTGTCATAACAGGACATTCATTTTGGGAGTCTTGCCTCTCGGCAGAGGTGCAGTTGGTGTATTCAGCAGGCCAAGCCGACTGGGCCACGTTGAACTTGTATCACTGTCTATTTTTGACCGACAATAATTGTTCTACCTCCCAAGTTTCATGGAGATGTTTATAAGGTTGTTTTCGCTAGGTGACAATGAGTTTTCATCCCATGAATCCTCCCATTTCATTTACGGTAGGCAGATACACTTTTGTAGTTTAAAACTCTTTAATTGTTCCCGCTGTTTGAGTCGACAGAACAATCCCAGTTCCCGCTCCTAAAACCGCCTTAATGAGTGGACGATACTTGGCATAAAACGAAACGTGAACATTCTACCTTTTGCATAGAAAGGAAAATAGGTATTTAATGGTACACAAGTAAAAACAATTTATGGAGTTGATCCAAAATAGGATTTTGCCGAAGAAAATTGTAATTTATGTAGACTAAGCTAAAAAGATCTCCCATAAAAAAAGAGGCATTTGGAGGCGGTTTCAAGCCTCATTGCTCACTGTTGCGTGATATTACGTTGTTTTCGGTGTTATGAGAACTTTTTGCTCTCCAATAATATATTTACCCAACCCCTCTGTCACTGGCAGGATGTGTCACAAGGTTGATTTTTATACTGTATAAAGCTGGTTTTCAGAGTTTTCTTTCTTCTAGACTGATTGCCTTAGACAAGGATAAAGAATTCAGCCTGTCCTAACTATTTACCCATTCGGTCATTATCAAAAATAAGTATTTATTTTTTTTGGGGGGGGGGAGAGGAGCAAGAAAACTTCTGACTTCAAATAATTTTTATCCCTTAAAATATTCAGACTATTTATTGGTGTAATGGTTATCGTCGTAGGAAATGGACACGGCAACAATTCAAATCCTGGACGAGACTGATAGCATTTCACATAGCACTAATACCCATGGGAAAGGTATGAATCCAATTATTCTCCCGCCATCTGTGGGTAAATAGTGGGGCAGACTAGGTTCTTCAGCCTTGGTGAGGCAACCAGTCAAGGAGAAGGAAAACTCTGAATTCAAACCTGTTAAACTCCGCTTAGATGCCACACCAAGGCTGAAGAACCCAGTCTGTCCCACAATTTACCCTAGCTGGAGGGAGTATAATTGGATTCATACCTTTCCCAAAGGTATTAGTGCTATGTGAAATACAATCAGCCTTGTCCAGGATTTGAATTCGTGTCGCCGTGTCCATTTCCTACGACGATGACCATTACACCACGGGCACTTCCAAAAGGCAGTGTTTTTTGTCGTAATTTTAGTCGATGTTGGGTCTAATATAAATAATTGAGAATAACAATCGGGCGGTGTCGGGCTCTACTGGGCAGTGTTTGGTGGTATTGGGAATCATATATATCTTTGAAAAAACTATCTGGTGGTATCGGGCAGTTTTTGGCGGTACTCGGGCAGTGTTAAGTGTCACAGTGTCTACCGGTGTCGGGTACTATATGTTTTGAATAACTATCGGGCGATGTCGGGTGTAATTGGGCGGTATTAAGCAGTATTTGACGTACCTGGGTTGTCGAATGTCACGGAGTCTGCCGCTGTCAGGAATCATATATATGATTTAAAACAGCTATGGCGCAGTGTCGGGCGGTATTGGGTGGTATTCATGTAATTTTTGACTAAAATGATGGTTTGGTTTGGTTTGTTGGGTTTTATGGCATATCAACCTTTGTAGGTTATTTAACACCAAATCCATTTTTATGTAAATAATCTGTTCTATTTAAAATAATTCAGTTTAGCATAAGTACACAGTTTAACTGTCAAAAACATTTCCATTTCAAACTATTCAAGCAGTTATATGTAACAATTCAGTTAAATGTAAATACAGTGTTAATGTCGAAAAACAGTTCTATTTGAAATAATTCAGTTAAGCATAAGCACGCAGTTTAAATGTAAGTACGGTTTAATTGTCAAAAACATTTCTATTTCAAGCCATTCAGTTTACTCAAACAATTCATATTAGCATAAGTATGCTGTTAGTTCTATTTAACCCATAGATAGGACCCTTATCAGGTGCTACCTCTCCGGGCCAGAGTGGACCTTGGAGCGATGACAATGAAGGGGTACTCCGCATTCCCCAAAGCTTCAGCATTACTAGAACCTTCCCATCATATTGTTTAGTGTCATATCCAGGACAATCGTTATGGGGGGGGGTCTTACTCCTCTGCAGAGAAGCAGTCGGTGTATTCTACAGCCCCAGCCGACTGGGCAAGACTAAAATGAAAATTTTCAAAAGTCCGTCGGCCGATATCGGTCAATGTGGGTTGCTTACGATTACAATCAACCCGTATGATTTATATGTTTATGGATGAGCTCGTACGATGTATAAAATGGGCATCGTGACCCCAGTTCAAATCTGAGATGAGGTTGCTTGAATTTCACATTCTCTTGAGTATTAGCGTTAATACATTTAGGTTTTAGCTCTAATACCCTTGGGTATGTGAAAGCTATTAATCCAACTATTCTTCTTCGATTTGGGGGTAAATGGACAGGCAGAGCTCTTTAACTTTGGTATAGCAACCGGTCTAAAACTCTGAACTGAAATCTGTTAAACTCCACTTAAAAATCTGACCTTGTGTCACATCCTGGTCGTGTGGCAGGGTTGGTTTGGTTTGGTTTGGTTTTATGGTAATCAAACATTGTAGGTCATTATAAATATAAACAATTCTATTTCAAACAATTTAGTTTAGTATAAGTACACAGTTTAAATGGCAAAAAAACCAGTGCTATTTCAAACATTTAATTTAGCATGAGTACATATTTTTTTGTTTACACATAGATAAATGTAAAAACAGTTAATTTCAAACAATTTAGCGAAATTACAGTTTAGTTCTATTTTAGCCATAGATAGGAACCCATCAGGTGCTACCACTCTAGGAAAAAGTGGACGTGGGAGTGATGGTAATAAAGGGGTACTCTGCATTCAGCAAAGCTCCAGCATTCCTGGAGCCTCACCATCAGATTGTTCAGTGTCAAAATCAAGACTCTGATTAGGGGAGTCTTACCCACCTGCAGAGAATTAGTCGGTGTATTCTGCAGCCCCAACCGACTGGGTTCACATCTATCTATCTATCTATCTATCTATCTATCTATCTATCTATCACAGTTTTACTTCTTTTTTTTAAAAATATTTCATGTGTATTAGTCACTACGCCACATTTTGATACCAACATTTCATGGGTGAGGAGTTGTGGCTAACGTACTCTACTGCAACATTCTGATAAGTAAGTCCTTGTCGCACTATTGTGTTAACTTTTGGGAAAGCTACGACACAACAAGTCCCTCCCATATATGAGTTGAATAATAGCACTATTTTTATTTTACAAAGATTACAGGTATTAGATAACCTGTACAGTTTGATATGCAATTAAACAAAAAAAAACCAAGCCAGGCAAAAATTTTAATCCGTGTCGGGAGGTAATTAGGTAACCCTCCTTCTTTTTCACTTTGTTCTCCAATTTGAATTTCGTCTGTTTTCATTAGTAAATACTATAAACAGAATCGAGACGAAGTAAGACTTTATAATACTGCTATGAAAGAATGGAGGCCTACGAGAGAATTGATCGAAAATCAATTGATATTGCAAAGATTACTCCAGTTTCTTTTTGAGATAATCTCTACGGCCGTTTTTTAAGCTTTTGTTTGAAAATCTCTGGGGTTCTGGGGATAAAAGCGATTAACGTTAGAAGCATGTAGATTATCGCAGCATACAAAACGATTTATCTATCAATCTATCTATCTTATTGTACTCATATTTCCTTACCTATCAATATATCTATCTATCTAGCTTGCTTGTTATTTTTTTCTGCGCATATCTATCAATCTATCTATCTATCTGCTATATTTATCTCCCTAGTGTATCTACCTATCTAGATAGCTTGCTATCTTATTCTGCGAATATCTATCTATCTATCTATCTATCTATCTATCTATCTGCTATATTTATCTCCCTAGTGTATCTACCTATCTAGATAGCTTGCTATCTTATTCTGCGCATATCTATCTATCTATCTATCTATCTATCTATCTGCTATATTTATCTCCCTAGTGTATCTACCTATCTAGATAGCTTGCTATCTTATTCTGCGAATATCTATCTATCTATCTATCTATCTGCTATATTTATCTCCCTAGTGTATCTACCTATCTAGATAGCTTGCTATCTTATTCTGCGCATATCTATCTATCTATCTATCTATCTATCTATCTATCTATCTACGCAAGTCTTCACCACCTATGCCTTAGAATGCCTATCCAGAAAATATCTTGTAAAGTCGATTATTATACTTTTCACTCTTTGTCAGCTTTTTACTTCAACATAAACATCAGGTTTCCAGAATTTTGCTGAGTATTGTAGTTAATATCAACAATGCTGTTGTCTGCGTGGTGTTGATTCTACTACTGATTTCCAATTCCTTCAGTCTTTATTCCAAGTTTCATCTCAATGTTCTACGGTTTGTTTGTTTATTTTTTGCCGGATCCAAGTAATTGTTAAACTTTTCGCTTCTTTCATTTTCATCGTATGCTCCGCTGGAACGACAAAATCATTTTTTCTTCTGACTTGAATTAGGTGATCTGGTAGTGTCCCTAAATCCAAAAGCATATTATGCGTCTCATTTTCTCGGATGGATTTTCGTTATTGCATTTTTCATTTGGTAGAATAATCAAATTCTGATATCTTGCACGATTCCTTGTGGATCACCTTTCCAACCCAGTCATGTCTTGTCTTGCATTCGTTTTGCGTCAGTTTATTATTATTATTCATTTTACTCCTTGTGATTTTTTTACTGGTAGTCTTTCAGTGGAGTCTGAATGAAAGAAAGACTCCTCTGGTCACCGTACTCTTCTTCTTCTTCTTCTTCTTCTTCTTCTTCTTATTATTATTATTATTATTATTATTATTATTATTATTATTATTATTATGTTACTCTTTGAGAGTTTTTCACATTAGCTTATGGTTTTTCACTGGAGTTTGAGTGACAGCAAGTCTCCTCAAGTCTCCAGGACTCTTCTCAGTATTCTAGTCGTTCTCAGTAATGCTGTCATTTGGATAGTCTCTACCCAACTTCCAAGTCCTCCAGGCCTTTAATAATCCTTTAGTTATCGTGCCAAAACCACCAATCACAATTGGTACAATCGTCACTTTCATCTTCCACGGCTTTTTCAATTCTTTAGCAAGGTCGAGGTACTTATCCTTCTTTTCATATTCTTTCAGTTTTATTGTGGTCAGCTGGGACAGCAAAGTCGACAATTTTGCAAATTCTCTTTTTTTAAAAATTATTATAAGGTCTGGTCTTCTGGCCGAGATTAGGTGATCCGTGTGTATGTCAAAGTCCCAGAGGAGTTTATGTGTGTGTCATTATTATTATTATTATTATTATTATTATTATTATTATTATTATTATTATTATTATTCATATCTCTGATATTTAATTGTAACTAGATCTATCTTAGTCTTTTTACACACACACACAAACACACGTATATATATATATATATATATATATATATATATATATATATATATATATATATATATATATATATATACATTCATGCATACATATTTCAGACTATTACATCTGTTCACTTCTATTTAGTTAATATATGACAATACTATTATTTAACTTATTCTTTCCTAATCCCATTCATATATATATATATATATATGTGTGTGTGTGTGTGCGTGTGTGTGTGTGTGTGTGTGTGTCAGATTTTCTTAATATCTGCTTTATTCTGTCCATAGACATATATGCAATACCAGATATCTATGGACATCATATCTATTAACTCTCTTTATATTTGCCCGTTCAACACACAAAAAAGATACACTATATATATATTTCAATTGAATATATGAATGTATTTGAAATAAAATCCAGCGTTATTGCCAGTTGCATTTTTTAAAATGATTTTTAAAATCGGAACGCCTTAGAAGCCTCAGAAGCCCCATGGCCTACTGAAGCCATTTTCGTATCAATAGCTTCTCTGAGACGCAATTTTTTAAAGAATAAACCTGAATTTATTCCCATGTGACCGGCATTTATAAAACGGTTTTCATTTCTGTCTCTTTATATCTGTCTTTCTTGATTTCAAATCAGCCACAATCGTAAAACCTGTCTTCGATTGCGAATATCTTTCTTTCCGGACAAAAACGATATCTTGCCAGTGAAACAAAAAGCATCATTTATTCTTGTTACTTACCAAAGGTTCTATTCGAAACAGCTTGGGCATTTCGAGTAGCGTAATGGTAAACAAGCTAGACTAGAGGAAAATTGTTTGTGAGTAACCCATTCATTTAGCCTCGTGCTAAACTAACCTAAGCTAAGTAAAGAGCACTTTCGTAATACGTAAATCAAAACTAAGAGAAACGGTGAGAGACTCTCTGTGTGTGTCTGTGTGTGTTTGTGTGTGTGTGTGTGTGTGTGTGTTGAACCTCAGAGCAAAAAGAGAGGGCATACCTAGAAAACCAGCATACAAACTATCTTTTCACTTCAGCAACAACACAGTTATTTCTTAAGAGTTTTCTTCTTTTTTTTGCATAAGATATCAAATATTCCTATTAAACAGATGTGTTTAATCGATAGATCGAACTTTAATAGGTACAACCACTCCAAGTCAGAGTTGATCTGTAAGTCATAGCAAGTTCTAGGATACTCCACATTTTCCAAAATTTCAGAACTGGAGTCTCACCACCCGATGAAGTTTCGAAACATACCCAGGATACTTCTTTATTTGTGCGAGGGTCTTTCTCCTCTGCCGGGCGTTCCAATTTTTTAAGAGTTTTGAAAGAACAGCAATAAGATTTTGCGGCTCAAATTTTCATTCTTTTGAGGACCTAGTCGATTAACCTGTGAAATCTGAGTCGTTGCTTGGAATCGAACACTCAAGAACGTGTTAGGAAAAGACACTGCTATAAATTCAACTTTTTACCCAACTAAACGTTGACTAATTATCACAATATATACTGTTCATTTAACTTTTTATTACCCTGTGAATAAGCCCACCCCATCCGGGTAAAATCATAAAGAGAACTAAACAGAAGAGACTAAGGGTGACGTGTACCAAATACGGAGATGAACATCGCGTTCTTGTTCTCTTCCAAGAAACGATCATTTGGCCAATGAACCAATCAATTCTTTTGAAAAATTACCATTCTTCATAAAAGAAAAGACCTAGAAGCAGTCGTTTCAATGTAAGTAAATCAAATAACAATGAATTTATTGTTAAAAAAAAAAAGGATAATTTTTATTCTGAATAATTCCGAATCGAAATAGAGTCTTTCATCCGAAGAATTCAGCTCAGATACACGCTTGATTTTACATTGAAATAATAAAAGTAAACATTGGTGACCAAATGATTCTAGTGTAAATTTTAAAGCCTGTAAACTCTACGGTGGTTGATGGTTTGGAAATAGAGAGGGTCTAATTTGATAAAACTTTCTTTCTTTCTTTCCTTCTGTTCCTTCTCTCTTGTTCTCTCACACTTTATAAAAATATTTCAATTTTGCTTGTTTGATGTCTTGTATAAAAAAAAGGAAAAAAGAAAAAAAAAAGATCTAACGATTATGTAATAAAATCCTTTCTCTCTCCTTCTGTATCTCTCTGTCTCTCTGTCTCTTTTCTCTCTCTCTCTCGTTCTTTTTCTTTCTTTCTTTCTTTTTTTTCTTTCTTTCTTTTATATAGTCCTTTACATTTTTTTTCTCTTATTTCCCTCTCTATTTTCCAATATTTCTCTCCCCTGTTTCTTCCTTTTTTTAGAATAAAATCATCTCTCTCTCTCTCTCTCTCTCTCTCTCTCTCTCTCTCTCTCTCTCTCTCTCTCTCTCTCACACACACAACTTCTCCCACTTTCTTTTCCTCTATCTCTCTGACTCACTGTACCTTATTCATTATCATCTTTCTTTCTTTCTTTCTTTCTTTCTTTCTATGTCTTTTTTCTTTCCCTATTTTCTTTTCCTTTTCTCTTATTCTCCCTCACTTTTAAAAAACATTGAAATTGTTTGATGTCTTGTTTGAAAAAAAGAAAAAAGAAAAAATCTAACGATTATGTAATAAAATCGTTACTATTTCATTCTCTCTCCCTCCCTCCCTCCCTCCCTCCCTCTCTCTCTCTCTCTCTGTCTTGCTCGCTCTTTCATTCTCTATCAACAACTCCCATTTTCTCTATCTGCTTCTATTTCTTGCTTTCTCTTTCTTTCTTTCTTTCTTTCTTTCTTTCTTTCTTTTCCTGTATTCCTTTCTTTTATACTTCCTTTTCTCTTTTTTCCCTCTCTATCTTTCTATTTTTCTCCTCTATTTCTTCCTTTCGTTAAAGTGATAAAATCATATCTTTCCCTTCTCCTCCCCTCTCTCTCTCTCTCTCTATATTACTCACAATTTCTCCACTTTCTCCTCACCTATCATTTTAACTCCTTGTCTCTTACTTGTTTTACTTTCTTTCTTTCTTTCTTTCTTTCTTTCTTTCTTTCTTTCTTATCTGTTTCTCACGTCCTCTTCCTTTTCCACTCGCTTAAAATATGCATGTTTGATGTCATGGTATGAAGTTTTTTTTTTATCTTGTTTATTTTTAATTGAAATTTTACCAGCTCTCTCTCTCTCTCTCTCTCTCTCTTTCTTTCTCTCTCTCTAACTTCTCTCCCTCTCTTTCTTTCTCTTTCTTTCTTTCTCTCCCCTTCTCTCTTTCTTTCCATCTCTCCCACTCTTTCTCTCACTCACTCTTTCTCTACTTCTTTCTCTCTCTCTCTCTCTACCTTCTCTCCCTCTCTTTCTTTCTCTTTCTTTCTCTCTCTCCCCTTCTCTCTTTCTTTCCCTCTTTCCCTCTCTTTCTCTCGCTCTCTCTTTCTCTCCTTCTCTCTCTCTCTACCTTCTCCCTCTCTTTCTCTTTGTCTTTCTCTCTCTCACCCTTCTCTCTCTCTTTCTGTCTCTCTTTCTGTCTGTCTGTCTGTCTGTCTGTCTCTCTCTCTCTCTCTCTCTCTCTCTCTCTCTCTCTTCCCTAACTTTGTATATATTTATTTATCGGTACTTATACTACTTTAGAGTGCTTAGTCATAGCGGTTGGAAGAATTATTTTCAGAAATAATTTTTTAGCGCTTCACCTCTCCTCTCACTCTTTCTCTCCCCTCTCTCTCTTTCTTTCTCTCTCTTTCTTTTACTCTCCTCCTCCCTCTCTTTCTTTCTCTCTCCCCTCTCTCTCTTTCTCTTTCTCTCTCTCCTTCTCTCTTTCTTTCACTCGCTCCCTCCTCTCTCTCTCTCTCTCTCACCCTAACTCTCTCTCTCTCTATATATATATTTCTGTGTTTATGCAACTGTAGAGTGCTTAATCATAGCGGTTGGAAGAATCATTATTTTCTAAAATAAATTCTTTAGCTCTTCACCTCTCTCTCTCTCTCTCTCTCTCTCTCTCAGTATTTTCTCTGTATCACCACATCTTATCTCAGCAACCTCACTCTCCTTTTCTGTGTGTGTGAGTGAGTGTGTCTCTCTCTTTTCTTCTTCTTCTTCTTCTTCTTCTTCTTCTTCTTCTTCTTCTTCTTCTTCTTTCCTCTCTCTCATTCTCTCATTATATCTCCAGACTTTCTCTCTCTCACTCCTCTCTCTTTCTCTTTCTCTCTCTCTCTCTTCATCTCCTTTTCGTCATTTCACCTTGTTTTTCTAGCATTCTCATCTTGTCTCTCCCTCTTTCCCCTTGTTTCCCTCCAACTCTCCTCCTTTATCCCCCCTCTCTCTCTCGCTCTCTAATGTCCTTCACTCTCATCTGTTCTCTTCTTGACTCTCCACTCTTCCTCTATCTCACTGCACTCTCTTTCATTCTCGCTCTCTCTCTCTCTCTCTCCTTGCTTCTCTTGCTCTCTTCTTTGTTCTCCTTCTCTCTCTCACTTCTCCTTATCTCACGCTCATTATCTTTACCTCTCTAATGCTTCTCTCTCTCTCTCTCTCTCTAACACATCTCCCGTTTTCTCTTTTTATCGCTCATTCTCTCTGTCTCTGTCTCTCTCTCTCTGTTTCTTTTCTTTTTCTCCCTCTCTTACTCCCATCTCTCTCTCCCTCTCTCTCTCCAGTATATTATACTTTTATTATGCATAATATTTTGGCAGAATAAAGCATCTCATTATTTAATTAGGTGATAACTTTCTCTGCATTTTCCCACTTTCTCTTCTGATTCTTTCTTTCTTTCTTTCTTTCTTTCTTTGTCTGTCTGTCACTCTCTGATTCTTTCCCCCCTCTATCTATCTATCTATCTATCTATCTGTCTATCTATCTATCTATCTCCTTCCTTGATACTCTCTTTGTATGCCCATATTTCGCTTTCTATATTTGTTTGTATCTCTTTCCTTGCTTCTGTCTCTCTCTTATTATCTTCCTATCGCGCTATTTCTCTCTCTCTCTTCCCCCATCTTAGTTCTTCCTTTATTCTTTTTATATATATATACATATATGTATATATATATATGTGTATATATATGTAATACATAAATATGTATATATGAATATATATTTATATAAGTGAGTATGTGTGTGCATATCATCCTCTTACTTTCTCTCTCTCTCTCTCTCACTCTCTCTCTCTCTCTCTCTCTCTCTTTATTTCAATAAATATCTATCTTTCTCCGTCCTTCATACTCTCTCTCTCTATATATATATATATATATATACATTTTTCTCTTACTATAGTTAGAGTGAGCGTTATCATATGGGTTTCTTTCATTTTATAGGTGTGCGGTTTTCGCGTTGTCACGTTTTTTCTTAACTGCTGGGAGTGAAGGATGATAGGGACGGATGGAGAGAGAGACTCAAGAGAAATCCGTGCTAGCGGCATGACATGATCCTGATGATGATGATGATAGGTAGAGTCCACGTGGTGAAATGGCTACAGTGCTGGGCTGCAGTCTCAAAGAAACCAAACTTTTTACTATATCTATCTCATGCCCTTTCCCTCTCTCTCTTTCTCTATCTATCCATCTTTCTTTCTCTATCTTTCTTTCTCTCTCTCTCTCTCTCTCTCTCTCTCTCTCTCTCTTGAGTCTTAGTTTTTTTTAACCTTGAAACTGGTGGGCAAAATGTTTTGATGGCTTTAAGAGTTCAATGATTACTTGATTGCATCATTTCTTTCTCTTTCTCAATACGCTCTCTCTCTCTCTCTCTCTCTCTCTCTCTCATTCTCTCTTTTTCTTTTCCTTTATTTTTTTCTCTCTGTCTGTATGTCTATCTTTTAAAATCTTGCAATATTAAAACTTTAGATGTGCTCATCGGAGAAACATTTAGAATGACTACTCTTTAAAACTATTTCTATCTTCCGCAATGTCTGTCTTTGTCTTTCACTGTCTCTTTGTCCCTCTTTTTCTTTCAGTCTTTCTCATTTTTTAAAGAACTTTCTGGTGTGAATGATATCATGGCAGAATTTCTCACTTTTTTTCACCCTGTGGAAGATATGATGTCACTGGATAAAAGTCTTCATCATTTTGTAAAATTATTTCTCCTTCATTCATCCTATCCCAACTTTCCTTTCTCTCTTTTTCTACAATCCATTGATTCTCTCATCTCCTCTCTTACCCTCCTTTCCCCCCTTCCTCACCCCCCCTCTCTGGCTCTGCTTCTTCCATTCTGTTGTCTTCGCTATTTCTTTCTCTCACCTTTCCTTTCTTTATCTGTCTATTCAATTATCTAAGATTGTTCAGGTTTACTTGTTTTAGCCTGTTCATACTGTCTATCTATCTATCTGATTCATCCATTAAAATTTACCTATGTATGTATGTATGTATGTATGTAGCAATCTGATCCATCCTTTAAAATCTATCTATCTATCTATCTATCTATCTATCTATCTATCTATCTATCTATCTATCTATCTATCTATCTATCTCATCCTATAAAATTGATCTATCTATCTATCTGATTCAGCATTTACATATTATTTATCCATCTGATTCGTCCTTTAAAATCTATCTTTCTATCTATCTATCTATCTGATTCATCCTTTAAAATTTACCTATGTATGTATGTATGTATGTATGTATGTATGTATGTAGCTATCTGATCTATCCTTTAAAATCTATCTATCTATCTCATCCTTTAAAATTGATCTATCTATCTATCTGATTCAGCCTTTACAACTATCCTTCTATCTATCTGATTTGCTTTTATGTACTATCTCTCTATCTCTCTCTTCTTTCTTTTTTTTTACTCTCTCTCTCTCTCTCTCTCTCTCTCTCTCTCTCTTTTGTTTAGCGTTTGTTCACAAATGTAGGTTTTGATCGAATCTCTAGGAGGAATTAACAGCATGATATATGTAAGTGACCATTGTTTATCAATTAATTCATTGACTGGTCAGAGTCAAAGTTTTCAATTAGAACGCAACACTGGTCCAATTTTTTACGCCTTAAACATTAACTCAACTTTCGTCTTTTTGTCTGAAGCTGGATGCAACCAAGCGAAACTCTGCTTGTGTCGGCAGTTACAGTCCACTGACAAAGTCCTCAGCTGCATTACATATGATGCCCCCCTTTTGATATTAGCAAACACTAAAAGGGGCTTTTAATGGGCAGCTGAAATACAGGTCAGGTCAAGGACAGAAACTGGGGTAGGCGTTGGCGTGAAGAACAATAGGAAAGGAAAAAAAAAAAAACTAAAGAAATCACAAATATATCAATAGACGAAAAAAAAAGGAAGTATCAAACTACTATAATACTGGTCTTCCTTAATATCGTCATGTAGAGGGTTATATATATATATATATATATAGTAGAATTTAATGGAGACTCAAACTCGGTTAAGTCGTCATAATAAATGTATTTCGGCGCAGAATATTATTGCTATACTCTCCGTCTCGTCAGATGACTCTTTACATGCTTCCCTCCTGTCGCAGAGTAGCGAATGTGGGTTACAGTTCGTATTCAGAAGATAAAATAAGGTAATTAAAAAATAAAAATACCTTTTGGGCCAAATTGGCAGGAAGTGTAAAATAAACCGATTGCTTTTCTGCAGAAGGGTAAGACCACACCCGAACGAGTTTCCTGGTATGATGCCGAACAATCTGATGGTGAGGCTCCAGTATTGCTGAAGCTTTAAGGAATGTGGAGTACACCTTCATTGCCCCCGCTTCCATGTCCACTCTGCCCCGAAGTGGTAGCACCTGATTGAGTTCTGTCTATGGGTCAAATAGAACTAAACTTTAATTACGCTAGTTGTCTGAATTTCTGAGACAATGCTTGATGATTTTTATCATTAAGGGTTTTCGGACTATTTTTCGGAGGACATATCAGCCGAAACGTTGTAGAAATAACAATAAAGATGAAGACAATAGTCCGAAAACCCTTACTGTAATTACACGTAACTGAATTCTTTGAAATTAACTGTTTTTCCATTTAACTATGGAAACAAAAAACTGTGTACTTATGCTAAGCTAAATTGTTTGAAATAAAACTGCTTTTAACATTTAAACTGCGTATTTATGCTAAACTGAATTGTTTGAAATAGAACTATTTTGACATTTAACTGTGTGTAAAAAAAAACTGTACTTATACTTAAATGAATTATTCCAAACTTTTACGGAAATGACTTAATTCAACATTAAATGACCTGAAATGGGTTAATACGCTGTAAAAAACAAAAACAAACAAACCAAAAATCGAAACCTTTCCAAAATCGAAAACTTAATTACAATTACAGATGAAATCACAAAAATATCATTCAGTTCTTATGACATGAAGCTGTTAAATCTCATCAGCATTTATTTATTAATACAAGCAAGACTACTAAGCATTGTCTCCCGGGTACTTCGTATGAATAAAATTATTGAAAAGCTAGTCTCACAGACTAGCTACTTCTTGATAGTGAGTTCGATCCTCCCAAGTTACATTTGTTGGTTAGGTTTTTAGACATATCAACCGCTCAAGGTTGTTTAATATCAAATCCTATTTATATATGTATATGATTTGTAAACGAATTGTTTGTAGATATCGTGTTTAAACGAGCCAGTGCTCATTTGTTTGCACACAGTTAACTGGTTTCAAGCATTGTTATCTTGTTTAAAAAAACAACTTGATATTAACCATCTGTTTGCTGTGAGTTAAATTCGTTTCAATTATAGTAAAGAGTTAAACATTTATGTTTGAACCATTGATAGGAACCTAGCAGATACAAGCCACTCCGAGTGAACCAGGAAGTACTGGCAATGAAGCGGTACTCCACATTTCAGAAAGCTCCAGCGATGTATAGCAGAGGAAAACAACAACGCCGATGTATTAAAATGTTATCTGCTTCTTTTCTTTTCTTTTTATTACACAAAATGTACTTATGGGTAGAGTGAAAAAGAGTCAAAGGTGGCTGAGATGCACTTGCAAATTGGCGACGTAACGTTTTTTCAGTGAAACTGCTTCTTCTTCGTAATCCTTGTGGTCACACCTTTTGCCAATATGTTGCACGTTGTCACCTACGCAATTTACGTGGTTCTTTGGCTGGGGAACAACCTGCGTGCTGTTTACTTTAGTGCTTTAGTTGCATTTCTTGTAATGCCACCCAAGAAATTTACGCAGCATGTCTAAGGGATCTTCAAATCAATATCCTACTTCAGGATTGGAACCACTCATCAAATAGGGGTAAGACTCCCTCGTTGGAGGGTATTACCCCTCTGCAGAGATACAGTGGGTGAATTCTACAGCCCTTGAGGTAGGACTTCTCAAATTGCCTCATACGTTGTGGTCTTAGGTCAGATCTATGTTTTACTTAGTTTTTTGGTTCCTTTTATTTTTTTGTTTCTTTTATGGCATATCAACGTTCATGGGTTATTTAATGCCAAAACCAAACGTTGTTGGGGGACAAGTGATTCATACCTCTACTTTGTAGGTTATTTTGATGCCAAATCCATCTTTCTAGAAGAACAGCAGTGTTGCTATTTAACCCATAGCTGGGAGGATAAGGGGATTCATACCTTTCCTAAGGGTATATTGTCCCAAAGTGAACGTAATAGTGCGACTGGAATCCGAACTCGCTTACTAGAGGATGGAACGATAAAATTGTCGCCCTAGAAAAGACGACATGATTCCATTTCCGTTTAATGAAAACCGGTTTTCTTTTTTTGTTGTAGACCATCTACTAGTTGGCCAGTTGTGTACAAATCGTAAGAGCGATAGGAGCCTTCTATCCTCTCTGAAAGTGACACAATTTTCAATGAGCGAGATCGGAGATGCGCCGCTGTACAACTCATGCTCTCTACCGATCTAAGTTATGACAACAGCACCCTCAAAAGGCAAATCTGGATTGCAACGAATAACAAGGACGTGCCCAGGGTGATGAAAACAAAGTTTCCAGCTACTGTTATGGTCTTTGGTGTGGTTTCAAGTGAGGGCTACATCATGCCACCTCACATCTTTGAAGTCGGCTTGAAAGTCAACACCAAATTGTACCTGGATGTGCTGAAGAGTGTGGTGATCCCCTGTTGCAATCAGGTGGCCAGTGGCAGACCTTGGGTGTGGCAGCAGGACTCGGCGCCGGCCCACAAGTCCAAAGAGACCCAGGCTTGGCTTCAGAAGGAGTGCCACGACTTTGTACCCTTCTCTCACTGGCCCCACTCCTACCCCGATCTGAAACCGCTGGATTACCTCGTTTGGTCATACGTCGAGAACATCACCAGCATGACCTCCCACAACACCAAAGCCAGTCTGATCGCCGCCATCCACCGAGTATTCGCCGCACTCCTGCCGGCGCTTGTTGAAAGAGCATGCTCCAAGTTCCGGATCCGTATCGAGGCGGTGATTGAGGCTGAAGGCGGCTACATTGAATAGATGTCAGCTCTACTACATAATCAAGTTACCTGAATTGATTTTTTCAATAAAAGTTTTAAAATAAGGCTGTAGTGTTGTTTTCTTTAGGACGACAATTCTATCGTTCCACCCTGTACGATTCCGCAGTCCATCGTTTTAACCATTACACCACGAG
This sequence comes from Sepioteuthis lessoniana, assembly GCA_963585895.1. Classification (NCBI taxonomy): domain Eukaryota; kingdom Metazoa; phylum Mollusca; class Cephalopoda; order Myopsida; family Loliginidae; genus Sepioteuthis; species Sepioteuthis lessoniana. The sequence goes on along the minus strand of OY757926.1, from coordinate 31,506,501 downwards.
GACACCCCCTCAGTTAGTAGACTGACAGCTATTGGCTTGCTACGTGTGTTTTAAACCGTTTTACCAGCTCTAATACGTCCGTTAGAAACGGGAAATAAAGAACCGCTTTTTAACATTACCATATGGTCAGGAATTGAAAAAGATGTTTATGAGATAGTTTTCTCACAAAATCATTAATATCCAAGAGACAGTGGAAATCACTACTAAGGTAGAAGGATATGCAGCCAGATGGTTACTCATTACATTTTAGTAAGTAACTGAAGAGGCGGTCGGAGTTTGTATTTATAAAGTATACACAAGGCCAAAATTAAAGAACAACCGATAAAAATCCTGACCTTTCAACTATTACACAATCGGCAGAAGCCGAAGAGGCAATCAAAGGGCCCTTAGTGATGTTCAAACTCACCACTAAGTTTGGCTTGGTTTGGTCGAATATTATAATCCATGTGGGTTATTTAACGCCCGATCCTGTATATGTATATTTTTTTTTTCATCATACAACGTGTGAAAGCATGTGCGATACCCTGCCCTCATCAGCCGCCAACCAGGGTGATAATATAGTTTTGGTAGCTTAAGGCGGTACTGCCACTCCTGGTGCAACCAAGCAGCTTTTGCCACCAGACAGGGTATTTAAAAGAAATATGTATATATATACGCCAGATCAACTAAAAGCAGAGATTACATTGGACGTTCGTTCATCTTCATTTTAGTGACGTTTGTGATTTAAAAACGCGTTTACTTTCGATCGTTGATGTCATAGCAACCGATTCTTGATGTTGCGTAATCACACGGGAATGGTGGTTCCACGTGCATTTCATTCATGTAAATTTATGTATATGTATATGTATTAGTTTTTATATATATTTAATAGCATGGATACTTATCTGCAACTACTGGTTTCGTGCCCTTTTTATACGACAATGATCGGACAGAAAAAAAAAGATTTTGGTGAAATGGAAAAAATTAATATATATATATATATATATATATATATATATATATATAACAACATTATCTCGTTGTCGGACTTATCACCTTTCTGAAAATAGCTCCATAAAACAATATTTAATTATAAAACACAATAACACTAACATTTTCTGATGTAAGGAAGATTCTCACAGATAATGCAATAATTATATGGAGAAATATTAATAAAAAAAGATTACAAATCCTCGAAGCAATATGCAATAAAAAAATTGAAAAGAAAAAACAAATATTAATAAAATAGCATTTAACACAGGTACAAACATTTTAAATATTTTGAATAATTCAAAATCAATAACTCTATTAGTTAACCTTTTTCCAACAGAACGTTTTAAAACAAAACATTGAAAACGTTCCAACCGACAACTTCAAAACAAAACGTTACAAATTATTAAAACAATAAATACTCAAGAGTCAACTGAAAAATACTCTACCTCCATTGACGACCAAAAGTATGATTGAAAGCGCTTGGGCAGAAGATATGGGACAATTCTTTTATCATTTAGATTCCGATACTAGAAATATATAACAAGGAGACATGAAAAATAGAACAAAAAATAATAAACAGTGTTCCATCGTTTTTACTAAAATTTGCTTGAATATATGTATATATATATGCAAAGCTCTTCGAACGAATTAAGCACTCTGGTATCCGGTAAGGTATAAAATGTAAACAAACGAACGCTACTACTTAATACCTTATAACTCCCTGGCTGACGTGGTACGCTTGTTGGCCGGGTGGTCTGATACTAAGTCTAACGTAAATTTGGGCGGGTTTCGATCCCAGCTGCAAGCGTCCTACGTGTCTAGCCACACTGAAGAGTTGTGATACAATGAAACAGTCTGTGGATGATATATATATTGTAAGTGAATAGTTTGAAGATAACATTATTATGAAACGAACTAGAGCTCATTTGTTCGCACACAGTTAAGTAGTTTCAAGTATTCAATCGAGCACAGACGATTCTCTATAATATTAATTAATTTTTGCTCACAGTTAAATGGTTTTAATTATACCTCTCTAACACAAATAGTTCTATTTAAAATTGGTTATTTATTTTCTCAGAATTAAATGGTTTCAAGTATTCCTATCTAACAAAGATAAGTCAAATTTAATATTAATCATTTGTTTACACACAGTAAAAGGGTTTTAAAAATTCCCATCTAACATTAATAATTTTATTTATCGAGTATTTCTAACACCAATAACCAGCACACAGCTGCATACTTTCAAATTACGAATTATAATAACAGCTCTTTTTGACCCTTGAATTTGACTTCAACAAGTACAACCACTTCATGTCAGAGTGTACATGAGAGTAATAATAATAAAAAGGTACTCCACATTCCCAAACTCCAAGAGTGGTACCTCATAATCAAATGATTGATATACCCAGGACACGATATGGTTTCAAGTATTCCTTTGTAGAGCGAATAATTCTATTCAGCATCATCCATTCACTTGCTATACATTCAAGTACGGCAATGTAAGTAAAGTTGGTGACCGTAGTCGAGGGCTACCCGAAAGCTCCCTTTTCAATAACTGCTACACCGAGGTATAGGGGAGGGCGCTACTCCTTTCCCTGGATTGCTCCACTTTACCCTTGAAACGTACCTTATAATGCTGAGTGTTAAGCAAGGAGGTATCAAGTCTTTGGTATGACTCGACCAGTGATTGGACCTTGGTCTCCCGAGCCATTGTCGAACACTCAACCACTAAAGCAATGGGCCGGTTCCAAGACATCAGACATTTGCGCACAGATAAATGGTTTCAAATATAGTAAATGAAAGAATAGTTCTATTGGACACTAATAGGTACGACCATTCTGTGGATCTGGGAGTAATGGCCCTGAAAGGGCACTGCACATTCCGCAAACCAGTATTTATTTCTACATTACACTCTGATTTTCCCTTCGACATTTTCTTTCATTATTTTTATTGATAGGAAACAAACTTGTCATTTATAGTAAAAAGGTCTGTATAAGAAACTTGCATTTGAATATATTTATCATTTTTTCTAATTAATGAACTGTGAGTCTTAATTGAATTATTGATATTCCATAGCAATGCATGAGGTCATTTGACTGTGTGCAAGATATTGAGTGAGGTTGAATAGAATTGTTAACGTCCGATATCAATAATTGAAACCACTTAACTATACGTAAACAATAGCAATATTAGTGTGCAAACAAGTAAGTTCTGACTCATTTAAAAATGAAATTTCTGACAAACTAATCTCTTTCATATCAAGTTAATCTATTTAAATGGGTGCGAATAAAGCACTCATTTTTTCATCATACAACGAGTGAAAGCACGTGCGATACCCTGCCCTCATCAGCCGCCAACTATGGGTGACGACAGTTTCAGTAGCTCAAGTCGGTACTGCCACTCCTGGTCCTACTAACAGCTTTTGCCACTGGACAGGGTATCAAGAGAATTATACATATATATATATATATATATATATACCAGATCAATTAAGAACAGAGACTACA
>OY757926.1:31400522-31495522 GCA_963585895.1 Sepioteuthis lessoniana | reverse complement strand
TTGTTTCAGAACAGGTTTTTGTGCATAGCCGAAATCGAATATTATAATCCGATACAAATATTTAGCACACAGTTGTATAAAGCCCAGCCTGCTAGGGCTGTAAAATAAACTGTGTCTCTGCAGAGAAGTGAGACTCCCACAAACGAGTGATAAGAAACTAAAAAATCTGATGCTAAGTCTCCGCTAATGCTTAAGCTTTTGGGGAATGCGGAGTACCTCTTCATTGCCATTGCACCCCGGTCCACCCAGGCTTGAAATGGTAACACTTGAAAGGGTACAATCTATGGGTCCAACAGAACTGTTTAACATTTAAACGGTACACTAACAAATGATTTATGCGAAATTTAATTGCTTGAAATAAAACTGTTTAATTATTTAACAGTGTGTAAAGAAATGGCTGATGTTTTCTTTTAATTGTTTATAATAGATAGCAAAACCTGGAAAAAATTAACTTTGACATATACTAAATTGATCTGTTAGAAATCGAACTGTGTGTGTATAAATAAATGACTGGTCTTTAATTGAATTGTTAGTGATATATTGCAATACCTGGAACCATTTATCTTTGTTATACTAGACAGAATTGTTAGAAATATAACTGTTTGATCATTTAACTGAGTAGCAAAAAATGCGTTTATAAATCGTATATTTAATATATATGTAAAAACAGGATTTGGTATTGAATAACTAATAGTGGTTGATACCCCATAAAACCAAACCAAACCAAACCGGCCCATTTGCCTCGTGGGTAGAGATTTTGGTAATGGCCCATGAGACCGAGGTTCAATCTCAGGTCGAGTAGTACGTAGGTAGATGTATAAAAGAGTTATCAATGAGCTGTATATAGGTAGCAGTATAAAATAGTTATTAAAAAGAACTGTATAAGTTGCAAAATAATTGTCTTTGCGTAACTTATCTTGTCACTCTAACTGTAGTTCTGCCCCACTTATAATTTTGGCTTTAACGTAGCCAAAGGCTTTCACAATGGCTAGCGTCTTGAATATCTCTTACCCTGACAACGATTGCAGCAAAAGAAGCCAGATTCCTCGCTGCAATTGGGTTTATACGCTAAAAATAAGCCTAACGATGCACGTCTTGTGTGTTCTGATCGGTCGCAGCCAGCGGTCATTCCCAATCGCACAAGGTTTCTTATCAAGTGATGGCTAAGGAACAAGTAACTTGTAGAAGGTCTTATATTATTTCTTTAGTGAAACTTAATGAATATATTTATAAATAAATGAATTAGATATTTATTTCTTAAAACCAACAGCGCAAAAAGCAAAAAGATAATGTCGAAAAAAAGATTGTTCATAAAGCTCGATCTCTTGCCGTGGAGAGTTCTCGTGGCGTAGTGGCTAACACGCTGGACTGCAACAACATAGTAAAAGAATTCGAACTCCAGTCGTTTTTTGTCCCGTTCATTTTTGGACAAATACCCTTGCGAAGAAAATGAACCCTTTTTACACCAAACTATGGGTTAAATGGTATCACTACTGTTCTTCTACAAGGGTGGCTTTTGGCATTAGATAACTGACAAAAATTAATGTGCCATTAAACAAAGAAACCAGACTACATCTTTTCGGAACCTTGCCAACGTTCAGTTCTTGGGAAGCTTCCGGTTTAAAAAATTTTTTTTTTGTATCTTTTCTCCAAATAGAATAAACAATAGCCTTCCCTTTACTCTACACAACCCCTAACAACCCCCATTCATTATCCCCTCCTACGCTGATCGTATCTTCTTCTTCATCATCATCATCATCATCACTTGACCCAAATTTTTTATGCTTAACTGCTTGAAAACGCCTAAACTACTGTCTCTTGTAAGAACATTTTATTCTTAAGAAATCTGCTCCAGAGTATTAAAAGTAGTTTCATTTTGTTTTTTTTATAACAGCATGTTGTTTGCGGATAATGTAATGCTTTGCCAATGCTATCCATCAATGATGCAAGCCATTCTGAAAATTTTCTTGCACTGCTAGTCGGGTTTTATATCATTGTAATCGGCAAGAACTACTATTTCTTCGTTTTATTTCAAGGGACAGGACACCTGGCGTAAAAATGTTAAATTAATTTTAAGCAATATAGTATCATATTTTGTTTATTTAGTTCCACATCATAAAGAGCTTTATAACATTTGAGGCACAATTTAAAATAATGCTTTAAAACTGTCTTTATATCTGTTAGTGTATCCAGCATTATGATATCTGAAACAAAATATATGACTGAATAGTATATATATATATATATATATATGTGTGTGTGTGTGTGTGTGTGTGTATGTGTGTGTGTGTGTGTGTTTCATTAAATAATGAAGACAAATTTTGTCTGTATAATTTATTTAAGAACCTTTCAAGTTTCCTGATAAGTGTCTTAGTTTCAGGTTGGAATTGGTAGATGAATTTCCCCAAATTGTCCCAAGCGCTTTCGGACACTTCACAGTCCATCATTAGAGGCTGCTTGCTTGTATGAAACGCAATAATTAAATAGCAAGGACATTTACTTTGTTCGATATATTTCGCAAAATTACATGAAAATATCTTTAAAAAACTATCCATTAAATTCAGTTAAAGCAACCGGCTTTGGATTCAACCATGGTCTCCAGACAACTTCAGAATCTCCTGTAAGTCTTTCAAACAGTCTCCTTTTTTAAATTGGTAAATGGTGCCCTTATCCATTTATTCAGTTCCTCTTTACTGTTACACAAATTTTTTGTGGTTCCAGTCAACCATGCCTCACACATAAAAATGTAAGGGAATGTCAAGCGGGGAGTTGGACAGCCAAATTTTGGGGGTGATATGGTCGCAGAAATTTTGGCAAACAACCCTGAGTTCTATTAGTGTAGCATGGAGCTGAGTCCAATTGCTTAACGTCGGGTCTTCCAGTAGCCACTTTCTCGAGCCAGGAAAGCACTACCGCCTCCAAACACTTGATGTAGACTTCCGTGTTTGAGGCCATGTGAGAAAATGGATGGAGGCAAGTTGTCACCATCACTAGTGACCATTCCAAATACCATGATGTGGACTAATTGTTAACTTTTCAACAGTATAAATATAAAACTGTTCTCAGTCACCGATACACTGATTTTTTTCATATTGAAGCTTCCATGGTGTTTCCAAAATTCTAGATGCGTGAATTGCGAGTTACTTTTCAGACAGTGTTATACGACTCTAGATTGCCAGAAAATAACTGAAACAAATAAAACCATATGCACGAAATCAATAATATAAAAGGAAGTTACCCATTGAACCCTGTACATATTTCTAAATGAACTAAGAAAAGTATTAGAATGAATGTCTCCAAAATAGTTTCGTGTAATCAAACGAGGAGATCAAGAAGAATCTTTCAAATCACGAGTATCATTTTTAAAACTCTACATACGTGGTACATTCAATAGGTTTCCAGACTTTTTTGTACAAGCATTTGAAATTGTCGTAGACACTTGAAAATTCAGTATGTTATTGCTATGCATCTTATGAGATGACTGACCAATTTTTATGATTTCAGGTTCAAATCAACAGCTACAGCAGAAATTGGAATACACCATACAAAAGCCTGATTGTCACAGCTGGTGAATTTCAAAAATGCAGTCTGACACTTTAGAAGAACGATATGCAATAAAATTGTGTTTTAAACTTGGAAAAATGCCACAGAAACGTATGGAATGCTTCAGACTGCTTTTCGATCATCTTGCATTAATCGAGCATCAGTTTTTGAGTGGCATAAGAGATTCAAGGAAGGCAGAGAGTCTGTGAGGGATGATGAGATGTGTGGTAGGAGTAAGGAAGTCATTACACCAGAGTTGATTGGCCAAAGGGTTAGGGTTCCTATGTTGAGGTTTTAAGGGAGTTCATGAAGAGACTCCGTCGAAAGAGGCCAGCACTCTTCAAATCGGGTCAGTGGCATTTCCACCAGGACAATGCACCAGTCAACAACTCCATCCTTGTCACAGACTATTTGACCAAGATGGGCATCAGGACAGTTCCTCAGACTCCCTTTAGTCCAGACCTTGCTTCCTGTAACTTTTGGTTATTCCCTAAGCTCAGAGGCTGTCCTTATGAGACAATTGAGGAGATGAAAGAGGCTGTGACGAAGGTTATTGACACGCTCACACAAGAGGACTTCCATGGGGCCTTCCAGAAGTTGTTGGAACGGTACAACAAGTGCATTGCAGCCGGAGGAGATTACTTTGAAGTTTCATGTGTGTACTAACAATAAAAGTGCCAATAGAAGAAAGGCTGGAAACCAATTTAATGATCCTCGTATGTTATTTTTCGATAATCCTACCTCCTCTGAATTCTTTCAAAGCTTAAGTTCCGCTCTCTATATTGTATATTCCGATGAACGCAAGTTTTCTGAAAGATTTCAAGTGCTCGTAGGCATTTTCAATTCTAGCTTTCGTTTTAAAATATGTGATTATATGATGCATTTCATGTTCTTGGAGCTGAGTTCGTGTAGCAGCTGTTAGTTGAACCAGGTTTCTCCGAGGCAGAAACAGAATCGAGTTCAAATCTCATCGGGAGCCAATTTTTTATACCTGTTTCCAAACAGTGCTGTTTTTCGCTGCTGGAGAACTGCCGATCAAAATTAGTTAGATTAAAAAAGCAATACAAATTAAGAAGTTGAAGGATAATTCTAATGAAACATACGCAGTTTAGCTGCTCGGATGGGAGTTGGCGTAAGATCAATACCAACTGAGTCATTTAGGCGAGGGAGTCTGATGTTACAAGACCCCCCCACATGAACCCAAAGGAAAAATCACTGATGATCAATGGAGATGTATGATATAAGTAAATTGTCAAAATTATTTATAATAATGATTGATATTGTTAGTAGAATAAAGAAGATGAAGGATAATTCAAGTGAAAATTATCATTGATAATGATTGACGAATAAAGTAGAATTAGGAAGATGAAGGATAAGTCAAGTGAAAATTATCATTGATAATGATTGACGAATGAAGTAGAATTAGGAAGATGAAGGATAATTCAAGTGAAAATTATCATTGATAATGATTGACGAATAAAGTAGAATTAGGAAGATGAAGGATAATTCAAGTGAAAATTATCATTGATAATGATTGACGAATAAAGTAGAATTAGGAAGATGAAGGATAATTCAAGTGAAAATTATCATTGATAATGATTGACGAATAAAGTAGAATTAGGAAGATGAAGGATAATTCAAGTGAAAATTATCATTGATAATGATTGACGAATAAAGTAGAATTAGGAAGATGAAGGATAATTCAAGTGAAAATTATCATTGATAATGATTGACGAATAAAGTAGAATTAGGAAGATGAAGGATAATTCAAGTGAAAATTATCATTGATAATGATTGACGAATGAAGTAGAATTAGGAAGATAAAAGATTATACAAGCGAAAAAGACTTTAGAGATAATTATTGACAAAGTTAGTTGAAGTATGTAGATGAAGGATTATGATAGTGAAAATTATTAGTAATAATGATTGACAAAAAACGTAGAATTAGGAAGATGAAGGATAATACTTGTTTAAATTATTAATGAAAATGTTTGACCAAGTTAATAGAATTACAAAGATGAAGGATAATTCTAGTAAAAATTATCAATGATAATTATTAGACAAGTTAGCAGAATTAGGAAGATGAAAGATAATACTAGTCAAAATCATTAACATTAAAAACTTTTGCACCGATGCTAATAATCAGCCCCCATCTAAGAACCGAAATGCTTTTGGGTACCCGAATCTTTTCCATTTTCTGGGAGAGAAAAACGAACCACCTGTGGCCATAAAAATACTGTCAGAATCCCACGTCACTGCCGAAGACTAACAAGTCGATTCTTGGTATATTTTTTATAGCTTAAGCAGACTCGAAAATCTAAACAAGCAAATAATGAACAGCTCTTCAAATAATCCACCATGAAGCCAATATTAACTCTAAACTGACATCAGCAAAAATGCAGCTGCTTCCAGATCAGAAGAAGTGTCCCTCCCTTCCAGGCAAGATAGTGAAAAATAATATTTTATTGCAGAACTGTAAAAACAAACCGAGCAATACGCTGATGTAATTAACACAGACGTAGAAATAGTTGGACTGCATATTTGAGATCTTCCTTCAGTGCTAGCACCCACCTTCTCCCTAAAGACCGAGGGTCAGGTGGTGCTTATTTAACTAGACATCGGAACCAAAAAAGAATTTGTACATCCTCCGCAGGTTGCGCAATGCAGCATTCGGGTCATTTAATGATTTTTTAGTTAAGCAAATGTACTCATATGAGGGTGAATGCAATAGGAAGGTGCTGTATGGGAGATTGATCACCAGGAACAAGGCTTCTAGTGAAGACTAGTTTTGCACTGTTCACAACGACCCACGAGTACTGTGTGGAGAGTGATATATATATATATATATATATATATATATATATATATATATATGTCAGAGTCACCACAATCTATCATTTCAATATATATATATATATATATATATATATATATTCTTACTACTGCCAAGGGTGACTCGAAGGCTCCCTTTTCGATAGCTGCTACACCGAGGTGTAGGGGAGGGAACTACTCCTTTCCCTGGATTGCTCCACTTTACCCTTGATCCTTACCTTATAATGCTTAGTGTTAAGCAAGGTAGTGTCAAGTACCATTTTTTGAGTCTTTGGTATGACTCGACCTGGGTTTGAACCCAGGTCTCCCGGACCATTGTTCGCCAATGGCTCGGGAGACCTGGTTTCAATCCCAGGTCGCATCATACCAAAGACTTTAAAAATGGTATTTGATACCTCCTTGCTTAACGCTCAGTAGTATAAGGTACGTATCAAGGGTAGAGTGGAGCAATCCAGGGAAAGGAGTAGCGCCCTCCCCTACACCTCGGTGTAATAGCTATTGAAAAGGGAGCCTTCTGGTCACCCTCGACTACGGTCGCCAACTTTTACTTTTACTACTAACATAAAAACAATTTACTTCAAAAATTCATTATTTTTCACATAATCATTTTCAGTATCCCTTTCGCAAACATTTAAAATAAACTTCGCTGACCGCTAGTTTTCCATGGGCCACATTTTGAGAAAATATAGCCTTATACAATTCAGCCTAATATACAGTTAACTAAAATTTCACGTATTATCATAGGTATTCAAGGAAAATATTTTCATGAAAAAAGAATGAGGCTATAAATGAAGCATCCACTCATCCCCGGAAAAAAAAAATCAAACACTTTTTCATTAACATTAATATAGGAATGTACCCATTGGCGTCAATTAAAGTTGACGAGAAAAGTATTTCAACAATCGTACGAAGCTCTAGCCGCTCCTCTTTGAGAAATTAACTATATAAACACGCTGCAAGCTATCATGGCCTTCAACTTTGTTATTTTGTCAGTTGAGAAAACAGTTTATGAAAATATGGATATTTATAAAACTCAGCTTAGAATCAGCACCAAAACCGTATGAAAAAAAAGAAAAAAAAACACAGAGCGAGGAAATCTGCGTTGAAGTATTTCACGAATCAAGGAAGATACCTGATTAGCTAGCTACCTTAAAAATTAGCATTTACAATTCTAAAAAATAGGGGTGGGGAAAGAAATGTCAGATTCTTTTCTCCTCTTTTTTCATAACAGTAAACTATTCAGTGATATGTGCAATCTGACAAGTTCGTCGCCAACCATTGAGAACCATCAGGCCCTGTGCTTGGTATAATCATATTTACCAACCCCTCCGCTCGGGCAGGATGTGACACAAGGTCAATTTTTTGAGCGAAGTTTAACAGGTTGGAATTCAGAGTTTTCCTTCTCCCAGACTAGTTGCCCCACCAAGGCTGAAGAACCTAGTCTGCCCTACTATTTACCCATAGCTGGAGGGAGAATAATTGGATTCATACCTTTCCCAAGGGTATTAGTGCAATGTGAAATGCAATCAGTCACGGCCAGGATTTGAACTCGTATCGCCGTGTTCATTTTCTACGACGGTAGCCATTACCCCACGGGCACCTCCCTGTGCTTGGTATAATGCTTACAGAGCAAGGTGATCAGACCATTCATCATCATGTCGCGCTGCTAGCACGGATCTCGGTTACCAACTCTCACCACTCGTCTCTATCGTCTGTCTCTCCCGACAGGTCTTCCAGGCTACATCCTGTATAGGCATAGGTTTTAGCTGGTGGTCCTACCTTTGCTCGTCCATGTGCAGGGGGTCTACAAGAGTATGTAACTGATGAATTTGTCTTTACTTCTCCAGCAGTGTCCCGCAGGTCTGGTTCGTCTAACTTTGATATTTTTCATGATGGGTGGCAACTCTTTCTCTCTCTCTCTCTATATATATATATATATATACATGGTGCAATTAGAAAGAAACTCAAACCTGGTTAAACTGTCATTAAAAATTTGTTTCAGCGGAGAATATCATTATACTCTCCGTCTCTTCAGATGATAGTACATGTTTAAATTGAGGTTGAAAAAAAAGCAAATATGGATTACAGTCTATATGTGTATGGAAAAAAAAATAAAGAAAAAAATAAAGAAAAACTTATATAAATTTTAAATTCTCAGCCGAATGTAAAGAGGGTCAAAACAATAAAATGTTAGAAAAATTAAGAAACCAGAAAATGGGGGTTCTTGTAAATTAATCCATCCTAATTTGAACATAGGCTAGATTTTTTATAGCAGGTGGAATCCCCCGAATAATGTAAGCTTGTAAACTAAACGATTTTCTTCATATAGTTTTCGTTTTCTTCATATACAGTGGCTCGACAATATTTTTCGGACACTTTGAAAAAAAGCACTTCGAGGTGGTCACTAGTGCCAAAAACTTTTGAGATTGTAAGTACGTAGTTGAGGAGTGAAAATCCACTACTAGTGTAACCATTTCTTTTAGTTTGACTTTGATAATTTTAGTTTTTTGTGATTTTTGCGAAAACTTGCGCGACACTATTTTTCGGACATGACAAAAAATCCTATTTTATTAAGAGCTATGTTCATGTATATGTTGCTGTATACAAATTTTCTGCTTGTACACTGTTCTGGGGTACTGGCGCCCCTACTCCTATGTTAACATAGGACAATCTAACAGCATAAATAGTCCGGACATTTCTTGGCAAAATAATTAAGTTTAATGAGGTAAAATGCATTCAAAAGAAGTCGTTTGTTTGGCACGGAAGAAGCGGGAAGATGGCCTCAGCATCAGAAGGATCGCCATGGATTTGAAGCTGTCGAAATCAACGGTCGAATACATGCTGAAGACAAACTCCGAGCGGAAAAAAAGAGAGGGCGGAAAAGATCAATTGGCAAGAGGACTGAAAGGAGAATGAAGAGGACTGTGACACGGCTTTTGACATCTGGAGAAAAAGTTACAGCTAGAAAATGAAGGACAAATGTGAATTTGATGTAGACGTCTGAACAGTACAAACAACGCTGCATAGGATTGGTTTGAAGTATGCAAAGGCTAAGAAAAAAATTACACTAACAAAGAAACACAAAGGAGCAAGACTGGAGTGTGCTAAAAGGTGGTTAACAAAGCATGTTGACTCTAAGAAGGTTATATTTACTGATGAGAAGCGTTTCAAGTTTGATGGGCCCGATGGATGGTGTACTTGGTCGAAAAGGGGTGAGTCTGTTGTACTGAACAAACGACAGATGGGAGGAGGAGGAGTTATGGTTTGGGGTATGATCTTTGCTAATGGAAATATATGGTTGGAGTGGCTGAAAGGACGTCAGAACAGCGAAAGCTACAAACAGTTGCTGGACGAGAAAGCCCTAAGAAGAGAGATGGGGAATGATTTCGTTCTACAGCAAGACAATTGCAGCATCCATGTGTCAAAACTCATGAAAGAATGGATGGCTAAAGTGAATATGACTACTTTGGAATGGCCTGCAAGAAGCCCAGATCTAAATTTAATAGAAAATGTTTGGGAAATGCTTGCGCAACTTGTCTATGATGGACCTGAAATAACGAAAGAGGCTCAACTATGGGAACGAATACTAGGAGCCAAAAAACAACTAATAGAAACACGTAGAGATGTTATTGTGCATATGTTTGATCATTATGAAGAGAGATTGATAAAAGTTAACGAGAAGAAAGGTGATATTACAGACTATTAACAGTTTTTCAACGATGTCCGAAAAATAATATCACGTGTGTTTTGCAAAAAATTATGAAAATTAAATATTTTTCCTTACTTAATCGATTTTCTTCCATTTTTATTACAGGTATTGTCTTTATATGTTTATGCTATTCTATTGAAGGAATTTCGCCACTCTATGGTACTCGGAAAGTCGAATACTAAAGTGTCCGAAAAATATTGTCGGGCCCCTGTACATATGTTAATTCCGTCTGATAATCTGGTCTTAGGCTTTCTCCTTAAACAAATAAAATGAAATTAAAAAAAAAATTCTTTCGGCAACCACCAGGTGCCTTTAATTCTACAGAAACTTAAAAACCCTAATTCTATATAAATTAAAAACCCTTATCTTTAATTAATATCTAAATTTCCAATACATAAATCTCTCTGTCATATAATGCTATTAACTACTGTAATAAATGTTATTAATTCCAATAAAAATCATTCAACACCAATATCCTTTCTATTGTCTAGAGTAGGAGCCTCGGTGGCCCCCAATCAGAATAATTCAAATTTACCTCTATGTCTACATTTAAACAGAAGCTCGTTCCGTTCATTTAGCAGTAATCTGAGATCTTTAAGATTAATTATACTAATTTTTTCATCGATAAACAAGTCACACCTACCATAGAAGCTATTCGCGGTTGAAGACTGTCAGAATATTTTCCACTTTATCTGGAGGTTAGCCCCTGATCCTTAAGGTTTCAAAAATACTTAGAGCATTTTGGTTTCTAAGTCGTGGATTGGAGAAAGAATGCCTATGATTATACAGTCCTTGTTTTCAATTCCCAGCGGAGATACCTATATAGACCCTCTACCCATTATTACTATTTTCCATGGGAGAAATGTACGCTTGGTATACAAAGTCCTTTGAGTTGCATCGTCCGCGCTGTGGGCATACACCTTTATTTCTACAGTTACAAGACGCCACATCTGGTAACCCGCTATTTCTATTTGATTTGTCTCGTAACCTCCTATTATGGTTATTTAAGATATTATGCATATTCTTTGTACAAGAGTAACTAATTTTATTGTGTTCCTATTAAAAAATATATATTGATTGACCCCATTAAAGTACTTATCCAGGAAGTTTAGGAAGTATTTACCTATGTTAATGTTGGTAAGTTTACAAAATAGCACGTTAAACTAGATTAGTCTTCTATTTCTAAGCGCCCTCCCCTACACCTCGGTGTAGTAGCTATCGAAAAGGGAACCTTCGGGTTGCCCTCGGCTACAGTCGCCAACTTTACTTTTATTATTGGTGTCACCTAAGTTGACGAGTGCGCAGGTCCCACTACAATTATTTTACCATTAGAGCCGAAGTTCAGTGGGTTCCTCGACTCCAGTCTACCTTGGAATCTGCTGTTTTTGAGGGCTTCCTCATATATACTTTTACTTTCCTCAAAAAGTCTTTTACGTGAATATATTCTGTTAATTCTCTGGTTCACAGCATTAGGAATCTTCTCCCGTAATGATCTAGAGTGGCTGGAGTCAATATTTACGTAGTTTGGGGACGGAATTATTCTTACTAAAAGGTTTGAAGGTGCTGTTATTCAAATTGAGAGTGACATCGATGCAAATAATCCACACCCACTGTCTTTGGACGCTGTCTGGATATTAGCAATATCCATATATATATATATATATATATAGGTATTATTCGGTCCAGTTAAACCAGAGTTTGGAGTAATTCCTTCTGGACAAGAAAATCATTCAAGAGCCGAACATTTAAATTTTCCTGGTAAAGAGCTCAATGTAATTTATTTCAGAGCAATATTTAAAAACATAGAAATAAATAGTGAAACCAGGAAAAAAAAACGTATCCAACATACACACTAGAAAAAATTGGTAGCTAATTAAATGGTATCGAAATTAATATAAGCATTAATATTTCTCTTAAAAGTTAATTATCGAACTTAACATGAAAAGAAAATAAATTAAGCAAATAAAAAAAAAAAGTTAAATTACCGTAATTATAACTGACAGAAGAAATTTGAAAATTAAAATAAAACGGAACTTCAATAAAACGAGGAGGTAACTCCTTAATCTCTTCTCCCTCCCCCTCCACCCCACGTGTCTATTCTGTTTTAATTAATTATCCATTGGATCTGAAGAAGTCCTGTATAAATTTTTTTTCTTCGTGTTTTTGGTTCAAACCAGAAACTGACAAACGGGATGGAAATAAATTTATAATCCTAAATTAACCGGTCTTTGGTTTTTTCTTAAAGAAATACACACACACACACATATATATATATATATATATATATATATATATATAGATATCCAGAGACTGACTGTTTCGTTGTATCACAAATGATCAATGTGTCTAGACACGTGAGGTACCTCAAGCTGGCATCCCAACCCGACCAACTACGACAGCCTGATTATATAACCTCTCAGCCACCAGCAATCTCAACATAAGCGAGATAATTTAACGTATATGCGTTACATTTTTCCATTATACGCAAACGGGGATCCGAATGCTCAATACGTTAAAAGAGCTTTGCATTACGCAAATGGCAACCGTTAATTCCTTCGTGAGAGTGCTGACCCGCGGCGAGAGGAGCATGTATATTGTCTCTTTAGAAGCTTAGGGAACCAACGGTTATAACGTAACGGTTATTGGCGTTGTAGGAGGTTGCAGGTTCAGTCCTGAATGCAGGTGAGTAACAATACAGGAATACTTAGCATTTATACCGGGTTATGGTCAACGGAATCAGAACAAGCGACCCCCGTGGATTAAATAAAGGACGTAGTTCGAAGGTCCGAGTAGGCTCGCGAGCTCGAGAAACATCTGAAGAAGGCCGGAGGATATATCGCTCGACATTTCGTGAATATAACAATTACTATGAAGACAATAGTCCGAAAACCCTGAACGATAAAAATCATCAAGCTTCGTCTCAGAAATTCAGACAACTAAGACCCTAAAAGAAACTAACTTTCCGGAATAGAAAGAACCCAGGAGTAAAGGCTTTGTAGGGATAATCCTCACTCGCCAGATCTCCAGAACTGGATAATCATATTCAGATGCAGTTTAATGCGAAATCAAGGCTCATTTATTAGGGGTCTTTGTACCAGACACTGGCATGATATTTAGAGTGTTCGCCAATTGCCCTCGAGACTTGGGTTCAATCCCAGGTCGAGTCATACCAAATACTCAAAAATGGTACTTGATGCTTAACACTCAACATTATACGGTACGTATATAAGGGTAAAGTGGAGCAATCCAGGGAATGGAGTAGCGTCCTCCCCTACACCTTGGTGTAGTAGCTATCGAAAAGGGAGCCTTCGGGTCGCCCTCGACTACGGTTGCCAACTTTACTTACCCCTCTGATGAGAAATAGAGTGAGACACGTCTAGTAACTGCGTAAAGAGCCACTAAGAAACCACAAGTCTGTGTACAATTGGATATAATGATTATTCAACAAAACAGAATTTCAGAAAAAAATATCTGTCAATTTATTCAGCCCAACCAAGTTCAAATAAGCATAGCGTAAATTTAAATAGTTTTTTTTTTTTTTTTTCATTTTGCCCCCTCGACCAGAAAATGAAAAACAGATCATTAAACAAGAATACTTTTTATTGACTGCACTAAAGTAAATGAAAGATCGCAAATAAAGATAAGTTACTATTATTATTATTATTATTATTATTAGTATTAATAATAATAATAATAATAATAATAATAATAATAATAATAATAATAACTTGCTTGAAGTAAATAATAATAAAAAGTTTTAAAATATCAAGCTTATCAGTTAATAAATCTATTGTTTTTATTATGTACGGTTTGGACTTTCATAGATTTCTGGATAAATGTCGTGAATTTGCGAGGACAGTGGAACCAAACACTCGATAAGCATCCTGAGTGTGTTCTGTCATCAGAATGAAAACGAAGGTGGTCGGTCATTTTATTGACGGGAGTGTGTGCCTGCGAGCATGTGTGCGTGCATGCGTGCGTGTGTGTTCATGTGTGTGTGTGTGTGTGTGTGTGTGTGACGCTGAGCGCATGCGTACAGCCTCCACGGGCCAAAACAGACGATTGGAATTTTATGGCTGCTGATAAAAACCGAATCAAATCGCACAAGCGGCCAGGCATCTAGCAAGTATAAGTTGCCAGCACACTCCCTCTGTAAGTGACCCAACTGATAAGAATGCTATAAAGTTTATTCGCTAAATGATTAAAATATATTAAGGTCGAACGAAGTGTGTCCGCGGACATTCCATAGAAAAGTATATCATCCGTGAGTCAGATAGATAGATAGATAGATAGATAGATAAGAAGAGACTTAGATAGATAGATAGATAGATAGATAGATAGATTTGAAGAGAATAATAAGTTATGAATAGTTTGGGATTGATAGATCTATTTATAGATATATTCAGTATGAAATAGATAGATAGATAGATAGATAGATAGATAGATAGATAGATAGATAGATATTAACAGAGATTTATATATATATATATGTTCAGAGAGAGACAGATACAGAGAGACAGAGAGAGAGAAAGAAAAAGAAAGAAAGAGAGATTGAAACAGAGTTTTACAATCAGAATGTGAATGTGTATTTACGCACAAACCAATTTGTTCTGTCCGGACTATCTCTCCTCTCACTCCAGATAGATAGATAGATAGATAGGGAAAGAGAGAGAGAGAGAGAGAGAGAGAGAGAGAGAGAGAGAGATCAGTGTGCATGTGTGCTTATGTGAAAGAAAGGGAGATATCCTTGAAAGATTGATATGAGTAGAGGAATGAAAAAGTTGGTTGGTTGTTTTGTTTTACGGCGTACCAACCCTTTTTGGGTCATTTAATGCCGAATTAAGTCATTTTGATAAAAGTTTAAACAATTCAGCCACGTATAAGTACAGATTTTTGTTTACACACAGTTAAATGTCAAAACAGTTCTATTTCAAGAAATTCAGTTTAGCATAAGTAGACAGTTTAGTTCTATTAATATTTGACCCATAACTAGGACCCTATCAGGTTGTACCAGTCTGGGCCAGAGGGGACTTGGGAGCGATGGTAATGAAGGCGTACTCAGCATTCCCTAAATTTCCAACTTTACTGGAACCTCACCATCAAATTGTTTAGTGTCATATACAGGCCACCCGTTGATGGGAGGAGTCTTACCTCTCTGTATATGAAAATGTACGAATATGAAAATAACAAGATATTCAAATATTTATTCTTATAGTTTGAATTCTTTGCCAATGATAAACTTTTCGCCATTTTTTTTTAAATATTTAAACATCAAACCTTCATCAGGGTATTTGAATTGTTAAATGAAACGAAGAAAATGGGAAAGTTTTAAATATTCTATTTCTATTACTGACGTTTTATGTCATATCTATGTGATGATATTAATTTTCGAAAAAGCACTTTTCTTCCTCGCAACACTTCCTTTCTTGAAGATTTAAATAATGAATAATAACAATGTTAATAAATAATAATATGTTAATTCTATTCTATTTCATTCTATTGTATTAATTTAGAGGGCTACTGCAATGCAAAATAATGATTTTTTGATTCTAATTAATTTTAAAGTAAAAACTTCATCTTCAGAGATTTTTCTAAATCTGTCCAATACTTCACGCAAATTACAAAATACTTTTATGTTAATTATAGATAATAACAGTGGTGTAATGGTTATCGTCGTAGGAAATGGACACGGCGACACGAGTTCAAATCCTGAACGAGACTGATCGCATTTTACATAGCACTAATACCCTTTGGAAAGGTATGAATCCAATTATTCTCCCTCCAGCTATGGGTTAATAGTAGAGCAGACAAGGTTTTTCAGCCTTGGTGAGGCAACTAGTCTAGGAGAAGGAGAACTCTGAATTGAAACCTGTTAAACTCCGCTTAAAAATTGACCTTGTGTCATATCCTGACCGAGCGGAGGGGTTGGGTAAATATGAATAATAGATAATAACAAATTAGAATCTAAACTTCACCACAAATCCACACATAAAAATGTAATATCTCCTCACATCATTACTCTAAAACAAAAAGTTGAATAAAATTAGGTTTTCACATTTTAGCTCTTAGGATTTGCTCCCCCAAATTTTTAAAAGATGAATTTGAGAATGTAGAAAATACTTACTTGCAACTTTTTTTTTAACATATGTTAGATTTTTCATAGCAGGTGGAATCCCCCGAATAATGTAAGCTTGTAAACTAAACGATTTTCTTCATATAGTTTTCGTTTTCTTCATATATATATGTTAATTCCGTCTGATAATGTGGTCTTAGGCTTTCTCCTTAAACAAATAAAATTTTTAAAAAAATTCTTTCGGCAACCACCTGGTGCCTTTAATTCTACAGAAAATTCAAAACCCTAATTCAATAGAAATTTAAAAACCCTCATGCTACGTGCAATCTTAAACAAGTCCTGGCGGCAACACCCCACAAGACACCAACTGTACGGCCACCTGCCCCCTATCACGAAAACTATTCAAGTTAGACGAACCAGACATGCAGGACACTGCTGAAGAAGCAGGGACGAACTCATAAGAGATGTACTCTTATGGACCCCCACACATGACCGTGCAAAAGCAGGACAACCAGCACGAACATACATTCAGCAGCTATGTGAGGATACGGGATGTTGTCCTGAAGACCTACCTAGGGCGATGAACGATAGGGAGGAGTGGCGAGAGAGGGTCAGGGATATCCGTGCTACCAGCGCGATATGATGTTGATGACTGTAATAAATGCTATTAATTCCAATAAAAATCATTCAACATCAATATCCTTTCTATTGTCTAGATTAGGAGCCTCGGTGGTCCCCAGTCCGAATAATTCAAATTTACCTCTATGTCTACATTTAAACAGAAGCTCGTTCCGTTCATTTAGTAGTAATCTGAGATCTTTAAGATTAATTATACTAATTTTTTTCATCGATAAGCAAGTCACATCTACCATAGTAAATCATGACTCTAAAACAAAAAGTTGAATAATCTTAGGTTTTCACATTTTAGCTCTTAGGATTTGCTCCCCCAAATTTTTAAAAGATCGCCCCCGAAACGCTGCACATTCTTTCCTGATGACCCTAAAAGAAGAGGAAAAGAAGAGGACTAAAGCTAAACTATCATTTAACGGCTCATTACTCTAGTGGGTAGAGTGTTCGCCTATGTTCCCGAGACCTGGGTTCAATCCCAGGTCACGTCATACCAAAGACTTTTAAAATGGTACTTGATACCTCCTAGTTTAACACTCAGCAATATAAGGTTCGTATCAAGGGTAAAGTTGAGCAATCCAAGGAAAGGAGTAGCGCCCTCTCCTACTTATCGGTGTAGTAGTTATTGAAAAGGGAGCCTTCTGGTCGCCCTCGACTACGGTCGCCAACTCTACTCCTTATTCAACGAAGAAAATCCCATATGTAGAATTACTCTAATGGCAAGAGTTGCATCTATCTGTCCGCTAACTTTTTGGTGAGTATCATTTACTGATTAAGTAATTTCCATCTAAAACGTTCCTAAAGAAAGACACTCAAAATCCTCAAACATAAATATTTTCGAAAAATTCCTAATAATAACATTTCCAAAAATAATTTATTCCATAGATATATCATTTTACCTAAAAATTCTATCGAAAACATAATTGAAAATCCTGAAATAACTTTTCGCAGACAATTAAGAATTTGATTAATAATAAAAATAACAATATCCACAATAAATCCATGTCTATTCAATGTTAGGATTGATATAAAAAAAATTACGGGTAAAATTTCCTTTAATCTTCAAAGACGAATTTATTAAAAGCGAAACATAAATTATAGTTTCGTCAAACATAATTTAGAAACTAATCGCATCATAAATTTTAAAGATTCTAAAATGTCAGTTTATATAAATAACAAAAAAAAAAAAAAAAAAAAGACAAAAACGGAAAAATTGTTGAATCTAGTATCATTTTAAATTACAATGCTATGAAACAGAACGCCGGTTTTTCAAATCATTTCCCTGATTTAATATAAATTAAGGTAAAAAGTTCTAAAAACTCTTATTCAGCCTCAACTTATAAAGGAGGCGTTCGTAGCGTAATGGTTACTGTCCTAGAAAATGGACCAAGTGATCAAAGTTCAAATCCAGAACAAGACTGTTTGTTCTTCACGTAGCGTTTATACACTTGAGAATGATATGAATCCAACTATTTTCCCTCTACGTTTGGGTAGATAGTAGGGTAGACTGAACTCTTTAACGTTGGCAAGGCAACCGGTCTAAGAGAAGAAAAACCCTGTGCCATATATATAAGTGGAAAACTATCAAATACCAATAATTTATAGATAATTATATTGTTCAAATTGACTATTCCTATTTAATGATAATGATTTGTTTGCACATAGTTACATGGTTTCACGAATTCCAATCTCATACTAATCATATTTGTTGGACGCGTAGATAGGATCCTAACATGTTAAACTTCGCTTAAAACTGTCCTTGTGTCGTATCCTGCTAGTGCGAGGGGATGAGTAAAAATAGATATATAGATAGATCAAACTGATTCAGAGAAGAAACTGAGATTTATAAAGATAGATGTGTTATGGAATCTTTGACTGGCAGATATGAACAAAATAAGATTAAAGTGAACATAAATAGATGTGATATGAATTCTAAAAAAAATACGTTATGGTTTAAAAAATAGATTTTTAATTAAATTACATTTGAAACAGAACGCCACCAACGGATATAGAAGGTTTAAAAGGCCCTCACTTTGTTGATTCATTTAACAATTCAAACATCACGATGAAGGTAAAATGTTTTCATATCTAAAAAAACGAATTTTATAGGCCAACACTTCAAACTATTAATAAAATCTTTCTCTGATCACCTTGCGTTTTTTCATGTGTTTTTTCACGAGTAGATTTTTATACGGTTGGATTTACTTGCAGTTTTAGGCACGCACACATACACACACATTCATATATATATATATATATATATATATATATATATATAAGTAAATTAACAGACAATTGTCGAGGTCGACCCGAATGTTCGTTTTTTAATAGCTACTACACCGAAGAGTGGGGAGGAGTACCACTCCTTTCCCGGATACATATATAGAGATGTACTCTTATGGATCCCCACACACGGCCGCGCAAAAGCAGGACGACCAGCACGAACGTACATTCAGCAGCTATGTGAGGATACAGGTTGTTGTCCTGAAGACCTGCCTAGGGCGATGAACGATAGGGAGGAGTGGCGAGAGAGGGTCAGGGATATCCGTGCTGTCAGCACGATATGATGATGATGATGATATATAAGTTTGCTTGTTTGTTTGTTTGTTTGTTTGATTTGGTTTGGTTTTATGGCATTTCAATCACTGTATGTTATTTAATGCCAAATCAAACTGTTCTATTTCAAACAATTCAGTTTAGTATAAGCATGTAGCATAGTTCTGTTTGCCTCAGAGGGGCTACAACTCTGGGCAAGAGTTTACCTGGGAGTGATTACTATAAAGGGGTACTCTTCATTCCTCAAATCTCTTGCAATACTTGATCCTCACACATCAGATTGTTTAGTGTCATATCCAGTTCTTACTCCTCTGCAAAGAAGCAGTCGGTATATTCCCTAGCCCCAACCGACTGGCCAATAAATATAAGTGGAAAACTATCAAATACCAGTAATTTAGAGATAATTATATTGTTCAAATTAACTCTACCTAAATAATGATAATGATTTGTTTGCACGCAGTTACATCGTTTCATGTATTCCAATCGCAAACTAATCCTTTTCAAAAATATTTTTTAGACTCGTAGATGGGATCATAACATGTGATATCACTCCGGGTCAGAGTGACATTTGATTGGTTTGGTTTGGTTTCTTTGTTGAATGGCATATCAACTCTTTTTAGGTTATTTAATACCAAATCCATTCTCCTAGAAGAACAGTAGTGGTCATATTTAACCCATAGCTGGGAGGATAAGGGGGTTCATAGCTTTCCCAATGGTATTTGCCCGAAAGTGAACGTAATAGCGCGACTGGAGTACGAACTCCTGTACTACGATTTCGTAGTCCAACGCTTTAACCATTACACCACGAGGACAGTGACATTTGAAGTAATGGTAGTGACAATTACTCCCCGCTCTCTAGAGTATTCCTAGCTCCTCCGACAGAATAAATGCCACTTTTTACTGATGGAACCGGCTCATTAGGCAAGTGGGTAGAGTGTTCGCCAATGGCCCGGGAGACCTAGGCTCAATCCTAGGTGCGTCATAGCAAAGACTTTAAAAATGGTACCTAATACCTCCTTGGTTAACACTAAGCATTCTAAGGTACGTATCAGAGGTAAAGTGGAGCAATCCAGGGAAAGGAGTAGCGCCCTCCTCTACACCTCGGTGTAGTAGATATTTAAAAGGGAGCCTTCGGGTCGCCCTCGACTACGGTCACCAACTTTTTTACTTTATCTGTCATTATTCGTTGGCATGCTAAATAGTAATGAAGAAAAAATATTACCTAATTAAATGTTATTTTTCAGTATCAGAAAGTGTAAAAAAAATAGCTACAACATCTTAGAAAAAATGTTTTCTCTGATTCTATTTATCCCTACAATGTTCAAATAAGCCAATCGTGAATTCGAATAGTTTTTGTTTTCTTTTTGCCCTCAAAAAACCGGCTCATTGGTTTAGTGGGTAGAGTGTTCGTCAATGGTCCGGTAGACCTAGGTTCAATGCCAGGTCGCGTCATACCAAAGACTTTAAAAATGGTACTTGATAGCTCTCAGCAGTTTATGATACGTATCAAGGGTAAAGTGGAGCAATTCAGGGGAAGGAGTAGCCCCCTTCCCTACACCTTGATGTAGTAGCTATTGAAAAGAGAGCCTTCAGGTCGCCCTCGACAATGGTCACTAACTTTACTTACATTTACTTTGCTCTCAAGACAAGAAACGTAAAAACAATGAGTGTGCTGGATATAGTGCTACTGTTACTGACAGCTGTAATGGTGAGGCTTATCTAGAATTCTGGGGAATGTGGAGTATTCTTTCATTGTCATTACTCCCAGGTCCACTTTGACCTGGAGTGGTAGTACTTGTTATAGTTCCATCTATGGGTCAAATAGAATTATTATTGTTAAGTCGCAATACTTTAAATTATTTAAAAGAGAGCAAACTAATGAAACTATAAAGAGGATTTGGCTTTAAATAACCATTAAGACTTGTCATGCGATTAAACCAAGTAATCTAACCTAACCAGTACATCTTGCTAAAAAAAAAGAACAAAAAATTGAAGAAATTTTTAGAGACAATGTTTTTGCAGAAGTTGCTAAACACATCTTGTTGTCGGCTAGTTAAAGAATTACTTCCCCTTTCTTCTCTTTTTTATCCCCCCCATTCTTTTTTCTCTTCCTCTTCTTCTCCCTCTTCTCTTTTCTTTCCTTTCTTTTCTTTTCTTCTCTCTTCATGGCACTAAAATAAGTGAAAGATCGCAAATAAAGATAAATCATTTTTATGATTATTACCATTAGACTCCTTATGAATTCTTCCCCCGTAGCGTTACCTGTTGGTCTTTCACTGTAGTCTGAGTGATAGTAAGTCCCCACATGTCTCTAGGACTTTTCTTGGTATTCTAGCCTATCGTAACAATGACGTAGTCTAGATAATCTCGAGTTGTACTTCAATTTACAACTCTTTCTTAGCCTTTGGGGGCCGTTCAAAGTGCGCTATTTACAAATGGTATCACCGTCACCCTCATTTTCCGCTGCTTTCTCAGTTATCAAGCAAGGTCTCAGTACTTGTCTCATTTTACGCTTCTTTTTTTTAATTTTCACTTCGTGGTTTGCTGGGACGTCAAAATCCTCTCAACAGCTAATTCTCTTTGCTTTAATTTTTAATTTAATTCAATTTAAATTTATTCATTTATTTATTTTTTCTAAATTATCATCAGGTCTGGTGTCCTGGCTGGGATTAGGTGATCTGTTTGTATATCAAAATCCTTGAGAATTTTATGTCTTTTTATTTTTCAGGATGGGTTCTGGTTTGTGAATATACCATTTGGTAGTATGATCTAATTTTAACTTTTTATACAATTCACCGTGGATAACCTTCCCCACCCAGTCGTGTCTAGTCTCATACTCCTTTTGCGATAGTTTGCCACATTGTTTGCCTCATGTGATTAATCGTTTCATCTTTGTTACTACATAAGCTATACATCTTATTCATTTGGCCATTATCGATTTTTGCTTCAATATAATAGGTCCTTATGGGATTATTTTGTACTGCGATTAGAAGAAATTCTGTTTCTATTTGAAGGTTTACCTTTGGTAGACATATCCACATTTTCTCGTGTAAGATTTCATCAATTTGTCGCTTGAAATATCTATTCAGTTTTTTTTCTTCCACTTTCTGTTTCTAGTTTTTGTTGTTGTTCTATTTGTCCTTACGTTGTCAATGCTGTTACTGACAGCTGTAATGAGTCTTTACTCTTTTTAAAGTAGTTCTCCAGTCTTTGTTTTGAACATCCACGCTATCTTCAATGTTGGCGTATTCTCTTCCTTCTTCTTTTCTGGAAACATATAATCCGTCTATATCATCTCTCGAATGGGCATCATCATCGACTTACTTATCATCGGGTCCATTTGTCTGATTTCTTCCTTTGTCTATTTTAAGAATGGTCCCGAGTATCTTTCAAGGGGAACAGCCCAGATGTTTATTTCTTTAATGAGATTTCTGATCCAGAGCTTGGTTTTGTGAAGTTTTCTCGTTCGTCTAAGGTGCTCTTTTCCTTTTTTTTTCTTTTCTTTTCTTTCGTTTCCTCTTGTTTGGTAGAGTCCACTTCCAATATTTCAAGTATTTGTAATTTTCCTTTGATTTAAGCGTTCTGATTCTTTCTTTATTTAGAAGTTCTATTCCTTCTGTTATTTCTCTTTTTCCACTTTTCCTTATGGGCAAGACATATTTTTTATGCCAAATTCCATTCCTATATTCTGACTGTATATTCTTATTGTTTGTATCAGTCTCTAATTTTTAAAAAATATTTTTTGCAAATAACTTGATATCTATTATTATTATTATTATTATTATTATTATTATTATTATTATTATTATTATTCTCTTACCCTTGCAAAATTTTCACATCGGTTTTAATTGGAGGTCCTTCATTGGAGTCTGAGTGAGAGCAAGTCTCCTCAGGTCACCAGGACGCTTATCTATTTTCTGGCCGGTCTTAACAATTCTATAGTCTGGTTGGTTACTATTCTTCCTATGATTTTCGACTATTCCATTCCTCTTTCCAGATCTTTTAAGGCCGTTCCTAGTGCTCCAATTACAACTGGTATCACAGTCACCGTCATGTTTCACAGCTTTTTTAGTTTTCTAGCAAAGCTCAAGTACTTGTTTCTCTTTTCGCTTTCTTTGATTTTCACTTTGTGATACACCGGAACTACAAAATTTGCTAGATTACAAGTCATTTCCTTGTTGTTAATAAGAAATAGGTCTGATCTTCAGTCCAGAGTTGGGTGACCTCTTTGTGTCTTAAGAACAAAGGGAATATTATGCATCTCATTCTCAGGGACGGATTCTAGTTTGTGCATATAGTATTTTGTTAAAATCTTGCACAATTCCCAGTTCATTACCTTTCCCACCCAGTCGTGTCTAGTGTTGTACTCGTTTCGTGCAAGTTTACTGCATTTGCTTATTATGTTATAAACCGTTTCGTCGCAGTCTCCACATAACCGTCACTTGTTATTCAGTTGTATAATATCTGTTTTCTCTTTGACATGATCAGTACGGATGGCATTATTTTGTATTGCTGTTAGAATAAAATCAGCTTCTATCTTGAAGCTTTCCTTTCTTAGCCATGCCTAGTTCTTCTCTTGCATTACCTCGCCAGTTTGTCTGTGATATTTTGCTATTGTTGCTACTGGCTGCTGTTATGAGTCTTTCTCGTTAGAAGTATGTTGTGTTCTGGTTAGTGAACACAAGTAGTAGTAATAATAAGACAAACCACGATATGTGAGGAAAATAGTTATATTTACAGGAAAGAGCTTTTACAAGAGAGAGACTGTTAGTCGTAAGAACATAGTATTACCGATAGAGTAAGGATATACTTCAACAATAGGAACGACTCTTCTGGTCTGACTCGTAGACTGATCTCAGACTGATCTGGACTGAAACCTCTTGGTATTAGAGCTACTGCCATATATGGTAGATGGCCTAGCTCATTTTGCTGAAAAAGTAGGTGATACCCAACAAAGTATAATAACAAAAACATAGGAGAAAACGACGTGGCTAAGAAAAGGAAACCTTAACAGAGAAACTAAATCTCTTCTTATAGCAGAACAAAACAACGCCATAAGGACTAGCCATATCAAAACGAGAATGAATAAGACGCAACGAAATAGCAAATGAAAGTTATGAGGTGATAGAGGCGAAACGATCAATGACATAAGTGAATGCAGCATATTAGCGCAGAAACAGTATAAGATTAGACACGATTGGGTGGGCAAGATAATTCACTGGAAATTGTGCAAGAAACTAAAGTTTGACCATACGAACAAATGGTATATGCAAAACCCAGAATCTGTCCAGGAGAATGAGACGCACGAACTCTTCTGGGATTTTGACATACAAACGGATCACCTAATCTCAGCCAAACAACCAGACCTTATAATAAACAATAAAAAGAAGAGAACTTGGAGAATTGTGGATTTTGCGGTCCCGGCAGGCAACAGAGTAAAATTTAAGGAATACAGAAAGAGGGATAAATACCTCGACTTTGGTAGGGAATTTTTTAAAAATGTGGAACGTGAAAGTGGCTATTATAACAATTGTAATAGTTGCTCCTGGTACGGTCACCAAAGGATTAGTCCAAATACTGGAGGATTTGGAAATAAGAGGACGAGTGGAGACT
Organism: Sepioteuthis lessoniana; assembly: GCA_963585895.1. Classification (NCBI taxonomy): domain Eukaryota; kingdom Metazoa; phylum Mollusca; class Cephalopoda; order Myopsida; family Loliginidae; genus Sepioteuthis; species Sepioteuthis lessoniana. The sequence goes on along the minus strand of OY757926.1, from coordinate 31,470,569 downwards.
GTCCAAACAGATGAGCATTAATGAGCTCGACAAGAATACTGAGAAAAGTCATGGAGACTTGATAAAACTTTTTGTCACTCAAACTCCAGTGAAAAACCATCAGCTAACGCTGATGGGGAAAACTCTTAATAATAATAATAATAATAATAATAATAATAATAATAATAATAAGAAGAAGAAGAAGAAGAAGAAGAAGAAGAAGAAGAAAGCTGTGAAACATGAGGGTGACCTTGATACCAGTTGTACTTTGCGCACTTGAAACAGTCCCCAATTGTCTCGAAAGGAAGCTGGAAGATTTGGAAATCCGATGTCAAATCGAGACCACCCAAACCACGACATTTATAAGATTGGCTATAATACTGAGAAGAGTCCTGGTAATGTGAAGGGGTTTGTAGTCACTCAGACTCCATGGAAAGACGACATGAAAACACTGACGTAAGAAACTCGAAGGAAGTATAATAATAAAAATGATAATAAAGAAGAAGAAGAAGAAGAAGAAGAAGAAGAAGAAGAAGAAGAAGAAGAAGAAGAAGAAGAAGAAGAAGAAGAAATTCTGCTTGGCAAATAGCTGCTAAATCGTTTGTCAGCTTTGTCAGCTGCAAGGGGAAAAATCAAAGCAATCGACCGCTTCTCATGGTTGAGAGAGAGAGAGGGGGGGAGGGTAGAGGTAAATTTAAAAAAGAGAACCTGCTGAATAGTGGACTTTGCCGTCCCAACAGACGACAGAATAAAATCAAAAGAAAACCAAAACATCGATAAATACCTAGACATTGCTAAAGAACTGAAAAAACTATGGAACTTGAATATGGCCGTGATGCCAATTGTGATTGGTGCGCTCAGTTCAGTCACCAAAGGATGGCTAGACTTAGAAATAAGAGGACGAGTGGAGCCTATCAAAAATCCAGCATTATTAAGATCAGCTAGAATACTGAGAAGAGTTCGGGAGAATTGAGGATAGTGGCCGTCACATTCCAGTGGAAGACCATCAGCTAACACTGGAGTGAAAAACTCTCAAAGAAGAAATAGAAGAAGAAATCATACTGTCAGGCAAATAGCTTCTACATCATTTGTCAGCCTTGACAGCAGCAAGGGGGAAATTGAAGCAGTCAACAACTACTCAGGGTAGAGAGAGGGGGGGAATAGAGAGCGAGAGAGAGAGAGAGAGGGATAGAGAACGAGAGAGAGAGAAAGAGAGACAGAGAGAAAGTGTGTGTGTGTGTGTGTGTAAGGTGGGGGTAAATAAGATCTAGTCTATCCTCAGAAGATTAGTTTTCTAAAGCATACTATATTAGAAGAATAACTGCTGCAGCTTTTTCCAGCCGTGACAGATGGAGACGAAAGTGGGTTTAAGTGATAAGCAAATTAGCAACCTAGTCAAAATTATCTGGGTAACGATCACCCACACTAAATTCAAGAACATTTTGCTGGTAAAAAAAAAAAATTATCACTGCAAGGTGCCTGTTTACACACAAACACACACACACACACATATATACATGCATACACATATTTGTACAAGATAAGAAGTGATATTTTCTCCAGAAATTACTTTAAGTATTTTTTCCGTGGCTTCAGAAGCATAAAATAACCTCCGATCAGCTGATATTGATCAAGTGAAGGCACATGTTATTTTTCCTTCTTACCCACCCACATCATACTCAATTATTATCACCAATATTCTCTTAATAACGTTATACGCTATGAAATGCTCTGACGCAGAGAGTCACGTGTAATTTTATTGTGTTCAGATCTCAGGTGGTTTCAAGTAATTATTTATTGTTTTTTTCTCGCAATATTGAAGCCAGTTATTGTATTTCCGCTTTCCCATCTAATTTTTATACAACAGATCCTAATTCAAAAATCTCAAATTCTATTTCTAAATTTCAATCGTTAAATTCTGGAGAAATTAAAACATTATGTAAATATCCTAATTCAAAAATCTCAAATTCTATTTCTAAATTTCCATTTCTAAAATCTGGTGTGGCAAATTCTGTTCGTTAGAAGGTAAATTTTATTTTTACCGGTGTAAAAAATTTCGTTCGTTAATTTTAATTCAAACGAGCAAAAACCTAATTCCAGCATTTTGAATTTGAATTCAAAATTTCGATATTTCAATTATATGAAGAATTTTTAATTCTTCTATTTGACAAGTGCTAGTAACTTATCAACATGGAAAATAGAATCTGCGAGCCAGGTTCAATTCCAAGCCAAGGATACTTACATTTGCATGAAACTTATACGTAACAGTTACCGTCAAAGGAAATGGAACCGGTGAACCGAGTTCGAATCTGGTCGAAGTCGTTCAAGTTTCTCTTCACATTAATGGCCTTGGGAAAGGCATGAATCCATTTATTCAGTCTCCAAGCTTTAGGTCAATAGCAGAGCAGGTTGAGCTCTTTAGCTTTAATTAGGCAACGAGCCTAGGAGAAGGAAAATTCTGAATTCAGATCAACAGTGCTTAAAAACTGACCTTGTTCATGACGGAGGGGTTCGGTAAATATACACCTCATGCAGACCCTTTACAAAAGGCATAAAACCTTCTCTTCCCTTCCTCAGCTATTAGGAAATTAAAGAGTAGATTAGAATGAAATGATTTCATTGGTAACCAGACTAGGAGAATAGCAACACTGAAATCAAAACCAAATGCTTGAATAACTAATGCTGGCAATACTTGGTAGTGACAATGAGTTTGATTCTCACCGAGTGTTCCTTAGATCCACGAAACTAACCTGAGCTTCCTAAAGGACTTAGTCACCTTCTCATATTGTAATGGTTCGTGCATCAGTCCCGAAGATTGATTACTATGGAGTAGTGAGGTCAATCTTCATTAGGTGCTCAATATTAATGGCCATAGACCAAACATATACTTGATTTTGTTCCTAATATTCCTGGTTCAATTCAAATATTTTATATTCCTAATTCTAAATTTCCAGATTATACTTTTTAATTTTCAAAATACTTTTTAAATAAAAAATAATTTTCACTTTTTTTTCTGTATGGTTTTTATGTGACGTAAAAGGATACAAAAGAACATACCTGAGGAGAAACACAGAAAGAATTCCCAAATCAGAGTTGCCCAAAGTAAATACCTGAAAATCTTGAAAATCATCCATGACTTACCTAGATAGGAAGAGAAGAAAAAGGCAATAAAAATCATGGCAAATAAAAACAATCAATGGGTCATTTCATAATTTACATATAAAAAATTCATATAATAAACAAAGACACCATTGGTAATTACAGTCGGGGAACTAAATAAAACAATAAAACAACGAAGGACCTTTTCGTCCGTCTCTTTTCAAGTATTAAATACCGGAAATTCAAGTAAAAACGGGGTATATATATATATATATAATATATAATCCGGATGACCAGATAGAGGGACCCCCCACAAAAAAGTAACCCCTGTATCTGGGAGTTCCTCAAAAATATTAAGAATAGGATTGTTTAACTGCCTGAATAGAGAGGAGCGATTTATAGAGATATAAATCGCCTCTAGAAATTTGAGGTAGGATTTATTTCTAGCTCTATGCAGGACTGAGAAACAATAATCTTCCTAACCAGTTCTACAGCTATTTATAGAGAGCAAAAATTCACTGATGGCTGAAATCCTAGCTTTTATAAACAAATGGATTCAAATTGGAAATAATCAATTAATGTATTTAATGATTTTTGATAATTCTATATATTTACCCAGCCTTTCCACTCGAGTAGAATGTGACAAGATAGTTTTTAAGCTGTATTTAATAGGTTTGATGTCAGAGTTTTCCTTCTGCTAAACTAGTTGCGATACCACATTTAAAGAGTTCAGTCTGCCCTACTATTTTTCCATAGCTGGAGAGAAAATAGTTGAATTAACATTTTCACAAGGGAAACGCAATGTGAAATGTAAACAGACCTGTTCAGGGTTTGAACTCAGAGAGCCATGTCCATATCCCACGGCAGTAACCATTACACCACGTGTATGTATACTGTAAACACATTTTTCTTATAATTATGTATCTCTTCGGATCTCTGGTTTTCTATCGGAGACTTCTTCGGGTCGTCTTGGGTCTATCTTGGTCACCGCGTCAACTTCTGTTCTTATAAATGGACACAATGACTTTGTTTGATGTTCGACGTCTTTGTTCACCAAGATTCCCACGTCAACCACACGGCTGGAGGTAGAGAACTTTAGGCCTTCGTTTGTTACAGTGCCTTGGACTACTCTCTCATTAACTCTACCCAACCGACCCGTTATCACGACAGAACCAACCAATCAGAGAGCTTCAAAGAAAGTCAGCCAAGGGTCAAGCCTTGCCTATCATATCAGAGGTTATTTTCCATGACTCTTCGAACGAATTACCAGTTAAGTTTTGAATCCATATATTTTGAATTGTACACTTACTTACAAAATCAATAGGTGACTCATTCATTATGTAACACGTATCACTTTTGGTATTTGGTCATTTTTTTAAAATCTCACATAGAGCACTTTCTATCCATATCTAAATTGCTTAATTGGAGTATTATTTTCATCATCACTTTCGGTCTGGAGGCAAGAATGGAATGATGAATAAACCTAGCGAGCGAAGTTCAAATCCTGGAGCGGACAGTTTGTATATCCCTTCGTAATTGGAAAAAATAAATCTGATTCTTCTGTTACCTATCGATAAATGGTAAGAAAGACTTAGCTCTCTAATCCTGAAAGGTTAACCTCTCAAGGAGAAGGAAAACACTGAATTCAAACTAGGTTTAGCCAGCGGATAGATTACAATTGCTTAAGAAAATAACAGATGAAAGACTTCATCGTCCTAAGACCAAAAAGCAGAACAAAAAAACTAGAGGTGTGTTCAAAATGTGTTGTGACTGAGTCAGAATTGAACAATGAATAAAAAGTTAATTTTTGTCAAAATAGGAGGTGAGTTGAAAAAGTATCAAAAGTATCAAATCTGATAAGTGATCAAATTTTTTGGCAAGCTACTTTCCTCACCCAAAATTATACACATTTTTAGCAATTATTTTCTGGCTCAAAATTTTATTCTGTTACATATACTTAAAGAATATAAAGAAATGATACCAAATCATCCGATTAATAGATATAGTCGCAAATTAACTAAATATTCGATATCACCTACAAGTTATTTACTGAAAGATTTTTCCAAAAAATGAAGAATAGTTGTAATTTAGTCAAGCATAAATCTGCCTCCAGTCAAAGACTTCAGTTGTATGGCTACCAAGCTTTTACTGGTATAGCTTTCAAGTTTTTATCAATTATATCATTGATCAAAGTTATATTTAAGTGCTACTAACCTACAGATTTTGAGAAAAAAGAACTTGCTGTTGGTATCCGGTAATTAGCTAATTAGTAATTATACCTATGACTTGGAATAATTTTTTTATCATTTATTAAAACTCTTGAAGTACAACTTAAAATACACCATATGAGTATTTCTAATCAAAGACTCCCGGTGCATTGCGGCTAGATTTTTACAGGAATACACTTCTTTCACCGGTAACTAGCCGACCTTTTCGGCCTATAGTCAAAGACTCCAGTTACGTGGTATAGCCTTCGTTCAACACTTAGTAGCCGGTCTTTTCAGTCTCTCAGCAAAGACTCCAGTCACGTGGCTGCTAGACTTTAACTGGTATAGCCTTTTTTCACTGGTAACTGGCGAGTCTTTTTAGTCTATAATCAATGACACCAGTTACATGGCTGCTAGACCTTAACTGGTATAGCCTTCTTTCACTGGCTACTATCCAGTCTTTTCACCATTTAGTCAAAGACGCCAGTTACATTGCTGCTTGACTTTAACTGGTATAGTCTTCTTTTACTGGTTAATAGTGGGCCTTTTCAGCCTCTCGTCAAAGACTCCAGTTACATTGCTGCCAGACTTTAACTGGTATAGTCTTCTTTTACTGGTTACTAGCGGGCCTTTTCAGCCTCTAGTCAAAGATTCCAGTTACATTGCTGCTTGACTTTAACTGGTATAGTCTTCTTTTACTGGTTAATAGTGGGCCTTTTCAGCCTCTAGTCAAAGACTCCAGTTACATTGCTGCCAGACTTTAACTGGTATAGTCTTCTTTTACTGGTTACTAGCGGGCCTTTTCAGCCTCTAGTCAAAGACTCCAGTTACATTGCTGCTAGACTTTAACTGGTATAGTCTTCTTTTACTGGTTACTAGCGGGCCTTTTCAGCCTCTAGTCAAAGACTCCAGTTACATTGCTGCCAGACTTTAACTGGTATAGTCTTCTTTTACTGGTTACTAGCGGGCCTTTTCAGCCTCTAGTCAAAGACTCCAGTTACATTGCTGCTAGACTTTAACTGGTATAGTCTTCTTTTACTGGTTACTAGCGGGCCTTTTCAGCCTCTAGTCAAAGACTCCAGTTACATTGCTGCCAGACTTTAACTGGTATAGTCTTCTTTTACTAGTTACTAGCGGGCCTTTTCAGCCTCTAGTCTAAGACTCCAGTAACATAGCTGCCAGGCTTTTACTGTTATAGCTTTGCTTCAAGCCGATCAATGCATTAAACGTGAAAGGGGTGAAAACAAATTATGACCAGTCGAAGAATGCTTTTGGTAGTCGTTCTCACTGTCGGGATAACCGTCGTCTACAAACTCTTAATTTCGCATCCGTCCGAGCGCAAAGGTCAATCCCGACAGCAGATGTGGCTCATGTTACTTGCTCCAAAAGTCAACGATTTCCGCAAGCTTGACTCAGCAGAAGCACCAGGGTTAGCAGCAGGAGAGTGGAACCGACGCTGGCTCCGCCCCTACCCTCAATCAACCTCTTGTGACCACACCCACACACGAAACCCAAATGCGATGATTTCACCATTTTATTAAGCGATCTCCAAATTAAATGAGAAAATAATCTATGATACTAAAAAAAACGCACTTAGACTAAATGGTAAGAGAGATAGTAAGGTTGTAATGCATCAAGCTTCTAGGCAAAGAGGACTTATTTTATACGGATTGCAACTTTAAAAATCATATATTTGTAAAATTAATTAGCAAGAATTAAATGGATAGAAATAAGTAAAGGGAGATCGTGTTGTGTTTGTACTCCAACTGAAAAAGCCCTAACTTACTATGAAATTTAAAACTAATATTAAAAATCTTTACTAAACTTAGCTTAATAAAATATAAGATCAAATGAAAAAGAAAAAGCAATAAGATTATGTTGCACCAATTCTCGGAGTAGTGTTTTGATTTACTTAGAAATTCAACGTTCAAAGCTCAGCTTAGCTTAATAGGGTACACAACTAAGCAGAAAGACTAGAGATTTTAAAGATGCTAAAAACTTGGAAGAAAAACCTTTTTTTTTTTTTATTAAAGCTTATAATAATCACCTTTAAATGGTACTTACCCATACTACATACGAATTGTGAGATGGTCATTTTTTTAAATAGCGTGTAGAGTTGATTTTGTCCAAGTTTAGGATAATTATTTGTATTTACGCTTGTCAAACAAACATCACTTAGCTATACTATATCAGGGTTGTAAGATGGTCAGTTTTTTGAAATATAGGACGTAGAGTTGATTTTATCCTAGTTTAGGATAATTATTTTTATTTACGCTAGTCAAACAAATATCACTTAGCCATACTATATAAGGGTTGTAAGATGGTAATTAAAAAAAAAAATAGGACGTAGAGTTGATTTTATCCTAGTTGAGGATAATTATTTGTATTTACGTTTGTCAAACAAATACCACTTAGCTATACTATATAAGGGTTGTAAGATGGTTATTTTTTTTAATATAGGACGTAGAGATGATTTTATCCTAGTTTAGGATATTTTTTTGTATTTGTGCTTGTCAAACAAACAGCTCTAAGCCATACTATATAAGAGTTGTAAGATGGTAATTTTTTTTAAATAAAGGACTTACAGTCGATTTTATTAAATTTTAGGATCATTATTCATAAACAGTCCTTATCCTGATTATATAAGGGTTTTAAGAGGACTGCTGTGGGTAGAAGCTGATGTACGGGACAGTAACATCGTAATAATTTTAAATTGCTGTTATGCAATTACGTTCATTCTCAGATCAATACCTTGGCTAAAGGTATTATACTTATTCTGTTTTATTTCCCCAGTCATGTATCACATCATACTGCTCATATTTTTCTACAATAATGGTTTAGGCATCAAATAACCTATGAAGTGTAATATACGATTAGAATAAATAAATAAAATATTACGGGTTGTGAGATGGTCATTGTTAAAAAATAAAGGGATTAGAGTCGCTTTTATTAATGCTTTGGATAATTATTCGTAATTGATGGGTCCATTGGCCAAGTGGTTAGAGTGTTCGCCAGGTCCAGTCATACTAAAGACTCAAAAAATGGTACTTGTTACCCCTCGCTTAACACTCTGCATTATAAGGTATGGACCTAAGGTAAAGTGGAGCAATCCAGGAAAAAGAGTGACGCCCTTCTCCTACGCCTCGGTGTAGTAGCTATTGAAAAGGGAGCCTTTGGGTCACCCTAGACTACGGTCACCAAATTTACTTACTTTTTGTACATACTCATATTACTAATAGTTTGTAAGATGGTCATGATTTCAAAACAAGGGAAGTAGACACACTTAGAATTTAAGATAATTATTCATAAGCATTATTTACTCATAATATGTGAGTTATAAGATGGTCATAACTAAAAATGAATAAGACTCTAAGTGTATATAGGGAAAGGTGCCCGTCGTGTAATGGTTATCGTCGTAGGAAATGGACACGGTGACACGAGTTCAAATCCTGGAAGAGACTTATTGCATTTCACATAGCACTAATACTCTTGGGAAAGGTATGAATCCAATTCTTCTTCCTCCAGCTATGGGTAAATAGTAGGACAGACTTGGTTCTTCAGCTTTGGTGAGGCAACTAGTCTAGGAGAAGGAAAACTCTGAATTAAAACCTGTTAAACTCCGCTTAAAAATTAACCTTGTGTCATATCCTGCCCGAGCGGAGGGGTTGGGTAAATATGATATAGGGAAAGGTAGAAAGTCATCTACTTTTTGCAAAGATTATGGTGGGTAAGCATTGTGACATGGGCACACTTTTATAACAAGGGGGACAGTAAGACAAACAGAGAGACAGAGAAACTGAGAGACAGAGAGAGGGGGATTTACAGACACAGACAGACAGACAGGCTCAAGATAAATTAGAATCTTTCTTATTAATTTTTCTTAACAACAAGCACAACGTGTGTTTGACGCTGTACAGACTGCGGACGAGACCGCTCCATAAAAAAGATTAAGACCCTAGCGTTTAATAATTATATTTTCTCATCAAACAGTTTCATGCAAAAAGGATCAAGTCAAATACTAATGCTGATCATGTTCATTTTCATGAAGGAGATCTTAAAAATCAATCAATTGATGAAAGTTCAGTTTGCAATTCGATTGGATATCGATCATGTTTAATAACAAATTAGTTCTTTTTTGTGTTCTGATTAAAGCCGGGTATCGTTAAAGTATCAATATTATTCAAATTAGAAATCGGATTCAATCAATATCGATACGAACACTCGAGATGTTTTTATAAAAAATAAATATTAGACCAAGCAAAAGTCCATTCGCGTTGGTAATGAGACAAATTCTTTACTTCATCTTGTGGACAGCATCTTAACATATCACAACCACAGAAAATAAACCCTTGATACACAGAGTAAAATGAACAGGGAAGTTGCCTTTTCACTATTTTAAAACTTTGCTTAATACTCATCTCCCACCCCAGTTTTGGATAGCTAACTCTCTTGGAGATGTATAATACTTCGAGTGCATCACTTCAGTTGGCTAAAGCGTCCATATCAAGTGTGTTGTATATGACACTAAACTACATCTAATTGTGGGGTTTCAGTCGAAAGGAGCCCAGTCAAGAGGGGCTGTAGAATACACCGACATCTTCTCTGCATAGGGGTAAGACCTCCAACCAACGAGTGTCCTGGATATGACACTAGACAATCTGATGATAAGGCTCCAGTAATGATGAAGTTCTGGGGAATGCGGAGTACCCCTTCATAGCCATCGCTCCCAGCTCTACTCTGTCCCGAAGTGGTGGTACCTGTTAAGGTACCATCTATATATAAAAAAGAACTACTGCCTTATTTACAATACTTGAAGTCATTTAACAGGTGCAAAAAAGGAGTTATATTAAATTGAATTATTATAATAATATAGCAATACTTGATACCATTTAACAGGATGCAAACTAATGAATAATGTTGACAGTATTATTAGTGTTTGTGCAAACAAATGATAAATACTAAATTGAATTTAGCAAACAAATGACTGATGATAATTGCATAGCAATACTTGAAACCATTTAACTTTGTACAAATAGAACTATTCGAGTTAAATAGAAATACTTGAAACCATTTAACTGTGTGTAAACGAATGAATAATGTTGAATAGAATTACTGGTATCAAAAATGATAATTATAATAATCTAGTCGTGTGCAAACTAAAGAGTTCTGGTTCATTTAAAAAATAATGTTACCTTCAAACTAATCGTTTAAAAATCATATATATATATATATATATATATATATATATATATATATATATATATATATATATATATGGGGTGTCTCATTAAACATGTTGCCCAGTCAGTAGAATACACCGACTGCATCTCTGCATAGGGGTAACAACCCATCGTACGAGTGTCATGGATATGACACAAAACAATCTGATGGTGAAGTTCCAGTAATGCTGGAGCTTTGGGAAATGCGGAGTAACCCTTTATAACCATCGCTGCCAGGTCCACTGAGGCCCAGAGTAGTAGCACCTGATAGGGTCCTACCTATGGGTCCAACACAACCAAACTGTGTACTTATGTTAAACTGAATTGCTTGAAATAGGACAGTTTTCACATTTAACTTCTTTGTAAGCAAAAACTATTCTTATACTTAACTGAATTGTTTAAAATTTAATTCGGCGTAAAAATCACCCGAAGAAGGTTGATACGTTGTAAATTAAAACCAACCAACCAACCAACCAACCAACCAATACATACAACCACAGTTGTGACATCTTGCTAACTGAAAAAAAAATTTAATATAAAGCTAAACACTGAATCCTTGTACGTTGTTTTTAATAAGATATGCCTTCGATATATATATATATATATATATATATATATATGTATATATACGCAATCATAATCCAGCAAAAATCCCACATTATAGCAAGACTTTTATTAAAGCAATATACTTTAAATTCTTTTAGAAAAACAAGCAATTATTACTCCAATATTCAAACGAATGATAGTTTTGTGGGGTCTTTGTTCACACTGAATTTTGAATTATCTAACTTTTCAGGGGTGTCCTCGTAGTGTAATGGTTAACGCGCTGGACTGTGGATTCGTAGTAAACGAGTTCGAACACCAGCCGCACTATTACGTTCACTTTCGGACAAATACCATTGGGAAAGGTATGAACCCTCTTATCCTCGAAGTTATGGGTTCAGTAGTACCACTACTTCTAGAAGATTAGCTTCAGCATTAAATAACCTACGAAGGTCGATATGCCATTAAACAAAATAACCAAACTATCTAAATTTTCAGTGTAGAAGAGGTAACTCTGAAATATTTATTAGAAACCTTCAATACTTCCTAAATATGAGCCAAAACCTTTTTTTTTTACTAAAGACATCAGGTGGTATGCTCCAACACCCAACCCCAATTATTATTATTATTATTATTATTCACTCATTAGAGCTTTTCACATCAGCGTTAGCCGATGGTTTTTCACTGGAGTCTGAGTGATAGCAAGTCTCCTCAAGTCTCCAGGACTCTTCCCAGTATTCTGGCCGTTCTCAATAATGCTGTCGTTTAGATGGCCTCCACCCGTCCGCCAACTTCCAAGTCCTCCAATCCCTTTAGTAATCCTTTAGTTACTGTTCCAAACGCACCAATTACAATTGGTATAATTGTCACCTGCATGTTCCACAGTTTTTTTCAATTCCCAAGCAAGGTCGAGGTACTTATCCTGAAAAGAAGGATAAGTACCTCGACCGTCTCTCCATGTTTTCTCACTTTTTCTCGCATATCTTCATATTTTCCATCTTGACTACTGGTCATTAGTATACATTGTTCCTAAAAAAATCACACACACACACACACACACACAAAAAAAAAAGCATAACTCTATAATATTAACAACTTCCCCGATTGAGAACTGAGCTTCTGTCAACATCGTACTCGTGGGCAAGGGGCTGAGTAAACACACATTTGAACAGTTTTTAAATCAACCTACCAAATGACAATGCTTAGAAACACATTATTTTGAATCTACTAATTTATCTCGTATTAAAGTAAAGGTTTACACACACACACACACACACACACACACATACAATTAGTAGAAAACTCAAAATTGGTTAAATTGACATTATAAATTTATTTCGGCGAAGAATATCCTTATATTCTTCGTCTCATCAGATGACTACACTTTTAATTTGAAGTTGAAAAACACTAAATATGGATTACAGTCCCTCTATCTTTCTCTCTCTCTCTCTCTCTCTCTCTCTCTCTCTCTCTCTCTCTCTCTCTCCCTCTCTGTATATATATATATGTGTGTGTGTGTGTGTGAGAGAGAGAGAGAGAAAGAGAGAGAAGAAAAAGTAAAAAAATCTATATAAATTCAAATTTACATCCCTAATCCTCACATAGATGCTGTATGTATGTTCGAGCTGGTCGTCCTGCTTTTGCCCGGTCATGTGGGGGTCCATAGGAGTACATCACTTATGAACTTGCCCCTGCTTCTCCAGCAGTGTCCCGCATGTCTGGTTCGTCTGACTTGGATAGTTTTCGTTGTGGGAGGCAGGTGCCTTGTGGGGTGTTGCCTCCAGGACTTGTTCAATATTGTTCGCAACATTCTTGTGTTATTGCCGTCCAGTTTCCTCTCCAGCCGTTTAGTTAGCGTCTAAGTAGTGCATCCATACAGCAGTATCGATACGACCGCTGCCTGGTCAGGTCTGATTTCCATATGATCGATAGCCTATCGATAGCTGTCCATGCCTTCGTTAGCCGTGTGTCGATGTCTTTTTCGGTTGAAAACTAAACTATAATCTTCATATATATTTCTGTTTACACATTTTACAGATGTTAAATCCCTCAGCTAATGGGGCCGCTTGAATAATTCACAGCCATTGTTTTCGGACGCTAACTATATATATATATATATATATATAGGGGAGTGTATTAAAAAAAAACACAATCGGTCACATTAGGATGATGAATTTATTTCCATCCTGTTAAAAACATTGATATAAATCAAAGCGCTAAAAAATGCCCAGGACTTCGTTCAGATCAGATATGAAATGGAAGTAAAATAACTTTTACCCACTTACAACCAAATATTTCTCCTATCTATTAAAGCTTTCCTAAACCTTCAAGTTTTGAATATTTTTTATTTGTCCTGTTTGGAATTATTCCCTGTTCCAGATTTACTAGATTAGATAATATATATATATATATATATATATATATATATATATATATATATATATATATATATATGGTGGAACTAATTATTCAGATGACAGTTTCTGTCTTGTACAAAGCTTGGTTTAAACGAAATCTTGCCATTATAGAGAATATAGTTAATTTGCTATCTTGTGCAAGCAGAGAAGACAATTTGACACTTATTGTCTGTTAGAGAAATTGTGTGGGAATCGTGGGAGTTGCGTCTTTTTTTAATGCCCCTTACTGTGATTTAATATCTCCACTTTTTAAACGATTCCGATGTATATTTTTACAAACGCCCCGGACGAATGGGTCCCTCCAATTTGTTTTTTTTTTTTTATAATTCTAATTAATCAATAAATATGATTTCAAGCAAGCAAACCACGTCAGCTCGGCAATTATAAGGCATTATTTAGTAGCTTTCGTTTGTTTACTTTCTTTTCCCTACCGGATACTAGAGTGCTCAATTCATTCGAAGAGCTTTGCATTATGCGAGTGGCAGCCGTAAATTCCTTCGCCAGAGTATTCAACCTCCGTAGAGGAGCGTGAATATATATATATATATATATATATATATATATATATATATATATACTGCAAAAGATAGATAGATAGATAGATAGATATAAATTCGTTTGCGTAACAGAATGTAAACAATTGTCTTTCTACTGAATAAAGTCATATTCATAAACATTCGTTTATGAATAAATATATTCTCGTCTAATATATATATATATATATATATATATATATATATATTATAAACGAATGTTTATGAATATGACTTTATATATATATATATATATATATATATACAAAGATAGATAGATAGATAGAGAGAGAGAGAGAGAGAGAGAGAGAGAGAGAGAGAGAGGAAGACTCATTGCTAGCTCTCAACTGATGCATATTGATTGCATACAGAATGCACATAGAAATTGCACATTATTTCCACTAGTATTCTTTTTCTCCGTTTCTCAATCTCAATTTTAAAGGGTGAACCCACTTCTTATATTGGGTAACATGCTGAACTCCAACGTTCAGTTTTGGACTAATACTCCTTTGTAATGGTATGAACCCCCATATCTCTCTAGCTATGGGTTAAGTAGGAACACCATTGTTTTTCATAAGTATGGTTTTGACATTAAATATCCCTCAAAAGTTGATATGCAATTAAACAAAGAAACCAAACCAAAACCATTTAATTTAGATTATTCTTCTTTCTTCGAGTTTTGGGAAATTCTTAGTCAAGACATTTTCATTATCCCATGAACCGAATGAATATCCTTATATCTCTTGTCTTGATCATCATATTTACCCAACCCCTCTGCTCGGGCAGGATATGACACAAGGTCAATTCTTTAAGCGGATTTTAACAGGGTTGAATTCAGAGTTTTTCCTTCACCTAGACTCGTTGCCTCACCAAGGCTGAAGAACCTAGTCTGCCCTACTATTTACCCATAGCTGGAGGGAGAATAATTGGATTCATCCAAGGGTATTAGTGCTATGTGAAATGCAATCAGTCTCGTTCTGGATTTGAACTCGGGTCACCGTGTCCATTTCCTACGACAATAACCATTACACCACGGGCACCTCTCTTGTCTTGATCATAGCTGTATACTGAAACGTCTTTGGGCCTTCTTGAGATGTTTTAAGTTTTGAGATAAAACGTTGTTTAATACCATGAACCATTTCGACGAATATCTTTATTCCTGTTATTTCTATTTATGTCCGTATGTCTTTTCGTTTTCTTTGACTTGTTTAACATATTGAGATGAGGCATTGTCATAATTCCTCGACGTTTTCAGGAGGCCCTAAATGTCTACCAATAAACAGATACAGACACAGTGGCTGTTCACTAACGATTCTATTAACCGAATATCTATCTAAAAAAAAAAAAAAAGAAAAATTTTAAGAGAATTTTAGTATTTTAAGTGCGAGTTCTCTCTGAAAAATCAGTTGCCGTGAAGAAACAGCGCACGAATCGAAAAATGACGCAAATTATGTTCGGTAATTTATTTTTTAAAAAATAACCATCAAAATAGTCATTCTTCTTTCTAATTTGTCTTGGACTGCATAACAAATATATCATCTTCATTGACTGAAGCTGTGGATATTATCCAGTCAGATGGAAATAAAATTCTTATCAGATTTAGTGTTCAAGGAATATCAGACCGGGTTCGTGTCCATCTATTTGAGGAGGGCTTCTCTTTGGGTAGAGTTTAATGGTTCTTCTCTGGCCAGGCGAGAGATGTCGAATCAACACGCGCTATCGACACCAGCCTTTGAACCCAGAAAACTCCCATTGACTACAATTCAGGCAGAAGCGATTACCGCGTCCGCTTTCCTTATATACAATGGAAGGAAAACCTGGTCCAAAGACAGGGGCTGTTATTATTATCATTATTATCATTATTCGTCGTAGTAGTTGTTGTAATAGTCGAAGGCCCGCATCGATTCTTTATTCAATCATAACTCGCGCTTTTTGTCCCAACTATTGTGAAGCCATTTCGATAGCTTATCTGTATATTACTACACTCCCACACAGTTCCACCCAACATCACTGTCAAGGTTGACAATGAAAATCTCAGCTTTTTACTGAGAAAGTAAAAGTCAGTTCGGAAAATCAGATGGACATCTTTCACCAGCGATCTAACAGAATCAAAACGCCTATAAAGTTATTACGAAAAACATAATCTACAACAAGAGAGAGAGAGAGAGAGAGAGAGAGAGATCATATGGACATTTCCTATATATATATATATATATATATATATATATATATATATATATATATAAGCTTTCCAGACGCAAATGAATTACTAAATAAAAGATTTGAGTTGGTATCGGGATAACACTAAGTATCTATATTCCAATTTCGCGCCAGATTGACCCATGGGATCTTTAATGCCATTCAGGCAGAAGTCACGTGACTCAAAAAAGTAAACAGTATTGAATATGTTAAACTTTCTATGTTATACTTTCTATGTTATAACACTGCCTTTCATTTTTTTTATAATCATCAGTATATATATATATATATATAATGTGTGTATAGGGGTTGTTGATTTTATTTTTATATTTATACTATTATTCTGGCTGTGTAAAAAACATATGATATGAATATTACACAAACTGATATCTGGGAAATATTCCCTAAAAAATGAAAAATCTGAAAAATATTCGAACAGCATCAAAATAATCAACCAGAACCGCAAAGTTTAGCCCAAAGAAAAAACACCGACGGAATTACCTCGGCTGAAACGTAAAATTCAGTTTAGCGTAAGTAAACAGTTTAATGATCAATTTTTTTCTATTTCAAGCTCTTCGGTTTAGTCAAACAGTTCTATTTCGAGAAATTCAGTTTAGTATAAGTACGCAGTTTAAATATCAAAACAGTTCTATTTCAAGTAATTCAACTTAGTATAAGTACGCAGTTTAGTTCTATTTGAGCCATAAATAGGATTTCGGGCCTGAGTGGAACTTGGAGCTACGGCAATAAAGAGGTTCTGCGCATTCCCCAAAGCTCCAGCATTACTAGAAGCTCACAATTAGATTGCGTTATGTCATAATCCAGGACACTCGTTGAGGGGAGAGTCTTACCCCTGTGCAGACATGCTTTCGATTTCTTTGTTTAATGGCATATCAACCTTTGTAGGTTATTTAATGCCAAAGCCATTCTCCCAGAAGAACAGTTGTGGTACTATATAACCCATAGCTTCGTGGATAAGGGGGTTCATACCTTTCCCAAGGGTATTTGTCCGAAAGTGAACGTAATAGCACGACTGGAGATTGAACTTGCTTTCTACGATTCTGCAGTCCGTCGCTTTAACCATTACACCACGAGGACACCCCCATGCAGAGATGCAGTCGGTGTATTCTACAGCCCCAGTGTTGATATGCCATAAAACCCAACCAACCAAGTATTCGTAGCTTAGGAATATTCTTTTGTTCCAAGAACTTCTTTACAAAGGACGTGTCTTTGAAAAACTGATTGAAAATCAGCTCTTGAGTTTTAGCTCCTCAATCATTCTAATAGCCAAAGGCCGATCGGATTC
This sequence comes from Sepioteuthis lessoniana, assembly GCA_963585895.1. Classification (NCBI taxonomy): domain Eukaryota; kingdom Metazoa; phylum Mollusca; class Cephalopoda; order Myopsida; family Loliginidae; genus Sepioteuthis; species Sepioteuthis lessoniana. The sequence goes on along the minus strand of OY757926.1, from coordinate 31,453,067 downwards.
AATGCGAGGCCTCAGTTATTTTACATTTTCCTCATGAAACGATCGGTCGGCCAGAATAGTCGAATTCATGTTTCACGGTTTCTTGACCATCCAAATATGTTTTGTGTCGCCTTAAAGGCTGTTCCCTGAATTATACTTGATCTTCATAGACCTGTGTTAACGTATTAAATGCTTCTGTCGCATTGCACTGAACTTAGGCTCAAACTTTAATCATTTCTCCCTTTTCAATACAGGCTTAACCAAGCACAAAAAGTTAGTCTGATTACTTTCTAAGTACCACAGTTTATTTATTTCTTTCTTGCTTGCTTGATTGCTTTCTTTCGTTTTCGACTACCCTTCTCAACTCTTTCTTTCTTTCTTTCTTTCTTTCTTTCTTTCGTTCGTTTTTGCCTACCCTTTTCAACTCTTTCTTTCAACTCTTTCTTTCTTTCTTTCCTTCTTTCTTTCTATCTTTCTTTTCTCAGGCAAATGAGAAATAAGACAGGAACTACAATACAAATCAACCCAAATACAAACTCTAACATCAACTTTGGTAATAATCTAAGAACAAAGGGCCTTCAACAACCATACACAGTAAAACACACTCAAACCCCGAGAAATATAAATTGCCACCCCGCCTAAAAATTGAGATACCGCCCGACCAAGACACTTGAGAGGGCAAACGGAAGATATTTTGCCACGGCAGTAGAAGCTTTCAAAAATCTTCGAAGCAACTTTAAAAGACTTTTAGATTTCAAAACGACGAGTAGAGAATTTACACAAGCACAAAATATAAATATATTTGAACTACTGGCCCTTATTCACTATACCTCTGCGACAAAATGCTGGAAAAATGATGGGAAATCATTTTTCAGAAGAATATAACTGAGAGGCTTTTCTGAACTATTCGATTTAAACGAATCATTTTGGATTCATTCAAAGAAATATACAACTGATTTAACCAATACAGATTCAACCATCCAAACATTCGAAATAACAGTGAAATAAGACATCAAAGCACAGAAAAAATCGACATTTACCACATGACATCTTCAGAAGAAAGCAACGTGAATCTCTAATGATACTCTCGACTAAAAAGATGTCTATTTCCTTGCCCATGAGGTTATCATTACGCGGATGCGTATCAACGATCCTCTTGGGAAGACGTAGCTTTGAAGGTGATCGTGTCCTCTGTATGAGTACAGATGTAACAACAAGACACACCAGATTAATTAACCGTGCATTTACCATGACTAGTTATTTTGGTATAGATTGTTTACAATGTGGACCACTAACTCAGTGGTAGAGTTTCGGCCATGCATTATGCGATCGCAAGTTCGATCTCCAGTGTGGAAGATCATGGTATGTCGCAAGCTTGCTTGCCGGATTCTGGTCATGATAATTCAGTTTGCATTTTTAAAAAAGAAGATGGAGGTGCCCGTGGTGTAATGGTTATCGTCGTAGGAAATGGACACGGCGACACGAGTTCAAATCCTGGACGAGACTGATTGCATTTCACATAGCACTAATACACTTGGGAAAGGTATGAATCCAATTATTCTCCCTCCAGCTATGGGTAAATAGTAGGGCAGACTAGGTTCTTCAGCCTTGGTTAGACAACTAGTCTAGGAGAAGGAAAACTCTGAATTCAAACCTGTTAAACTCCGCTTAAAAATTGACCTTGTGTCATATCCTGCCCGAGCGGAGGGGTTGGATGAATAGGATTAAATGTTTTCAAGCATTCTATCTAATAGTAATAATTTAACATCAGAAATTAGTTTTCATACAGTTGAATAGTTTCAAGTTTAGAAAATCAGTCCATATTTCTATTTGACCTATAGATGGGAAACTAGGATTTAAAAATAAGTCGCGTTCATGGCACAAACTGAAAAAGCGGGAGAATATTATCTCGAAGAAGCAAATATATAACTAAATAACGAAGAAATCTGATATATATTCAAAATACAGCTTTTCGGTGAACAGGGAGGGGGTGCCAGTGATTTCATATTCTTGTTTTTGGGATTTTTTAAAAATTTCTCACATCTTTGTAATTTCTCCCTCAAGCGATCCAATTAGGGTAGATCAAGGTAGATCAGACCATGATTCCTCTCCTAGCAACAGTCTTTTTCAAATCTCGCTTCCAGGTGGTTCTGGAGATTTTATATACCTTGGTCACGTAACCCCCAGCCAATGGCGTTTGAGTTGTGTTTGACCGTTATTTTTATTAGGTTTCTCAAAGCTTTGTTTCAAGTTAGGTGCCAAAACCCAATTACCAAGATGCCTGTATCACTGCACTGGCTGTTGTAAGTTTTTGTTCTTTCCAGTTTAAAAAACGGGATTTTATTCAATTTTGTTTGGAAAATCATATCTACATTTATATCGGTGATACACACAAGCAAATACCCCAACAAACGAATAGCATATATATTTAAAGCTAATATTAGCCTTAAAAAGAAAGCACAAACTAAATAAGTAAGTAAAGTAGGTGACCGTTGTCGAAGGCGAACCGAAGGCGACCCGAAGGCTCCCTTTTCAATAACTACTACACTGAGGTGTGGGAAAGGCGCTACTCAAATCCCTGGATTGTACCACTTTACCCTTGATACGTACCTTATAATGCCGAGTGATAAGCAAGGAGATATCAAGTACTATTTTTGATGCGTTGGTATGATTCTACCTGGGATTGGGCCTCGATCTTTATACATCTCTCTCTCTTTATATATATATATATATATATATATATATATATATATATATATATGAGGGGCGGAGATGGAACTAGTGCTACTCATGCCCGGCACGATCAATAACTCGGTCAATGTTATTCAAAATGGATTAAAAATCATCCATTAATTTCAAGCAAACATACTTAGTCTGATCCCAATTAAATTACGTATCTATTCAAGTTTCGATAACTAAGTAGCCAAAAGTTCATAAATATATCTGAGAATAATACAACGATGCTGTTTTGAACGGATGGTCTTTGTCCAGCCACCGTCAGATCTATTGAGCATTCCATAAAATCGGCTATAATGTTGAACACGCGTAATCCGTGCCCAGCACTAGACCCTTATAATAACAGTAATGTTAGCGAAATCTCGCTTTTGGCTGTAGCCAATAGAAATAGCAAGCCAGAATACCGTGCTCAAAAAAATTAGCACAATGTCACTGCTGACAACTGTCTTAGGAAGAGGGCGAGGGACCGAGAGAGAGAGAGAGAGGGGGGGAAAGCAGATTATAGCCGTCGCCGACGTCATCATCATCGCTATGGTAAATGTTGGTTAAACGGCGTGTTTTAATTCGTTTTTTCACTAACAGATCTCTATTTCTTTAATGAATGTTGCATATATTACATTCTGTAACTAAAATTTGTTTATTTGAATACATTTTCAACAAATAATCTTTATTTTAAGCGAAATTGAAACTACTAGCTGTGTCTGTGTATATTGTCATCAATTTCTTCATTCTAATAAACATATTTTTCTCGTCATAGTAATGAACATCTCTTTTCTTCTATACTTTTGAAAGGAAAAAAAATTATCTTATCTACTGTATTAACAAGACTACAAATTATATAGTATCTTGATTGTTTACAAAAAAAAAACCACCATGCAAGGTACGTTTGTCAATCTGTGCAATACAATGGAGAATCACGCAATAGCAACTATGATGACTTACTTTGGGTCCACGGACAACGGGTTGGGAACTGAAGTTGACAGAGGGCGGGGGGGGGCACGAGTAGCAAAAATAGGCTAGAGTCGCCACTGATATATATATATATATAAACCTATAGATATTAATTTATCAATGTTGATTAATTAATGGATATACTGTGTCTATAATTTTAAGTACCATGTGATTTTCACAAGCTTAAAAGGGCCATGTGGTAAAAGTACCTAATCCAGCGACTATATATCATGTGGTTTAGTCATGTCATACGATGTTATTGCATTAGACATTTACACGAGAGTATAACATGATTAGGTATTAGTACACGAGGCATTTATGAGAGAAATATTTTCGCTTTTTTATCTGGCAGTCTGATATTGTGAAGAATTAATTATGGATTAAACAGTCAGCTGATAGATGCCACGAGAGAAATTTGTTGAGATGTCTACACTTAGATACTTATTAGTTTCTTTTGTTTAGCAAATTCTTCTCAGAATGTTCTCGGATGCAGAATTTTTCTTCCAGACATAGTCTGCAGTTATAGTTACCTCCTTTGTCAGCTTGAGCTCTTTTTCTATAATATCCTAATTTTTGCTTATTATATCCTTTATATGTCAAATATGCCTGGATAAAGTGGTACAGTTAGAATATCTTGTGTAATTGAAGCTGATATTGTGGTTGTACTAACTGTTTTTCCAATTCAGTTCAATGGCACCAACGTATATATATATATACAGGGTGGAACGATAAAATTGTCACCCTAGAAAAGACGACATGATTCAATTTCCGTTAAATGAAAACTGGTTTTCCTTTTTGTTGCAGACCATCTACAAGTTGGATAGGAGCGATAAGAACCTTCTATCATGTCTGAAAGTGGTATAATGTTCAACGAGCGAGATCGGAGATGCGCAACTGTACAACTTATACCCTCTATCTATCCAATTTATGACAACAGGACCTTTGCCAGCACCCTCAAAATGCAAATCCGGACGGTTCAACGCTTAAGGGCACAACTCAACGCATCGGACGACGCTTTGGAGGTGGTGGAGCGGAAGGAAACCGCCAGGAAGACCCGGACCAAGGAGTTCATCGAAACTCCCCAGCGGCTAATTCGGCAGATTGCCAGAGATTTAGGCGTCTCACACACAACTGTGAATGCATATATGAAGGAGGAATTGAAGTGCAGCTCCTACAGGTGTCAGATAAGCCAGATCTTGACTGAGAAGACAAAGAACCTCAGGCTAATCAAGTCCGTCAAACCTCCCTCCTCCACCGACCTGAACCCGCTGGACTACTTCGTTTGGTCATACGCCGAGAACACCACCAACATGACCTCCCACAACACCAAAGCCCGCTTGATCGCCGCCATCCGCCGAGTATTTGCCGAGCTCCCGCCGGCGCTTGTGAAAAAGGCATGCTCCCAGTTCCGGATCCGTATCGAGGCGGGGATTGAGGCTGAAGGCGGCTACATTGAATAGATGTCAACTCTACTACATAATCAAGTTACCTGAATTGATTTTACAATAAAAGTTTTAAAATAAAGCTGTAGTGTCATTTTCTTTAGGACGACAATTTTATCATTTCACCCTATATATATATATATATATATATATAAAGTAAAGAAGGTTTTCACTGATAATGCAATAATTATATATAAAGACAATAATAATAAACGAGTACAAATTCTAAAAGCAATATGTATAAAAGATAATGAACAAACAAATCGAATAGCATTTAACTCAGGCACTAACACATTAAATATTTCAATAACTAAACGTCTTCAAACAATGACCTTAAATGGCTTTAGCCTCAAACTAAACTATTCTCAAAACATTGGTTTGAAATAGAATGGACATTTATGGGTTGCCACATAAATACCTAAATAAACAAATGCATCAGTCATAAAAATAAGAAGACATGATATTCTCAAATCGATGAAAGAAAGACCAATTGTTTGAAAAATCGTAGATCCCCCTGACGGATTGGAACGTGAGATGAGCAATTTTGCCAGTCCCGAAATGTAAATTGTTCCTTTTTCCTTGTCGATCTTCCCATCGCTCATTGACCGACCCTTTTCAAAAATGCCCACCTCGCACGTGACTGTTTCTCGCAACTACCGTAAGAGTTCTCATGGTTGACACCTTATTGCCGATCACACTACCGGCCACCAGATTCAACGGAGTGAGAGGCAGCTACTTCATTAGACTCACTTGAATATACTAATTCTAAATTTTTAGTTTTGATATTTGCTGGATTAGTTAAGTAGAACGCAAAAGAAATAAGTGGAAGAAGAGTAAACCTCGCCAACCTTCCATGTGCGGAGAGACGACTTCACTTGCATATTAGTTTAGAAACTTTTTGATTTTTGATTATTTCTGGTCCTGTTTAGATACGATACTGGATTTGAGGTGAAGAAATAGGATGAAGAGGGGTGTGTAGTAATAATTTTATGCTACCAGGTTTCGTTTTAATAGTATATCAAACTTTGTGGGTTATTTAATGCCGAATCCATCATTCAAGAAGAATAGCAGTGGTACTATTTAACCCATAGCTTGGAGGATAAGGGTGTTCCTACCGTTCCCAAAGGTATTTGCACGAAAGTGACCGTAATAGCGTGACTGGAGTTCGAACTCGCTTACTACGATTCCGCAGTCCAACGCTTTAAACCTTACACTGTGCTAGCAGGGACTTCCTGTCTGGAATATTAGTATACGGACTCTAAGCATTTGATATTTACTGAGCTTAATATGGAACAATGTTGAATAAGAAAGATTGAGACGAAAATATTGTGTGGTGCTATTTTTCAAAATTAGCAGTGACTACCTTTTTTTGAATATCAGCTTTCCAAGTATCGGCCTTTGTTACCAGACTTAACTTAGTACGACAAAAAGCCAGATGAAGTCGATAAATCAAAGATTTTGTTGAGCCAGTTTACAAACAAGACATTTCCTATGTCTGGCTAAGTATGATAGGAAGGCAAGTAAAGTCGAGGGTGACCTGAAGGATCCCTTTTCAAAAGCTACTACACCGAGGTGTAGGAAAAGGCGCTACACCTTTCCCTGGATTGTTCCATTTTACCCTTGATCCACAGCATATAATGCTGAGTGTTAAGCAAGGCGGCATCAAGTACCATTTTTGAGTCTTTGGACTGAACCTTGGACTGCCGGACCATTGGCAAACTATCTACTCATTAAACCAATGGCCCAGTTCAGTAGGCCAATGAGAATAAACAAGGCAACGAAGATGACTGTGATTACCTGTTTGAAAAAGATTACAGTTAGTTTGAATAAAGTGTTTTCCTTCAAGACCGGCTGCCGAACCAAGGCTAAAGAGCCCCGTCTCCTCTAAAATGTATTCATAGTAGAAGGGAGAGAAGATAGACTCATGCCTTTCCTAAGGGCATTAGTACAAAGTAAGATACAAATGACCTGGTTGTCATGTCTATTTTTACCAGACGGTAACAGTTAAACCATGCGTTTTCCTTCACAACTGACCGAGTGTCATATTTTATCCGTTTGGTTTAACGGCATATCAACCTTTTTGAGCAAGTTAATGACGAAAACATCCTTTTAGATAACAGCTGCGGTACTATTTAACCCATAGCCCGAAGGATAAAAGATTTCATATATTTCCCAAGGGTATTAGTCTGAAAGTGAACCTAATTGCGCAACTAAAGTTCGAACTCACTTACCAAGTTGTCACAGTTCAGCACGTTAACCACTACGCCATAAGGACCCTTTCTCACTTTACACGCAGTGGAGGGATTTAGGAAATGAATATCTGTCTTGAAAATTAATATTCGAATTTTTGACATTTCATATTTTCCGGGGTTAGCTTTCTATGTAATATAATGGCCGAGAGATTTCGTTTTATATATCTTGCCTTTCGGTTTAGTTAGGCTGAGAACCTTTCGGCTCAGCGCATGGATTAGTTAGGTGCAAACATGGGGGCAGGTGTTCACACGCGCGCGGGAGCGGACGTATCATTAAGAGATGTCACTATAAAAATCCTAGATAGAGGATATAACCAGGGAAGTGAATGACGTCACACACCGGAAGCATGGGCTGAGATTTTTGAGAAAATTCTGTGAGTTGAGTCCTGCCTCGGAAGAAGACGGTTGGCTTTCGCTTGCTCGCCGTGGCCTTGTGTCGGGTGCGCACGTGTTGGGTGGTGGGGTGGAGATGGAAAAGTCAGTATAGAAAGATGGTATCTCTCTCCTTACGTCGAAAAACCTTTAAACTCAAAGGTAATAAAAGTTTCGTACCTGAACTAAGAAGTCGTAAGTGTTTTTCGTGTTTCGGGATTCCTATGTTCTATGTATATATGCTATGAATATTCTATGTACGCTTCACATATTCATGTATGGCTATGTTACATATAAGGTAAAATATAATGTAAGACGAAATAAGTCGGTGAAGACTGTGTAGCGCCAAAGTGGTCTTCTATTACTTATCTTGAATATTAACATTGGAATTCTTGGCCGATAAGATTGTGCTGTTCCGTTTGATCAAAATCGGCTGTCAAAATTCTGGCTTATGCCTGGGAGCGAACACTGGCCTCTGTAAGCATCTCTGTCCCGAGGCAGACAGATACGAATTTGGTTTATTGTTACTAGAACTTTCAACTTGCTTATGAATGTGAGCATGAATCATTCGTCGAAACGAACCAATCTTCATAAGATGTTTTTGGAAAGCTAAGGATGAGGTCAATAAAATATTTCCTGCGTAACCCTTGCACTTTATGGCATTTTATTTTACAGTTATATATATATATATATATGTGTGTGTGTGTGTGCGTGTGCGTTTGTGTGTGTGTGCTTTCACCAAACTTCTATTTCCTTGTGTCACTCGATGTCATTTGTTCGGCTTGTGTGGTTTTTGTTTGTTTGTTTGCCTGTTTTGTTTGGGGTGCTTTTTTTTTTTTTTTTTTTTTTTTTTTTTCGCAGCTGACAGAAAACAGTTTTGTTTTCTTTTATCGGAGTGATAAAATGGTATAGGACAAAGGTAAAAAAAAAAGAAAGGGAAGAAGAAGAAGAAGAAGAAGAAGAAGAAGAAGAAGAAGAAGAAGAAGAAGAAGAAGAAGAATTTTTGTTCATCGTAATAAAAAAAACTCGTAATAAATTCGTCTGTTTTGTATTGAATCAACTTCGACAGAAGCGAAATTTTAAGTACGATTTTCGATCCCAACAAAGTATGTTATTCTTTCAACTTGTGTGTTATCTTATTATTTATCTAGTTACTTATCTATTTATTTATTTATCCATTTTATTTACATTTTTGTTTTTTACTTTTTACTAGTGGTGTTGTTTATTTTCTTATTTGTTTTTTTTTTTAATTTTTTATCCTTTGTTTATTTATTTATTTTTATTTATTTATTTCTTTTAAGCTGACTGACATTTGTTTTCTTTTATTAGTGAGATAGAATGTTTTGGGACTAAGGCAAAAAAAAAAGACAAGAAGAAGAAGAAAATTCTGTTCATTTCATGTTTTTTTTTTCAATGAACTTCGATAGAAGCCAATTTTTTCTTACCTCAGCAAAGAATAGACAAATATAACAATTTTTTGTTGGTATTATTTCTTAGCAAATTCTAAAACGGTAAAACCAGGATTAATTCAGATTCTTTCTGCTAAAACACTTTTTGAAAAATCTTTTCTACGTGGAAATCTTCCCAGTCCTAAGCACAAAAGAAGATGATTGGAGTAGTCGTAAAAATGGATGAGTTTTAAAGTAAAGTTTGGTAATAAATAATACTTAATAATATCTGTTTCTGTAAAAAAATTGATTAGAAATGATAAGGGGTTGGCAGCTTTCGTTAAGAAGGAAGTTAAATATTTATGAAAATTGTTTGTTATGTACTCCGCTGTGTAATACCACGCACGCACGCACACACACTTACATTTATGTGTGTGTATGTGTGTGTGTGTGTGTGCGTGCGTGTAATATTTGCAATATTTACAATATGAAATAATAATAATAGATATACATCGTTGTTTTTGAAGTGGTCAGTATCTGGAATAGAATTAATACAGAATCAAATATAGACTGTGGTTTTCAATATATATATATATATATATATATATATATATATATATATATATGTATGTATGTATGTATGTATGTATGTATGTATGTATATGAGAGAAAGAGAGCAAGAAGAAGAAGAAGAAGAAGAAGAAGAAGAAGAAGAAGAAGAAGAAGAAGAATTCAGATTGCTTGAATTCTCATCAGCATAGTGGTAAAATAATTTCACGTTTCAAAAGAAACTGCTGTCCTGTCTGATGACTGAGAAACACTTTCTTTTGACACAGGGAACTTAAAACCACACTGAGAGTATTATAAGTTATCTCGCTATATATATATATATATATATATATATATATATATATATATATATGTGTGTGTGTGTGTGTGAAATATTAAAAGATACTCAATTGAAAAAAATTCATTGATATGTTTCGCTAAAGTTCTGACACCAAAAAAAATATTTTATTTGAAAAAAATCAACATTAAAGAAAGCGAAAACAAAAAATTAATTTGTCATAAGCGTCTAAAGGTCTTTGATTTTAACTAACAGGGCATTGCGAGGGAGGTGCCCGTGGTGTAATGGTTATCGTCGTAGGAAATTGACTCGAGTTCAAATCCTAGACGAGAATGATTGCATTTCCCATAGCACTAATACCCTTCGGAAAGGTATGAATGCAATTATTCTCCCTCCAGCTATGGGTAAGTAGTAGGACAGACAGAGTTCTTTAACCTTGGTGAGTCAACTAGTCAAGGAGAAGGAAAACTCTGAATTCAAACCTGTTAAACTCTGCTTAAAAATTGACCTTGTGTCATATCCTGCCCGAGCGGAGAGGTTGGTAAATATGATATACAGGACACTCTTTAGGGAAGTTTTACCCTTCAGCAGAGTTGCAGTCGATGTATTTTGCAGCCCAAGCCGACTGGGCCATATGGATAACTGTGGAGTACTCCTTTATTACCATCACCCCTAAGCTTACAATAACCCGAATTCGTAGTACCTTATATTTAACTTCTATGTGTCAATTCTGTTTAAAAATTATTTGTATCCGATTGGACCGTATGACAAAAAAACAAAAAACAAAAAAGAAATATTTACACAAAAAATATAAATATGAAGGTATAATGAACGCGATTCCCTAATCTCTGGTCATAAAATGACCCCAGACAGTTTAGTATGTCGTTAAAATCAATCAATCTAATATAGGGTGAAAATGTCGATGAAAATGTCAAAGTAGACATACTTCTATTTAATGAACTATTCAGACGAGACATTTTTCTTTCTTATTTTGAACGCCAAATTATTAATGGTTGTTTGGTTGTATTTTAGGATCTATCGATACTTGTAGGTTATTTCATACCAAATCGTGTTTATATATATGTATATGTATATATATATATAAGTATTATTTGGTCCAGTTAAACCGGAGTTGGGAGTGATTCCACCAGGACAAGAAAACTATTCAAAAGTGAACATTTAAATTTTCCTGGTAAAGAGCTCAATGTAACAGACATTACATAGCAATAATTTCATTAAGAAAAAACACAAACCGGTCATATTAGGATTTGAACTCGTGTCGCTGTGTCCATATCCTGCGACGATAACCATTACACCACGGGCATCACCAAGAGTGTCCTGTATATGAAACTAACAATCTGTTGGTAAGGCCCCAGTAATGCTGGACCTTTCGAAACACTACTTCGATACTTGGTCCTCTCTGACCCGGACTGGTGGCACCTTATAGGGTCCTATCTATGGTTTAGATAGGACTGTTTGACATTAAAACTGTGTACTTATGCTAAATTGAATGGTTAGAAATAGAACTTTTTACATTTAACTGTGTGTAAAAAACGACTGTGTACTTATGCTAAACGGAATTGTTTGAAATAGAACTGTTTGATCACTTAACTGTGTGTAAACAAATGACTGATGTTTAATTGTTAGTGATACATAGCAATAATTGGAGCCATTTAAATTTGTTGATTTGTGCTAGAGTGGAATGTTTGAAATAGAAATGTTTGATCATTTAATTGTGTGTAAACAAATGACTGATGTTTAATTGTTAGTGATACATAGCAATAATTGGAGCCATTTAAATTTGTTGATTTGTGCCAGAGTGGAATGTTTGAAATAGAACTGTTTGATCATTTAACTGTGTGTAAACAAATGACTGATGTTTAATTGTTTGTGATACATAGTGTTATATTGTCATCTACAGCATCATAACGACACAATAATAAAGACTAACGCAGTAATAAACGACGCAATGATAAGGACGGACGCAATGACAAAGACACAGGAAGACTTCTTTAACAAAATATATATACCTCTCACTTTATTTGTAAGGGTACAAAAGGGTTATTCAAGGTTTGCGTGTGAAAGGGAGCTGGAGATCGAACATAACTGCAATATTTTGACCCCAAAACTTATGGCCGTCAACGTTGTGTCTTTCTCGTTCTTCTGATGCTCAACCGGAGCCCTGGGGTCCACTCTGCTAGGTGCTGGCTTTCTATATTGCATCTTATCAGCATCTTCTCTGGACCCCAATTCATCTGGGCTTCCCGAGGGTCCCTTCGGCCGGGTGTGGCTTTCCTTGCCACACCTCGTCTCCAACTCCATCCGATCTTCAACTCAACTGGCCGTCGGACTCAACTGGTGACTCGAACTCAACTGAGTTATATAATCGTTCGACGCCCACTCGATCTTTGAAATCGAATGTTTAATCGTCACCAAGCGGAAATAACTGTCATGCAGTTCAGAGGTCACTCTCTTCCGGTGCATCATTCTGTAGTGGCACAGTGGGACCTTCACCTTGTCCCATATTATCAGCCTTAATCCGCCCACGCGATCTCTTTCGATTACTGGCCATTGGAATGTATCACTTCCTTCCGGTGCATCACCTTGGAATAGCATTTTTGGGCCGTGTCGTAGGTCAAAATATTACACATAGCAATAATTGGAACAATTTAAATTTCTTGATTTGTGCTAAAGTGGAATGTTTGAAATAGAACTGTTTGATCATTTAACTGTGTGTAAACAAATGACTGATGTTTAATTGTTAGTGATACATGGCAATAAGAGGAACCATTTAAATTTGTTGATTTGTGCCAAAATGGATTATTTGAAATAGAAATGGTTGATCATTTAACTGTGTGTAAAAATATTTAATTAAATTGATTGTGATATATACCAATACATGAAAACATTAAACTGTGTGCAAATAAATAACCGTAAAAAGAATTATTCGTTAGAGATAGAAATGGGTGAAACCATTTAAATGTGTGAAAAAATGTGCTCAAGCTCGTTTAAAAATTATTATCAACCCGACATTGGCATGATAGTTAGAGTGTTCGCCAAAGGCCCTGGAGACCTGGGTTCAATCCCAGGTTGAGTCATACCAATAACTCAAAAAATGGTACTTGATACCTCCTTGCTTATCACTCAGCATTATAAGGTACGTATCAAGTGTAAAGTGGAGCAATCCAGGGAAAGGAGTAACACTCTCCCCTACACCTTGGTGTTGTAGCTATCGAAAATGAAGCCTTCGGGTCATCTTCGACTACGGTCGCCAACTTTACAACTAACTAATATATATGTATAAAGAGGATATAGCATTAAATAACCTTCAATGATTGATATGCCATAAAACCAAACCAAATCATATATATATTTACCAACCCCTCCGCTCGGGTAGGATATGACACAAGGTCAGTTTTTAAGCAGAGTTTAACAGGTTTGAATTCAGAGTTTTCCTTCTCCTAGACTAGTTGCCTCACCAAGGCTGAAGAACCTAGTCTCTCCTACTATTTACCCATAGCTGGAGGGAGAATAATTAGATTCCTACCTTTCCCAAGGGTATTAATGCTATGTGAAATGCAATCAGTCTTGTCCAGGATTTGAACTCATGTCGCCGTGTCCATTTCCTACGACGATAACCATTACACCACAGGCACCTCCATTTACATCACGGGCACATCCATTTCTGACAGACATCGCATATCGATGATTTTAACAAGTCTGAATTGCTATGTATTACTAACAATCATATATATTCAATAAAGAGGATTTGGATAGCCCTTTCGGGGTTGGGTTCTTATTTCGCCGTGAGGGATGCAATCAACGTATTCTTGGCTCACCGACAGGACTAGATAGAAGACTGGTGTTCGTTCTTATCAAACATCAGAACAATTCTTTGTCTTAGAACTTACCGGTAGCAAGTAAATATCTTATCAAACATTTGTTTATCCAGGGCCTTATTTTTCTCCCTAAATTCATTAAAAAAAATGGATGATGGAATCGATTTTTTATTTCTTAGCGTTTCAATACCACCCCCACTTCAGACCATAATTCAGACTTGTTAAAATCATCGATATGCGATGTCTGTGTCACAAATTCACATACAACAAATGAAAACTCAGCCATGCATATATATATATATATATATATATATTATTCGCATTTGTCGACATCCTGTCACGTTGGAAGCTATCGATTTTTCCGTTCATCATCTTTTTTTCTGTTTCTTTTTTTTTTTTCCTCATCGAACCCACCTTTTCTAGATCTCTGCTCGACACTATCTAGGAATAACAACGTCTTTTCAATATTCCCAATTTTCAGAGGGGGAAGAAAAGAACAATTTGACTAAGTTTTTTTAATACTTCCTCCCCGTCCTCCTCCTCCGAAAATAACAAACAAATAGCAATAAACAAAAAAAACAACAACTTTAGGTTGAAAGTGAGATAAAGATCGATCTTTTTGTAGTCTAACGTTAGCGAAAGTTTTCTATTATTTTACTTTCCACGAGGTTACACACCAGTACGAGAAGGCGGTCTTCCATGGAGTACAATTGATAGTGAGTTTTCTCAGTTCTCTTGAACCCTCTTAAGTATTTTAACTGTTTTCAACAGTGCGGTGATCGGAACGATGTCAGTCCTTCCAAAGATATCCAGCCCTTATGTTTTCAGGTATCATTGGATTGTTCTGTAGGCTTATTATAATGTAATATAATGGCCGAGGGATTTCGTTTTATGCCTTTGAGTTTAGTTAGGCTGAGAACCTTTCGGCTCAGCACATGGGTTAGTTAGGTGCAAATTGAACAGGGGTTAACGCGCGCGCGGGGAGGATGTGTCGTTCATAGATGTCAAAATAAAAATCCGATAGAACGGTTGACCAGTGGATGTGAATGACGTCATGCACCGGAAGTGCGCACGCGGAGGATTTTGGGGATTTTGAAAAAGTCAGTGAGTTGAGTTGAGTCCTGCCTCGGAAAAAGACGGTTGGCTTTCGCTAGCTCGCCGAAGCCAGGCCCGACGCCTTGGGCAGGTGTCGCACGAGATGGGGGGTGCATATAAAAAAGCCAGAATAGAAAGAATGTGTATCTCTCTCCTTATGTCGAAGAACCTTTAAACTCAAAGGTAATAAAAAGTTTCGTACCTGAACTAAGAAGTCGTAAGTGTTTTCGTGTTTCGAGATTGCTATGTTTTATATATATATATATATATATATGAACATTTTATGTACGTTTCACACGTAGCCGTATCTGGCTATGGTACAATAATACTCCTTGCAAGTCTTGTCCCACCTGAGTTAGCTGATTGTCTTTCTCTTGAGTTAAAGTAATAACAAGTCTCCTCAGGTTTCCAGGACTCTTCCCCGTATTCTGGTCGATCCAAAGAATGCTGTAGTCTGGATGGTCGGGACGCGACCTCTGATTTCTACCTCTTCAAGCCCCCTTTCTATCCTACTGAATACCGGTCAATGCCTGCCAGTTACAATTGGTATTATCGTCACCTTCATGTTTCACAGCTACTTTTTTTTTTTTGTTCGCTGGCAAGATCCAAGAACTTATCTCTCCCTCTCTGTCTGTCTGTCTGTCTCTTTCTCTCTTCAGTTTCTTTGATTTTCACTCTATGATCACTAGATCATAGAGTGAAAAATGCACTTTTTGGCAAGTTCTCTTTTTCTTTTCTTTATTTATTTCTTCATTTTCCTTTTGTTTTTGTTAATTATCGCTTGTTCTGGCCTTTTGGCTGGGTTTAGGTAAGCTGTTTTCATCTCAAAACCCAAAATAATTTTATGCGTCTTCTTCTTCTTCTTCTTCTTCTTCTTCTTCTTCTTCTTCTTCTTCTTCTTCTTCTTCTTCTTCTTCTTCTTCTCATGAGTTTTTCACATCAGTGTTAGCTGATGGTTTTTCACTGGAGTTTGAATGACAGTAACTCTCCTCGAGTCTCCAGGACTCGTCTCAGGGTTCTGGCCGTTCTTAGCAATGCTGTCGTTTGGATAGTCTCAACCCGTCCGCCAACTTCTAAGTCCTCCAGGCCTTTTAATGATACTTTAGTTATTGTGCCTAACGCACCAATCACAATTGGCACAATCGTTACTTTCATGTTCCACAGCTTTTTTAATTCTCTAACAAGGTCGAGGTACTTATCTTTCTTTTCACTTTCCTTCAGATTTATTCTGTGGTCCGCCGGGACAGCAAAGTCTATAATTATTATAATTATAATTATTTAATATTCAACTTTACTTTGGCCAGTTGTGCTATCGTTCCCGGGTCTACTCTGGTCAGGAGCGGTAGCACCTTATAAGATCCTATCTATGGGTTCAGTAGAACTGTTTGGCATCTAAACTGAGTGAAAACAAATGACTAATGCTAAATTGAATTGTTAGAAATAGAACTGTTTTATCATCTAACTCTGTTTAAATAAATGACTCATGTCTAATTCAATTGTTAGGGATACATAGCAATATTTGAAACTATTTAACTATGTGCAAAAGAATGTGCCTAGGTTCATTTAAAAACGTCATCAACAAAATGTGTTTACAAATCCTAAATATTTAATATATATGTATAAAAAAGATTTGGCATTAAATAACCCTCAATGGTTGATTGATATGCCATAACTTCCAACCAAACCAAATCATATAAAATTCAATATATATGTTTAAAGAGGATTTGGCATTAAATAACCAACAATGTGTTGATATGCAATAAAATCTAAATCCAAACCAAATCAAATCATATATATTTAATAAATATGTATAAAGAGGAATTGGCATTAAATAACCTACAATGGTTGATATGCCAAAAAACCCAACCCAACCAAATCATATATATTTAATATATATGTATAAAGTTGAATTGGCATTAAATTACCTACAATGGTCGATATGCCATAAAACCCAACCAAAGCAAATCATACATATTTAATAAATATGTATAAAGAGGAATTGGCATTAAATAACCTACAATGGTTGATATGCCATAAAACCCAACCAAACCAAATCATATATATTTAATATAAATGTATAAAGTGGAATTGGCATTAAATAACCTACATTGGTTGATATGTCATAAAAGCAAACCAAATCAAATCATATATATTTGATATATATGTATAAAAAGGATTTAGCATTAAATAACCGATATTGGTTGATATGCCATAAAAGCCAATCAAATCAAATCCTAAACGCGTTTTTTTTTTCATTTTCCTTCAACAAAAAGAGTTTTAATTAATTGTATAAGTTATCTAAATCCTAAATGTCTTTTATAGCCTCCATCCATAATTGAACTTATGATCATGAAAATATTTAACCCTATAAAATAATACCATTCAATTTATCAATTAAAATAAGAAAAATAATCAGAAAAAAAAAAGGTAAATTTTCGACTGGTAATTTTATGGATTTATTTGAAATAATGACCGATTTCATATTTCAAAGTGTTATTGAAATAGACCTTATTTTCTAGGTAAGCAAATATATATATATAGTCATCCACAGACAGACGGTTTCGTTCTATCAGAACACTTCAGTGTGGCTAGACACGCAGGACGCTCGAAGCCAGGATCGAAACCCGTCCAACTTTACGTTAGACTATGTTACAGACCACTCGGCCACCAAGTGGACCACATTGGAAAAAGGAATTTTAAGGTATTTTTATTTTTAGAAACAGCAGCAGCAGCAGCAGCCTTTGTTTACATTTTTTATACCCTATCGGCTACCAGAGTGCTCAATTCTTTCGAAGAGCTTTGCATTACGCTAGTTGTCACTAAATCACTTTATGGGTACATTTAGAACCAAGTGCAATATAATACGGAGAGTGCTCAATATCAAGGATAGAGCTATTATATAATAATAATAATAAATAAATAAATATTAGATTTATATATATATATATATATATATATATATATAGGGTGTGGATGCAAAATAAGGGATATTCTTGTATAATAATAAAAAGTTAAGTGGGTGACCTTAGTCGAGGGTGACCCAAAAGCTCCCTTTTCAATAGTTTACTACACCGAGGTGTAGAGGAGAACGCTACTCCATTCCCCAGATTGCTCCATTTTACCCTTGATCCTTCCCTTATAGTGCTGGGTGCTAAGCAAGGCGGCTTCAAGTACCATTTTTTGAGTCTTTGGTATTCCTCGACCTGAACCCGGACTATTGGCGAACACTCTACTCATCAGGCCAATGGCCTGGGAATAATAATAATGTATAATAATAAATGACTCGATTATAAAACAAATTTCTGTCAATTTTAAATGATAAACAGCAGAATAAAAGGAGAGACAAAAAACAAAAAATTTACTTATTATGACCGCCATTTTTTAAAAATTATTGTATCAACAGGCTTTCAAACCGATTTGCATGCCTTCAAAATAAATTCTTCAGACATTTTAATCCATTCCTCCTCAATGGCAGTCTTAAGTGAACCAATATTTGGATCGGAAGTTGCATTTGTTTTCTTTTTTTTTTTTTTTTTTTCTAAAACGCCCTGTATAGCATAATCAAGGGGTTTAAGGTCTGGGCTTAAATCTTGTTTAATTGCCGTCCTCACAGTTTCCTCATTTACGTGCTTCTTATTGATGGTGTGGTGTCCTTCTTAATCACCGTAGCGAGAGCAGTTAGAAAGCTTTCTTTTCGTTTTTTGTTTAATCCTCCTCTTCCCCTATTTTCGGCGTTAAGATTATCATAGATTCTTTGTCATTTCTTTTCTTGCTCTCTCTCTCTCTCTCTCTCTCTCTCTCTCTCTCTCTCTCTCTCTCTCTCTCTCACTCTCTCTCTCAAGAGCTGACTTTAAATTTTAAAAAAGTGTTTGAATAAAAGAGCTAATCGTGAAAATTTAGATTTATCTTTTCTTTTTTTTTAATTGAACAAACCAAACTAAAAAAATATATTTTAAAATTGATAGATTTTAAAAATCATTCTTTTTTTTGTTTCTGCTCCCTCCATCAATATTTATATATATAGCCGTGAAATATGACTGACGAGCTAGACTGTGGCATCGTTGAGAGCGAGTTCGAATCCCAGTCACGCAATGTTGGACTAATACCCCCGGGAAAGGTATGAACCCTATATCCCTCTAGCAATGGATTAAATAATACCAAAATTTTTCTTCTGCAAGGATGACTTCGGTATTAAATAACCCAAGAAGGTTGGTATACCATTAATTAAAAACCAAACTATATATATATATATATATATCATGGGAAATATTACAACTTTTTTTCTTTCAATGGCGCAGTCAGAATTGAAAAATAAGAAAAAGTTCAAATGTAAAAGACATTTTGTAAGTGGTGTGAGCGTAGCGAGCATGTCGCGAAGTGACCAAGCCGTCTGCACGGCCTGGCACAATTCAGTCGTATGAATAAAAGGATTTCTGTAAAGCTGCTGGAAACTTTTGCATCCACTTTGTATTTATCTTGTAGCTTTCGGCAGATTTATTCTTCACCCGTCAATTTCATTGGAAGCTCTGTGAAACAAAGGAACAGTTTCAAGCGAGACTGTTATTTCCTCAGTAAAGGTTAAAAAGAAAAAGAAAAAGAAAAAGAAAAAGAAAGAAGAATCCGTACTGGCATTTATCCAACTCTTCAATTATTGATAAAGGAATAGAAAGAAAAGAAACCATTTAATACCGGAAGTTTCTTTCAAATCGATAAATTCACAATAAAAGCTGTGAGCTAAAAACATCGCGAAAAAGCCGAAAAACCAGACGTCACTATTATAACGACGAGTACAACAGCTTTTGTTTCATAGCTCGATGTGGTTTGACTTGATCAACTTCATACGTTACTTTCGAAAAGACAAATTAATTGCTATAAATGATTTACTTTCATTTGCTATATTATAGTTCTATCTTGTTCGTTTTGTTAGGTTAGGTCGGGTTATTTGGTTTAATGGTATATCAACCCTTGATGGTTATTTAATGCCAATCATCTTCACACTCACACACACAATATATAACGATCTATCTATCTATGTACATATATATATATATATATATATATATATATATATATATATATACTTTAAGAAAAACAACAAAACCGGTCAATTACTAGATATATATACATATTGTCATCCACAGACAGACTGTCTCGTTCTATCAGAACCCTTCAGTGTGGCTAGACACGTAGGACGCATTAAGCCGGGATCGCAACCCGTCCAACAATTGGATAAATCAATCCCTCAAAACCGATTTAAGTTTTTAATTTATCCAACTTTCCACATAGTTCTATCGCATTGTCAGAATCACCATAATCTATCATTCCAACATATATATATATATATATATATATATATATATATATATATATATATATATATATATATATATATATTCATATATGACTTGTTAGAGTATAGTTTACTGCTAATTTCATTTTTAAACAAGTTAGAGCTAAGTTATTTGCACTGTGTTAAATGGTTACAACTATTGCTATTTATTATTTGCACACAGTTAAATGGTATCGTTGACAATAATATAAATATTAACATAGATATAAAACCTTGCCCATTGCACTGGGGCTGTAGAATACACCGACTGCACTTCTGCTGAAGGGTAAGACCCTCCCTCCAACGATTGTCCTCGATATGACACTAAACAATCTGATGGTGAGGTTCCAGTAATACTGGAGCTTTGGAGAATGTGGAGTACCCTTCATTGCCATCGCTGCTAGGTCCACTCTGACACGGAGTGGTAGCACCTGATTGGGTCTTATTTATGGCTTTAATAGAACTTAACTGTGGTTTCGAGATTTACTTTTTTTTGCATTTAAACTAGCTATTTATGCTAAACTGAACTGTTTTGACGTTTAAACTGCGTACTTATGTTAAACTGAATTGCTTGAAACAGAACTGTTTTGACACTAAACTGCATACTTATGCTATACTGAGTTACTTGAAATAGAACTGTTTTCACATTTAAATTGCCTACCGATGTAAAACTGAATAGAACAGTTTTTGACAATGAAACTGTAGTTATGATAAAATGACTTTTTGAAAAATAGAACTGTTTTTAACATTGAAACTATACTTACGCTAAACTGAATCGTTTGAATTAGAAATATTTTTGACAAACAGTTCTATTTCAAGCTATTAAGTTTTGTCAATTAACTGTGTACTCATGCAAAACTGAATTGTTTGAAATTGAACTGATTATTCGTATAAAAATAGATTTGGCGTTAAATAACCCACAAAAGTTGATATGCCATAAAACCAACCAACCAATATTAATCTCTCGTTTTCACACAGTTAAATGGTTTCAAGTATTGTTATTTAATACTAATACTTCTATTTATTAAGTATTCCAATGTAATTTAGTATTAATAATCTATTTGCACACAGTTAAGATTTCGGGTATTGTTCTTTAACACTTATTTCATATTAATCATTTCTTTGCACACAGTTTACATGATTTCAAGAATGGTAAGTTATTGAATAGTTCTATTGGACCAATTCATGGGACCCGATCAGGTACAATCACTCCTGGTCAAAGTGGACCCGGAAGTAATGGCAATGAAGGAGTACTCCATATTTTCCATATGTCAAGGATGAGAGCACCACCATCAGATGACTTAGCATCATACCTTGTATACTTGTTGCGGAGATTGCAGTCCCAGTATTCTACTGCTCCAGTGGAAAAGGCATTTGTTTGTTTTGTTTTAATGGCATATCCACCATTGTAGGTCATTTAAGGCCAAAACCAGCCTGGTAAAAAGAAACAGTCATGGTACTATTTAACCCATTGTTAAAATGTTACAGTTGGTATCTAGCTTAGTATGGACAACTTATTGCTGGGCGCCTCGGGTAGTGTAATGCTTAGCAAGCTAAACTAGCAAACTTTCGCTAGTGAGTTCGTGCTTTATTGGGTAAACCATTCATGCAGCCTTGCACCAAATCTCAGCTAAAGGCTTAATAAATTGCAACCTATTGTTGAACGAAATAGGAGGGATCATCGTTTCACAAAGAGTATGATATATATCTGATTTCCCACCCAGATGTTTTGACATGGAGTTATTTTAACAGTTGTTTGCGTTGGGAGTGCTTGCATGAATCGAGATTTATGCATGGCCTTCACAAAAAAATGTTTGATCCGCGGCCGGCATTCCTCTTTTTGATAGCAGGTATTGTCTGTGGAGAAAATAAGGGGGTTCGTAACTTTCCCGAGGGTATTTGCCCGAAAGTGAACGTAATAGCGCGACTGAAGTACGTACTCGCTTACTACAATTCCATAAGTCCATCGCTTTAACCATTACACAACGAGGACACTCTTCTTGAATTTTTAGTCTTAGAACAGTAACCTGCCTAGGAGAAAGAAAGTATGTGAAATCACTTTTCGTTACTATTAATCCCAGGTAGAATTTATAAGGTCCCTATCTATGTTTTAAATAGATCTGTTTACAATAATGTCATATGATTTTGAACTAGATTAATAGCCCAATCGTCTGGGGCTGTAGAATACACCGACTGCATCTCTGCACTGGGGTGAGACTCCTTCCTCAATGAGTGTCCTGTTATGACATTAAACAATCTAATGGTTTGATTCCAGTTATGCTGGAGCTTCAGAAAATACGGAGTACCCTTTCATTGCAATTGCTCCCTGGTCTGATCTGACCTGGAGTGGTATGACCTGATAGGGTCCTATCTATGGGTAAAATAGAACTGTTTGACATTCAATCTGAGTGCAAACAAATGACTTATGTTGAATTGAATTGTTAAAAATAGAACTGTTTCATTCAGCTGTGTGTAAACAAATGACTGATGTTTAATTGAGTTATTAGTGATACTAAGGAATACTTGGAACGATTTAACTTTGTTGATTTATCCTAAATTGAATTGTTAGAAAGAG
Source organism: Sepioteuthis lessoniana (assembly GCA_963585895.1). Lineage (NCBI taxonomy): Eukaryota > Metazoa > Mollusca > Cephalopoda > Myopsida > Loliginidae > Sepioteuthis > Sepioteuthis lessoniana. The sequence goes on along the minus strand of OY757926.1, from coordinate 31,430,262 downwards.
AACCGTTTGCACATTAAAGTATGTGTATCAACAAAATGTGTCTACACATCATTTATTTAATATATAAGTAAAAACGGTATTTGGCATTGAATATGCAGTCATTATTGATGTATCATGAAACCAATTGGTTGTTGGCTGGTGGGTTGTTTGGATTTTATGGCATATCAACCTTTGTAGGTTATTTAACGCGAAATTCTGTCTGTCTCTCTCGATATATATATATATATATATATATATATATATATATATATATATATATATATATATTCAATCAGAGATTTCTAAGCGAATACTTAGATCATGAAACCAAACCAAACCAAACCAACATTAACATTTTGATAATGGGACTAAGTATAAAGTGTTTAAAAAAATTAAATTCAATTTGCATTAGATAAGAATAATATGATAAAATAAATCATATAATAGTGTAAAAATTACTTTATTGGATAGAAATAATAATAATGGTGTAACGCTTGCCGTGGGAAATGGACCCACGAAACCCCGCCGAGACTGAATGCATTTCACGTTGTGCTAATACCCCTGGGAAAGTTATGAATCCAATCATTCTTCCCATTGTCATGGATAAATAGTAGGGCAGACTAATTTGGTGTGTCTACAAGTAGAAGGAAAACTCTGATTATCAAACCAGATGAATTTCCTTAAAAAAACGCGATACAAATCCTGTTTGTGTGGAGGAAAGGTTTAGTAAATAGATATATCAAGCATATATTAAACATATTCCTTTTCATTCGATATTTATTTCATCGAGATTTACTCGATGTCTCTCCGTCCATACAATTATGACTCCGCCATTTTGGGCCCGATTTCAACTAAACCTTCACGAATTCTTAGACTCATGCCTTGAAAGGTTTTAATCTCTGATATTACTTGCTGTTAGGTGGGTTCCTTTTTCCACTTTCAATGCCTTAACCCCAGTGAAACAAAAAAAAAAAAAGAAAAGAAAAGAATTGTGCTTACTTACTCTCTAGGTAATTGCAGCAAGAGGCAGATGACACTTTCCTTCAGTATATGCACTTGGAATCTTTATGTCGCTGCCAGGTGTTAAGCCGTAAAAAGGGTATTCTTTGGTTTAGAAGAAAATATGCATTTTATCGGGAATGTACTAATTCATGTACAATACAATATATATATATATATGGGGATGCAGCACAAGGTATGTTGTAAGTGGAGTTTAACAGCTTTGAGTTTAAAGTTTTCCCTCAAGAGCTGTTGCTATACCAAATCTAAGTTTGCTAGATGATGAAAAACTGGATTCATACCTTTCCCAAGAATATTTGCGCTCTGTAAAATACAAACTGCAATGCCAATTTTCTTACGTAAAATGTATATATGAATAGTTGAAATAAGAATTTAGAACAATTGACAATCTTGCCCAGTCGGCTGGGGGTGCTGCAGAATACACCGACTGCGCCTCTGCAGAAAGGTAAAACCTTCCCCAACGAGTGTCCTGTGGCCCAGTGGGCTGGTGCTGTAGAATACGCCGTCGGCACCTCTGCCGAGGCGTAAGACCCACCCCTAACGAATATTCTGGATATGTCACTAAACAATCTGATGGTGAGGTTCCAGTAATGCTGGAGCTTTGGGAAATGCAGAGTATTCCTTCATTGCAATCGCTCCCTGATTCACTCTGACCCGGAGTGATAGTACCTAATAGGGTCCTATCTATTGGTCAAATAGTACTAAACTGTGTACTTATACTAAACTGAGTTGCTTGAAATAGAACTGTTTTGACGGTTAAACTACGTAAAAAAGTTAGCGACCATAGTCGAGGGTGACCCGAAGGCTCCCTTTTCGATAGCTACTACACCAAGGTGTAGGGGAGGGCGCTACTCCATTCCCAGGATTGCTCCACTTTACCCTTGAACCGTACCTTATAATGCTGAGTGTTAAGCAAGGTGGTATCAAGTTCCATTTTTAAAGTCTTTGGTATGACTCGACCTGGGATTGAACCCAGGTCTCCCGGGCCATTGAATTGTTGGAAATGGAACTGTTTTTGATATTGAAACTGTACTTACGCAAGACAGAATTGTTGGAAATAAAACTGTTTTGACATTTTACTGTGTGTAAACAAAACATTATTCTTACATTAATCATAATTGTTTGAAATAGAACTATTTATTTGTATAAAATGGATTCGACATTAAATTACCAACAAAAGTTGATATGCCATTAAACCCAAAACAAACAAACAAACAAACAAACTGACAATCACTTTATTATCGAGTTTCATTGGACTTCTATAGTAAAATATTTCCTGGAAATTTCAGTAAATTCAATATTTTACGATGACTTCTCCATAGAAATTATTTGCAGTATCGCACACAAATAAGTACACCACCCATATTTTTTTTCATTCTAAGAAAATTCTCTTTTAAACGAATGATTCCAGTATTTTATCATTATTTATAGTGGAACCAAATAAAAATCACAAGATATATTTTAGGTATTATTTATTACCAAACTCTGCAGCACCGAAAGGATTAATTCCGACTTTTTGATTCTTATTTTCCCAACAAACGCATGAGTCAGTTATTTTTAAATAAACCGGGAATGAATAATAAATAAATGAATGAATAAATAAATAAAACGGATAATGGGTCCGATTTACATCTGAATCGACGCTACGGCCCTGGCCACAAATATAGACGATTTGCAAACTGGAGTTTGGTCAGAGGTTAAGCTTTTAAAACACCCGACACGCAAGCCGAGATAACAATGACTGTTCCCTCATCTGAAAAACGCGGATTTGGTCAGCAGCCAAATTTTAGGATTTTTCGCCCGGGAAAGATAAAAATAGTAATCAGCTTAGAGCTGCACTTCTTAACCCGGGCTAAAATTACCCCGTGGGGTAAACTTCTTGTTTGTTAGGGTTAAATTTTTGCTCGGACAAAGAAAGTGGTAACGACTCACTCTGATACTTTAAATATCTCTTTCTGTTACTGTAAAACTCGTGTATTGGTCGAATTTCAAAAACTTCGTTTTTTGGCTAAAAATTTGCGTCAACCTACACATCTGGAAACAATAAAATTTCTTATTCAGTTTTTTAAAATGCATGTAATTATAACCCAACAAAAACGGTTCCTTGTAGTGAGATGTGTTTTAGAGCAAGACACTTGAATTGTTATAACATAGAGATCAAGCAATTTATGGTTCGTTTTAACTCTGGTAGTTGACCTATTCTATTTAGGGTTCTAAGGTTAAATGTCGCTATTTGTATTGTTTGTTTGCATTTTACTAGTTTTTGTTTGAGTTTGAGCTCTGTAGCTGATTTTTCGAACACAGAGGCAGGACGGGCCCCTAAACTATTTCGACCACGACGAGACTCGAACTCGCAATCTTGAGCCGCCACAGACATTGACCTCCATGTTAATGCACACAAAACTGAATATATGTGTTACAACCAAACAGGCGATATTTCCACACTAGACGGAGCCTCTCTGAAACTGGTAGACAAGTTCACCTACCTAGGAAGCAGCGACTCATCAACCGAAAAAGACATCGACACAGGACTAACGAAAGCATGGACAGCTATCGATAGGCTTTCGATCATATGGAAATCAGACCTGACCGATAAAATGAAACGCAGTTTCTTCCAGGCAGCGGTCGTATCGATACTGCTATATAGATGCACTACTTGGACGCTAACTAAACGGCTGAAGAAGAAGCAAGACGGCAATTACACAAGAATGTTGAGAGCAATATTGAACAAGTCCAGGTGGCAACACCCCACAAGGCACCAACTATACGGCCACTTGCCTCCTATCACGAAAACTATACAAGTTAGACGAACCAGACACGCAGGACACTGCTGGAGAAGCAAGGACGAACTCATCGGTGATGTACTCCTATGGACCCCCAAATATAGCCGGGCAAAAGCAGGACGACCAGCTCGAACATACATTCAGCAGCTATGTGAGGATACGGGATGTAGCCCAGAAGACCTGCCAAAAGCAATGAACGATAGGGAAAAGTGGCGAGAGAGGGTCAGGGATATCCGTGCTCGCGACACGACATGATGATGATGATGATTGTTCATTTTGTGACGGAATTAATTTGAGATGTTAAGATTCGCATAGGGAGTTATTGTTTTTATATATTTCGGTAATGTATCCTGCATTTTTAGATTAACAGACTCTACAGTTTGATCCTAGCCTTAATATAGAGGAGTTGGATTTCTGTTTAGATCTAGATTTAAGTTAGGTGAAAACAAATAAAATGTAAAGCTTAAAATAAGCTAAGCCTGTAAAGGGTTAATAAAAAATAAATTCAAAAAATCACGAATAAACGCTTGCGTGAACATTTCTACAGGTGCGCTGACGGGGAAAATCGACATTTGTTGTTGTTGTTGTTGTTGATGAAGATTTCTTTTTTTTTTTTTTAATTGTCTTTTTACTGTACGACATGAAAACTAAATTTCACATGAAGCGCATGTGTGGCATTTACAGGAAATCGATCGCTTCCGTTAGTGTCGTCGTGATCTGGGTGTCTTTATCTTGGGCTTTCAATTGGGTAAATATTACCAAATAAGAAATAAAAAGAGTTCAAAAAATAAACAAAAAAAAAACAACATCTGAAGGATGTGCAATTATATGAAAGCATCCCCTTTTCTACCAAAAGAAAAAGAAAAGAAATAAACATTATCAAATATTAAATCATCATGCGCTTCTGTTAAAATATGGATAGCAAGCTCGATGGTTGGTTGGTTGGTTGGTTGGGTTTTTTTAGCTCCAAGTATGTAATTACGGAGTCCCTCCATCATGAGTAAGATGTCTCACAAGATCAATGTTTAAATAGATTTATTTCAATGGCATATTTGTAATACGATTGACCATACTTGAATATCACATATTCAAAAAAATTAATAACAGAGTGCTCTATTAATCAGATACATGAAAGTCATTTAATATTCACACTCTCTCCATGAGGGAGAGAGGAAGAACTTGTATAGGTCTATGAACGAATCTCGCTTGCCACCACAGAGAGACATCCAACTTCAGTCCTGACCAACGTTTAGTCTCTTTGGGTTCAAAACGGCAGACTCTTGAATTTTAGAATTCTATTTATAATATCATTCAGCAAATATCATAAAAACGCGTCATCTTCTTAATTATTGCATCATCCAATCATGAATCATCGCAGGAGTGTTAAACTTTAATTATATTTTTATTCAATTTCCATCAAACTTATGACATAATAGGAATCCATTTTGTTTACCTTTATGTTTCCGCAGCCTACAACGTTATTTTGATAGGAGCTGATATCTTGATCGACACCGTGAGCACGTTTATGACCTTTCCAATTTGACTTACATTTCCACTCAAAGATTTTTAACCAATCTACAACCTCATCAAACTAAATAATAAAAATAATTGATACAATCAATTATCAATAATTGATATAATTAATTACCCCCTAATTATTTCACGCATCAATCCGCCTAGAACTATTTTATGTCTAGAGGTTAGGGAATCACATTCACTGTACGTCCATATTCATTATATTTTGTATAATTGTTTCTTGATTTTTTTTCACACAGTACTATCGAATAGAAATAATTCTAAAACAAATCAATTTGAAACATAGATGGGATCCTAGTATCTGTTACCAGTCCTGATCATACTGGAGTTGGAAGAAATAAAAAGATACTCAACACGCCTATAAGATCCAGGACTTGTCTAACCAACTGATTTAATATAGGCGTTAACTCAGGATACACAGTTTTTGTAAGGATGCAGATAGTGTATTCTAAATAAGGATGCTCTTGGTGTATTCTAAATAAGGATGCAGTTGGTTTATTCTAAATAAGGATGCTGTTGGTGTATTCTAAATAAGGATGCATTTGGTGTATTCTTAATAAGGATGCAGCTGGTGTATTCTAAATAAGGATGCTGTTAGTGTATTCTTAATAAGGATGCAGTTGGTGTATTCTAAATAAGAATGCTGTTGGTGTATTCTAAATAAGGATGCTATTGGTGTATTCTACATAAGGATGCTGTTGGTGTATTCTAAATAAGGATGCTATGGGTGTATTCTAAATAAGGATGCTTGGCAGAACCTCTGTGTTACATCACCTGTGGATATATACCCGGTCTAAAATCTTGTAATATTGACAAAAAATTCAACTGTCAAATTCAGTTTCTGAGAATTATATATCAAATGTAATTTCCTCTTATCGTCAATTCCTTATTTTAGTGATGAATAATTTTGACCAGAAAACGTTTCAATCATTTTCTGTAATAATGACTATTTTTTTATATCTTTTATACCCGGTGTTAGCCGTGTGTGAAACACAAATTGACACCAGGAATGTAGTAATCTTATTATATCAAAAATCAAGAAAAAAATTGAATGATGAACAATAATTATAACGATTTAATTTTTTAAACTATTCAACCAAATGAATATGCTGTCTATGTATTCTACCAAATTAAACACAGTAATGTAAAAATATTTTAACCCTAAAATAACTGTGGAATGGATAAAATTTATTACGATTTAAAATAATTTCATTTTGAATTTTATTTGATTTTAGCCACTGCTTATCAAAAGATAAATAATATAAAAAACGAATGTTTATGTAATATAATGGCCGAGGGATTTCGTTTTATATATCTTGCCTTTCGGTTTAGTTAGGCTGAGAACCTTTCGCTTAGTGCATGGGTAAGTTAGGTGCAAACATGAGCGCAGGTGTTCACGCGTACGCAGGGAGGATGCGTCATTCACAGATGTCAAAATAAAACCCCAGATAGGAAATGGGACCAGGAGGTGTGAATGACGTCATGCACCGGAAGCGTACACGGAGGATTTGGGGGATTTGAGAAAAGTCAGTTGTTGAGTTTTAGCGCCCGAAGAAGACGGTTGACTTTCGGGGCTCGCCGAGATCAGACCAGTAGTTTGCAGCGGGGTGCCGCGCGTGGGGGGGGGGGCAGATGGAAAAGTCAGCATAGAAAGATTGTGTATCACTCTCCTTATGTCGAGAAACCTTTAAATTCAAAGGTAATAAAAAGTTTCGTAACTGAACTAAGAAGTCGTAAATGTTTCGTGTTTCGGGATTCCTGTGTTATCTATATATGAGTTATGGACATTCCATGTCTATTTCACATATTCATGTATGGTTATGTAACATTTAGAGTTTATTAAAGATATGCCTGTTTATATTGTAAGGATCAAAAAATACATTGTGTAAAATACTGCAATTATTTTTGTGTTTAAAAGTAAAGGTTAAGCTTTTTTTTCCTTACTTTTACTTGAGATTGTATTTAATAGAAAAGTATTTGTAAAAAAAGTTCAAACCAAAAGATGATAATTCAATTTCCACCGACCAGTTCATTTGGAATAAAGTATTTTGTCATTTGTAACGGCACAATGTCAGTGGAGAGATCAGTTTCTTTATATATCAATTGAATTACTACGACCAGAAAATCCGGCGAACATTTACGCAAGACATACGGAAACACTGGACGTGGGTTAATAACTAATGCCAAAGCCATCATTATAAAAGAACAGTAGTGATGCTATTTAACCCATAGCTCTGAGGATTAGGGGTTCATACCTTTCCCAAGGGTATTTGTCCGAAAATGAACGTAATAGTGCGAATGGATTCAATTACCATGACCAGAAAATCCGACGAACACATCCGGAAACACTGGACCGCTGTTTCGACATTATTAGGTCTCATCAGCCGTGTATACCATGATCTTCACCATTGGAGATAAAACCAGTGACCACAGATTTTAAAGCCGAAACTCTACAACTGAGCTAACAGTTCATATCGCACGCAAGTGACGCCAATTTAATTAGTCATGGTAATTGCGCGGCCAATTAACCTGAATGTGTCTTGTAAGTTACATCCGTACTCTTTACAGAGGATACGGTCACCTCCAGGGCTATGTCTTCCCAAGAGGATTAGAAACACGCATCTGTGTAATTATTATGACCTCAAGGGCAAGAATATAGATGTATATTTTTCTTAGTCTTTTTTTTTTTAATAGTGGAATTATATTGTAAATTGTGTTACCATGACCGGAAAATCCAGCGAAAAATTACACACGACATACACAATATAATTCCTCTATTAAAAAAAAGAACAAAGAAAAATACACATTTATATATCAAGTTTAATGTTATATCAATTTTAGTTGTATCATAAAGGCCTTTTGGGTGACAGTGAATTTATACCGATTGAGCACAATAGGTATTTGTCACCATTTTGAATTATTAATTTCACGCAAGTGCTTTATCCTTTTCGGTAGCGTGATACAGTTCACTCTTCTACTAATCTGAAAACGACATTCCCGTGGGCAGTGCCAATGCGAAGATTTCATAGTGTTTTGACCGATTTAGTCGACCCGTTCCACCCGTTCCGAGTTCGAGAGTAGGTCGAGGCTGTGAACAGCCTCTAATCGTTCGCTTTACCAGATGGAATTGCGACGATCGAGCGCCAGCTATCCTGAGGGAAACTTCGGAGGGAACCAGTTACAAGACGGCTCGATTGGTCTTTCGCCCCTACACCCGGTTCCGACGATCAATTTGCACGTCAGAGGTGCTTTGGACTTCCACCAGAGTTTCCTCTGGCTTCATCCCGACCGGGCATGGATCACCATCTTTCTGGCCGAGCAAAAGCGGGCCGACCAGCTCGAACATACATACAGCAGCTATGTGAGGATACGGGATGTAGCCCTGAAAACCTGCCGGAGGTTGTGAACGATAGGAAGAAGTGGCGAGAGAGGGTCAGGGAGATACGTGCTAGCGGCAAGACATGATGATGATGATGGTATCCTTAGTGATGGAAAACAACACCCAGTCCACATCATAGTGTGTGGAGTGGTCCCTAGCGATGGTGACTATATGCCTCCATTCACGGCCCACACTGGATCGAGAAGGTGGCTGCTGGAAGACCCAACGTCTAACATCGGGACTTTGCACCATGCCACAGAAGCAGGAGAATTCAGTTTGGGCTGTGATAAAATCTCTGCGACTACATCACATGGGTTGAGTTGTTAGGAATTTACTAGCATATCAACCTTGTGATTGATTTAAGGCAAAATTTTTTATCGTATATATGTAGCAGACAAAAGCGTAAATGCTTAAATAAAACACCGATTAACAAATTGATAAATACTTTTTTTTAAATTTAGTTAAGAGTTTATTGAAGAACATGTTACAAATTTTTTTTTTTTCGGAAGAAAAGATAATATATGTTAGTGGGAATATTTTAAGAGAAAAAAGGAAGATTCATGTACGAAATTTACCAATTATAATTAGTTTAAACTGAAATGGATATACTTTATGTGTAAAAGTTCTTTATATGAGTGTATCCCCATGTAGTGAGAAAACAGCGTATTGACGCATTGGTAACTTTGCAACCAAAATGAACTGAATCAGCCAGCAAGATATTTTTTTAATAGTAGTAGTAATAGATCTACATAAAAATTAACATATTCGCTCAATTTAAGATGATTAAGCGATGTTGGAATTGAATGCATTCTGAAAGGAAAAGAATGTTAGAATGTTCACTCAAAAGAAATCAAACGAAAGGCGTTGAGTAAAAACAAAATCATTCCTTACGTACTTAGGAAACATTTCTTTCTTGGCTATTGATAAGATTGCGAGCAATTACATAAAAACGTGGATGATTTTTGCATGATTCCATTTGGTAAAAAATGTATTTTTAACAATCAAGGAGAGATAAGATTTCCCTAATTATTTTGGCTTTTGATCCTTCAATTTTTTTGCGGTATGTCAAATATTGTCGTCAGCTGATTCTCAAAGAAATTTGAAATCTAGCTTTTTAATCAAAAAATGCCAAACCTAAATATATATATATATATAAAGAGTCATCTGACGAGACGGAGAGTATAACAACAATATTCTCTGCCGAAATAAATTTATTATGACGACTTAACCGAGTTTGAGTCTCCATTAAATTGTACTATATATATATATATATATATATTCGGCTGGGTTTGTGGAATACGCCCATTACATCTCTACAGAGAGGTAAGACCCCCCCACCCACCGTAACGAGTTTCCGTGATATGACACTAAACCATCTGATTGCAAGGTTCTAGTAGTGAAGATTTAGATAAGTAGAACACCTCTGTATTGTTATTAGTCCCTGATCCATTCTGATTCGGAGTGGTAGTACCCGTTAGTGTTCAATATATTCTTTAGCCGTATTATCCCGTTTAATATGTTTTTTGTAGGGAGAAGGCATTCTATTTCTGATACTGAGAGGTCTACCGACAGAGAAGATGAGGTTTTTCCTATTTTCAGTCGTCCTCACTTTGTTTGGTTTGGTATGATTTATTTTGGATTAGTGAGAAGGTTCGAGTTTGGCTGGGTTTGGTTTAGTTTGGTTTTATGGCTCATCAACCGTTGAATGTTATTAATGCCAAATCCATCAGTTTAGCATAAGTACACAGTTTCAAAGTAAAAAAAAAAAACAGTTCCATTTCAAACAATTCAGTTTAGCATAAATACACAGTTTAAATGTTAAAACAGTCCTGTTTAAAGCAATTCAGTTTAGCATAAGTACAGTGTTTAGTTCAATTTGACCTTTAGATTGATTGCTACCACTCCGGGACAGAGTAGACCTGTGACCGATGGCAATGAAAGGGTACTCTGCATTCCCCAAAGTTCCAGCATTACTGGAGCCTCACAATCAGATTTTTTAGTGCCATATGCAGGAAACTCGTTAGGGTCTTACCCTCCTGCAGAGAAGGAGTCGGTGTGTTCTAAAGCCCTTGTCCACTAGGCAAGTATTTGGCTGAGGTCGTCAGATCTGTTTTGGTTTTTTATCGTTAGCTTTGGTATTCAGTTTTGAATTAGTGATCGAGATTTTTCCACAGTTATTTGTTTGGGGAATTGTTGGACGGATCGATGATCTGTGCGATCTTCTTTTTTACAGTATGTGTTTCAATCGGATATTTGAAGTTTTCTATATACATTTTTGGCAGTAGTTTTGGTTTTTTGCTGTGGGTTCTTTTTGTTTAACTTCCATTTCTGTTTGACAAATTTCAGTTGAATTCTTTGTTGTAGTAGTTTTTTGATGAGAGCTCTGTATTGATCTGATTGATTTTGGTCATTGATGACTGAACTCGCCCTCTGAGCTACATTGGCGTAGATATTATTCTTCATATTGTTTTCCATTATTTTCACAAATAACTATGGACTAGATGGATTCTATATAGTTCTAAACAGCATTCAGTATACTTCGAGTTACCTTTTTGCATGTTGAGATTAGCGTCGTTTCTTGAAGAATTCGATACGTAGACTAAAATATCACCTTTTATATTGAAGAAATTCGAAGATTTATTGGAGAATTGATGGATAAAAATCCGTCTTGATGCTATTTATAGTAACACTTGTATGTTGAGATTATTGTCGTTACTTTTAATATTCAAGGCGCAGCCCATAAGCAAATCACCTTTTTTACCAATCTAGCAGACTACGTCGATTAATAGAAATGTTGGGTAATCGTACGTTGTTACGAATGGAGAATACAAGCATACTTACATATATACATACATACATATATATATATATATATGTGTGTGTGTGTGTGTGTGTGTGTGTGTGTATGAAAAGTTATTCAAAGGATGATTTCATTCATAGATGAATTATTTCCTCACGTTATTTCCTCACGTTAATTATTTCCTCACGTTATTTCCTCTTGTTAATTGTTTCCTCACGTTATTTCCTCACGTTAATTATTTCTTCACGTTATTTCCTCACGTGAATTATTTCCTCACGTTAATTATTTCCTCACGTTATTTCCTCAGGTTAATTATTTCCTCGCGTTATTTCCTCACGTTAATTATTTCCTCACGTTAATTATTTCCTCACGTTAATTATTTCCTCACATTAATTCCTCACGTTAATTATTTCCTCACGTTAATTATTTCCTTACGTTATTTCCTCACGTTAATTATTTCCTCACGTTATTATTTCCTCACGTTATTTCCTCACGTTAATCCTTTCGGTTTTTATATCAAACCGTCATCAGGCCATTTAAGTATGTGTTGTCTTATCTCCTGAATTATATTTACCGTACTTGACGGGATACATAAGACGTATGGGTATATAAGACGCACTCCAATTTTAACAGGACAAGTCAAGAAAAAGGCAAAGTACTTATATTAAACGTGATGAAATTAATATCGTGAATATTATCAATCAAAACACTTTTAATATACATAATAGCCTTTTCAATAATGACAACAGGTATATGAAAGTTACTCCAAAGTCTAAGCTAATAGGAGTTGCCAGGTAGCGAATTTCGGCCGACTAAATTTAAACCTTATACATGGCATATAAGACGCAGCGGAACTTTAAAAGATATTTTTAGTAAAGAAAATTCGCCTTATATGCAAATGCGGTAATTTCTTTATTTTTTTAATGAAATGAAAAAATGAGAAAGTTTTTAGCATTCTGTTCCCATTAGTGGCGTTCTGTTTCAAAACTGTGTAATGTAATTAGTTCTCGAACTTTATTCTCAAAACGTAACCTATTGCCTTAAATATATATATATATATATATATATATATATATATATATATATATATATATATATATATATACGTAAGTCTTTGGTACATGAAAATTTAATAATTACAAAAAGTAAATGAATCATACTTATTTCGTTAGTTTTTATTTTTTCAAAACGAAATAAATATTATTTCCCTTCTTTTTGCAAACACACCTACATACCCACAAATATAATATAATATAATATAATATAATATAATAATAAATAGATGTATTTTAGGTTTTATATAAATTTGATAGCATGGACGCCTATCTGTGACCACTGGTTTCATCCCGCTTTTATACGGCTATCATTATCTCTATCACAGATATTGGGGCACCTCGGGTGGTGTAATGGTTAGCAAGGTAGACTAGCAAACCTACACGAGTGAGTTCGATTCTCATTGGGCGCCCCATTCATGCGGCCTTGTGCTACATCTAAGCAAAAAGCTTAGTAAATTAACTCTATCACAGATATTGAGTGCTCTCCAAAATATATCGTATTTGGTCTCCAACTAACCCACCAAGTGAGATGGTAACAACCATGTGCCGTTGTAATATATATATATATATATATATATATATATATATATATATATGTATATATATATATATAGCTAATCACCTTTTCTTTTACTAATATATATATATATATATATACATATATGGTGAAAAGTTCATACGCTGAAAAGCTCATATGAAGAGGAAATATCTGCAGTTGAAGACGTTTTTACTCCAAGGATCCAAGCTTTGCAATACCGATTGTGTAGGTATATGGAATACAAAGGGGACTATGTTAAAAAGTAAACCTCATTTGGTCACATTTCATAAGAGTATCTTAGTTAGACTACGATCTTTTCAGCTGACCATCGTAAGTATATATATTGAGAGAGAGGGAGAGAGAGAGAGAGAGAGAGAGAAAGGGGGATATATATATATATATATATATATATAATTGAGAAACAAGAAAATCAATAAGTATATTCCATTATAAAGGAACGGCGAAATAGATTTATAATGGAATATACTCATTGATTTTCTCGTTTCTCAATGATATTTGGGTTTGTATAATCTTGTTTCTATACGTTTATATATAGTATAAACTTTACAATAAACACTTAGTTTGGATAATTCCGTTTGAGTATATCTATAGAATCTTTCTCTCTCTCTCTCTCTCTCTCTCTCTATATATATATATATATATATATATATATATATATATATATATATATATATATATATATATATATATATAAACCTAATGATCAATTGAAAAACGAATTCAGGAATACAAGGCAGAAATAAAAATTTGAGACCATCCCCCACAAATAAATAAACCGTAAATAATACATAATTTATAATGTAATTACAACTTAAACTTTAAAATCTTTAAAATATTAGTTCATTAAAATAATAAATGGGGGGGTGTCCTCGTGGTGTAATGGTTAATGCGATGGATGGCGGAATCGTTGTAAGCGAGTTCGTACTCCAGTCACGCTATTACGTTCACTTTCGGGCAAATACCCTTGGGAAAGGTATGAACCCCCTTATCATTCCAGTTATGGGTTAAATAGTACCACTACTGTTCTTCTAGGATAATGGGTTTGGCATTAAATAACCTACAAAGGTTGATATGCCATTAAACAAAGAAACTAACCTAAACGTAATAAATGACTTTGAAAGATTGTTGAATCGATCATTATTTTTAATGATATGACAATTAAACCAAAACCTTTTTTTTTAAACTTATCTTCTTACTTGGTTAAGTTAAAGCTAAAAACGTACAAGATCCCTAATTTAAATCAGATTTCATAAATCATTCATATCAATACTCACTTTTTTAAGCGTTTTGATCATTCTTCTAATCATATATCATCCTGAACTGAAAATCGAAAAAAGTTTTCAAAATTTATCGTAAATTTTTTTTAAATGAATTTTTAAATCCATTGCAAATATGTTACGCTATGATATAAGTTTTGAACACTAATTACTTTACAGAGATTTGAATCAGAACGCTTCAAATGGTAATAAAATGCGAACGCTTTTCTCGGTCTTGCGTTTTATTTTAAAGTTGAATATAATTCACAACATTAAACGTCAAATACTAAAATGGCCCTAATGATGGTTTAATATGAAAATAAATAAGCAAAACATTTGACGTTGGTAGATTATTTAACGTTAAATAAATTCATCCCTTGAATACTATTTTTCTCATTTCTGTATTTATATCTGTGTTATATGCATATATATGTACACGTACACACATATATGTATCGTCCTAAATCGCAAATCAAAACAAAATTTTTCAAATTTATTGTAAAGCTTTTTACAAATTTTTAAAACCATTGCAAATATTTTACGCTCTGGTATAAATATCGAACACTAACACACGTGACCACACAGACTGATCCCAAGAGGAGGATTAATAAAATTTTATGGCATTTGAACTATTATAGATTAATTAGAAAGAAGAGAAGTACACCCACAAAAACACACACAAACCCAGAGAATACACTCTTATAAAAAGAAAAAAGAAGAAAGAAAAAAGAGAAAGAGAGAACCAACACTTGCAGAAACGAAAATCTAGCAAGGAATTAAAATTGAACAACAACCCTATCAAAGCGCTCGCCACTTTATAAATCAAAGGCGACACTGCCAGCAATCATTACCACTCCCTGATGATAGTTAAAAGATACTAGAAACGCGTGTAGGAACAAAATAGATAACGTTAAAAAATAAACCACTTTATGGGTCTATTTATTTGAATAAAAACTGTATACACACATACACACACACACACACACACACACACACACACACACACACACACACACACACATATATATATATATATATATATATATATATATACATATATATATATATATATATCGAGCATGTTTCGTTCAAAACAAACAGAAGTTTTTTTTTAATCCTATTTTTGCTTATTTATCTTTTATTATTGTCACCATGTAAGATGTCCATTTTTTTAAAATTTCATATTGGAAAAATACAACAGATCAAATTCCATTGAGCCTGGAAAATAGCCTATTAGATGCATTCAATAACTAAAATGACACATTAAATGACAAATTAGATGTGTTCAATAACAAAAAACAATGCCTATTATTCAAATTGGTCTAAGATTAACTACGTCATAAATACGTGATCATCAAAGTTAAAGCCATAGAAAATAACATATTAGATGCGTTCAATAACTAAAATGACGTATTAAATGACATATCAGATGCTTTCAATAACTAAAATGACTTATTAAGTGACATATTATATGCGTTCAATAACTAAAATGACGTATTAAATGACATATTAGATGCGTTCAATAACTAAAATGACTTATTAAGTGACATATATCCGTTCAATAACTAAAATAACATATTAATGACATATTAGATGAGTTCAATAGCTAAAATGATATATCAGATGACAAAATGACATATCAAATGACATAGGTGATGGGTTCAATAACTAAAATGACGTAATAAATGACATATTAGATGCGTTCAATAAATAAAATAACATATTAAATGACATATTAGAAGTGTTCAATAACTAAAATAACATATCAAATGACATATTAGATGAGTTCTATAACTAAAGGAACATTAAATGAGATATCAGAAGTGTTCAATAACTAAAATGACATTAAATGTCAAAAAGATATGTTCAGTAAATAAAATGGCATATTATATGACATATTAAATGTGTTCAATAACTAAAATGGCATATCAAATGACATATTAGATGCGATCAATAACTAAAATGACATATTAAATGACATATTAGATGCGTTCAATAACTAAAATGTCATATTAAATGTCAAATAAGGTATGTTCAATAAATAAAATGACATATTAAATGACATTTTAAATGTGTTCAATAACTAAAAAAATTATATCACTGCAGTGAGTCTAAGATTAGCTACATGATGAATACACTATAATCTAAATTAAAACTCTAACCTAACAAAAGCTATAGAAAAACTAAAAAGAAATAAAATATCACTAGACTTAAAGTTTCACGGCAAAATTACAGAAATTAATGGAAATGGCTAAAGATGGTGGTTAATGCTCGACCATTATTTTACTCTTTGCGTTTTCTTTGTTTTCTTTCTTTGCTTTTTTTTTTTCTTTTTTTTTTTTTTTCAACCAGTTTAACTTGTTGCTTTTTCTTTAATAATGCTGTGGTCTTGCTGGCCTTAATTCTTCCACTGATTTCCAGTTCTCCCAGTCTCTTTTCAGGGCTTTGAGCGCCGTTTCAAGAACACCAACAACAATTTTTACCACCATCACCTTCATATCTAATAGCTTTTTCAGTTCTCTAGCAAGGTCCAAGTATTTGTCTATCATTTCGATTTCTTTTCTTCTCACTGTGTGGTCTGCTGGAACTGCAACATCCAAAGTTTTTTTTTTGTTAATTTGTTAATTCATGCGTATCTCAGAGTTCCAACGAATTTCATGTACCTGATTTTCAGGGACAGGTTTTTGTTTGTGTATATATTATTTACTTGGTCAAATTTTAATCTCTTACAAAACTCCCAGTGTATTTCATTTCCCACCCAGTCGTTTCTATTCTTGTATTTCCGTGCCCGTGGTGTAATGGTTATCGTCGTAGGAAATGGACACGGCAACGCGAGTTCAAATCCTGGACGAGACTGATTGCATTTCACATAGCACTAATACCCTTGGGAAAGATATGAATCCAATTATTCTCCCTCCAGCTATGGGTAAATAGTAGGGCAGACTATGTTCTTCAGCGTTGGTGAGGCAACTAGTCTAGGAGAAGGAAAACTCTGAATTCACCCCTGTTAAACTCCGCTTAAAAATTGACCTCGTGTCATATCTTGCCCGAGTTGAGGGGTTGGGTAAATATGGTTTATACTCTTGTATTCATTTTGTACTAGTTTGCTGCATTCACTTATCATATGATTAGACACACTTGCCTGCACATAAACTACACTTTCATTTTTTCAGCGTATTATCAATTTGTGCTTTTTAACATAAGTGAATCTCATGGTAATATTTTATGCCGTTTTCAAAAAAGTTGTATTTTTTTTTGTTTTGTTTTGTTTTGATATGTCTTTTTCTTAGTCATGTTCAGGTCAACTCATGTGTACTTTCCTTCCTTTGTTGCATGAACTATCTGTTGTACTCCCTACATAATTGACTCACCCTCCTCCATAAATACTCGTCAACGAGAGCGTCAGACAGGAGCGCGCCAATGGTGCACCTCTCCAGTTGTTGGGTCACACTTCGGTCGCCCGTGTTGTGCACTGCACAGTTTTGGTCAGGTGCCTCATCACTGGACATACCTCTGGCCTAAAGGAACCGTCCCCCCAGCTTTAACTCTATTCGGAGGGGTTTGGCTTATCGCCCGGTGCATGAGGCGTCCCTTTTAAGGTGAATGCCGACGGGGCCCGAGGAATTTTTGGGACTGCCGGACGTGTCTGGGCTACGCCCCTGCAACCGGACTTACCTAAAAAACGACCTTGTGCCACACTCGTTCGCATGGTGGGGCGTATGTCAAATACCAGTGCACCAATCAGCGGGGCACAATCACGTCTGATACTATTTGCATAGTAGATGGATAGTCGCTACCACACTGGACTCTCAACTTTCTACCAACTAACTACTGTTTAACCAGGTTCACTTGTATCTTGTTTCTGTTACTTGAATATATACGTTTTTCTGTCAAACCTTTTTGTGTTCCCCGTGTCTTTCTTTTGTCAGGATCACAACTCTATCCATACAGTTGTTTTTTTTCCTATTCTGTCAGTTCGTTACCAAATTGTAAGGAAAACGAGACATTTTAGGATAAACATTTCTATAATAAGGTATTTATCATAGAAAAGTTCATACGAATTTAGATCGATTTGCGGAGCGACGAAAGATAAATTGATTTCAAGGTATAGGTACTTTCAATGAAAATTCTTAGATCTTACACAAGCTACTATAATTAAAGAATATTGTAATCTGACAATAGGAATCATTAAAAATAGTTTTTAATGAAGCATTCAGAACAGAAAGACAAATTTCTAAATATACATTAAATATATATTTACCCAACTCCTCTTCACGGGAAGGATTTGACACAAGGTCATTGTTCAACCAGGATTAAACAGGTTTGAATTCAGAGTTTTCCTCTCCTTGAGCGGTTGCCATACCAAGTTTAAAGAGTACAGTCTGCACTGAAGGGAGTATAATTAAATTCATTCCTTTACCAAGCGTATCTCCGATATTACAGCCCAGTCGGCTAGGGCTGAAGAATACGCGGACTTCATCTCTGCAGAGGGGTAAGGCCCCACTCCAATGAGTGTCGTAGATGTGACACTAAACAATCTGATGGTGAGGTTTCAGTAATACAGGAGCTTTGAGGAATGTACAGTATCCTTTTATTGCCATAGCTCCCAGATTCACTCTGACCCGGAGTGGTAGCACCTGATAGGATCCTGTCTATGGGTAAAAAAAGAACTAAACAATGTACTTATGATAAACTGAATTATTTAAAATAGAACTGTTTATATGTATGAAATGGAGTTGGCATTAAATAACCTACAATGGATCGAATAGAACTGTTTAACACTTAAACTCAGTGCAAACAAATGACTTATGCCCAAATGAATTATTAGAACTAGATCTGTTTGATCATTCAACTGTGTTTAAATAAATGACTAATATCTAATAGGATAGTGAGTGATACATAGCAATTCTTGGAAATATGTAAACTAAGTGACTTACGCTAAAATGAATTGTTAGAAATAGAACTGGGGATCATTTAACTGTGTTTAAATAAATGATTGATATTAAATTGAATTGTCAGTGTTAAATAGCAATACTTAAAACCATTTAAATGTGTGCAAAAAATGAGATTAGACTCGTTTAAAAATCTTATCTACAAAATGTGTTTAAAACGATATATTTAATACATATGTATAAAAATTATTTGGCATTAAATAGCCTACAATAGTTGATATGCCATAAAACCTAACCAAACCAAATCATATATATTTAATAAGTAGGTGTAAAAAGACTAGGCATTAAATAACTTACAATGGTTGATATGCCATAAAACCCAACCAACCCAAATCATATATATTTAATATATATGTATAAAGACGATTTAGCATTAAATAACCTACAATGGTTGATATGCCATAAAACCCAACCAACCCAAATCATATATATTTAATATATATGTGTAAAGACGACTTAGCATTAAATAACCTACAATGGTTGATATGCCATAAAACCAAACCAAACCAAATCATACATTTTTAATATATATGTGTAAAGAGGATTGGCATTAAATAACCAACAATGGTTGATATGCCATAAAACCAAACCAAATCAAACTTGCGCTATGTGGAATAGAAACAGCGTTGTTCAGTATTTGAACTCGTGAACCGTGTCCATTTCACCACGGACGCCTAAGACATATATATATATATATATATATATATATACGTGCGTGCGTGGGAGTGTATGTGTATGTATGTGTAAAATATTGGATAAAACGCAAGAAAAATACAAGGGACTAAAACTAATATTAATGGGGGGTGTATCAATCCAGATGGTTCAGTTGATTGGTTGTTTTTTGTTTAATGACATGTCAACTCATGTGAGTTATTCAATGCCAATTATTTGATATATATATATATATATATATATATATATTATTTCATGAATATTAATAGATTAACAGAAATAATTTTCATTGACAGTTTCTGACGATGCGGTTGACCCTCAGTCACCGCCTTTTAATACCTTTATGATAAAAGGGTTTGGTGGGTGCTTGCCATAAGAACATTTTCTAGAATACGGTCAGGACTTAGTCATGTAGGTGCCACGGCTTGACATGACGAGCCAATTGATCGGATTGGGCCTTCCCTACCGACCCTCTTGCCCAAGTTAGGACCAAAGTGAAGTTTCGCAGATCAAATCACCTCTTAATCTTCAGCATTGCATCTCCAGGCATAGGAGTAACCCCCACGAACTAGAGGTAGCCATGTTGAGAGAGGTGTCTTGCTGAGGTGCAGTCAGTGTATTTTACAGCCTAAGCCGATAGAGCAGCTCGTGTTTTGAGGAGCCAGAATAATATAATCGAAGATGTGTAATAATAATAATAATGATAATATATATATATATATATATATATATATATATGATTTGTCTTTGACCTTCGGAAATATTATTTCGTGATGTAATACAGAATATCGACTTATATACGAGTAAGCACAAGATGTTCTTTGTAAGTCGCTGACTACAGGAAAAATCACGAAGACCTCGCAAAAGCTGCAAAAAAATGGTACAAGCAGTAAATGGTAATGACTGCATTGTTCTGCGCTCGATTCTAGCAAGACGTGATTATTTTTTCTCCCTCCAAACACTTGGAGATTTTTACAGAATTGATTTGAAGACTCCCAAGGTTATTCCTTCTATCTTTCTGCGCGGAAATCCGTTCTAAATTCTTTCTTTCTTTCTTTCTTTCTTTTCTTTTCTTTCTTTCTTTCTTTCTTTCTTTCTTTTCTTTTGATAAAAAAGAAAAACAAGAAAGAAAGAATTCTTTTCCTTCTTTTTTTTTTTTTATCAATTCTTACGTTCATTTCGAATCTAAAAACAAACTGATTTTTTTTTCATTCAAAGCAAAATAAAATCTGACCTGAAGATCAAAGAAACGTAAATTTATTAAGATTAACCAAGTCTGTCACAAGGCCACAGATGTACGATAATTGGTGAGGATCGAACTTACTGCGAGTGCTTCGTCGATCAGATCGAGTTGATTAGTTAAGAAAGAATAAACATTTTTGAACCGGATTATCTCTTCAAAATCAGTTAATATTATCTAAAGAAATTTAAAAATATGATTGATTGATTTTAACAATATGTCAATATACAAGGAGTTATATTATGTCTGAAAACAACCATATATATATATATATATATAGTCATCCACAGACAGATCTGTTTCGTTCTCTCAGAACTCATCAGTGTGGCTAGACAGTAGCTTCTCGTACCTGGGGTCGAAAACCGGTTGACTCAAACGCCAAGCCAAAGCTTCTAGCCATTCAGCGACGAGGTGCCATTTGCTGCGAAGTAAATTTTAAACGATTATGAATCACAATTACTATTGTTTACATACATCCGTTCAACGGTTGCTGAGACCTCAATTCATATTACGAAGAGGCTTGCAATGAACGCTAATGGCAACACTACGAAGAGGCTTGCAATGTATCTAACTATCTATCTATACATATATATATATATATATATATATAAGCAATAAGTGATATATATATATATATGTTAGGTTATTCACAAAGTAATCACGCTTTATCAGAGAGAATGTAAAATTAAATGTAAATGAAATTTAATTAAATATTATTACAAAGCGCAGTTTTTTTCCAAGCAGTAATCTTGTCAATACTGATATACGGATGCATCACATGGACGCTGACAAAGAGTATGAAGAAAAAGCTTGATGGCAATTGCACAAGAATGCCGCCAGCTGAATTGAACAAATTCTGGAGTGAATACCCCAGAAAACATCAACTGTATGGACACATAGCACCCATCTCGAAAACCAACCAAATTAGACGAATGGGACATCCGGGACACTCGTGGAGAAGTTAAGACGAACACGTAAACGACGTTTTTCTATGGACCCCTTCACACAGACGGCCAGACATTGGAGGACCAGCTATATATAAATGTGTGTGTGTGTGTGTGTCTGTCTGTGATTGTACGTAACTTTATTTTGAAACGAGTTGTTAGAGCTCATTGTTAGATATTTACGACTCAATCTGACACTAATAACTAATTAATTAAGCACTAATTAATCATTTCTTCGCAAACTGTTAAAAATTTTTTTATATAGGACCACGAGCCCGAAAATCAGTAAATAGTATAGAGAAAATACAACCTAGGATGACGGTAGCTACTTTTAATGGCAACCACAGCGCAACAATCATCTCCTGCGACAGCCCTACCAATGTTAGTGAAGAATCTGAACGCATCGTTTTCTTTGATGAGCTATCCCCCATTGTTCGTAGCAACCCGAAACACAACGTTCTCGTCACTGGCGGAGACATTAATACCCAAATTGGGAAAAAATGTAAACCACAAATTCAGTCTACACAACTAGTAAAAGAAAAATGTGCAACATCTAACAGATTCCACGCTAGAAAATAGATTAACATGCCTCAATACAAAGTTTCAAAAAAGGGTGGGAAAACTATGGACCTACACATATGCAAACAATACAAAAGCACAGATAGACTACATCTTTATAAATAAGAAATGGAATAATAGCGCATTGAATTGCAAAGCATACTCCTCATTCAAGGATGTGTCCTCCAATGACCGAATTGTCACGGCAAAATAAGACTGAACCTATGAAAGAATGTGACCCGAACCACAACCACTGTACACTATGACTGGACCCATCTTAATAACAGGGATATTAGAGATAAATATGCCTTAGCACTAAGAAACAAATTCGATGCACTACAGGAGAAGACAGAAACACATACTCCGAATGACGAATATGAGAATTTCGCCAATGCCCACTCAGAAACAGCGGAATGCACACCAACTAAACAAAGAACTAAACCTAGAGTCCCATGAGAGATATTAGCGGTTAGGGAAAAACGTGCTGACGTGAAAACTGCCTCCAAATGCAATAGGAAGAACCCAACCAATACCCATGTCTCGAAACTCAAAAAGGCCCAAAATAAATTAGCTAACATATACCTAAAGAACAAAAAGAATACATACAAAACCAGATCGATAAGATTAGAGACTCGGTTGAAGATAGACAATCTAGAATAGCATGGCAAACGGTAAACGAAGTGAGCAGAAGGAAGAGTACCTAGAAAGTTAAACTGAAAGCTACCAGCCATCGAGAACGAATACATCTGCGGAAACAGTATTTCGAGAATAAAAACCCAGATAGGAAATGTGACCAGGAGGTGTGAATGACGGAAGCGTGGGGTGAGATTTAAAAAAAGTCAGTTGGTTGAGTTTTTGCCTCCGAAGAAGGAAGTTGACTTTTGGAGCTTGCCGAGGCCTTGCGGCGGGTGTCGCGCGTGGTGATGGTGGGAGGTGGAAAAGTCAGCATAGAAAGATTGTATATCTTCCTCCTTATGTCGATAAACCTTTTAACTCAAAGGTGATAAAAAGTTTCGTACCTGAACTAAGAAGTCGTAAAGTTTTTCGTGTTTCGGGATTCCTATGTTATATATATGTGCGTTATGGACATTATGAACATTCTATGTACATTTGACATATTCGTATTATGGGTATGTTACACTGGTAGCGCGACATGATGTTGTATAGAGGGAAATGCTGAAGTGATTACAACCACAAAGGAGTCTCAATTCATGAGATCCTTCGAACCCCTCCATCGCATGATTCCATGTCAATTCTGACTTGGTGATAAGTTAGATAAATCTATCTATCTATCTATCTATCTATCTTTAAACATTTTGAGCCATTTCATGTCAAAAAAAATTTATATCAATGTCAAAATCTAATATATATATATATATATATATATATAATTATTGCATTTAGAAGTAAAACAGAATAGACACGGCGTAGGGCGGAATATCGAACTTAACAAGAAAAGAAAATAAATAAAATAAAATAAATAAAAAAGTTAAATTACCGTAATTATAACTGACGGAAGAATTTTGAAAATAAAATAAATAGGTAAATAAAAATATTCAATAAAAAGAGGAGGTAACTCTTCAACTCTCTCCCTCCACCCCCCGTGTCTCATCTGCTTTATTTATCCATTAGATCTGAAGAAGTCCTGTGATATTTTTCTTCGTGTTTTTGGTTCAAACCAGAAACGAAAAACAGGATGGAAATAAATTTATAATCCTAAAATAACCGGTCTTTGGTTTTTTCTTTAAAGAAAATATATATATTTGAATATTTTCCGGGGTGTACAAAATTTTATTAAATTCACAAAGAGACCAATTTTAACCATATTTTTTAAAGAATAAAATCAACTAACCGGTTTCGGTCCTCACTGATCACAATTGAATTGACTAAACCGAATAACACATATGGGCCTTCCATTGCCGAACATCTTATGAATAACCATAATTGTGCCTCATCCGACAGTGCGGACTTGTTAACTATCCTAAGCAAGTCCCACTCCGTCTTTGATCTGAAGGTTCCACAAACCCTTTCTGTTCTCACCCATAAACTGTCCCTCTGTCAACAGAGGGAATGTTTATTGGGTTTGAATTTTATTTCTTTTTAATTAACCCCCCTTTTCTAGTCAACTAGCATATTTTTTGGCTCCTCTACATTACATAGCCCCCGCCTGATTTGCTTCTTAATTATTGCCCTCGATTCAACTGTGATCAGTAAAAACTGAAACCGGTTAGTTGATTTTTTTTTAATCATTAAAATTGCCCTACTAGTGAATACGAAGCTCATTAAATAAGTTTCCAGACTTTTTTCGTATGGGCACTTTTATTGATAGTACACACATGAAACTCTAGTCCCCCTCGAACTAATCTCCCTCGGCTGCAATGCACTTGTACTGTTCCAACAACTTCTGGAAGGCCTCATGGAAGTCCTCTTGTGTGAGCGTGTTAATGACCTTCGTCACAGCCTCTCTCGTCTCCTCTATTGTCTCATAACGACAGCATCTGAGCTTAGGGAATAACCAAAAGTCACAGGGAGCAACGTCTGGACAATAGGGAAGCTGAGGAACTGTCTTGATGCCCATCTTGGTCAAATAGTCTGTGACAAGGATGGGGTTGTGGACTGGTGCATTGTCCTGGTGGAAATGCCACTGACCCGATTTGAAGAGTGATGGCCTCTTCCCTTGGAATCTCTTCCTGAACTCCCTTAAAACCTCAACATAGTAACCCTAACCCAAACCCTTTGGCCAATCAACTTCCTTACTCCTCGCACACCTCTCATCATCCCTCACAGATTCCTGCCGTCCGTGAATCTCTTGTGCCACGCAAAAACTGGTGCTTGATTCATGCAAGATGCCCCAAAAGCAGTCTGAGGCAATACATACGTTTCTGTGGCATTTTTTTCCAAGTTTAAAACAGAATTTTTTTGCATATCGTTCTTCTAAAGTGTCCTCACGTCCAGATTTTGTAAATAACCAGCTGTGACAATAAGACTTTAGTAGGGTGTATTCCAATTCCTGCTGTAGCTGTTCATTTGAATGTGAAATCATAAAAATAGGTCAGTCATCTCATAAGATGTATAGCAATAACATACTGAATTTTTAAGAGTCTACAATTCTAAATGCCGGTACAAAAAAATCTGGAACCTTATTGAAGGCACCACGTATATATATATATATATATACATATATATATATATATATATATATATATATAAAAAGCAATTTCTTGTCCAAAAACTTTTTTACCGGTGCTAAAATCTAATATATATATATATAGTGGCTATCTTTATTGCATACCTTGAGATGTGGTAAAAGGGTTCATATTTTTTAAGAGTACTTGTCCGAAAGTTAATAAAATAGCGTGAGAAGAATTAGAACTCCCTCACTTGAATATTGCAGTAGCGAAAGCTTAGATGTAAATATTTAAAAATTCTTTTATTCACACACACACACACACACACACACACACACACACACATATATATATATACATATATATATACATATATATATATAAGAAATTTTCAGTTTATCGCCCTCATGATCGTGTGGCAATTACCCAGTGCTGGTGACTCTGTGCCTACGCCACTCTAGCTTAGATATACGCACATTATTACCAATATTGACCACTCTTTTCACCAACGTAGTGCACACACTCTCTCACTCTCTCTCGCTCGCCCTCTCACTCTCTCTCTCTATATATATATACATACGTGTGTGTGTGTGTGTGTGTGTGTGTGTCTGTCTGTGTGTGTGTGTGTGTGTGTGTGTGTGTGTGTGTGTGTGTGTGTGTGTGTGTGCTCGAGACGGGGATTGACAAGAATAACCCTCAATGCGATCTGTGAGTCATGTATGTACGTCTCTGAGTGTTTATATATGTATATAAGTTTATGTATTTACTCAACACTCCCACTTCGAGCAGGATGCAACACAACGTTAATTTTTGATTCAGAGAATTCTCAAGCTAATTGCCACATAAGGTTAAATATCCTATATGCCCTACTATTTACCCACGGATGGAGAGAGAATCGGTGAATTCATACCTATCCCAACGGTATAAACTCGACGTGAAATGAAAACAGCTTCGTTTAGGTTTTCATTTCAACCAGTCCATCTTCCTACAACGATAAGCATTGTGTGTGTCTTAGTGTATAGAGATCTGTTTTGCACACGAAGTTCAGTATAATTTATTTCACGGTCATGTTGCGGGGAACGCGATATGCGGACTGAAAATGATCAAATAGTATCAATGACGTTCTGAACGTTCTCAGATTTGCCAGGGTAATATATATATATATATATATATATATATATATATATATATATATATATATATATATATTTGAATGTATAGATGGATATAATTTTGAGGGTTTCCCTTTTTTCTGTTATTATTTTACCACGTAAAGACTTTTAATTCGATCGTGTTTTTTTTCTTTTCGCCATTGTGGATATAACATGTTGTCACATGATGAATTGGCCCAGTCGGCTGGGGCTGCAGAATACGCTGACAGCTTCTCTGCAGTGGGGTAAGACTCCCCCCCCCCAGTAAGTGTTTTGGATATGACACTAAACAATCTGACGGTGAGGCTCTAGTAATGCTGGGGCTTTGGGAATTGCAGAGTACCCCTTCATTGTCATCACTCCCAGGTCCACTCTGGCTCAAAGTGGTAGCGCCTGATAGGGCCCTATCTATGGGTCAAAGAGAAATGTTTGAAATTTAACTGAGTACTTATTCTTAACTGAATTCTTTGAAATAGAACTGTTTATATGTATAAAAATGGATTTGACACTAAATAATCTACAAAGGTTGATATGCCATAAAACCAAACCAAACCAAATCATATATATTTTTTATATATGTATAAAGATGATTTGGCATTAAATAACCTACAAAGGTTGATTTGCCTTAAAACCAAAGCAAACTAAATCATATATATTTTTATACATTTATAAAGAGGGTTTGGCATTAAATAACCCACAAACGTTGATATGCCTTAAAACCAAAGAAAACCAAAACATATATATTTTCTTATTCATGTATAAAGAGGATTTCGCATTAAATAACCTACCAAGGTTGATATGTCTTTAAACCAAAGCAAACCAAATCATATATATTTTATACATGTATAAAGATGATTTGGCATTAAATAACCTACAAAGGTTGATAGGCCATAAAACAAAACAAAACTATCACATGATGAAGACATTGAGTTACCCAAAATATTACACCCAACACTCTAAATATGATTTGTATGTAAATCTTTCAAAAATATTACCATGGTGAGTTCGATTTTCTTTGAATGCTCTGTGCTTTATTGAGAATAAGATAATAATAATCAAGAAAAAATGTTAACAGATGGTCCAGTAAGTGAGGCTCAACAACAGTAATTTTGGGGGGAAAAATACGGGATCGTGAGTTCGAGGTAAGCGATTTTGAACTGTAGTCACACTATAGCGTTCACCTTCGGACTAAAATTTTGGGAAAGGCATGAACCCCCGCATCCCCCTAGCTATGTGCTGAATAGAATCACTGCTGTTCATCTACAAGGACAGTTTTAGCATTAAATAAGCCATGAAGGTTGCTATGCCATTAAAAAAGAATCCAAGCGTAAGCAATAGTTATTAGCTGACAGGGAAAATTTGGAGGCGCTAGTGGCATTGTGGTTATCATCGTTGGAACCGAGTTAAGATCCTTAACTATTTGCATTTCACAAATAGTTCACTTTCAGACTAAAAATGTTGGGGAAGGCATAAAACCTCGTATCCCCCTAGCTATGTGCTGAATAGAATCTTTGCTGTTCATCTACAAGGATAGTTTTAGCATTAAATAAGCCATGAAGGTCGATATGCCATTAAAAAAAGAATCCAAGCGTAAGCAATAGTTATTAGCTGTCAGGGAAATTTTGGAGGCGCTAGTGGCATCATGGTTATCTGTAGGAAGTGAACTCGGCTACCGAGTTAAAATCCTTAACTATTTGTATTTCACATAGCGCTAATATTCTAGATGACGTTATGCATACAATAATATCTACTTCAATAATCAATAAACAGTAAGGTAGATTAGGCTCTTTAACCTGGTATGACAGCAGGTTATAGGACAAGTGAAACTCTGAAATTGAATTAGTTGTAGACCTGGAAAGAGATGGGCTCTACCAAACTATTCCTTCCCGATATACAATACATGAGTAAAGGCTTCACCACCAAACTGGAAGTAATGAAGTGAAAAGAGCAAAGTTGTATCTTCACTGAGTACCCAACATTTTTATTGCCAGCAACTAACTTTCGCTCGGTCAAGGTTTGGTTTGGTTTGGTTTCTATGGTTTTAATGGCATATCAACCTTTGTGGTTATTTAATGCCAACGCTATTCTCCTAGAAGAACAGTAGTAGTAGTAGTTGGCGACCATTGTCGAGGGCGACTCGAAGGTTCCCTTTTCGATAGCTACTACACCGAGTGTAGGGAAGGGCGCTAATCTTTTCCCTGATTGCTCCACTTTACCTTGACCCTTCCATAGCTGTGTGAATAAGGGTTCATACCTTTCCCAAGAGTATTGCCCGACTGGAGTACGAACTCGCTTACTACGATTCCGCAGTCCATCGCGTTAAACATTACACCACGAGGACACCCCCTCGCTCGGTCAAGGGCAGAAGCCTCGGGTTATTACAGTATTCTACCTTTATAAGGGGACACCCATTTAAGTATTGATCGGGCTCATTACTGCTTAACTTTGCTTATCGGTTTCTTTGATTACTCCATATTTACCACCTCCTCCACTTGGGCAAGATATGACACAAGGTCATTTTTTAAGCGAGTTAACAGGTTTGAATTCAGACTTTTCCTTCTCCTAGACTAGTTGCCTCACCAACGCTGAAGAACCCAGTCTGCTCAACTTTTTACCCATAGCTAGAGGGAGAATAATTGGATTCATACCTTTCCCAGGGTATTAGTGCTATATGAAATGCACATTAGCCGCGTCCAGGATTTGAACTCGTATGGCCGTGTCCATTTCC